>CM057350.1:469585765-470185765 GCA_030015575.1 Agapanthus africanus | reverse complement strand
CACACATGTATTGTGTTAGACCAAAATGTGTGTACACTTGTTTATTTGCAAAAGAGCTCTTTGATTATCGGTCGGTTTCCTGTTCTGATTGCAGTGTCGGCTCCTAAATGTTATATCCGTGATTTTGAGTGTGTTTCCAGTATTATGTCATGAATACCTATAATCTATATTTACTGAGCAGACACTGGTTAATAGTACCGATATATAACAAAATAGATAATGAACGAGTGGTATTAAAATGCAGTTTTCTATGATGAACAAATACCCCCAAACTTATCTTTTGCTCTTCCCGAGCAAAACAAAAATCCTAGACTCACTTTGGCAGGGAACGCGATTGCACTGAGCACG
Source organism: Agapanthus africanus (assembly GCA_030015575.1). Lineage (NCBI taxonomy): Eukaryota > Viridiplantae > Streptophyta > Magnoliopsida > Asparagales > Amaryllidaceae > Agapanthus > Agapanthus africanus. Next base: position 470,185,417 of record CM057350.1, on the reverse strand, counting down.
TGCAACAAGCCGTTAAACCTCTAGGTGTCCCTAGTAGGAGGAGTGCTGTCTCCTGAGGGTTTTCAGCGGATTATACCCATAAAATCCAGTCAAGTTAGCGTCGTGGAGAAACTGTTGATTCTAATTTTAAGATTAAGAATCAAAGCTAGAAGCTATATTATCCAAGTTAGAAACGTCAAACTCTATTTTTCACTCCTCACAATTTATTTAACATAAGCTTATACACGTTTTTACATGGTTGTACGAGTAGTGTCGACAAGTTTTTAATAACTTGATTAGGGTCATCATGTCATAATTATGGACCAGGATAGACTTCTAAAGGATCACACGAGTTTGAAAGGAGTTAAGATTTTCTTACGTTTTGTTCTCCAGTTAGGTTTCAAGTCGGAATTTATATCATTTTTAACAGAGAACCTAAGTCTTATTCTTCACTCCTATTTTTCACCTGTTGTTGTTTATACACACCCTTCGTGATCGTGCAAAAACGTCTTTATAAATATAAACCTTCATATCTCCGCTAAAAAAACTGTTTTATAATCGAAAACTAGTCATCGCCAAGATTATTCTCCTACAAAGAACCGTGAGGACTTTTAACTCGGAGAGAACACTTGCTTAGCTTGTTTTATTTGGCGATTGAAAACTTAGCGAGCTTTGGGTCAATGATTCCCAAATCAGATGGTTTTAGGGCATTAGGTGTGGAGACACCCCAAGGACTTAATTACCCAAGTTACCAAGGCCACAAAACAAAAGACTCATTTTGTTTGCGTTTAAAATATTCTGAAAGCAGTGAAAACGGAGATATTCCGAAGACGTATTAATGTGGATAAGGTGTGTAATCACTCAAACAAGGTTCCATATGGGTTATTTTTCAGACTTATAGCTTCTATTAAAAGCTCAATAATATCCTTCATATTCACTTCACTTTATGAACTATTCTTGATATTACTTAATTCAGAACAAACCTGTTTTGATCCTAAAGATGTTTATCAATTTTCAAAAAAGGTTAAAAACATGTCAGTAATTCATCTAACTCTCAAAAACATATGACATGTGTATAGTGATAAAAAAAGACGTATATCAGCTACGATTAAACACAAATGAGGGATATCTTTCGGGTTTTCAATCCCTCGAAAAAGATTTAGTTATTTCTATCTTATCAACCGAACCGTCAAACTTCGAGTCTAAGTTCCCCCGCTAGCTAACATGATTTTTTTTAATTATGTTTTTAAAGAATTTTTTTCAATTTTATGGTTTTTAAATATGTATGCAATGCAGAATATACACATGATACAGCAAAATAAAAGCAGTGCTCACCCCCAAACCTGAGTTTTACGATGTCCTCATCGTTGCCCCCGTCTCCGATAGCTAGACTTAGACATCAGGATGAGAATTTTATTCAAAGAAAAAGAAAAAACCTAAGACTAATTACAGCATATACAAGTTAAAAGATTGGGTTAGTCTAGAAATTAATACCAGCCATTTAAAAATTTTGTCTATATAATGCAAGGGCTGGTAAAAGAAAATGTATATAACAAAAAAGAAAAAGAAAAAGCAAATGTATATGTTAGTTGTTAGTGAAGGGCATGGGTGTGTGAAAGTAGGGATCGAAAGACGTTGAAGGTGAAGATGAAGTTTTGAAGAGGTCAAAGAATTGTTGCCCGAATGAATTGATTTTCAAGAAGCATGTGTTGAGTTTCGAAGTCAAGTTCGTTTTAGTGATGTATACCCTATAGGCCATTATTGTATCATACTGGTTTGTATATTACTTAATGGAAGCTTGGGATATTCACAGTTGTATTGACAGTCTTTCTCAAAATGGTAGTATGCTACTTGGTTTTTTCCTACTTCAATATGTGCATGTGTTTCTTTTAGCATATCGCTTATACATATTAGTAGAGCCCTTAGGATCTTTGCTTGATTACCGGTGTTGTGATGGCAGTCACACTAGTGGGGGCTGGGTAATCTACAAGTACATCCTTATACAGGTCCCTAGTCGTAGGATTATCGAGATGGGGCATTGATACTCCGGAGTAGACTAGTGTATAAGCTTCTCATCCCAGTAGGGGAGATGGTCTGTCCCACAGCCATTAGTACGTCGTACTGGAGATAGTATGCAAGTGCTCATTAGGTTATGAGTACACTTGACAGGACTCATCGGGAACTGTTGGTGGGTATTATACCTATCGTCAGGTAGCAGTTCCCAGGTGACATGAGTACAGCTTAGTCCGTCGACTTGACACTGCTACTTCGCCTCTAGTGTGTTCCCACTGTACTTTGATTACTACCCTACCACGGCTCAAAGGAGTCGTGCAAACAGGTAGTAGTTGGATGCAGTCCCGAAGCACTTGAAGGCAGTGGCGGTTAGATAGGATTCGTCTCTCCCGGTATTGGGGGTTGATATCGCGCTGTGTTTGGAGAGCCATTACACAAAGTCCCTGACCAGGGCAAGCGAGATTTACTGGTAGGTATTCCAGTAGTTTCTCAGGGTGTTCTGAGCTACACTCTGACACGACTTATTGCGCTATTAGGGGTCTGACGATTACCATCCCCTTGGCCCGATATGCGATACTCTTTGACGAACAGACCAGATTGTACGGAGATTGTCACATGCAGGCTCAGTAGGAGATCGGATGGGTTTGCTCATCGGCCTCCTTATCGACAGATACCTAGGTAGCCGTTATGTGCAGCTAGTACCGCTTGCGGCTTGTGGTTAAACCCACTGCCAGCGTACTGTCGAGTCTTTAGAGTCCCACACAGAGGGTTTCTCTGCATCGGACGAAAGATGTAGAGGTGGTATGGTTTTACGACAGAGCTTCGAACACTTACGTGCACTTGTGTGCGTATGATGTTCGGGCGGATGAACTAGTAGGCTTTGGTTTAAGCCGGATCCTAGTATTGTACTGATGGATTGTTTCATCTCTTTGTATTCGTATTCTTCGGAATGCGGATGCGGGTATGTATATACGGATGAGGGGCATTCCCGTAATTAGTTCGGGAAAGCTTCTAGAAGTGGACACCTATTAGGGTTTGGATTCTTTTTTGGATTAAACATTATGGGTGGAGAAATGAGGTGGATTTTAAGCATTGAATCTAGCATGGCTACTAGATGACTCACTCACTTGGCAAAATAGATATTTGTGAAGCTTGTGAGATATTTTATGGTGAGATATTTATCTCCAAAATATCTTTTATTGCTTCATCTATTATCTAAGGGCAGCCAGGCTATTCTCAAGTGCTCACAACTCCTCTCTCATTTCTCAAGTTCACTTCTTTTCTCATATGAAACCCTAATTGTCTCATGAGTTGAGAAACCTAGGGTTCCAACAGACAAAGTATTCTATCTTCACTCTCTACATCACCTAGGCCATCTAGTCTAGCAAGCTACTTGCCCTAGTTACCTCGGAGTTGAGGTTGGAGCTCGGACTATAGACTCTCGGGTGGATCGTCTTTGACTCGAGGAAGCCGACGAGGAAGCCACGATCCGTAACAATCCTTGGAGCGTACGATGACGAGGAGGACAGCGACTAAAAGACTCGAAGGACTTGGTTTCGTGAGGTATAACTTTCATCCGAATAGTTAAACTTCACACAGTATTTTTTTAGCTAGGGTTTAGCATCGATCCTGGAGTTTAAGTCCGTGTTGTGAGCTTTGAAAAATCGATTTTTGCAAATTCCGCCTCCCCGTGGACACGTGGGGTGCGCGACATGGACTTACAGTTTATTTAAAAATTGGAGTTCATTCGCAAAAAATTCAGAAAAGGAAAGGTTCATAGGATGTTCCCGAATTGATCCTGGCTCAAACTCACTAAGAATATTAAGTTCATCAGCAAATATCTCCTCAAAACTAGACATGAAAGAATATTTTTCAAGGCTGCCTTCCTCCCTATAATCCTGCACAATCCTATTCTCATCGGTACAGCTCACAAAGTCTCCCAAAACTAGTTCTCCTGCGTCATATTCATATCTGGGTAGGTTTATATCATCTAAAAAAGTAGGTTCCCACACTAACGTTTCTTCCGAAACAATAACAACAGGTGATACAAAAATTGTGGGTTCCTGATCATTGATCTCCTCTAACAATCTATCCCAACCATACCCGTCAAATTCACAAGCTCCCTCCTTTAAAATTGGAGTGCAAAAATCAGTCGGTTCAAGAATTTCCTCTTCAAGTATTATTTCAGTTAAATCAACCTCAAAATCACAAGTGACAAGAGGTTCAGTGTGTACCTGAAGGTTAGTGGTGGACTGACTTAGAGGGTTTTCCTGTGTGTCCTGATAACACTCAGTCAATTCATTTGCATCATCATCTATGAAATCATCAAAATTCATTTGATCGTTTATCTCACTCGGGTGACTTCCTAGATGGCAGATATTGACACTATGTGGTTCTAATTGACCGTGTTCACTCTCTAGAATCCTTACAGCTAAATGGTTCACTTGTTCTTCTATTCTAGCCAAAGACTGAGCTTGAGCAAGAAACAATTCTCAGATTGTTGCATGAACAAGGCTAGCGTCGAAGCTGATTGATTCTCGACCGCAGTCATCACTTCAATACATTTCGCTAAAGCGGTCAACTTAGCATCTAATTCACTATCATTCCCTAATGATGGGTCAATTGTTTCAGGTTGGAGGGGTTGTGATGGTGGTGATGCTAAAGCAGTCAATCTGTCAACCTCTTTCTCTAAGTGTTTAATCATTTGATTTATGGTTGAAGTGGGACTGGGTTCAAGAGTGTTAGGTAGGTGATCATTATCAAAACTCTGGGACAGTTGGTCACCCCCTAGAAAATGACAGTTTTCATGAATGTGGGAAGAATTGTGGCAATTTGTACAAATGAACTGGGACTGAGTGTAAATAAAAGAATAAGAATCGTGAAAAATTGAAATGAATTGTGTGTCACCCATATCAACAAGAATTCACAAAAACAAAGAATATCACACCCCTAGCAGTATATGTTATGCTAAATCAAATAGACCTGCTCAAGAACCTGATTGTCGAAGTAAAACTGTGTCGAGAAACGGGCTTAAGATATACAGATCACGAAGCCAGGTAAGTGCAGTGATAAGGGGAGGTTTTCCAACGCCTTCGCGAAGTTCCTTAATTACAATAACCCATTCTCTTTTGGCGGTTTCGCCGTGAACACTTGTCTAGACACTCCGTGAACGATATACCGTTAAGCGGTATTCTAAACACAGTTAACTTCTCTTAATGAGCGCGAAGTCCTTAAAGTCAGAGTTCTAATTGATTTTAAATTACCATGGGTATGCAAGAATGTAGTTGTGTGATTTGTGGGCTACGGAGAAAGGTGACGAAATCCTTTACCGTATCTTGTTTGGTTTCGTGCCTTTAATATCCGTATTAAGATGCAAATGCGCAAATCAATAAAAGAATTCAAGAATTCAATCAATAAAGCAATTCTTTTTCCCTTTAGGGTTAAGTGTTGCAATAAATACGGGTTAGTTCTCTGTGCAATTGGTGGCAAGTTTATGCGAAGAATCCTGCAGAATATAGAGTATTTGAATGCGTCAAATTTGAGCGAAGGTGTTAGAAAATACGTACCGATGTGATTTTGGGTTTAGAAACCCCTTTGAAGTGATTAAGGGTATTTGAATATTCGCTTGAGCAGATCAAACTATCCGGATCTTTGGCACTATACTTCACTAACGTCTTGCACTGGAATTTGAAGCTTGTTCCGCACGATCGCTGGTCGTAATTCCGTTAAAACCTGAAAATGTCGGAAAATACGATATTTAAAAGCGATATATCTTCCCTGATTCCTTCATACAAAAAATTATAAAAATCAAACAATACCAATAGATTACTAAGAAGGCACTGGAGACCACCCAAAAGAAAAAATCCAGAACACCCAAAAGAGGCCCGGCGATATCGGGAATTTCCATGGTTTCGCCGGTCACATAACAAGCAATGGTGCTCAAATTTTGTGTGGAATCTCTAGGCTATATTAGTATTCTATTAGTATACTTTGATTTTTTAATTTAAGTTCAGGGTGATAGCAGGTTACAACAACAGAAAGTAAAGTTAGAAAAAAAAATTAGTGTTGTGTTAGTTTTTGAATTTTTTTTGAGTTAGTAGTTAGTTTGTTAGTACAAACCAGAAATAACAATACCTAATGACAACCAACTCCCCGGCAACGGCGCTAAAAACTTGTTGCGATTTTACCCGCACGCGCAAACGTGTATGTGTTGGAAAAGAGACCGTTTTTGAGAAATGTTGCGCACGCGAGCTCGGCCTCGTTTTAAAATTTATAAAAACCGCAAGTGCACGGTGCATTGTAGAGAGCCGAAAAGTACGGGTTGATCCGCAGGGAATTGTACATTAGGTTTTGTTGCTTAAGGTTCAACAAATAACGAATTGGTTTGGTTGTTGTTCATATCAGAATTTTGCATTATTATATTCCTCATTCTTAATCATATTGTAAATAAATATGTGTTTTTGATCCATGTCTGCTAAATAGCTACAGGTTACAGGTTCTCAGAACAATACAGTGAAAATGGTGAAAAGACTCTACAAATGTGAGACTACGACCTGTAAGTGCACGGCGGCGCCCCGGCCGTCTGAACGAGGCCAAAATGCGGAAACGAAACTTTTACAGAACTTGTAAACCGGCACCACCGCGCACTTTAATCCCGGATCGGGCTATTAACCTACTCCTAGCTAACTAGAGAAGGGGTAGAGAGATATACCGAGCGATCCGTGTCCTTCGGTCTTCTCGTTGTCGTCCCGATCTCCCCGTGGAATCTCCGGTCTTCATCTCCTCGTCGGAAGGGCACCACATCGCCAGGTTCTTTTACGGGCTCCCACCTCTAGACCGAGGCAACTCGAGCACGAAGTTGGCGAGTCGACGTGCCCAAGGATTGCTGTAGAATGAAGTGTAGGATGGTTTGTGTCTCGCGAGTATGAAGTTGCCATGTATTGAGTGGAGAAGGAGGTGCAAGCTTTTTTTGGAGCTATATGAATTTTTGCAAGCCAAAAGAGATGAGAACTCCTCACTAAATTTTTTGGACAGCCCTACAAGTGTATTGGCCGGCCCCTTTTGATTGGAGAATGAGAGAGAGAGCAAAAGTCAAGAGGGAGGGAAGCAATAATGCAAGAATGTTATCATGAGGAATAATGATAACCCAAAATCTTACACCAAAAACCCAACACTCAACCCATCATTGCAAGCAATGATGATCAAAGGAAGTCAAAATCAAAAAAGAGCTATCATGAAGCAACAATATACAAAGACCACCCTCCACAATGCTAATTTGCACATTTGCAAATAAGCACTCCTCCACCAATTTTCAGCCAAGGAAAGAAACAAAGGAAAATGGCCGAAACGGAATGCAAACTGGCAACTTCAAAAAACCGATCCCGTAATAAATTACAGGAAAACCCCACGACTGTATATACATACCCGCATTTGTATTCCGACCGAATACAAATGCAATGAGACAAAATCTACACTGTACAATACTAGGATCCGGCTTAAACCAAAGCCCGCTAGTATTATCCGTCCGATCATGATCCGTGCAATACCGCACGTATATGATCGAACCCTGCCATATCTCCATACGGCCTCTACAGCGTTTCGCCCGAAACTTGAGAAACTGTCTGTCGGGGACTCTAAAGACTCGTCAATACTTTGGCTGTGGATTTAACTACTAGCACGTCAGAGGTATTAGCCATACGTAACGGGCTGCCAGGTATTGACCAAAAGGGACGTCGATGAGCGAACTCATCCTGACACCCTACCGAGCCTGTCAGTACCAATATCCGTACAGTCCGGTCCATTCGTCTATGAGCATCGCACGACGAGCCTAGGGGGTTGGTAAAAGTCAGACCCCCAAAAGCGGTACAAGTCGTGTCGGAGTGTAGCCCAGAACACCCTGAGATACTACTGGAATACCTACCAGTAAATCTCCTGCCTTGGCCAAGGACTTCGTGTAATGGCTCTCCTAGACACAGCGCGACCTCACCCCCAATACCGGGAGAGACGAACCCCTGCAGATCCGCTCACTGCCTCCATGTGGCTCGAGACTGTACCCAGCTAAAACCTGTTTGCACGTCTCCTTTGAGCGTGGTAGGGTAGTAATCAAAGCACAGTGGGAACTCACACGAGACAAATGACGATCTCAGGTCGATGAACTAACCTGTACACATATCACCAGGGAACTGCTATCTGACGTCTGGTATAATCCCAACTAGCATGTTCCCGGCGAGTCCTGTCCGGTGTACTCATAGCCCAAAGAGCACCTGTATACATCTTAGGTGAACCAACTGACACCAGTGGCTTGTGAGACCGGCCACCGCCCCTCGTCGGGGTCTCGACTGTATACACTAGTCTACTCTGGAGTATCGATGCCCTGTCTCGAGTACTCCCACGACTAGGGACCTTTTAAGGATGTGCTTATAGACCCCAGCTCTCAAGTATATGATCGCCATCATACCGCTGGTCGTCAAGCAAGAATCCTAACGGCTCTATCAACTCGCAATAGTGACCTGTAAGGTCACCTAAAGCAGTACACGATGATAAAGATAAACCAGATAGCGTACTATCATCTTGAGTAAGACTGTCCTATCGGCATAGGTCCTCTCTCAATCACTGCAATCACGTGCCTGTGATCCAATAATTGACTCTGAGGGCACTATCTCCAACAATCTCCCACTTGCACTCAAGGCTAATTATTGCGATGTCGCATACTCATAGCCCGTGCGATATCGAACACCCAACTCCTCTACTAATCAGTCTCACAAAACCCGTTTGCGAAACTATTGTGTTCGAGGAATAGCCTCAGTGAGTGGATCCGCTTTGATGTTTCTTTCTATGTCTCTCTTAATCTCAAGTTCGCGGAGAAACCCATCTCCCGAAATGAGCAACACCTGTCTTAGAATGTGTCTAGATATCTGATGGGACCTAGTTCATAAATGAACTCCAAATCCAAACTTCTTAGACTGTATCGTCAACTGAACTTAATCAGTATCATGCGCCATGCCTCCCTCAGTATCTTCTTGGATCACCTGTCCAAAATACTGCCCCTCGTCAGAGGGAAAACTATAACTCTGACGGCCACCCTGTTGTCCAGGTCACCTTAGAAGCCTGGAATGATAACTGTCTCCTGAATGAGGCTGTCGTTATCATATCCCTAGAACATCCACTTATGTTCTCAAACTTCTTCCGAATGTTTCTCCAGGATTGGATCAATATCAACTTATTGCATCTAGTGCGAAAACAACATCTGGTGTGGTACTTGACATTTCATGATTGACTCAATTGCCTAAGCAAGTGATCTTCCAATCATGCACATCCTTCTCCTCTTTAGTCTATAAGACACCTTTAGAGAGGGTGACTCCATCACCTGCAGGTACACTACCGTGCCAAGAGTCGTCCATTCTAAAACACCTTTAGAATGCTGTCTAAATACCCAGATTGGGAGACTACCCAAATCTAGATCTAAAACCACAGATCTAGTAACCAGAATGTCTGATATAATATCCAAGCCTTATGTGGAGAAACCACTGTGTGACAACCAAAGTATAACCGACCGTAGTATAGGAACTTCACTTCCTACTCTGTGTATGTCATCCAATACCAGGACATCACACCCTACTACCTTCTTAACAGATCCATCACCTATTCTGATGAATTCAAACCTATGACTGTCATATCAGAAATAGATGATCTATCTCCGCTATATCTGCTTTAGTCTATAAATAGACATAAGCTGCCAGTCCACCAATGCTTCCGCTGCTCCCACTAACTACAACAACCCTCTGGCAGAATCATATACACGTACACTTCTAAAGCTAGTTTAGAAAGACGCTATACTCATCCTCCTGCCGGGTCTCACAGTCTGGAACAACAGCAATGGAAAGTCTGGGTAAACAAGAACCTCCCTGTCACCGTCTTTGAGCATACCGAAGTACCTCTCGAGTGCCTGAGGTTACCCACCATATCTGCGGAGTGGCCAATGGAAAGTCAGACCAGATGGAATGTTTAGGTTCTTATCAAATTTTCAGTAATCGTTTGCGCTTCTGCAATCACTTCCAGTTCTACCATACTCCCACTTCTGTTTTCTGAAAAAATCCATTTTACTTAAAACTGTGGCGAGTCTAGAACAATATCACTATTGATCTTCCAGATGGTAGAAAGTCAACCCTCGTCATAGCCCGGGTCAACCCACAAACAGCCATTACAGAAACGTGCCTTGAGTTATCCGGAGTCTGGTTTTAAACATAAACCGGACAACTCCCCGTACCTTAACATCGTTAAGATATGAACTGTTCTATATCCAATATAGAAACAGAGGCACTAATTTAATTGAACCAGATTCAAATCATGCAGCTGTCTCCAGTGCATGTCAACTTAATGGAAGGAGGCCGATCAGCATTACTCAACTTAGGAATACTTCCAATTATGAGTAACCTGAAAGAGAAGCAAGTTCTCATAATCATTACTATCAACTGAATACCATACACAAGTATCTACATCTTGGATCACCTTGAAGAATCCCGATACTTGCAATACTTGGTTCTTTACTTTACTCTTATACCTATAACTTCTCAAAACTTAGACCTTGTGTTTCTACGAAACACTTGTCTAAAAACTAGAGAAGTCATAAGTAAACAGAATATAGTACGAGGACCAACCCCTCTGTCCTAATGGACACTGGACAATATACAATCCTCTGTAAGTCCTCTGAGTCTAATAACTCAAACCCTGTGCGTCGTAGGTTGAAAACTGTACTTATGGTTAAGAAGAATTACACTGCTGTTTAATACTCCTTATCTAACCATCTACTGATATAGGTAAATGTCATCGACATAATTTTAAAAAGTTATATCTCACTTCATAAAAATGAACGTACAGATATATCAATTTGAAATTGGTGCATAACAACGGATATTCAAAACTAAATATTCGCCGTCCGGCAAACAACCCAGGTGACTTCCTCAAATATCACCAATTACAACGAATCCCGATATAATGAGGATGATCATCCAATTCCCAATAACTTACTCCTACTCATCATCTGTAAAACCATACAGATGTGAGAATCATACCTGGTAAATACATATCCTGGAGCAAGTGTCTGATTGGGAAATCAGTTTTCTTTTAACAGTACACAGTGAAACTGAAACATTGAAATGTTTCAATGGGGTATCCTGGTATTCCTAGTAATGCCTCTTCCATTATCCAGATTCACAACTGTAACCGTATATTTGTTTGCCATTTCTACAAATCCTTTCATATGTCTTTAGTCATTACCTTCTGTACACCCCTTTAGGCCAAATGGTTTTCTTCCTTCCCTACCGTTCGACACCAGCCTATGGTTTGGAAGAAGACTATTCAATAAGCATAATGGGTGTACTATCCCAATCCTCGGAGCACTCTCAACGCGAGAGAAGGTGAAGATAAAAGACAACTGAATAAACCTTATTCCTATTTCTCCTGAACCAGAATCCATCCCCGAACTGGAACAAGTTCCTTTCGAGTTCGTATATAACCATACGATGGAGTATCCAAATAACTGTGGATCTTCGTAGTGATACGAAGTGTTCTGGAGAAATACAAAGGTGAAGTAGGAGTGGTAATGAAATACTTGGTTTGGTCGTGAATAGCAGTCGCAGTTTACTTTGCCCTCTTACTAATCCCTTTATTTGTCTTAACATAATACCTTCTGTACACCACACTTAGGCTAATCGGCTTTCTTCATTCCCTACCGTTCGGCACCAGCCTAAGGTTTGGAAGAAGACTATCCAATAGGCGTAACGGGTGTACTATCCCCTAATCCAAGGAGTACTCGCAACCTGAGAGAAGGTAAAAGGAAAAGACAACCGAATAGTCCTATTCGTTTTCTCCAGAACCGGAAACCATCCTCGAATCTGGAACAAGTTCCTTCGAGTTCGTATATAACCATACGATGGTTTTATCCAATGGAAGTGGACGTTCGTAGTAATACGGGGTGTCCTGAAGAAAAGGGTAAAAGTAGGAGTGGCAATGAGGTACGCAACTCTGACAATCCAAAAGCCAGTGTTTAAGAAGGTTCGGTCAACTTGGTCACTGAGTCATAGTTTAGAGTCGGGTCATGGTCGCTGCCAAAGAGAGAGAGAAAAGAAACACTCAGCGTGCACTCTAACCTAGATCAGAATGGTTATCAATTTATCTAATCAGGAAACCTCCCACTGTACCGTCAAATTCTCCTCCAAACCTGAAAGAAGAATTAGTCGGGATCACCCGAGGAGTAAACCAACTCATCAGTGGGAATCGAGATCCAACTATCATCGCATGATAATGTGATGGAATCCACTCACGTTATCATACTCCAGAAGGTATGCGCATATCTGGCAAGTTTTAGTTTCTTTAGAAACTCCCGATGTGATTTTTGCCCCATGCTCTTATGACCTTGACGTAGGCTAACATATCATAAGTCACATTTTAAGTTCTACCCGTCATTGTCCAGGTTAATTTGAACCCACCCGTACATACCCTTGACGTAGGCCAAAATAGTAGTACGACTGTCCCAAACTAACGCATCTATCTATGCAACAGATAAATATCCGGTAGCTACCAATCACTATGCCTTGGCGTAGGTCAAAATACATAGCTTGAATACTACCGAACATTTAACTGAAATGACGGAGGGCTACGAATGGTTTTTGGCGAAAAACCTTTAACGTAATGAACTTGATATCGTTGAAGGAACTTGATAGCTTTTTATAAAAATATAGTGGCGACAACCTTTGCTAAAGAGGTCACTCCCGGTGAAGGGATCTCGGCTCTTTCCCCGTAGAATGAGGTGCAGGATATTCCAACTGAATACTACGATGCAAAGAAAAAGTAAACGACTATAGTGAAGTTATTGCCCTGACGCAAACTTCTGTCCAAGGGGTCACTCCCGGTGAAGGGATCTCGGCCCTTGCCTCGTCGACTGAGGTGCTGGATATTCATAACCGAATACCACTATGCAAAACAAAAGAGAACGTCCTTGCAATAACCGGTTTTTGAAAAATTGTTCCAACAACATCAGAATAGGTTTGTTTAGCTTGCATTGATCCGAATCAATGCAGTCCTATCAATTGATCACACCACTAAGAACGAAAATAATGATGTACGTATATGCCATCCGCATTCGCTACTGGGTCCCGTCATCACCCGTTAGGTTACTTAACTAACGACAGAGCGGGGACTGGACTAGCGTGGATGCAAAACATATACAACATCTACTAGTATATATATCAATATATAATATTCGCTCAAGGCGTGATAAAATGCAACATCACAGAAATGTAATAAGCATCACAGAACAATACAGATATCTGGGATCCCCGGGTTTCATAAAGCCGCTACTGAAACCCGACGTTCCCCTGGTCGTGTGGATCGCCTGTGCAATGAAAATCCTAGACCCTTACGGGCGCGGCAAGTTACCCGCCAAAACCTGAAGCGAGGCAGCCCCCTTCAACAACGTGAATGGACCACCCAGCACTTCACAAAATCCGGTAACTTGGGCACCCCTCCCTGGGTCAACCTATACCCTCTACGAGTGCGGCGAATAGCCCGCCAATTCTAGAATGAATCCCCCTCCGTCCCAATACCATGAGATACGGGCCCGTTTCCCTCTAGAACCCGGCTATCCGTTCCCCCCTCCGCGGGGTAATCCTAGAACAGAAAGTAAAATATACAACGGGTACATCGACCTCAGCCCGGTCGTTCCCCAAAAGAATAATATACAAACGGTAGTGACGGCAGTCCACATGTCGGACGCTCGCCCCGCAATATCAAATGTACATAAACAACCAAACTGTACTACCATTGCATCCAGGCTATCCACCACGACAAATCCGCAACATCACAGCACAACACAGAACATCAACGTGAATGTCACGTTCGCAAATCCGTCTAAAAGGGCTATAGCAGTTAGACAGGATTTACCGATAAAATGACATTCACGGTCGCAGATATAATGTAAATACTGTGAACTAACATGTTTAAAATTTTCGATCGACTGAATTTTCCGAAGTGGGCCACAAGCACAACGGTAGCACTCAAAAACATCTGGGCCCAAAAATAATATACCAGAAACCCTATTTCCATGTCAGAGAGCCACTGAAAAAATTTGATGCAGTGAAGCCAAAATTCGGCGGCGGATCCGCGTCTAAAACGTGGTTTTGGCCGCTGATCCGCCGCGCTACAGTAACTTCACCCAACTAAATTTTCACAGAATGCATAAAAAACCCTGCACGTATTTTTACAGTGTACCAAATAATTTTTAAAGCACTAGAAAAATTCGACAGAAACTTGACATGGAAACGCGGTTTTTAGAAAATCCGTTCGATCGAACTTGTAAACACGTTAGAGCAAGCTAGACTAGGTTAACGGCGTGGCTCTGATACCAGTGTTAGTGCACGGCGGCGCCCCGGCCGTCTGAACGAGGCCAAAATGCGGAAACGAAACTTTTACAGAACTTGTAAACCGGCACCACTGGGCACTTTAATCCCGGATCGGGCCAATAACCTACTCCTAGCTAACTAGAGAAGGGGTAGAGAGATATACCGAGCGATCGTGTCCTTCGGTCTTCTCGTCGTCGTCCCGATCTCCCCGCGGAATCTCCAGTCTTCATCTCCTCGTCGGAAGGGCACCACATCGCCGGGTTCTTTTACGGGCTCCCACCTCTGGACCGAGGCAACTCGAGCACGAAGTTGGCGAGTCGACGTGCCCAAGGATTGCTGTAGAATGAAGTGTAGGATGGTTTGTATCTCGCGAGTATGAAGTTGCCATGTATTGAGTGGAGAAGGAGGTGCAAGCTTTTTGTGGAGCTATATGAATTTTTGCAAGCCAAAAGAGATGAGAACTCCTCACTAAATTTTTTGGACAGCCCCACAAGTGTATTGGCCGGCCCCCTTTGATTGGAGAATGAGAGAGAGAGCAAAAGTCAAGAGGGAGGGAAGCAATAATGCAAGATTGTTCTCATGAGGAATAATGATAACCCAAAATCTTACACCAAAAACCCAACACTCAACCCATCATTGCAAGCAATGATGATCAAAGGAAGTCAAAATCAAACAAGAGCTATCATGAAGCAACAATATACAAAGACCACCCTCCACAATGCTAATTTGCACTTTTGCAAATAAGCCCTCCTCCACCAATTTTCAGCCAAGGAAAGAAACAAAGGAAAATGGCCGAAACGGAATGCAAACTGGCAACTTCAAAAAACCGATCCCGTAATAAATTACAGGAAAACCCCACGACTGTATATACATACCCGCATTTGTATTCCGACCGAATACAAATGCAATGAGACAAAATCTACACTGTACAATACTAGGATCCGGCTTAAACCAAAGCCCGCTTGTATTATCTGTCTGATCATGATCCGTGCAATACCGCACGTATATGATCGAACCCTGCCATATCTCCATACGGCCTCTACAGCGTTTCGCTCGAAACTGGAGAAACTGTCTGTGGGGGACTCTAAAGACTCGTCAATACTTTGGCTGTGGATTTAACCACTAGCACGTCAGAAGTATTAGCCATACGTAACGGGCTGCCAGGTATTGACCAAAAGGGACGTCGATGAGCGAACTCATCCTGACACCCTACTGAGCCTGTCAGTGCCAATGTCCGTACAGTCCGGTCCGTTCGCCTATGAGCATCGCATGGCGGGCCTAGGGGGTTGGTAAAAGTCAGACCCCCAAAAGCGGTACATGTCATGTCGGAGTGTAGCCCAGAAAACCCTGAGATACTACTGGAATACCTACCAGTAAATCTCCTGCCTTGGACAAGGACTTCGTGTAATGGCTCTCCTAGACACAGCGCGACCTCACCCCCAATACCGGGAGAGACGAACCCCTGTAGATCCACTCACTGCCTCCATGTGGCCCGGGACTGTACCCAACTAAAACCTGTTTGCACGTCTCCTTTGAGCATGGTAGGGTAGTAATCAAAGCACAGTGGGAACTCACACGAGACAAATGACGATCTCAGGTCGATGAACTAACCTGTACACATATCACCAGGGAACTGCTATCTGACGTCTGGTATAATCCCAACTAGCATGTTTCCGGTGAGTCCTGTCCGGTGTACTCATAACCCAATGAGCACCTGTATACATCTTAGGTGAACCAACTGACACTAGTGGCTTATGAGACCGGCCACCGCCCCTCGTCGGGGTCTCGACTGTATACACTAGTCTACTCTGGAGTATCGATGCCCTGTCTCGAGTACTCCCACGACTAGGGACCTTTTAAGGATGTGCTTATAGATCCCAGCTCTTACGTATATGATCGCTATCATACTGCTGGTCGTCAAGCAAGAATACTAAGGGCTCTATCAACGCGCAATAGTGACCTGTAAGGTCACCTAAAGCAGTACACGATGATAAAGATAAACCAGATAGCGTACTATCATCTTGAGTAAGACTGTCCTATCGGCATAGGTCCTCTCTCAATCATTGCAATCGCGTGCCTGTGATCCAATAATTGACTCTGAGGGCACTATCTCCAACACGACCAACAAAAAGATGAATCTGGAAGATGCCGCCTACCAGTTTGAGGAACAAACAATGATCAGCAAACAGTTCGATTGCACAAAATACAAGGGCAGCACAAGATTCAAGACTTCAACGTGAAGCTAACGGTAAAAGTCTATAAATTCTGCACTGTTGGAAATCTGGAAGAAAATAGAAAAGATTCTGAGCAACCAAGTGAAGAAAAAAGAAGGAAAAAGCAACTTGAAGCATCACAGAAGAATTGAGCCCAAGAGCCCATCAAATGGCCGCGGAATCGCGGCCAAATAGGGCATTCTGCCGCGGATCCGTGGCCGTATTGTGCACGTGTCGGTGCACGTGTCGGTGCATTGACCCGGATTTCTTAGGGTAGTCTTGTAATTTCAGATGTGGATCAGATGTAAACCCTAGAGTTTCTCCTATCTATAAATAGGAAAGCCTACAGTCTCTTTTGGGGCATGCCACTTTTTATTTTTCTAGTCTAAAATTTCAATTCTTTTGTAATCGTCAAGAGTGCATCAATAAAGTAAGACTTTTTATCTGAATTTAATTCTTGCATTTTTATCTGTTCTTTTAATATCTGCTATTTTATTTTGCCTTTTATTATTTGCAACTTAGATAGTTTTTAAAATAAAACATAAAAATGAATTCCATTGTTAATACCCTAATGAGT
The DNA here is from genome assembly GCA_030015575.1 of Agapanthus africanus. Lineage (NCBI taxonomy): Eukaryota > Viridiplantae > Streptophyta > Magnoliopsida > Asparagales > Amaryllidaceae > Agapanthus > Agapanthus africanus. Next base: position 470,168,237 of record CM057350.1, on the reverse strand, counting down.
GAGTAGTTCCTCACTTATTAAGGTTAGGTTTGGGGTAGGTTTGAGAGATGGAAATCTCTCACTCCTTTCTTGCCCTCATAACTTTATAAATTAGAACTCTATGTGAATCAAACACACACCGCTCACTACGGCACCCTATCCTATGAGATAGCGGTGATTCCCTAGTTAGACCAGTTGTGGTTGATTTACATAGAGGTTAGGGCTAAGATTAAGAAAGGACGGATAAGGACCAAAAGGAAGAAACTACGTTTCTTCTTAGTCATGCTAATCCCCTTTGTTGACTATTACCCTAACACCTATATTCTTAATTAGGGCAATGGAAGCAGTGAGTAGAATTATCTTTCCAAACTAACCTAATCCTAACCCTAGCAAGGTTTTAATCCAAATTAAATTCAATCTTAGTTTATATAAAAATCAAAACCTACCAAAAATAGGACTTAACTCGTAAGAACATAAAGAAAAGAACACGTTTTCCCTGTGGACCGACCCATACTCAACCGGCTAGCTACCAAGCGATACCGTTATTGATTGCGGTATTCTTAACTTTGATTTTAAAACACGTACGCAAAAGAACGATCAATCAAATGGCGCCGTTGCCGGGGATAACGGTAGTTATTTTCTTTTTGTAATTTCGGGTTAATTAAAATTAAAAAAATAATCATAAAAACTGAAAAATATAAGAACATAAAAAATATCATCTTGTTATTTTTTTGAAGGGTTTTTGTGTGAATTGCGCAGGAAAGAAAGAAGGACAGATTCAAATCTCGAGCAAGCTCGGTGAACAAATTCAGAAACAGATTATTTGAACAGACAGAGGAAAAACACAACAGAAAACAGAAAAATCTCAGAGGCCTGAACCAACTTATGCACCGCGGAACCGCGACACTAACATACAATTGGCGGTGGAACTGCGGCGGTTTGCTGACGTCAGCAATCTGATTTCTCTGTAAGTATTCTTTATCTCCTCTGTAACCCCCTGAACTCCACTAAAAAAATTTTCCTGCAGGGTTCTTTGCGCAAAACTTTTTCTCCCTCTCCAATAAATCAATCTTGTGCAGGATTCCTTGTGCCGCAAAAAGCAAATAAATTTATTTTTTGGCAAGTGTTTTAGATTTTTGTGTGTTTACTGCTTTGCATTTTTAAAACGGACTTTTAAGGGGCTATAACACCGATCCAGATTGGTGGGGATTTAATTACCCTTCCTAAGACCCCAGAAAATCACAAAAAGCATATGCATCACCCTCGATTTAATTAAAAAATATTTAGACTCAGCCAATAAGGACTGTCGCGCTCATTAGGACAAAGGAAGGTTGTGGGCAATCGGTCGTTTATCTAAACCTGACTTTGTGGCGTCTAGGCTATACAAGTAGGAAAGGTAATTTTAAAAGGCCCGTCTCACGGTGATTCGTGAGCGGATCCCTCATTTCTTTACTTGTGCTTACCTGGCTACAATTGGCGGTGAAGAGGCGATTCGAGAGATATCTCACAACTTGCCCTTTGGACCAGTTAGGAGCAGTCTAGTTGACTTAGGAGACCTTAGCTCTAGGCTTGATTGTACATGTTCAAATTGTGATTGCTTGAAAGTGTGTTGTAGTTTCGTATAAAATCTTTTGCAAAAATCTTTATAAAAAAACCACAAAACAAAAATTTTTACAAAAACTTTCCATTTTGTCGCTAGAAATCCATTGCACCTAACTTTCACCACATTCTCTCATTGACGTTTTCTTATCCCACCTTCTACTTTTTGACTACACTACAACTTATTTAGTGTATGTCCGGTTGGACTAGAGACACTAGCGCCCGTTTAGTCCGTGTCTCGTTAGTTCCTACCGACGACGCGTTCGACTCCGAAGTCGAAATTCCCTCCACTTCTTTACCTTCATCTTCAAATTCATCATCTTCTAAGGAGATGTCAGGATTCAATCCTAACAACCCCTTACCTACTTCAGGACTGATTCCACCTCAACTGGGTGCGAATAACCCACAACACCCTCCTATCAAAGCGCCCCAACGAATCGCGCTCCAGGATCTTTTCTATCCAACCCGCACCGCACTTCCTACTTGTCTTTAACTTCCACCGGCCAATGGGGATAACTTCGAAATTAAACCCCACTTCATCAATATGTTGCCCAAATTTCACGGGCTGGAATCCGAAGATGCCTATATCTTCATTAACAAATTTCAGAATGTTTGCGCAATGATGAAGACCACCCAACTTCCCGATGATGCTATAAGGCTACGTGTCATTCCATTCACTTTATGTGACTTAGCTGAAAAGTGGCTATAAAGCACACTATCGCACTCCATAAAAAGTTGGGAAGAGTTTGTTAAGGCTTTTCTTAAAGAGTTTTACCCACACCACAAGACCGTGAGAATTAGAAATGAAATTAATCAATTTTCCCAGCTTCCTTTCGAACCTTTTTGGAAATGTTTCGAAAGATTTAAGGACCTTCTTATTCAGTGCCCTCACCACGGTATCGAGAGATGGCAACTTTGCAAAACTTTATACGAATGACTGAACCCAGCAACTAAGAAGTTGCTGGAAACCATTTGTCAAGGTCACTTTCTTACAAAATCTGACGAAGAAGTTTGGCAATTTCTCGATGATCTTGCTGAACAAACGCTTCAGTGGAAAAGCACTAGACAAACCGATTCGTCCACTTCATCCGGTTCGTCTAGGGCAGGTGTTCATCAACTTGACATGTCAATTGCAATGAAAGCCGAAATGGCCGCAATTACACGTAAACTAGAAGCAATTGAGAGCAAATTCTCATCGCCTTCTCCTGTCCCCGCTTTACCCCCTCGCACTATTTATGCTTGTTGTTCGGATCCGTTCTATTTGACCGAAGAGTGTCTTTACAACCCACCTGCTCAAGGACAAAATCAAGTCAATGCTGCCTTTCAGTAGAGACAAAGAAATGATCCATACTCTTCAACTTACAATCCTGGTTGGAGGAACCACCCCAATTTTGCTTAGAATCAAAATCAAGAATTCCAAGGCAATAACAATTTTCAGAGGCCTCCTCCACAACAACAAGTCCATCAACAAACTCAATATCAGCAACCTTTCCAACCCCAACCTTACCAAAATCAAATGAACAATTTTGCACCAAACAACTCTTTTCCTCAAAATAATTTTGTTCAACCAAATAAAGATAAGGTTTTCTTGCTAGAACGAAGTCTGGATGCGTTTTTAAAACAATCTACGCAATCCTCAACCAACATCCAGTCTTCCATTCAATCTTTGGTGCAACACACTGCATCACATGAGCAAAGTATCAAAACCATTGAAGCTCAAATTTCACAACTGAATGCTGCTCTAAGCGAGCGAGAGAAGGGGAAACTTCCATCTCAACCACTGCCAAATCCTAGTCACACACAAAATGCACATGTTACTCATGAACAACAAAATCATAATGTGAGTGCCGTGACTACATTGAGATTTGGAAAGGTATCGCACAACAACATTGGCAATAATAATGACACCCTGACCGCCGCTTCTTCATCTTCTTCATCATCTTCATCTTCTCTAGAGCATGTTCTTCCTTCTTCACAAGGCTCTACTTCTTCTACTAATTCGAACGGACCCATATCTCACTCCACGAAAACACCAACACTGGGATCCGTTCCAACTCCGCAATCTACTCCACAAACATTGGACTTAACAAATTTTCAAAATATTCCATTTCCAAACAGGTTGAGATGCAATAAACAAACTCCGCAAATGGAGAAGATTGTGGAGTTATTTAAACAGGATAGCATAAACATACCTCTCTTGGATGCAATCCAACAAGTCCCTTCTTATGCTAAAATCTTGAAGGACTTATGCATCAAGAAGAGGAAATCACAGGTACCTAAGAAAGTTTTCTTGGCTAGTGCAGTAAGTGATGCTCTTACCCAACCTTTACCTCAAAAATGAAAGGACCCTGGCTGTCCTACAATTTCAATAACAATTGGGAATAAGAACATCAACCGCGCACTTTTAGATCTTTGTGCCAGTATTAATTTTCTTCCTTATTCAGTATATGAACAATTAGGCGTTGGAAAGCTGAAACCCACACATTGTACTCTCCAAATGGCCGACCGATCTATCACCCATCCTAGGGATGAGTTAGAGGATGTGTTGATTAAAGTAGGGGACTTCATTTTCCCGGTTGATTTCATTGTTATGGACACACAGCCTGTAGCTAACCCCCGGAGTCAAATTCCGGTGATACTCGGTCGACCATTCCTTGCAACTTCTAATGCGGTGATCAATTGTCGAAATGGTTTGATGAACCTATCTTTTGGAAATATGACAATTGAGCTCAACATTTTAAGTTAGGGAATCAGCCCTCCGAACCTAATGCTAATATACTTGATGTTTGCTCGATCCAAGAGATCACTCAGGAGGACTGTGAGTTCAAAAAATTTCTGTTCGATCACAGCAATTTTGACGCCACTAGTGCGTTCCTCCTTGATTCTGACACTGCTTTCATGCCCAATAATGATTACGAGTGTTTCACTTTTTCGAACGATTTTGAAGAATCACCACCCGAGTTTGAATCCTTTGAATTCCTGGATGAGTTAGCTAAACCATCCGACTCGATTGCTTACACTCGCTTCAAACCTTTATTGGAATCCTTCGAGTTTGAGACAGTTTCACCAATTTTACCTTCAATTGTTTCGCCTCCAAAACTCGAACTCAAGCTATTGCCGTCGCACCTTAAATATGCTTACTTAGGTGAGAATGAGACCCTTCCCGTTATCATCTCGGCTTCTCTAGCCCCCGAGCAAGAGAAAGCCCTTTTAACGGTCTTACAAAATAATCGGCAAGCTTTTGGCTGGACTATGGCGGACATCAAGGGGATCAGTCCCCTAATAGTTGAACATCATATTCATATGATGGCTGATGCCAAGCCAGTAAGGGATCCACAGAGACGGCTAAACCCTATCATGAAGGAGGCTGTTAAAAAGGAGATTGTAAAATGTCTTGATAGTGGTATCATTTACCCTATCTCTGATAGCCAGTGGGTTAGCCCCATTCACGTTGTCCCAAAGAAATCGGGCATAACGGTCATAACTAATGAGGCGAATGAGTTAATACCTACTCGCACCCAAACTGGGTGGCGAGTATGCATCGATTATAGAAAACTCAACGCCGCGACACGGAAAGACCACTTTCCATTATCTTTTATTGACCAAATGCTAGAACGATTGGCTGGGCATGAATTTTACTGTTTTTTGGATGGCTACTCCGGCTATAATCAAGTTCCCATCGCCAAAAAGGACCAAGACAAGACCACATTTACTTGTCCTTTCGGTACGTTTGCTTACCGTCGCATACCCTTTGGGTTATGCAATGCACCCGCTACTTTTCAGCGGTGTATGATGGGTATTTTTTCAGACATGGTGGAAAAATTCTTGGAAATTTTTATGGATGATTTCTCCATTTTCGGCGACTCCTTTGATGAGTGTTTGCTACATTTAGACGCAGTTCTTACCCGATGTAGGGATAAGAACTTCACTTTAAATTGGGAGAAATGCCACTTTATGGTACGAGAAGGTATTGTCCTAGGACATATCATCTCGCAAAATGGCATTGAGGTAGATAAAGCTAAGATTGAAGTCATTTCCAATCTTCCTCCTCCCAAATGCGTCCGAGACATTCGAGCCTTCCTTGGCCATGCCGGTTTCTATAGATGGTTCATCAAGGATTTTAGCAAGATAGCTAGACCCTTGACTCAATTGTTGGCCAAGGACACCACTTTTGATTTCAACTCAAGCTGCATGAAGGCGTTCGAGTCATTGAAAAACTCACTTATTTCCGCTCCCATTTTTCATCTCCTGACTGGACGCATCCATTTGAGATTATGTGCGATGCATCTGATTTCGCCATTGGTGCCGCCCTTGGACAGCACATTAATAAGATGTCGCATGTAATTTATTATGCTAGCCGAACCTTAAATGAGGCCCAATTGAATTACACAACAACTGAAATAGAATTCTTAGCTGTTGTGTTTGCATTAGAAAAGTTCATGCCCTATTTAATCGGCTCTCCAGTCATCGTTTATACTGACCACTCAGCTCTTCACCATCTTTTCGCGAAGAAGGATGGTAAATCTCGGCTGATACGGTCGATCCTCTTACTACAAGAGTTTGACCTTGTCATCAGAGACAAGAGAGGATGCGAAAACGTAGTCGCCGACCATCTTTCACGACTTCCTTCTTCGCCTACAGTTCAAATTCCTATTAAAGACGTTTTTCCAGATGAGCAGTTCTTAACTGTGTCATGCGAACCTTGGTTCGCAGATATCGTAAATTATTTGGCCACCGGACTTATACCAAACGAATGGTCGAATCAGGACAGACTCAAATTTCTATCTCAGGTAAAACATTTTTACTGGGATGAACCGTATCTATTCAAATACTGTCCTGACCAAATTATTCGTCGGTGTGTCCCTGACAATGAGTTTAAGAGCGTGCTGTCATTTTGCCATGATCAAGCGTGTTGCGGGCATTTTGGCCCTAAAAAGACAGCAGAAAAGATCTTGCAGTGTGGCTTCTATTGGCCACAACTTTTTAAAGACGCATATGAGTACCGCAAGACATGCTCCCGGTGCCAACACTTAGGCCGGATATCTAGGAGAAATGAAATGCCGCTCCAACCAATATTGGTTGTTGAAATTTTTGATGTTTGGGGGATAGACTTTATGGGACCATTTCCTATTTCCTTTGGGAACATGTATATTCTACTCGCTATTGACTATGTTTCTCAATAGGTCGAGGCTGTGCTCAGCCGAACTAATGACAACAAGGTTGTCGTTAGATTTCTCAAAGAAAACATTTTTTCTCGTTTTGGGCATCCTCGCGCGATTATCAGCGATAATGGATCTCACTTTTGTAATAGGACTTTCGAGTCCTTAATGCGGAAATACTCCATTACTCACAAGCTGTCAACGCCCTATCATCCCCAAACTTGTGGGCAAGACGAGATTTCGAATCGGCAGATTAAACAGATATTAGAGAAAACGGTTTCCAAAAACCGTAAAGATTGGTCGTCAAAACTTATTGATGCCCTTTGGGCATTCCGAACTGCCTATAAGACCGATCTTGGCATGTCTCTATATATGCTTGTTTATGGAAAGGCTTGCCACCTTCCAGTTGAAATAGAGCATAAAGCATTTTGGGCAATAAAAGAGTTGAATATATCTCTAGGAGATGCGGGCAGCAATAGAAAGCTGCAGTTGAACGAATTAAACGAGTTTCGGGATGAAACTTACGAGAATGCTGTAATCGTCAAAAAGCGAACGAAGGTGTTCCACGATGAACACCTTATGCGCAAAACTTTCAAACCTGGTCAATAGGTTTTACTTTACGACACTCGGTTACATTTCCATCCCGGGAAGCTCAGATCTTGATGGAAAGGGCCATTTTTGGTACGCACCGTATATCCGCACGGTGCGGTCGATCTAGAAAACCTGGAGGACGGTTCACTATTTAAAATGAACGGACATAGACTTAAACCGTTCCTCACTGCGGACCCTTCGGAGGAGCTCTTGTTTTTGTAGGAGCCAACCTACATTGACTGATCTTCTTCCATCTACCCCTAAATTTCGATTATTTAGCTAAAACACTATTTCAAACAAGTTTAGGGGTATGTATCACTTGTAATTATATAAAAACAAAATAAAAATAAAAATATTTGGAAATAAAAAAAATATTTTTGGGTATTTTTGTAAATTTCCAGTTTTAATAAAAAAATAATAAAATTTTTATTTACAAATAATTTTCTCTTTTTAAGAGGGGCTTTTTGCAAATAACCAACACATTCACCCCTATAAATAAAACCCGACCCCTCTCTGTTTTTTATAACCCTAAAATTTTCATTTCCTCAAACCCTAGCCGCCGCCTCAGCAAGTACAAAGAGATCGCTTCCTTCCGCCACGTTTTCGCCGCCAAACTCCACATTCGGCCGCGCAACCGCCGCTCCCAGGTGTCGTCTCCCTCTGAATTTTTTCAGAGGAGGTTTGCATCATCTCTCTCTCTCTCTGTTAATTTTTTTTATAAATCTGTGAACTTTCTGAATGGCACCAACCATGCAATTAGAACGAGATTTTTCACAAATCTTTGCACACACAATTTACGGAAGTTATTTTGGTGAGGAGATCACACGGCGAGGGTGGAACTTTTTAATTTACAATCATCACAATGCCTACGCTCTTCTAGATCTAGTTACTTGTTTTTACGAGTGCATAGAGGAAGGTTGCCTAGCACAATACGGTTTTATTAAATTACTTTGGGGCGATAGGGAAATAATCATTGATAGGGACTACATCCATGAAATCACCTTAATTCCTAGATTACCTGTTCACGACCAAACCCTTTAATTTGAAGACTACGTACCCTTAATGGGTAATGACTGTTCGAGAGAACGTAGGAAGGGCATACAGGCTAGAACCCTTTTCGCCAATGTATTAACCGTGTGCCGTTGGGCACAAAACAACATTTTTGGCAGTTCACATAACACAACATTTTTCACCCCATCTCTTTATATCGTGCACACCTTAATGACTAGGAACCATAAATTTGACATGTGCATGGTTTTACTTAATTCAATTGGTGCTGGCAAAAGGGCCGCAAATTACCCATGCCCTATGTTAGTGACGCAACTGTGTCGCTATTTCCTCCCTGTAGAGGAATTTGAGTTTTACATGCATGGAGGTATACCCATTAGGCCTCTTATTGAGGGCGTATCCACGTCCTATACCCGCCTAACTGATGTATGGTCGCGAAGAGAACCGGCCGAACATGTACCCGCCAGAACACCCAGCTCCAGCTCGATCGTGAGCGAGGAAGAGCTTACCCCCATAGAACATGCACATCTTCTTAGAAGAGCCATTAGGGTGATTGATAATTTAGTGGGGATAGTGACCAACTTGGATCACCGGGTGACAGAGATTGAACATGGCGTATTTACGCTGCTGGCGCGAGAGGAGCTTTTCCGTTCACGTTCAAGGGGACGGCGAGGTCCTGAGCAGTGAGGGCACTGCTTTTGGTAAGTTTGGGGGAGGAGGTGGTTTGTAAATAATAGTCATTGCATTGCATATTTTAATTTTTGTATATATTTTTTCTCTTTCTTTGCATGTTTAATTCTGCATTGCATCTTTATAAAAAATTATAAAAATAAAAAAATGAAAATAAAAAAAATTTAATTCCTTTGTAATCGTTGCATATTTTAATTTTTGTATATATATTTTTCTATTTCTTTGCATGTTTAATTCTGCATTGCATCTTTATAAAAAATTATAAAAATAAAAAAAAAATTTAAAAATAAAATCAAATAAAAAATTGAAAATTTTTAAAAATTATATAAATTGAAAAATTCAATCTTGGCCATATTTGACTTGAGTTTGACAAGACGGTTAACTAGTTAGGAAAAACTAGATCCTAAACTTGGTAAATTAAAAAACCCTAAAAATAACCTTTCTTAAAGTTTAACTGTAGAAAATATATGTCCTTATAGTTTATTTAGAAATAGGCGAATTTTGAGTTCAGTTCTTGGGCTAAGTCAAAATAAGGGAAGAGTATTGAAATTTTTATTTGAAGTGTAAGTCTGAAAAATAATTCTGAATCTTAAGTCCAAATTCTGAAAGTATATACCCTACTTTATGCACTCACACACATCTTGAAACTTGGGATAGTAGAGGATACCTTGAAATGCTCTTGTCTAAGATCCTTAGTATGAAGGAAAATAAAATAAAAGTATAAGTGGTGAATAAAGAGATAAAAAAATAAACACTGGTTTTGTAATTACTTAAGGAAGCATAAATAAAAATTATAGCGAGGGTGCTTTATCACCTAGTGCCTTAGACCAACTGGTTTGGGAGTCACTGCTAAGCCTTAGGTATTGCAAGACGAGGAATTACGCCTAAATGCGCAAACACATTTTGTAGTCGGTCGTTTAGTACCTCAAGAAGTATTAACGGTCGTATGAAGAATGTGTGAGCAATTTCATCTAAAATTTACCAACTAAAAGTACTTTGGACGATGGACAAGAGTATGCTAGCTTGAATTGAATTTCCAAGTGTAGGGGGATACATACACACACGTAGGGGTATATGATTAGGGTTTGGATGAGAGATATGAATAAAAAATAGGACTTATATCTTCAGTACAGATGATAAAAATTCCTAAGTTGAGATGGAACCTTAGAAGGAAAATTCAAAAGATGCTAAAAGCTAAGTAAATTTAAAGAATATATACGATCTTAAGTTAAGTGATAAGAGAGTGAAAAATACGGGTTGATAATTTCTAAGTTAAAGATAATAGAATTTCTTGTTAGAACACCGAATTGAAGAATGAAAATCAAACGGCCAAATTGATCGGATTTTGTGGGTAGTATCCGCTGAAAACCCTCAGGAGACAACACTCCTCCTACTAGGGACACCTAGAGATTTAACGGCTTGTTGCACGAGCTTAGTGCAATCGCGATTCCCTGCGAAAGTGAGGTTAGGTTTTTTCGAGAATAAAATTGGTTTTGCTCGGAACGAGCAAAAGATAAGTTTGGGGGTATTTGTTCATATCAGAATTTTGCAATATTATATTCCCTATTCTTAATCATATTGCAAATAAATAGGTGCTTTTGATCCATGTCTGCTAAATAGTTGCAGATTACAGGTTCTCAGAACAATACAGTGAAAATGGTGAAAAGACGCTACAAATGTGAGACTACGACCAACAAAAAGATGAATCTGCAAGATGCCGCCTATCAGTTTGAGGAACAAACGAAGATCAGCAAACAGTTCGATTGCACAAAATACAAGGGTAGCACAAGATTCAAGACTTCAACGCGAAACTAACGGTAAAATTCCACAAATTCTGCACTGTTGGAAATCTGGAAGAAAGTAGAAAAGATTCTGAGGAACCAAGTGAAGAAAAAAGAAGGAAAAAGCAACTTGAAGAATCACAGAAGAATTGAGCCCAAGAGTCCACCAAACGGCCGCGGAACCGCGGCCAAATAGGGCATTCTGCCGCGGATCCGCGGCCGTGCTGTGCACGTATTGGTGCACGTGTCGGTGGGTGTCAGTGTATTGACCCAGATTTCTTAGGGTAGTCTTGTAATTTCAGATGTGGATCATATGTAAACCCTACGGTTTCTCCTATCTATAAATAGGAAAGCCTATAGCCTCTTTTGGGGCATGCCTCTTTTTATTTTTCTATTCTAAAATTTCAATTCCTTTGTAATCGTCAAGAGTGCATCAATAAAGTAAGACTTTTTATCTGAATTTAATTCTTGCATTTTTATCTGTTCTTTTAATATCTGCTATTTTATTTTGTCTTTTATTATTTGCAACTTAGATAGTTTTTAAAATAAAACATAAAAATGAATTCCATTGTTAATACCCTAATGAGTGAGTAGTTCCTCACTTTTTAGGGTTAGGTTTGGGATAGGTTTGAGAGATGGAAATCTCTCACTCCTTTCTTGCCCTCATAACTTTATAAATTAGGACTCTATATGAATCAAACACACACCGCTCACTACGGCACCCTATCCTATGAGATAGCGGTAATTCCCTAATTAGACCGGTTGTGGTTGATTTACATGGAGGTTAGGGCTAAGAGTTAAGAAATGACGGACAAGGACCAAAAGGAAGAAACTACGTTTCTTCCTAGTCGTGCTAATCCCCTTTGTTGACTATTACCATAACACCTATGTTCTTAATTAGGGCAAAGGAAGCAGTGAGTAGAATTATCTTTCCAAACTAATCTAATCCAAACCCTAGCAAGGTTTTAATCCAAATTAAATTCAATCTTAGTTTTTATAAAAATCAAAACCTACCAAAAATAGGACTTAACTCGTAAGAACATAAAGAAAAGAACACGTATTCCCTATGGACCGACCAGTACTCAACCGGCTAGTTACCAAGCGACACCGTTATTGATTGCGGTATTCTTAACTTTGATTTTAAAACACGTACGCAAAAGAACGATCAATCAGTTGTCACTAAAAAATAAAAATACGAAAATATAGAAAGCAAGTTAAGAAGAAGTGGCCATGGCTTTGATTCGGATGGTCGAATAGTGGCAATTCCTTCGACGCTCTCTTGGTCATGAGTTTTCTGTCCTTATGTCGATCCCGAAGTGAAGCATAACTTGTCAAAGCGGTTGCAAAGCACAAATCATCAAGTTCTCAGATCTCGACTCAAAACATGAAACGAGTCCTTATTGTTCACTTACCGTTTGTATGTCCAAGCTTGAGGTATCAATACTAAGCACAAGGGTTAGCAAGTATACGACAACATCAAAAACACAAATTAGCGAGTGAGAGCAATTAGTTTTAGTGTTAACTTTGCTAAGTGATTGTGATAGTATAGGATATATGAAAACCACGAGTTTTGTCAAGCCACTTGGTCACAAAATTCCATATCTAAACTTAGCAAACTTAACACCAAATTGATTTTTACTTAAACATTGTGAAATAGAGAAAGAGAGTGAATATGGTATATGAAGTGTAACAACTCCAATTTTAGTGTACAAAGATTTATTTAAAAGTTGATATATACTTGGAGTAATTATATTTTTGTCAGTACCATAAATATTTGTCTTGCTAATTAATTACAAGCAAGAGCTTGTAGCTCATTGGTAAAACCTTGCACTGCTGAAGCAAGCCACTAGAGTTCAAATCCCATACCCCACATTATTTTTAATATTGTTTTATTTTGGATTTTTAGAATACCAACAGTTTACACGTGCATATCTCACAAAAACCCCACTACACCCTTAAAAGTGACCATACCAGAGGGATCACCAAGCGTCGAGGGCGATTCTGACCGCCTGACTCGGCCGGCGGACCGGCCCACTCGGGCCGCTGCCGCCGTCCGGAGTTGCCGATTCTAGCGAGTCACCAACAGGTGAAATGTGTCTCTTGGCCTCCCCTATACACCTGCACACTTTAAATACCCAGACCAGTAACAAAGCCCTTTAAAATCACATTAAACCGAGTTTTTATTACATTTTATTACATTTTCACATTTTTTTCAATTAAACCTTTCATCTACCCTAACCCTAGCCTAATCCTATAAATACAACCCCTAAACACTACCCCCTCACCTCAAAATTCTGAGCAAACTCTCAAGAAATTTTCTAGAACCCTAGTGTGCATTTGAAGTGAGCAAAGAGGCGAAGTTTCGGCGAATTTTCCGGCAACAACCCTAGGAGTTCCCGGCGACGAAACGGCGTACCGGAAACTACGTCCACTCCCTCTCCCTCTCCTCTTTAAGCTAAACCCGTAAGTCCCACCTTCCCCTTTCTCTAATCTCTCTGAAAATACTAAATTCTAAAACCCGACGGAATCAGAGCAAATCCGATTTCCGATTCGGTTCTTCCTAAAATCTCACTTTTCCTTTAATATAATCTTGTTAAACCATTACATGTTGACTATTAAATACTAAGTAATCATATTGAACAAGTTCCATATCAAAAGAAATTCCTATTTCCATTTTACCATACTTTTTCATTAAAATACCATATAGTTTCATTTCGACATTTAAACCTCACAAACTTGCTATACCTTTAAGTTAGATCACGAGGTAATGACCTACCTTCTCACAACACTCATATGATACATAGCACAATATTTTTTGGGAACATAAAATACGGAAAACGAACCTTTACATATAAATGCCCTTTACTAATAAAACCATTTTTACAAGAATTAGTATTTTTAAACAAATCTTTGCAAAGCGCCGCTACAGCCCATTTGGGGAACCCGATCGGGATGGTGCGGATTATCGCACATCCTCGGGCTTAGTAGTGGGGGATTCAGACCTCCGCAAAGAGCATTCAGTCTCGAAAAATTTACAAAATACAAAATCTTAAGAAAATGAGATTTCTAGAAATATAAAATATATATTAAAATTATTTTTATATAAATATATGTATAAGTAACATTAAAATATCTATTTTGTAATAATATAAATATTCCAACTCTTTTCAAAAATCACAAGAATCACATTACATTAAAATACCATGAATTCCATACAAGTACAATATTACAAATAAATACCATATATTATGAAAGTAGGTTATTTTTACTAGAATTTTCATAAATATAAAATCTACAATTATTAAAACTCTAAAGACAATAATTAAATACTTGGGGTGTATCTTGAAAAGTATATAAAAGTATTTTTACATAAAACCCCCTCAAGTTCTATAAATTACCTTAAGGACCCTAGTAAACATAGGTTTAAGCGGGACCAATCTCTTGAGCCTCAGGGAGCCGAAGAAGTGGGTGATTGCTTATTTAAGGTAGACAACTTAACAACAGTGTTATCAACACGGTAATCGTCTTTGAAAAAGACGCAAATCCTGTCGTCCATGTGTAGCGGTTACCGATAATATCAAAACAATCAGGACTTTAATTTCTTTTATAATTATTCTGACTCAGACTGAGTCTCATAAATAATCTGACTTGAATATGATTCAAGTACAAACTACAATCTACAATCCAACATGAATCCATGAATACATATATTCAATCTATATTGACTGAACTGAATCATGGATATACTTCCATTTACATGATTCTCCAGTTACATCCATGATTCTACAGTTACATCCATTTACTCATATCATGGTTTCGGTAAGTCACCCAATTATACAATTTATACAGTTTACAATACAAGACAATACAATACAACTATACAACAAGACATCTCGGGGTTTAAGGGGTAAATTGGTACGGAAGGTGTTAGAAGTGGCACGAGACAGTAAGATTTAATACACCTAACCTGAATCCAGTTGCTGTTGTACCGTGGCATAAACGGTTCCTTGTACTACACTTGCCTCTAGTCTCTGGCATATAGAGACTCCTCTCGTATACACTGGTATCCTTCTGTACCAAACTACAAACAACAGCGTTAACACCAAATACTCATATAATACAACTTTAAAAGATACCTTCTCTTTCTATCTATTCTATTTCTCCCTTATCTTTGGTACTTACCGAGCGATTTGTTCGCTGATGACATTCTCTTTCTTTCTTCTTTGAATATCGTCAGGTGATCTGGACACTCCGGAGATCGAGCCTACCAGTGAAGACTTGGACCACTTCATTGAAGACCCAGAGCTTTAGCCGTACACTTTTTATTTCAGTACTTTTCCTTTTCTGTTATGCCATTATTTAGGCATTGCTTTTATCCAGTAGTATTTACTTTCCATGCATTGTACAGAAAAATGTGAATAAATAAAGTTGCTGTTTTATTATGTCTTGTCTCCTGTGCATTTATTTTATTGCTTAGATACGATTAGCGTATTTACTTCAGAGTAGATACGTAGCGGTTTCGTCACGTCCTCTGACCGTATATTGGGAAGCGGGGCATGACAGGTTTTATTGGTAGCCCATGCAGGTCTCAGTCTGCAAGAGTTAAGCGCCCTGTCAACCAGATGACAGAAGGAGCCTCGTCCAGGCCACCTTTTGTGCCAAGGTGACCGGGAATACCAAACAACAGGCCCAGCCCAGCCTTTTGTAACTACTGCAACAGAAATGGGCATCTGGCGAAAGATTGCCGGTGTGCGAACAAGCTTTGCTTAATCTGCGGCTCGACTGCTCATGATATTGGGTTTTGTCCTTATAGAAAAAATCCAATTGCTGCACCCAGGCCAGCAAACACTTACCCACAGCGCCCAGCTATCCAAGCGCCTGCTCTAAGACTTGCACTACCTGCTCCACCACCTAGAGGACCACAAGCTGCACCTCCTCCTCGTCAGTTCCATCAAGCTCAAAGGAACGTTCCGAGGAATGCTCCTCAGGCCAGGAGGAATGTACCAAGGCGCCAGGCTTTCACGATGACCGTGGAAGAAGCTGAGGCCACTGGCCAAGTTATTACTGGTAACCCTTTCTTCTTAAACCTTTCTTTCAGTCTTGCTACTTATCTACATACATTTCCCCATACCTAAAACATATCCCACATACCTTAGGTACAATCTTAGTATCCTCAATACCTGCACTAGCACTATTCGATACTGGAGCATCTCACTGCTTTATGTCGCAACGGTTCGTCCGAACCCATGCGATTCCAGTCACACCGCTTGTATCCAGCTGGAATGTCGGTTCAGGGAATGGCGTTCTGAAGGCAACAATAGGATACAGCTTGTGTCCAGTAGTCGTCTGCAGCAGAGAGTTCTATGTTGACTTCAAAGTGCTGGACATACCGAACTTCAATGTGGTTCTAGGTATGGATTGGCTCAGAACTTTTTATGCTACATCGACTGTCGTCAAAGGAGGGTAGTATTCGAGATTCCAGACCATCCGGTCTTCTATTTCAAAAGCGGAGACCGTACACTGGAGCCAAGTACATACAAAGCGAAACCAAGGGAAGCAGTGATTGCAGCAACTCAAGCAGAGGAAGAATCAAGGCCAGATGTAGTTCGAGAGTTCGACGACGTGTTTCTTGACGATATATCAGGTTTGCCTCCCGATCGAGCTCTTGAATTCAGCATTGATTTAGTACCAGGAGCACAACCGGTGATCAAAACACCTTATCGTTTAAGTCCGGAAGGTTTGAAGGAAGTCCGAACTCAGTTGGACGAATTATTGGCGAAAGGATGGATTCGTCCCAGCACTTCAAGTTAGGGATCATCTGTACTACTTATGAAGAAGAAGGAAGGTTCATACAGAATGTGCATCGATTATAGAGCCTTGAACGAAGTCACTATAAAGAACAAGTATCCACTCCCGCGCATCGACGATTTATTCGATCGGCTAAGTGGATCTTGTGTTTTCTCTAAATTAGATTTTCGTTCAGGTTATCATCAGGTGAAGGTCAAGGAAGCTGATATTCATAAAACGGCTTTCAGAACTCGTTATGGTCATTACGAATTTCTTGTGATGCCATTTGGAGTGACTAACACACCATAAATTTTCATGAACCTAATGAACCAAGTGTTCCGGGAGTATTTAGACAGGTTTATTGTCATCTTCATCGACGACATCCTGGTGTATTTCAAGAGTCGGAAAGAACATGCCGAGCACCTATGAATTGTTCTGGAAACTCTACGACAACATCAATTATATGCCAAGTATAGCAAATGCGAGTTTTGGCTAAATCAAGTTAGTTTTCTTGGACATATCGTATCAGGCGAAGGAATTTCTGTAGATCCAGCGAAAGTTTCAGCAGTAAGCGAATGGCCGACACTAAAGTCAGTAAAGGATATTCGGAGTTTCTTGGGTTTAGCTAGATATTACAGAAGGTTCATTGAAGACTTTTCAACGATAGCAACACCCCTGACCAAGCTCACACGTAAAGATGAAGATTTTGTGTGGTCAGAAGCATACGAACAAGTTTTCGTAGAACTCAAGTCAAGGTTGACATCAGCGTCTATTCTCGTTATACCGGACCAATCTGGAGGTTTCGAAGTGCATTGTGATGCATCCGGTAAAGGATTAGGATGTGTTCTACATCAGTACGGTAAGGTTGTGGCTTATGCTTCAAGACAGCTGAAGACTCATGAGCGCAATTATCCGACGCATGATTTGGAATTTGCAGCCGTCATCTTTGCTCTCAAGATTTGGCTCCATTATTTTCTTGGTGAACGAGTGAACATATACACAGATCACAAGAGTCTGAAATATGTGTTTACTCAGAAAGAGTTGAATATGCGGCAGAGTCGATGGTTAGAACTCATGGCGGACTTTGACATCAACCTGCAATATCACCCAGGGAAGGTGAATGTAGTTCCAGATGCTCTTAGTCGTCAACCATTAGCAATGCATCTCACCGCTCAGTGGAAGCTACAACAGGACTTGCATCAGATGGAGATTGAAGTAGTCATGCCAGGTAACACTTCAAGTTTGATGAATTTACAAGTTCAATCTACCATTGTCAACCAGATCAAAGCAGCTCAAGCAAGTGATGCTAAGTTGCAAAATATCAGAAAACAAGTGGAGAATGGACTCAGAACAGACTTCATCATCCATGAAGACGGATCTTTGAGATACGGCAACAGATTATGTATACCAAAAGGTCCTGTTCGGGAAGAGTTAATGAAAGAAGCTCACAGCTCTCCCTACTCAGTACACCCTGGAGGTACAAAGATGTACAAAGATCTACGTTAGAATTACTGGTGGCATGGAATGAAGAATGAAGTAGCCAGAAGCGTTGCAAAATGCTTGGTGTGTCAGCAAGTAAAGGCTGAACATCATAGGACAGCTGGATTACTTCAACCGTTACCAATCTTAGAATGGAAGTGGCAACACATCACGATGGATTTTGTGACTGCTCTTCCTCGCAGCACAATGGGTAACGATGCGGTATGGGTCATTGTGGATCGACTCACAAAGTCGGCTCACTTCATCCCATTCCGAGTTGGCCAATCAACTGAGACATTAGCAAAGAAGTATATGGAGGTAATAATCTACTTAAGATTTAAAACTCTTTAAATATGTACAATCCCTGATACCCATGAACTCATACAGGAAATTGTGAGACTTCATGGAGTACCGGTCTGTATTGTCTCCGATCGTGACACCAGGTTCAGATCGCAATTTTGGCAGAGTCTGCAAGCGAGCTTGGGAACAAGTCTGAACTTCAGCACAGCTTATCATCCATAAAAAGATGGTCAGTCTGAGCGAACTATTTAGATCTTGGAGGATATGCTCAGAGCATGTATGTTAGACTTCAAATGATCGTGGGAAGATCACTTACATCTTGTGGAGTTTTCGTATAACAACAGCTACCAAGCAAGCATAGGAATGGCACCTTTTGCAGTATTATATGGAAAGAAGTGTCGATCGCCATTAAGTTGGGACGACATCAGAGATAGGGAAATTCTTGGACCTGAGATGATAGTAGCGACTGTCGATGTAGTTCGTACTATCAGGGAAAGAATGCGCATAGCCAAAGATCGACAGAAGCACTGGGCTGATGCAAAGAGACGTCACTTGGAGTTCCAGCCGGGAGATCACGTATTCTTAAAGATATCTCCGAACCGTGGAGTGATCCGATTTGGAAGACGGGGTAAGCTAAGTCTGAGATACATTGGACTGTTCGACATACTCGAACGAGTCAGTGAAGTGGCATACCGCTTAGCACTTCCACCTTCATTGGAAGGAGTGCATAATGTGTTCCACATATCCCAACTCAGAAGGTATGTGAGTGACCCCAGCCATGTTCTTGATCATTCCGAGCTTACTATACAGCCCGACTTATCCAGTGAGAAACAACCTGTGGAGATCCTGGACAGGAAAGTGAAGTCATTTCGGAACAAGGAAGTCAACTTGGTCCGAGTGATGTGGAGAAAAGACACTCCAGGAGAGTCCACTTGGGAAAGGGAAGATGATATGTGTGCAAGAAATCCTTACTTCTTTGTAAACTAGTTCTTAAAATAAAAGTTGTAAATTTCGAGGACGAAATTTTTGTAAGGAGGGTAGACTGTAACAACTCCAATTTTAGTGTACAAAGATTTATTTAAAAGTTGATGTATACTTGGAGTAATTACATTTCTGTGAGTACCACTGTGAGTACCATAAATATTTGTCTTGCTAATTAATTAAAAGCAAGAGCTTGTAGCTCATTGGCAATACCTTGCACTGCTGAACCAAGCCACCAGAGTTCAAATCCCATACCCCACATTATTTTTAATATTGTTTTATTTTGGATTTTTAGAATACCAACAGTTTACACGTACATATCTCACAAAAACCCCACTACACCCTGAAAAGTGACCATACCAGAGGGATCACCAAGCGTCGAGGGCGATTCCGGCCGCCTGACTCGGCCAGAATCGACCAACTCGGCCGGCGGACCGGCCGACTCGGGCCGCCGCCACCGGCCGGAGTTGCCGATTCCGGCGAGTCACCAACAGGTGAAATGTGTTTCTTGGCCTCCCCTGTATACCTGCACACTTTAAATACCCAGACCAGTAACAGAGCCCTTTAAAATCACATTAAACCCAATTTTTATTACATTTTATTACATTTATCACATTTTTTCAATTAAACCTTTCATCTACCCTAACCCTATAAATACAACCTTTAAACACTACCCCCTCACCCCAAAATTCTGAGCAAACTCTCAAGAAATTTCCTAGAACCCTAGTGTGCATTTGAAGTGAGCAAAGAGGCGAAGATCCGGCGAATTTTCCGGCGACAACCCTACGAGTTCCCGGCGACGAAACGACGTACCGGAAACTACATCCACTCCCTCTCCCTCTCCTCTTTAAGCTAAACCCATAAGTCCTACCTTCCCCCTTCTCTACTCTTTCTGAAATACGAAATTCTAAAACTCGACGGAATCGGAGCAAATCCAATTTCCAATTCGGTTCTTCCTAAAATCTCACTTTTCCTTTAATACAATCTTGTTAAACTATTACATGTTGACTATTAAACACTAACTAATCATATTGAACAAGTTCCATATCGAAAGAAATTGCTATTTCCATTTTACCGTACTTTTTCATTAAAATACAATATAGTTTCATTTCGACATTTAAACATCACAAACTTGCTATACCTTTAAGTTAGATCACGAGGTAATGACCTACCTCCTCACAACACTCATATGATACATAGCACAATACTTTTTGGGAATATAGAATACGGGAAACGAACCTTTACATATAAATACCCTTTACTAATAAAACCATTTTTACAAGATTTAGTATTTTTAAACAAATCTTTGCAAAGTGCCGCTACAACCCATTTGGGGAACCCGATCGGGATGGTGCGGATTATCGCACATCCTCGGGCTTAGTAGTTGTAACACTTTGAAATTTCCGTTTGATTGTTTTGGTGATAATTAGTAGTCATGCATGTTTTTATATTTAGGTGTTCATAGGATTAATAGTTATTATTGGTAGTGTTAGCATATTGGAAATTTTCCTTTGTAGTGTGCACCTTGCATACTTAGACATTTTTGTGACTTGTTAACCTATTCTTTTATGCATGGTTGCAAACTCATTTTCCCCACCATTTAATATTTTCTTAACCCCATTTATAATTCCAAATCCTAATAAAACAAATGAGCATGGTGTTAGGTGAGAAATTTGACTTTCTTTGACCCTTTTCTTTCTCTCTTCTCTCTCTTTCTATTATTTTTTCTGCACCTCCTGCAGAATAACAGCAGCAACAACACTTCTTTCTTCCTCTTTTCTTCTCTTTTCAATTCCCATTTTGGATCTACACAAATCCTACACAAAAACCCCACTTTTCCTTTACAAAACCTTAGTAAAAGTGAGCTTTTTGGGGGTGTTTAAGGCAAATCTGCATACACGAGGGGAAAAGCTGAGACTTTGGTGTTTTGCAAGGTCTTTAGAAGGTATAAACCCTGGTCTTAACCTCTTTTTTCCATAACTTGTAGTATTGTTTAGCAAAAATCACATTTTTGGTGCATTTTTAGTGATATTATAGGATATTTGTGATGTATATGTTAGATTGGTGTTCTCATAGTTTAGTTAGCTCCTTTAAGTGTTATTAGAGCTATTTTAACTAGGTTGCACTTCAGGTTGCACAAAAATACCCTAAAGTTCCATTTTTAGTGCAAAGTGTGGATTTTAACTAGAATTTGGGCATTGTAGGATCTGCTACTACCCGAGTTATTGCAGAGCAAATCTAGATATTACTGTAGCATACACAGGGGGTGTAGAGTGCACACACCAAACCTGGGAGCCCAATTCCCAAGTCTGGACGCCAAAATATGCATTCTGGCCGCAAATTGTGGCCAGATGGGGGAGTTTAGGGTTGGGGTTTGGGGTGTGGGTGTCTGCTGCTATGTGGGTTGTTTTGGTATGTTTAGTTTTTCAATATCTTTCCTGTATCAAAATCTGAGGTAGAATACCTATTTTCCCGTATTTTCAACCTTTCGCGACACGCGTGATACGTGTGTGTGGGTTTTGGGTTTCTGCGTATCGCGCACACGCGCGCTTGGTTCGCGACACGAGTTACTAGTTCAGCTTAAATGTCGCGTTTGTGTGACTTCAAGCTTACGTGTGATATATTGTGTGATTCTAGGTTCGCAGGCGAGTACGGCGGACACCGCGCAGAAGGGGAAGCAGGTTGTTGGCTATACCTAGCGAGAGACTTCGGTGAGTAGATTTCACATCTACGGGGATATCGCCGCATGGCGTTCTACGTCAGGGCTGATAGGACCTTATAGTTTCCTTAGTATACTTTGACTGTTCATGGCTACTATTTAGTGCATATTGCATTCCCTACTACACGGATATAAACTAGAATTGATAGAACACCGCACCATTACTAACGGTCCATGTGCACGAGCACTATCTTGTATGTTACACACACACCGTTAGTAATTGCCTTGATATTCATACTTGATGCCTATATCACATCGGATCATTGCATTGTAGCTCATCTATATATGACATGACTTGATATTCATACTTGATGCCTATATCACATCGGATCATTGCATTGTAGCTCATCTATATATGACATGACTTGATATTCATACTTGATGCCTATATCACATCGGATCATTGCATTGTAGCTCATCTATATATGACATGACTTGATATTCATACTTGATGCCTATATCACACCGGATCATTACATTGTAGCTCACTTATATATGACATGACTTGATATTCATACTTGATGCCTATATCACATCGGATCATTGCATTGTAGCTCACCTATATATGACATGACTTGATATTCATACTTGATGCCTATATCACATCGGATCATTGCATTGTAGCTCATCTATATATGACATGACTTGATATTCATACTTGATGCCTATATCACATCGGATCATTGCATTGTAGCTCATCTATATATGACATGACTTGATATTCATACTTGATGCCTACATCACATCGGATCATTGCATTGTAGCTCATCTATATATGACATGACTTGATATTCATACTTGATGCCTATTTCACATCGGATCATTATGTTGTAACTTATCTATAAGTGACTTGACTTGCTATTCATAACTGATGCATATATCACATCGGACCAGTATATTGTAGCTTATCTATATGTGACTTGACATGATATTTACATTTGACGCACATATCATATCGGATCATTGACTTGCATTTTGGGTTGGATTACATGTGTTTTCTGGATTTGGGAACCGTGGCAATTTCAAATATGTAATCACTTAAAAACCCGGTTCCCTTGATATGATATTTCGGTGCGTCCACCATGTGTTTTCTCGGTGCTAGAGTGATATATGTGAACCCGAATCGAGGAGCTGGTTGAGGCCGATTACGGGTACATGGTGGACCCGATATGGTACCCCAGGGCGAGAACGGTTTCGCTGTGCAGTAGACGGTGAGCCTGGCAGAGGGACTACTACCTACCGGTGATTGGTTGGACCTGGCAGTCATCCGGAGGATACTGATCAGAGTCGATAGATGGATGTGGGGCGATCCGTACTGCCGGGGCCGAGGGCCGATACCGCAGACGGAGCCCGTGGGCTGACCCGGACTGACGGGGCCCGGTGGATGAGGATTTGCGTGTCGATGCTGGACACGAGTATTTATGATATTTGGGTGCCGATGTTGGGCACTCGGGATTCACAGAGATGTACAGGATTTGAGGGCCGATGAGAGTGCCGGCGCCTGAGCTATTTTGGAGATCTGGGTGCATTGAGGGACACCGATTGTATATTCCACGTTGACATTCCGTGTAGATATTATATTACCCCTGCTCAGCATTTACTAATGTACCTTATCCTGTAAATGCATTACCTGATAGAGCATTTGTACCTCATCCTGTAGATACATTACCTGATAGAGCATTTGTACCTCATCCGGTACTACAGTACCTGATAGAGCACTTGCATGATTATTGCACATACTGCTTATCACATATTGATATTATCTGTTGGCATATGATAGAGTAGCGTAGTACGTGCATGCTCGCGATTACCTTTACATGTTATCTCTATTCACGAGTTGGCAACTCACCCCCGTTGTGCCACAGTGTTTGCAGGTTGCCCTTCGGAGTAGTCGCGGCGGGCTGCGGTTGCATCTTTTGACACAGATACCCCCATAGTTGGTGTACTAGCTCTTTTGCTGATAGGTGGGTTTTGTGCGGTATCTGTTTATCTTTCTGTATGTACATTGTTGTATCTAGTATTCTCCATCTACCATGTATGTATTTGACTTAGAGACAGTGTGAGGACGATGTTGTATTTTATTTGTATTCTGGTGTCGAGCTCGTTGTGAGCCGACTGTACTTGCAGTTTATCCTATCTGTGTTGTTCCCACTTGTGGATCTTGATCTTCGCTACGGCGTCGTATATTACTATCTTGGTGGTTGTTTACTTAGATTTCTTATCATGTTGTAAGTGCTTTCTTTTAAAAAACTTATCACACTCTATACTTTCACTGGTTTGATTTCTGGGTTTTCGGTTCACTTAGTCGCGTTACGCCTGTAGACGTTACGTGGTTAAGTGCCGGTCACGGGCCAAACTTTGGGTCGTGACAAAGTTGGTATCAGAGCGTAGGTTTTACCTTTCGGAGTGTAGGATGACCTTGGTATGATGGAGTAGGTAGCTGCAGCAGGGTAGCGTAGCGTGTGTATGTTCCGCGGCATACTCACGACACGGTACTCCGCCTACGCGACCTTAGGACTTGTTGATTTAAATTCCTTCTTGAGTATATACATTCTTGCGATTCGATTTCCGTATCCTTATCGAATCCTATTGTTCCTTTCAGCCATTATGCCGCCAAAGACTACGAGGGCGCAGAGAGCGGTCGTGAGAGTCGAGATTCGAGTTGACTCGTCCGAGACGAGGACTGATCCGGGCAGTGCATCCGTTGTACCAGAGCAGACTGTCCCTCCTATGACAGATCAGATCGCCACGCTAGGGGCTAGTATGCAGGAGATGCGCCAGATGATAGGATCGCTAGCCGAGACACTTCGAGCACAGCGACCAGAGGTAGCTCCACCTATTCCAGCGACCGCGATGGTACCCACCGCACAGCCAGTTGCCCCTGCAGCCACGGAGGTGATTACAGTATCGCTATCAGAGTTTATGAGGCTGAAGCCTCCGGTCTTCACAGGCACCGATACAGCCGAGGACCCCCAGTCCTTCATTGATAAGATGGCCCGTATATGTCATTCACTCAGATGCGCGGATACGAGATGGGTCGAGTTCGCGAGCTTTCGCCTAGAAGGTCTTGCGCAGAAGTGGTGTGATTCAGTTGAGAAGGGCAGAGCAGCAGGTCTTCCTCCTATGACCTGGACCGAGTTTGTGGCGCTATTCCTTGCCCGTTTTCTTCCCCAGAGTGTTAGGGACGCCCGAGCACGCAGATTTGAGTCCTTGCGCCAGACGCCAGGGATGTCAGTGGCAGAGTACGACGTGCTGTTCACGGAACTAGCTATTTATGCCCCGTACCTAGTGGCTACTGAGGAGTTGCGAGTTAAGAGATTTGTCCGAGGCTTGCTCACACCATTATTCCTTGCTATCAGCGCGCAGCATTATGAGACATACGCAGCAGCAGTGGATGCAGCATTATTAGTTGAGGAGCGCCTTGCTGAGACTTCGGCAGTTCCAGGGCCGAAGAGAGTACGTGCAGATACGTCAGTGCAGAGACGGCCGTTCCGGCGTCGTGACAGGCACCTTGCTGGTGGCAGAGATTCGAGACGAGGCCGATTGTTTAGCTCCTATCCCCGGGAGGGTCAGCGACCATCATCGGTATGTTACCGTTGCGGGAGTTCTTATCATCGTGTGCGAGATTGTCCTGAGATACCCCGGAGTGGGGCGGCAGCACCGCATGTTACATTACCACCTTCACCACCCCAGACGGCATTGCCGATAGTACCTACTGTTACTTCGCGTCAGACGCATACACAGAGAGGTCGTGATCGCGGAGGATTTGTTCATAGAGGACGAGGTGGCCGAGGTAGAGGACAGCCAGCGGCCGGCAGAGGACAGTTAGTTGCAGGTGGAGGACAGGCGCGAGTCTTTACTTTGACGCATCAGGACGCGCAGGCATCCAATGCGGTGGTCTCAGGTATCCTTCCTGTATGTTCGGTTGATGCACACGTATTATTCGATCCCGGATCCACGCACTCGTACGTATCCACACACTTTGTGCCGAGTTTGGGTAGAGAGTCCAGTTTGCTTGGCCAGCCGCTTGTTGTGACTACTCATGTGGGAGAGTCGTTTGTTGCTAGGCACGTGTTCCGATCCTGTACCGTCCGTATTGGCGAGAGAGAGTTGCCTGTCGATTTGATCCTTCTTGAGATGCTGGACTTCGACGTTCTTTTGGGCATGGATTGGTTAGCCACGTGCTATGCTTCTGTCGACTGCCGCGAGAAGACAGTTCGATTTTGTTTTCCCGGCGAGTCGGTTGTTGTTGTGTTGGGGGACCGTGGTGTTACCCCTCACAGTGTGATTTCTTCTTTTCACGCTGGACAGCTTTTGCGGAAGGGATGTCAGGGATTTCTCGCGTATGTTTGCGATACTAGAGCTACAGAGGTTCCTCTGGATCAGGTTCCGGTTGTTAGCGAGTTCCCTGATGTGTTCCCTGACGAGCTTCCTGGGTTACCGCCCGAGCGTGATATTTCTTTCTGTATTGATTTGGTTCCTGGCGCGGGGCCTATTTCAGTACCGCCTTATCGGATGGCCCCGGCGGAACTTAGAGAGTTGAAGGGTCAGCTGCAGGACTTGCTGGATAAGGGACTTATTCGACCCAGTGTTTCTCCTTGGGGTGCTCCAGTCCTGTTCGTCAAGAAGAAGGACGGCAGTTTGCGTTTGTGTATCGACTACCGCCAGCTGAACAGGGTGACAGTGCGGAACAGATATCCTTTGCCACGCATCGACGATTTGTTCGACCAGCTTCAGGGGGCAGGATACTTTTCGAGGATCGATTTGCGATCAGGCTACCACCAGCTGCGGGTTCGATGGGAAGACATTCCTAGGACAGCCTTCCGCACACGTTACGGCCATTATGAGTTTTTGGTGATGTCGTTCGGACTCACCAACGCGCCAGCAGCATTTATGGACATGATGAACCGTATTTTCCGGCCGTATCTTGATCTGTTCATTATAGTGTTTATTGACGATATCTTGGTGTATTCTCGGAGTAGAAAGGAGCACGAGCAGCACCTGTGGATTACACTGCAGACCTTGAGGGAGCATCAGCTTTTCGCCAAATTCTCCAAGTGTGCCTTCTGGCTAGACAGCGTAGACTTCTTGGGGCACGTGATTACACGAGATGGTATATGTGTCGACCCGAGGAAGATAGAGGCAGTTCGGAGTTGGCCTAGACCCACGTCAGTGACGGAGGTTCGCAGCTTTTTAGGGCTGGCCGGTTATTACAGGCGATTTGTGCAGGATTTCTCTCGCATTGCTACACCTTTGACCGGGTTAACCCGGAAGGGAGTTCGCTTCGATTGGACAGAGGAGTGTGAGCACAGTTTCCAGCAGCTACGGGTTCTACTGACTACGACACCAGTGCTATCGTTGCCTTCAGGATCGGGCGGATTCGTGGTCTACTGTGATGCTTCACGAGTGGGATTAGGGTGCGTTTTGATGCAGCATGATAAGGTGATTGCGTATGCTTCGCGGCAATTAAAGAAACATGAACAGAATTACCCCACTCATGATCTGGAGATGGCTGCAGTGGTTTTTGCACTCAAGATCTGGCGACATTATCTGTATGAGGAGTCGTGCCAAATATTCACCGACCACAAGAGCTTAAAGTACATATTTCAGCAGCGAGACCTGAACCTTAGACAGCGCCGATGGATGGAGTTAGTGAAGGACTACGATTGTGAGATCTTGTATCACCCAGGCAGGGCGAATGTAGTGGCGGATGCTTTGAGCAGGAGGCCCGGGGGTAGTCTATTCTGTTTGAGCGCAGTGCAAAGGCAGTCGTCGGCGGATTGGCAGATCTTATGCGACAGCCGGGTACAGTTCGAGTTTACGCCGATCGGAGTACAGATTGCGCATGTTCGTGCCCGCCCACAGTTGCTCGACCGTATACTTGAGGCACAGCACCGTGATGACCGCTGTTCAGAGATCAGGACACAGATGGGACATGACAGATTTTCCGAGTTCGTGATCGATGATCAGGGGATACTACGATTTGGAGCTAGACTGTGCGTGCCAGATGCTGAGGGATTGCGATGCGAGATTTTGGAGGAGGCACATCGATCGGTATATAGTGTTCATCCCGGTTCCACCAAGATATACCATGACTTGAGAGGTGTTTACTGGTGGGACGGTATGAAGAGGGACATTACAGATTTTGTGTCAAGATGCCTGACTTGTCAGCAAGTCAAGGCTGAGCACCAGAGGCCCGCGGGAGAGTTACAGTCGTTACCCATTCCGGAGTGGAAATGGGAACAGATATCTATGGATTTCGTTGTGGGTCTACCCAGGACTAGTCGAGGGTATGACTCCATCTGGTTGATCGTGGATCGTTTGACGAAAGCGGCTCACTTCTTACCGGTGAAGACGACTTTCGGATTTACTCAGTATGCCCAGGTTTACATTGATCAGATTGTACGACTGCACGGAGTTCCGACATGCATCGTGTCCGATAGAGGCACCCAGTTTACCAGCCGGTTATGGCAGAGGCTTCAGGAGGCTTTGGGCACTCGCTTGAGTTTCAGTACAGCATTCCACCCGCAGACCGACGGACAGTCAGAGCGGACTATTCAGACTCTCGAGGACATGCTCAGAGCATGCGTATTAGACTTCGGAGGTAGCTGGGATCATCATATGCCCTTAGTAGAGTTCTCCTACAACAACAGCTACCAGGAGAGCATTCAGATGGCACCGTTCGAGGCTCTTTATGGGAGGAGATGCAGATCGCCCACCTGTTGGACGGAGCTCAGTGAGAGCAGTATCTTAGGGCCACAGATTGTGGAGGAGACGACAGCGAAGATCCAGTTGATTCGCGACAGGATGAGGGCAGCCCAGAGTAGGCAGAGATCTTATGCGGACCGTCGTCGGCGCAAACTTGAGTTTTCTGTTGGTGATCATGTTTTCTTGAGGGTCTTCCCAATGAAAGGCGTGATGAGGTTTGGGAAGAAGGGGAAGCTTAGTCCCAGATACGTGGGCCCCTTCGAGATCCTTGAGCGTATTAGTACGGTTGCATATCGATTAGCCCTTCCGCCCAGTTTTCCAGATGTGCACCCCGTATTTCACGTTTCGATGCTCCGCAGATATCTTCATGATCCTTCACATGCGATTCAGCACCCGACGATCCAGCTTGAGCACGACCTTTCCTATGCAGAGCAGCCGGTGATGATCTTGGATCGACAAGTGAAGAAACTGAGGTCGAAAGAGATACCGTCCGTCAAGGTACTTTGGCGTGGCCAGAGCAGAGAAGAGGTCACTTGGGAGACCGAGAGCGAGATGAGGAAGATGTATCCCCATCTTTTTGAAGGTGTGTATAGTTAGATTTTTAAATTCGGGGACCGAATTTCTTTAAGGGGGGTAGATTGTAACACTTTGAAATTTCCGTTTGATTGTTTTGGTGATAATTAGTAGTCATGCATGTTTTTATATTTAGGTGTTCATAGGATTAATAGTTATTATTGGTAGTGTTAGCATATTGGAAATTTTCCTTTGTAGTGTGCACCTTGCATACTTAGACATTTTTGTGACTTGTTAACCTATTCTTTTGTGTATGGTTGCAAACTCATTTTCCCCACCATTTAATCTTTTCTTAACCCCATTTATAATTCCAAATCCTAATAAAACAAATGAGCATGGTGTTAGGTGAGAAATTTGACTTTCTTTGACCCTTTTCTTTCTCTCTTCTCTCTCTTTCTATTATTTTTTCTGCACCTCCTGCAGAATAACAGCAGCGACAACACTTCTTTCTTCCTCTTTTCTTCTCTTTTCAATTCCCATTTTGGATCTACACAAATCCTACACAAAACCCCTACTTTTCCTTCACAAAACCTTAGTAAAAGTGAGCTTTTTGGGGTGTTTACGGCAAATCTGCATACACGAGGGGAAAAGCTGAGACTTTGGTATTTTGCAAGGTCTCTAGAAGGTATAAACCCTGGTCGTAACCCCTTTTTTCCATAACTTGTAGTATTGTTTAGCAAAAATCACATTTTTGGTGCATTTTTAGTGATATTATAGGATATTTGTGATGTATATGCTAGATTGGTGTTCTCATAGTTTAGTTAGCTCCTTTAAGTGTTATTAGAGCTATTTTAACTAGGTTGCACTTCAGGTTGCACAAAAATACCCTAAAGTTCCATTTTTAGTGCAAAGTGTGGATTTTAACTAGAATTTGGGCACTGTAGGATCTGCTACTACCCGAGTTATTGCAGAGCAAATCTAGATGTTACTGTAGCATACACAGAGGGTGTAGAGTGCACACACCAAACCTGGGAGCCCAATTCCCAAGTCTGGCCGCCAAAATATGCATTCTGGCCGCAAATTGCGGCCAGATGGGGGAGTTTGGGGTTAGGGTTTGGGGTTTGGGTGTCTGCTGCTATGTGGGTTGTTTTGGTATGTTTAGTTTTTCAATATCTTTCCTGTATCAAAATCTGGGGTAGAATACCTATTGTCCCGTATTTTCAACCTTTCGCGACACGCGTGATACGTGTGTGTGGGTTTTGGGTTTCTGCGTATCGCGCACACGCGCGCTTGGTTCACGACACGAGTTACTAGTTCGGCTTAAATGTCGCATTTGTGTGACTTCAAGCTTACGTGTGATATATTGTGTGATTCTAGGTTCGCAGGCGAGTACGGCGGACGCCGCGCAGAAGGGGAAGTAGGTTGTTGGCTATACCTAGCGAGAGACTTCGGTGAGTAGATTTCACATCTACGGGGATATCGCCGCATGGCGTTCTACGTCAGGGCTGATAGGACCTTATAGTTTCCTTAGTATACTTTGACTGTTCATGGCAACTATTTAGTGCATATTGCATTCCCTACTACACGGATATAAACTAGAATTGATAGAACACCGCACCATTACTAACGGTCCATGTGCACGAGCACTATCTTGTATGTTACACACACACCGTTAGTAATTGCCTTGATATTCATACTTGATGCCTATATCACATCGGATCATTGCATTGTAGCTCATCTATATATGACATGACTTGATATTCATACTTGATGCCTATATCACATCGGATCATTGCATTGTAGCTCATCTATATATGACATGACTTGATATTCATACTTGATGCCTATATCACATCGGATCATTGCATTGTAGCTCATCTATATATGACATGACTTGATATTCATACTTGATGCCTATATCACATCGGATCATTGCATTGTAGCTCATCTATATATGACATGACTTGATATTCATACTTGATGCCTATATCACATCGGATCATTGCATTGTAGCTCACCTATATATGACATGACTTGATATTCATACTTGATGCCTATATCACATCGGATCATTGCATTGTAGCTCACCTATATATGACATGACTTGATATTCATACTTGATGCCTATATCACATCGGATCATTGCATTGTAGTTCGTCTATATATGACATGACTTGATATTCATACTTGATGCCTATATCACATCGGATCATTGCATTGTAGCTCATCTATATATGACATGACTTGATATTCATACTTGATGCCTATATCACATCGGATCATTGCATTGTAGCTCATCTATATATAACATGACTTGATATTCATACTTGATGCCTATTTCACATTGGATCATTATGTTGTAACTTATCTATAAGTGACTTGACTTGCTATTCATAACTGATGCATATATCACATTGGACCAGTATATTGTAGATTATCTATATGTGACTTGACATGATATTTACATTTGACGCACATATCATATCGGATCATTGACTTGCATTTTGGGTTGGATTATATGTGTTTTCTGGATTTGGGAACCGTGGCAATTTCAAATATGTAATCACTTAAAAACCCGGTTCCCTTGATATGATATTTCGGTGCGTCCACCATGTGTTTTCTCGGTGCTAGAGTGATATATGTGAACCCGAATCGAGGAGCTGGTTGAGGCCGATTACGGGTACATGGTGGACCCGGTATGGTACCCTGGGGCGAGAACGGTTTCGCTGTGCAGTAGACGGTGAGCCTGGCAGAGGGACTACTACCTACCAGTGATTGGTTGGACCTGACAGTCATCCGGAGGATACTGATCAGAGTCGATAGATGGATGTGGGGCGATCCGTACTGCCGGGGCCGAGGGCCGATACCGCAGACGGAGCCCGTGGGCTGACCCGGACTGACGGGGCCCGGTGGATGAGGATTTGCGTGTCGATGCTGGACACGAGTATTTATGATATTTGGGTGCCGATGTTGGGCACTCGGGATTCACAGAGATGTACAGGATTTGAGGGCCGATGAGAGTGCCGGCGCCTGAGCTATTTGGGAGATCTGGGTGCATTGAGGGACACCGATTGTATATTCCATGTTGACATTCCGTGTAGATATTATATTACCCCTGCTCAGAATTTACTAATGTACCTCATCCTGTAGATGCATTACCTGATAGAGCATTTGTACCTCATCCTATAGATACATTACCTGATAGAGCATTTGTACCTCATCCGGTAGTACAGTACCTGATAGAGCACTTGCATGATTATTGCACATACTGCTTATCACATATTGATATCATCTGTTGGCATATGATAGAGTAGCGTAGTACGTGCATGCTCGCGATTACCTTTACATGTTATCTCTATTCACGAGTTGGCAACTCACCCCCGTTGTGCCACAGTGTTTGCAGGTTGCCCTTCGGAGTAGTCGCGGCGGGCTGCGGTTGCATCTTTTGACACAGATACCCCCATAGTTGGTGTACTAGCTCTTTTGCTGATAGGTGGGTTTTATGCGGTATCTGTTTATCTTTCTGTATGTACATTGTTGTATCTAGTATTCTCCATCTACCATGTATGTATTTGACTTAGAGACAGTGTGAGGACGATGTTGTATTTTATTTGTATTCTGGTGTCGAGCTCGTTGTGACCCGACTGTACTTGCAGTTTATCCTATCTGTGCTGTTCCCACTTGTGGATCTTTATCTTCGCTACGGCGTCGTATATTACTATCTTGGTGGTTGTTTACTTAGATTTCTTATCATGTTGTAAGTGCTTTCTTTTAAAAAACTTATCACACTCTATACTTTCACTGGTTTGATTTCTGGGTTTTCGGTTCACTTAGTCACGTTACGCCTGTAGACGTTACGTGGTTAAGTGCCGGTCACGTGCCAAACTTTGGGTCATGACAGTAGTGTGAGATTCAGACCTCCGTAAGGAGCATCCGGTCTCGAAAGATTTACAAAATACAAAATCTTAAGAAAATGAGATTTCTAGAAATATAAAATATATATTAAAATTATTTTTATATAAATATATGTATAAGTAACATTAAAATATCTATTTTGTAATAATATAAATATTCCAACTCTTTTCAAAAATCACAAGAATCACTTTACATTAAAATACCATGAATTCAATACAAGTACAATATTACAAATAAATACCATATATTATGAAAGTAGGTTATTTTCACTAGAAATGTCATAAATATAAAATATACAATTATTACAACTCTAAATATGATAATTAAATACTTGGGGTGTATTTTGAAAAGTATATAAAAGTATTTTTACATAAAACCCCCTCAAGTTCTATAAATTACCCTAAGGACCCTAGTAAACATAGGTTTAAGCGGGACCAATCTCTTGAGCCTCAGGGAGCCGGTGAAGTGGGTGCTTGCCTATTTAAGGAAGACAACTTAACAACGGTGTTATCAACACGGTAATCGTCTTTGAAAAAGACACAAATCCTACCGTCCATGTGCAGCGCTTACCGATAACATCAAAACAATCAGGACTTCAATTTATTTTATAATTATTCTGACTCAGACCGAGTCTCATAAATAATATGATTTGAATATGATTCAAGTACAAACTACAATCTACAATCCAACATGAATCCATGAATACATATATTCAATCTATATTGACTGAACCGGACCATGGATATACTTCCATTTACATGATTCTCCAGTTACATCCATGATTCTACAGTTACATCCATTTACTGATATCATGGTTTCGGTAAGTCACCCAATTATACAATTTATACAGTTTACAATACAAGACAATAGAATACAACTATACAACAAGACATCTCGGGGTTTAAAGGGTAGATTGGTACGGAAGGTGTTAGAAGTGGCACGAGACAGTAAGATTTAATACACCTAACCTGAATCCAGTTGCTGTTGTACCATGGCATAAACAGTTTCTTGTACTCCACTTGCCTGTAGTCTCTGGCATATAGAGACTCCTCTCGTATACATTGGCATCCTTCTGTACCAAGCTACAAACAACAGTGTTAACACCAAATACTCATATAATACAACATTAAAAGCTACCTTCTTTTTCTATCTATTCTATTTCTCGTTTATCTTTAGGACTTACCGAGCGATTTGTTCGTTGACGACATTCTCTTTCTTTCTTCTTTGAATGTCGTCAGGTGATCTAGACACTCCGGAGATCGAGCCCACCAGTGAAGACTTGGACCGCTTCATTGAAGACCCAGAGCTTTAGTTCATTGTACACTTTTTATTCCAGTACTTTTCCTTTTCTATTATGCCATTGTTTAGGCATTGCTTTTATCCAGTTGTATTTACTTTCCATGCATTGTACAGAAAGAATGTGAATAAATAAAGTTGTTGTTTTATTATATCTTGTCTCTTGTGCATTTATTTTATATTGCTTAGATACGCTTAGCGTATTTACTTCAGAGTAGATACGTAGCGGTCTCGTCGCATCCTCTGCCCGTATACTGGGAAGCGGGGCGTGACATGAAGAGGTTACAAAGTAACCATGGTTTCAAAATACCATATCACATCAATACATAAAACAATCTTTAAGTTAGAATCACATCAAGCATATTAAATAATAACAAAAGGAGGAGGAAGGCAAAGCCTTTCATCTCATTTCCTCACCATCACCACAACCAAAGAGATTAGTTACACATAATGAAAAGAAGAGCAAGTAAAGAAACAAAGCAAAAGAACAAAGTAAATAACAAAGCAATATTATTTAACACTTGATATAGTTGAGATACAAAATTTTGGTTACTTGTTCAACCTCCATAATGAAGCTCTCAAAAGAAAGCTTCAAGGGGGAAGAAGAAGAAGAAACCAAGTTAAAGCCCACACAACTCTCAAGCTAAACCAAAACTAAAGAAAACGAAATGGTATATACATCTCTCCCTTCCCACTAAATCTGTTCTGGTATTTATAGGCCTCATACCAGAATAAACAAACAATAAAAATAAGATGATGCGACCTAAAGAAATGACCAGAAGAAAAATTAGGGACATTTGGGGCAAGGAGGACCGATGAAGCCTGGTTTTTTGGGAGTTTCGCCGGTCTTGGTCGAGGCATTGGGGCTCGTATTGGTGAGGTGCTCTTGAGTGCTCTCTACTATCTCCCCGGTGCTGTTTGATTTCTCTTAAAAAAACCTGGTTTGCACTCAGAGATTTGGAGGGAAAGTTGATGCTTTATATCACATCAATACTTTTTTCATTTATCACACACTCACCCACTTGTGCCCACTTGCACAACATGTTGTGTCAAGGCATCCCCCACCATGGTCCTAGGATCAAAAAGCTAGTGCATACATGTATTGTGTTGGACTAAAATATGTGTACATTTGTTTATTTGCAAAAGAGCTCTTTGAATATCGGTCGGTTTCCTGTTCTGATTGCAGTGTCGGCTCCCAAATATTATATCCGTGATTTTGAGTGTGTTTCCAGTATTATGTCACGAATACCTGTAATATGTATTTAATGAGCAGGCACTGGTTAATAGTAACGATATATAACAAAATAGATAGTGAATGAGTGATATTAAAATGCAGTTTTCTGTGATGAACACCTGGGTAGTCGTTACGTCCATCTAGTACCACAGATGGCTTATGGGTAACTGATGTGATTATTACCTACTGCTGGCGTATTGATGAGTTTTTAGAGTCCCACACAGAGATTTCCTAGCTCAAACGAAACAAAGTAGGGCACATATGATGATGTGTGCGGGAGCTTGATTAAATACGAGTATATGATACCGTATTCTAATCTCGCGATATTTGATATCGGTTAGGTTATATGTGATATAATAGGATTATTGAATCAAGTGTTGATTCAATGATTTGTTATATGTATATATATTTGATATTGGCCGGTTATATATGATATGATCGGATTATTGAATCAAGTGTTGATTTGATATTGAATATTGAATATTGTCGGTTATATGTGATATAACCGGATTATTGAATCAAGTGTTGATTTGATAATTTGATATACATATTTATATGATATTAGTCGGTTATATATGATATAACTGGATTATTAAATCAAGTGTTGATTTAATAATTTGATATATATTTATATTTGATATATTTATATATTAACTAATATTATTGCTCACTTATAATTTTTTTCTCTTGATATATAATTGTGTGTGTATATATATATATTGATATATAAAATGGATTATTGTATCATGGTTGATGATATATAGAACATAGGTGTATGAGACTCATACCTAGGGTTTAAGATAATTGGGATGAATTTATTTAAAGAGAAAATAAAAGGATTAGAAATGAGACTTGGCTTGGATGCTTGGAGAAGCATTGAGAAGCCATGACTCATCTTTTGTGTTTTGTTTTACTCTTAGATATTTATTGATCCCACTCTTATCTTTAGCCCATGGTTTATTCTTTCATTATTCATCACAAATAACTCTCACTCACCCAAGTTCATCTTCTTCCTCAAGTGAGCTCTAGGGTTTTTCTTGAGTTGGAAAAAGAGAGAGGAAAATATTTCTAAGTGAGCCAAATCTCCTACTTCATCAACCTATACTAATCTAGCTCATTAGTTTAGATTGTTGGATTCACTAATACCTTAATTAGTGAAGAGTTAGCTTGACTTAGAGAGGCTTCAAGGTAGATCATCTTCGGCTTCAAAGATCACATAGAAAGTTCGTTCTTTTCTTCAAGTAGAGCCAAGAAGAGTTCTAGAGACTACTACTTGGAGCTTACGGACTACTACTTGGAGCTATAGAAGTGAAGGATTTGGTATACAAAGGTTGTAACTCTCTTCACTTAGTTATAGAACTTGTTAGCTTACTTAAAACCCTAATTATCTAGTTCGATTCTAAGTTAGTGCAGCTTAGACCTTTAGATTTTTTTAAATTGCATACTTAATGCATGTGGAAATCTAGTAAGGTGCTAAGATACACTTTCATGGTATCAGAGCCAAGCTAGAGTTTTAGGCGAAGTCTAAATGATGTTAAAGTGTTCGATCGAAGTTTGAAACCCGTAAAATTACAAGTTTCTGTCCATTTTTTCAAAAGTTGATATTTTCAGATTAAAAATATTCAGAAAATCATGTAGGTTATTTTATGGAGCCCCACGAAATATGAGGGCCCAACTCAAGTAAATGGCCGCGGACCGCGGCTTAACTTTAGGTTTAGCCGCGGTTCCGCCGCAAGTTTGGTAAGTTTGGGACTCCTGTTTCTTGTGCTGCTCCGTAGTGATATTTTTCTCTTTTTGGGAATTTTTTGTGAGACTCAAGTTGTTGAGGTTTCTGTGATTTGTGGGTCTTTGAAATATCGATCGAAATGTTTAACATCATCTAGATAGTTATGATATGTGATACAATTTTTGGAATCCACATTAATTAGTTTTGTGAAAACTAGTTTGTGATTTGTGAATCTAGCATTTTGGTCTCATTTGATCGATTGCTACGGAGTTTCAATTCGGATCAAAACTCCGTCGCAATCTCGTATAGTACGCGAATACTCGCCGGGAAACACGACTAGATAGCCACGCCCATAGTCCCGACCAAGTGACTATAGGAGAACACCGTACCCAAAAGCATCCACTCGGGTGCTCGCGGTCGCGGTGTTCCGCCTAAGTGCACTTCGTTGACGGCATCGGGGGTGTGGCAATCTACTTAAGTTCCAGACGAGCATTCAATCATTTAATCGGGAATCTTGTTGAATTGCCCAACTTGTTGTTGAAAAGTGTTTTCAATTCGAGACTTAAATACAAGGTTTATTAGGTTAGGCATGAAATCCGGAATATGTGATATTTTGGGTTTATGATGTCTAAGGAATATGCAGATTCTAATTATTGTATTTTTCATTTTTTTCTGCGACTGAAAGTGTAATATGTGGTGTATCCCCGATCTCGTTTCTATACGTCAACAACATTAGGAATACGCATATTTACTTACGTTGATAACATGTGATGTTATGTGTTGCTTCTGATATGTTATATTAGATTGTCGTGATTGAATAGCCAGGGTTTTATTTATGTGAGATGAGAGTTTTTATATTTTCATTCATGTAAAATATTGTATGTAATATTCTTTTATTGGGACACTTCCGGGTTGAGGTTGTTGTCTCCATTGATGTATATTATTTACTTTTCCACATTAGGATAGACCTAAGGCGGGGAGCATAAGTAACCGGCTTCTAGAGTCCAGTGGGAGGCCATGTCGAGGAGTCGAGATTGGGTCGCCTAACTCTAGAATTGGCAGGGTCACTTGCCGCTCTCGTAGGGGTCTAGGGATGTGGGTTTGGTTGTTCATCACGACCGTGGAATCCGTGTTTTTCATTACTGGCGTAATTTAAAACACGGATCTCCTAGTATATCCTATATGTTATATGTTTGCTTTTGCTGCTTGAGTTCTGTGATGTGATCATATAACTGCGTGAGACGAATTCTGCTATATATATATGATATATTAGTAGACACTATATATGTTTTGCATTCGCGCTAGTCCTGATCTCGCCCTGTCGTAAGTTAAGTAACCTTACGGTGAAGACCCGGGTCCCTGTGGCGAATGCGGATAGCATATATGTGTATTTTATTTTCGTTTCTTCTGTGATGTTTAGTAAACATAAATGATGGGACGTCATTAATGAGATTAATGAAAAGAATGAAATCTAAAAGATATTGTAGAATCAAATTTTTCAAAAAGGTAGCTCCAGTTCTTGCTTTGCATAGCGGTATTCCATTATGAATATCCAGCACCTCATTCGATGGAGAAAGAGCATAGATCCCTTCACCGGGAATGACCTCTTTAGAAAAACTAGCATATGCTACAACCCACTCGGTTTATTTTGAAAACTACTCGATTTTAAAAGCGAAACTTAAACTACTCCTTTTTCAAATCACTAGATTCTACAACGATATCAAGTTCATTACGTTAAAGGTTTTATTCAAAACCAGTCGTAGCCCTCTGTCATTTCAGATTAATGCTATTTAGTATTCATGCTGCATTTGTTGACCTTGTCAAGGCATAGTGTATGGTGGCTGATTAGTGCTTATCTGCCGCATAAGATGCGATTGGATTAGGATAGTCGTATGGCTTTATTGACCTTGTTAAGGGTCGTATGGGTGGGTTTAATTCAATTACGAAATGATGGGTTGAACTTGACCAGCGCTTATGATTTGTTGACCTTGTTAAGGCTATAAGTCGCTAGGGGTAAAAA
Organism: Agapanthus africanus; assembly: GCA_030015575.1. Taxonomy (NCBI): domain Eukaryota; kingdom Viridiplantae; phylum Streptophyta; class Magnoliopsida; order Asparagales; family Amaryllidaceae; genus Agapanthus; species Agapanthus africanus. Next base: position 470,128,752 of record CM057350.1, on the reverse strand, counting down.
CAAGATATTGGGAATTTCAATTGTTGAAATTCCCAATATCTTTGCATACCTTCTATATGATAGTTGGATCCCGATACCCACTACAAGTAAATGTTACTCCTGGGAGAGTTTTTTTCACTTTACAATTAGCTGATCCAGTAAGTGTCTGAGAAAGGTGTTAACGGGGTTATGCCCATGAGGAAACAAGGTTATTTAATTAGTTCCATGCGAAAGCATGGGGAGACTCCCTCGGAGTACCAATACCTGCCTGGCTTACCGATTGGCGAACTTGTAGGGTGTACCGGCTAATTTTACCTTTTAGGGTTTGAAGGAAGATTTGATAAAAATGGTGGGAGCCATCCTGATTAGATAAGATAATAACCAGTCTAATCTTGTAAGAGCGCACGCTAAAGTGTTTTCTTCTCTATCTCTCTCTCTCTCTCCAGGTAGCGACTATGACATGCCTTAATCAAGATAATAATATGGATGTATTGACCGAACCCGCTTATTATACTGGGCTGGAGAACGTTGGTTCCACTCTATCTTATGATTGTCATAAATCTGAGTAAGGAATAGGGGAATATCAGGATTCCCACGCAACCCGAATGAAGAAAGAGCATGCTGATGCATTTTATTCGGGTGTGTTCGTTATTGAGAAATGTTTCTCAGTTTTCTCTACGTCCTGGGTATTAGATACCGGATCAGGATCCCATATTTTTAATACGTTACAAGGGTTAAGAAGAAGTAGAGAACTAGGAAAGGGTGATATGTCCCTCAGAGTAGGGAACAGAGCAATTGTTGCTGCCGAAGTTGTCGACAAATATCACATTGTATTTCCAAATGGTAATACTTTGATTTTGAACGACTGTTATTATGTACCGTCAATGATGTTCAACATCATATCTGTTTCTTTATTAGATAAAGAAGGATATAATTTTGCACTACAGAACAATGTTATGAACATTTTCCTAAATCAAGTGTTGATTGGGTTTGGTACGCTATGTAACAGTATATATGTTCTAAATCAAAATACAATTCTAAATATACAAAACACACACAAGAGAAAAAGTTCAGAAATGAACGAATTCTTCTTGTGACATTGTGGACTTGGTCATATCAATACGACAAGACTAGCGAAGTTGCATAAAGATGAATATTTGGATCCGTTCGAATTTACATCTTATGAAACTTGTCAGTCATGTCTCAAAGGCAAGATGACCAAAACACTGTTTACTGGACACGGAGAAAGAGCTACTGAACTCTTAGGACTGATACATGTGATGTATGTGTTAGTTGTATGTATGCCCTAGAGGCCATTATTGTACATGATTGTATATTATAGTGGATGCTTGGACATATATAGGGAGGAATTTCTTGCTCGATATGATAGTATGCTATCTGGTTACTCTTTATCTTAACATGTATACTTGTATTGTCTCTCTATTACATGTTGATAAAGCTCTTAGGATGTGGACTTGACTACCAGGACTATGATGGAGATCATAGTAGTGCGGCCAGGGTAGTCCATAAGTCCATCCTTTAATTGTTCCTAGTCGAGGGTGTATCGTGACGAGGCATTGATATTCCAGAGTAGACTAGCGTATACGCTTCTTGACCCATTTGATGGGCGATGGATGATCCCATATCCATTGGTGTTTTACATCAAAGATGGTATACGGGTACTCAGTGGAGATTGGGTACACTGAACATGACTCGCCGAGAACTCCTAGATGGTATTATACCTATCGTCAGATAGCAGTTCTCTAATGATACTGGTACAGGTTAGTCTGTAGACCCGAGATCGTCATAGAGTCTTGTGTGATTCCCACTGTGCTTTGATTTCCACCTTACCACGTTCAAGAGAGCGTGCAAAATGGTGGTTTTTGGGTACAGTCTCGAGTCATATGGAGGTAATGAGCGATAGGAGGGTTTCATCTCTCCCGGTTTAGGGGTTGATGTTGCGCTGTGCTTGATTGGCTATAACAGGAAGTCTCTGGCCAGAGCTGATACTGAGATTTACTGGTAAGTGTTATCATTAGTTTCTCAACCCGTTATGAGCCTCACATCTGCATGACTTATCAAGTTATTGGGGTATGACGTTTACCACCCCCAGACTAGATATGCGACATATCAGACGAAGAGGCCGGACTGTACGGTAGTGTTACTTATTGGATTCACGGGAGTATGGACAAGCTTGCTTGTTGATCTTCTGATCGCTCAATACCCAGGTAGCCGTTACGTCTAGCTAGTACCGCTGACGGCTTGTGGGTGACTGATATGATCATCACCTACTGCCGGCATATTAACGAGTCATTAGAGTCCTATACAGAGGTTTCCTAGCTCATGCGAAACGAAGTAGGGCACATATATGATATGTGCGGGACCGAGATTAATACGTGTCTGTGATACCGTATTCTAATCTCACGATACAGGTTATATGTGATATAACCGGATTGTTGAATCAAGTGTTGATTCAATGATATGTTATATGTATATGTGATATACATATAAATGATATTAGTCAGTTGTATGCGATACAGCCGGGTAATTAAATCAAGTGTTGATTTAATAATTTAATGTAAGATTATATATTTGATATGTTAATATACATTAACTAATATTAGCTCACTTAAGAAATTGCTTTCTCTAAATACATACAAATATATATGTGATATATATTAATGTATTTAATTTGTGTCATGCTAGATGATACATTGGACTTAGGTGTATGAGACTCATACCTAACTTAAGATAATTTGGGTGTTTAAATATTAAGGGAAAAATCAAAATTAGGTGGAAATTAGCATGGCTAAGATGCTTGTGGAAGCATGGAGAAGCTTTGACTTTAGTCCACTAATTTTGTTTTACTCTAGATATTTATTAACCTAACCATTATTTTTAGCCATGGTTTAGTCTCTACATGAGTTATATGAGATATTTTCCCACCCATGATTCATGACTTGATCACTTGTGAGTTTCTTCTTCATCTCTTCCTTACTCTCTAGCTTTGAGTGAGTGAAGAAAAGAAAGGGAGAAAAATTATTCTAAAGTGAGTAAAATTCCTACTTCACCAATCTACACCAAACTAGCCATTTAGTATAACTTGTTTCTTCACTAGTCCATCAATTAGTGAAGAGATAGCTTGAGTTAGAGATTCTTCGACGTAGATCATCTTCGACCTCGAAGATCTTTAAGCAAGCTTGTTCCTTTCACCTAGTGGAGCCTAATGAGAGTCCGAAAGACCGCTACTTGGAGCTAAGGGACTACTACATGGAGCTTTAGAAGTGAAGGACTGGTCTACAAAGGTTGTATTCCTATATCACTTAGTGTAAAGTTGTTAACTTGCTTAGTTAAACCCTTATTCTCTAGTTAGATACTTGGTTTGGGTTTGTTAGCACACTAGATTTTTATAAAATTGCATGCTTGATGTCTTCCTAACCTAGTAGTCGTGCTAAGGAACCCATCAGTGGTATCAAAGCCAAGGGTAGAGAATTAGACGATGTTAGTTGAATTACGTAAACGAAACAACTCCGAAACCTGGAATCGGAAACCTTAGTTTCTGTCGATTTTTTTAAGTCATCTAATATTTTTTTAAACAAGTGCAGAAAGCTAGTTATGTTGTATCTAGAACACCAGAAAAATTTAAGGCAAAACCATAAATTTTTGGCCGGCCATATTGTCAAAAAAAACCGGCCTCACCTTTTTTCCTATAGCAAAAAATACTGAAATTTTTGTGGTGTTCTGATCTCATGGTTTTAGGGTTTCAGGTTATGTTTATTTTTGCCAAGATTGCATGTGATGTTATCTTTCTGTAGTGGCAATACAGAGTGTTTCGTAGTCGTATTTTAACATCGTTTCGGGTTTGATATTGAAATATGATACAATATTTAGAATCCACGATAATTAGTTTGATGAAAACTAGTTAGTGTTATGTAAATCTAGCAATTTATTCTCTTTTGATAGATTGCCACAGAGTTTCGATTCGGATCAAAACTCCATCGCAATCTCATATAGTACGTGAACATTCGCCGGGTAATACTACTAGATAGCCATACCTCATAGCCCCGACCCAGTGACTGTAGGAGAACCCCGTTGCCAAAAGCATCTCCTCGGGTGCTCGCAGCCATGGTGTTCTGCCTAAGTGCACTTCGTCGACGGAATCGGGGGTACGGCCATCTACTAATGTTTCCGACGAGTATTTGATCAAGTAGTCGGGAATCTTGTTGAATTACCTGACTAGGTTATTGAAAATGTGTTTTCAATATGAGACTAAGGTTTATATGTTAGGCATGAAATTCGGGGTATGAGATATTCCGCGTTTATGATGTCTAAGGATGTTGCGGATCTAATTATTGTAGTTTTCGTTTTCTTTTCTGCGACCATAAGTGTAATATGTGGTGTATCGCCGGTTTCGTTGCTATACGTCAACGATAATTGGGATACGCATATTTACTTATGTTGATGACATGTGATGTTATGTGTTGCTGTGATATGTTATATTGGATCGTCGTGTTTGAATAGCCGGGGGTTTTTGCGTGAGATGAGAGTTTTTCATTTTCATTCATGTAAAAACTTGTATATAATATTCTTTTATTGGGACACTTCCGGGTTGAGGATGATGTCACCATTAATGTATATTATTTACATTTCCGCATTAGGATAGACCCAAGGCGGGGAGCACAAGTAACCAGGTTCTAAAGTCCAATGGTAGACCATCTCGAGTAGTCGAGACCGGGTCTCCTAACTCTAGAATTGGTAGGGTTGCTTGCCGCTCTCGTAGGGGTCTAGGGATGTGGGTTTAGCGATTCATCATGACCTTGGAATCCGTGTTTTTTACTGGCTTAATTTAAAACACGGACCTCCTAGTATATCAAATATTTCATATGTTGACTTCTGCTGTAACGATCTGTGATGAGATCATATGACTGCCTGAGACGAATGCTTTATATTATATATATGATATATAATAAACGTTGCTTATGTTTTGCATCTGCGCTAGTCCTGCCCCTGCTCTGCCGTTAGTTATCTAACTTAACGGCACATGATGGGACCCCGTGGCGAATGCAGATGGCATAAGCGTACGTTGTATAAGTATTTTCATTTCTTTATCTGTGATGCTTAGGAAGCATAAATGATGGGACTTCATTAATGAGATTAATGAAAGGAAAGAAACCTAAAAATGTTATAGAATCAAGTTTTCAAAAAGGGTAGGTATAGTTTTTGCTTTGCATAGTGGTATTCCTTGATGAATATTTAGCATCTCATTCGATGAGGAAAGAGCCGAGATCCCTTCACCGAGAATGACCTCTTTAACAAAAGGTAGCAGATGCTACACCCACTCGGTTTTATTTTGAAAAACCCGATTTTAAAAGGCGGAGCTTAAACCACTCCTTTTAAAAATCACTCGATTCTACAACGATATCAAGTTCATTACGCAAGAGGTTTTCTTAAAAACCTGTCGTAGCCCTCCGTCATTTCAGATAAGTGCTATTTAGTATTCATACTACGTTTATTGACCATAGCCAAGGCGTAGTGTGTGGTAGCTAATTAGTGTTTATCTGCAGCATATGATGCGATTGAGTTAGGGTAGTCGTACGACTTTGTTGACCATAGCCAAGAGTCGTACGGGTGGGTTTAATTGAATCAGGAAATGACGGGTTGAACTTGACTAGCGCTTATGATTTGTTGACCATAGCCAAGATCATAAGTTGCTAGGGGCAAAATATTATTGGGAATTTCAAGTGTTGAAATTTGCAACGAGATTGCATACTTTCTATGAGATAGTTGATCCCGATTCCCACTGCGAGTAAGAGTTACTCCTGGAAGAGTTTTGCACTTTACAATTAGCCGATCAAGTAGGTGTCTAGAAAGGTGTTAACGGGGTTACGCCTCTTGGAAAACGAAGTTTATTTTAATTAGGTCCATGCGAAAGCATGGGGAACCTCCCTCAAAGTACCAACACTAGCCTGGCCGAAAGATTGGAGAACTTGTAGAATGTAATTAATCCCGGCTAGTCTTACCTTTTAGGGTTTGAAGGAAGATTTGATAAAAACAGCGGGAGCCATCCTGATTAGATAAGATAATAACCAATCTAATCTTACAAGAGCAAACGCTAAGTGTTTTCTTCTCTCTCTCCAGGTAGCGACCATGTCACGCCTTGATCAAGATAATGTATTGACCGAACCTGCTTGTTGTACTGAGCTGGAGAACGTTGGTTCCACTCTATCTTATAATTGTTATAAGTATGAGCAGGAAATAAGGGAATATCCGGATTCCAACGCGACCCAAACGAGGAATGTGCATGTTGATGCATCTTCTTCGGGTGTGTTTGTTACTGAGAACTGTTTCTCAGTACACTCTATGTCCTGGGTATTAGATACCGGATTGGGACCCCACATATGTAATATGTTACATGAGCTAAAGAAAGGTAGATAACTGGGAAAAGGTGATCATTCTTTAGAGCAGGGAATGGTGCAAATGTTGCAGCCAAAGCAGTTGGTGAATATCACCTTGTATCACCAATTGGTAATACATTGATTCTGAATGAATGTTATTACATACCGAACCTGATATGCAATATTATATCAGTTTCCTTATTAAGTAAAGAAGGATATAAATTTTTATTACAGGATAATGTTATGAACATTTTCCTAAATCAAAAGTTGATTGGATCAGGTACGTTATATAATGGCATATACGCTCTAAATCAAACTACAATTCTCAACATACAGAACACACACAAGAGGAAAAGTTCAGAAATGAACGAATCCTTTTTGTGGCATTGTAGACTAGGTCATATCAATGCGAAATGACTAGCTAAGTTGCATAAAGACGGATATTTGAATCAGTTTGAATTTACATCATATGAAACTTGTCAGTCATGTCTCAAAGGTAAAATGACCAAAACTCCGTTTACTGGACACGAAGAAAGATCTACTGAACTCTTGGGAATGATACGTAGTGATGTATGCGGTCCCATGTCTACACATGCCAGGAATGGTTCCTCGTATTTCATTATATTCACCGATGATCTCTTAAGATTCGGGCATGTGTTCCTGTTGAAACACAAGTCTGAAGCTTTTAAGAAATTCAAGGAATATAAATGCAAAGTCGAGAACCTAACGGGTAAAAGTATTAAAATCCTTCGATCTGATCCGGGAGGAGAATACTTGAGCATGGAGTTCCTGGATTATTTAAAAGAGAATGAGATTCTCTCTCAGCTTACTCCTCTATATATACCACAGCACAACGGTGCTTCGGAGCGGAGGAATCACACCCTATTAGATATGGTGCGCTCTTTGATGAGTAACTTTGAGTTACCTGTTTCCTTTTGGGGTTATGCGCTTGAGAAGCTGCATGCCTATTGAATAGAGTTCCATCCAAATCAGTGTCTACCGCTCCAAATGAGATATGGAATGGGAAGAGACCGTCTCTTAAACGAGTTAAGATATGGGGTTGTCCTGCCTATGTTGAAAAGCAAAATCCGGACAAGCTCGAGGCAATGTCAGTACTGTATAAGTTTGTTGGATATCCCGAATATTCGCGAGGGTATATCTTCTACCACACTGAGGAGAAAAAGGTGTTTTGTTTCTCAGCATGCCACCATTTTAGAAAAGCAATTTCTTATGAAAGAAATTAGTGGTCATGAGGTAGAACTGGAGGAACTTCCAGCTAGACAAACTAACGGATGATGATTTGGTAGAATTGGAGGATTCAATAGTTCCCGACGAAGCTCAGCCTCTCCGCAGATCTAGTAGGGTTCCTCATCTGCCTGAGAGATACTGCGGTTTTCTCAATGACAGTGGGAGCGAAGATTGCATCATGGAAGATGATGACCCAACTGGTTTCGAGCAGGCCATCACAAGTGGGGACTCTGTGAAATGGCTGGATGCTATAAGATCTGAGATGGAATCCATATACACCAACAAAGTATGGACTTCGGTAGTTGCACCTGAATGGGTAAAACCCATAGGGAGCAAGAGGATCTTGAGAAGATTCTTGGTATAGATGGAAAAGTTGAGACTTTCTAAACTAAACTTGTTGCAAAAGGTTGTCGTCAATAACCAGGTATGGATTTTGATGAAACCTTTTCTCCTGAGGCTATGCTTAAGTCCATCCGGATCCTACTTGCCATTGCTGCATACCATGACTACGAAATCTCGCAGATCGACGTCAAGACAGCTTTTCTAAATGGTGATTTAGAAGAGAGCATGTACATGACACTGTTGGATATGTTGCCCTATAGGCCATTATTGTATAGTACTAGTATGTATAATACATTTTGGAAGCTTGGGATATATACACAGGTTTACGACAGTATTGCTCGATATAGTAGTATGCTACTTGGTTTGTATCTATCTTAATATTTGTATATGTTTCTTTTAACATATCGCTAAAAAAATATTGATGGAGCCCTTAGGATGTTTGCTTGACTACCGGCGTTGTGATGACGATCACACTAGTGGGGGCCGGGTAGTCTATAAGCACATCCTTATTTTGGTCCCTAATCGTAGGATCATCGAGAAAGGGCATCGATACTCCAGAGTAGACTGGTGCATACGCTTCTCGTCCCAACAGGGGAGATGGTCTGTCCTACAGCCATCAGTACGTCGTACTAGAGATAGTATGCAGGTGCTCGTTAGGTTACGAGTACACTGGACATGACTTGTCGGGAACTGTTGGTTGGTATTATACCTATCGTCAGTTAACAGTTCCCAGGTGACATGAGTACAGCTTAGTCCGTTGACTTGACACTGTCACTTCGCTTCAAGTGTGTTCCCACTGTTCTTAGATTACTACCCTACCACGGCTCTATTGAGTCGTGCAAACAGGTAGTTTTTGGGTGCAGTCCCGAAGTACTTGGAGGCAGTGACGGTTAGACAGGATTCGTCTCTCCCGGTATTGGGAGTTGATATCGCGCTGTGTCTAGGAGAGCCATTACACATAGTCGTCCCTGGCCAGGGCAAGCGAGAATTACTGGTAGTGTTTCCAGTAGTTTCTCAGGGTGTTCTGGGCTACACTCCGACACGACTTGTACCGCTATTAGGGGACTGACGTTTACCACCCCCTAGGCCCGCCATGCGATACTCTCAGACGAACAGACCGGACTGTACGGAGATTGTCACATTCAGGTTTAGTAGGAGTTCGGATGGGTTCACCTCATCAGTCTTCTTATCGGCATCTACCTGGGGACCGTTACGTAAAGCTAGTACTGCTTGCGCCCTGTGGTTAAACCCACTGCAAGCGTAGTGTCGAGTTTTTAGAGTCCCACACAGAGGGTTATTCGCCTTTGGGCAAAACAGAGTAGAGGTCGCATGGTTTTGCGATGGGGTTCGTTCACATCCGCGCACTTGTGCACGTTTGGTGTCCGGGCAGTTATTACTAGTGGGCTTTGGTTTAAGCCAGATCCTAGTATTTGTTTTGGGATTGGTTTTGTCTCATTCTATTAGTGTTCCTTGGAACACGGATGCGGGTGTGTATGCATAGTTGACAGAGGCAGAGGCAGAGGATTCTCATTAGGGCTGTTGACCGTTGACTTTTTCCAAACCCTAATGAGAATGAGAAATATGATTAATGGTATTAATTAAAGATAATTGTGCCATGGTTAGGGTTGTTGACCATTTGATTTTGGTTGACTTGTTGACCTATGTTGACATATTGACCATCATCATTTCACATGAAAGATGCTCCCTGATTCTTGCAAAATTCATTTAATGTGAAATGATAATGGTCATTCTAAATGAACCATCACAATTTATTTAATTATTATTGTTATTTTCATAATTCTCTCATATGAGAGTATGGTTGCAAAAACACTCTCATTCTCTCTTGCTCTTTCTCTCTCATGTTTGGAGCTCTCCCTCTTCCTCTCAAAGCTTAAGTGTTCCATGTGTTGGAAATCATAAGCTCTTGAGACAAAAACCATCAAAACTCATCTCTACTCTTTCTAGGGTTCTTTGTCTAGCAAACCAAGCACTCTAGTTATCTCTTGGTTGAGATAGGAGCTCAAGTTCGAGGCCCTCGGGTGGATCTATCTTCGGCAAAGAGAAGACGACGAGGAGGAGCCGTTCAAACCACTCCAAGGAGCAAGAAGAGAAGGAGTTCAAGACCTAGGTATAACATTCTACATAGTAGCTAGAACTTGTAGTTTATGTGTTAGTTTTTGTTTAGCAAAGATCCATCATGGATGGTCCATGTCACCTTGTGAGAAAATTTTGATTTTTACCTATTCCGTCTCCCCGAAAGAACCGGGGTGGGTAACGTGGACCTAACAGTGGTATCAGAGCCTAGCTAAACAACAACTAACTGTTAGCAAAGTGTTTAGAATTTCGATCCGGAAAAAATCGCAAAATCCGTCTAAAAACTTGTGTTTTCTGTCGATTTATAAAACAGGCCTAAAAATATTTTAATTGACATGAAAAATACAAGCAGGGTTTTTTGAGAAAACTGCAGAAATTTGGGCGCCTGAGTCATTCAGATGACCGTGGATCCGCGGCCGATCCAAGCGATCCGCCGCGGTTCCGCGGCCGAGTCGACTCGGCAGCGCACCAAATTTTTCCAGGGGTTCTGTGTGTTGGTTTTGTGATTTTTAAGATGTTTTGTTTCTGCCCAGATTTTCTAGAGAACAATATTATGTTTGGGGTAGTTACAAATTGGTATTTTGATCGAAGTTCTATAAACTTTAGCTAAATGGTTATATCTGTAATGTGATATATGCACTGAACGTCGACTAATCGCTATACGTCGATTAGTGGGGGTTGTGCATATCTGTGATCTGTAATGTTGTTGGATTGTGTATATGAACTTGTTGGATTGTCGCGGATAAATAGCCGGGGTTTGTGAGATGAGAGTTTATTTATCTTTCATTTGATGTAATATGTAAATTGATGTAATATTATTTTTATGGCCGCACATCCGGGATGAGGTTGTAGCCGCCATTGTATATTATTTCTTTTACTATTTTTGCTCCTAGGATAGACCCAAGGTGGGGTGCACAAACTACCGGGTACGTTGAAGTGCTGAGTGGCCTACTCACGTTGTTGAGGGAGGCGGCTTCACTTCGGGTATTTGGCGGGTAGTTTGCCGCAACCGTATGGGTCTAGGGTTTGGTTTGGCTATTCATCGCGACCGAGTAACCCGTCTTTCGTTGCAGGCTCGAACGAAACGCGGATTCCTAACATATCCAATGTGTTCATCTGTGATCTGGAATGGCTATCATTGTATCTGACGAATGTATATATCTATATATGATATCTAGTAGGCGTTGCTTATGTTTTGCATCCGCGCTAGTCCAGCCCCCGCTCTGTCGTTAGTTAAGTAATCTAACGGGTGATGACGGGGCCCCGTGGCAAATGCGGATGGCATAACCGTACGTCATATTTTCGTTGTTTTCTGCAATGGTAGGATTAACTGATGGGATGCATTATATTAATGCAAAGAAAAACAAACCTAAAAGACGTTGTTGGAACAATTTTCAAAATGCTATTATTGCAAGGACGTTCTCTTTTGTTTTGCATAGAGGTATTCAGTTATGAATGCCCAGCACCTCATTCGACGAGGCAAGGGCCGAGATCCCTTCATCGGGAGTGACCCCTTGGACAAAAGTTTGCGTCAGGGTAATAACTTCACTATAGTCGATTATTCTTGCTTTGCATCGAGGTATTCAGTTTGGAATATCCTGCACCTCAATCGACGAGGAAAGAGCCGAGATCCCTTCACAGGGAGTGACCTCTTTAGCAAAAGTTTTCGTCACTATAATTTTAAAAAAGGTCATCAGGTTCCTTTAACGATATCAAGTACATTACGTTAACGGGTTTTTTGCCAAAAACCCAGCCGTAGCCCTCCGTCATTTTTCCTACAAGTACTACTTAGTATTCGAGCTACGTATTTTGGCATTGTCATGACGTAGTGATCGGTAGCTAAGTATTGGTTGTTTGCAGCTTTATTTTCAGATTATTTAGGACAGTCGCATAGCTATGTTGGCATTGTCAAGAGATATGCGGGTGGATCTAAGTTAATCAAGATAATGACGGGCCGAACTTGACTAGCGGTTTATGATATGTTGGCATTGTCAAGGTCATAAACCGTTAGGGGCAAAAATCCACATCGGGAGTTTCTAAAGAAACTGAAACTTGCAGATTTAGCATAACTTCTGGAGTATGGTGACTAGAGTGGATTCCATCTAGGTCATCACACAATGATAGTTGGATCCCGATCCCACTGATGAGTTGGATTACTCTCGGAAGATTATTTCACTTAACAATCAATACTACAAACCAAGTAGGTGTCTAGAACGGTGTTAGCGGGGCTACGCCTCCAGGGAAAAGAGGTTATTTAATTAAGGAACTTCGCGAAAGACTTAGAAAACCTCCCTCGAAGTACCAACACTAGCCTGGCTGAAAGTTTAAGTAAGTATTGTGACGTGCGATTAATCCTGACTAGTTCTTTTTTTAGGGTTTGAAGAAGAATTTGAGGAAACAGTGGGAGCCATCCTGATTAGATAATTTAATAAACCAATCTAATCTTGCAAGAGCGCACGCTGAGTGTTTCTTTTCTCTCTCTCCAGGTAGCAACCATTTCACGCCCCAATCAAGATAATAAAATGTATCGCTTGACCGATCCGAATTCTTATTAGGGACTGAGAAAAAGTAGGAAAGTTGCACCTGTTGATATGCCGCTCAGGGTAGCGAACGGAGCACAAGTTAATGCTGCAGCCGTCGGTGAATATCACCTAGTGTTGCCAAATGGCAATACTATGATTTTGAACGATTGCTACTATATACCTTCCATGGTTTGCAACATCATATCAGTTTCTTTACTCAATAAAGATGGATATAACTTTGTTCTTGATAGAAATATCATGAACATTTACCTTCATAAGGTACTGGTTGCAGAAGGTACACTGTGTAATGGTATCTACGTTCTAAATCAGAATACAGTTCTCAATGTACAAAACACACGCAAGAGGAAGAGTTCAGATACGAACGAATCCTACTTGTGGCATTGTAGACTTGGTTATATCGGAGAGAAAAGACTAAGTAAGTTGCATAAAGATGGACTCTTGAATACGTTCGAGTTTTCATCTTATGAAACTTGTCGGTCTTGTCTCAAAGGAAAGATAACCAAATCTCCGTTCACCGGACATGGGGAAAGGGCAGCAGAGCTCTTGGGGCTCATACACAGTGATGTATGTGGTCCAATGTCTATACATGCAAGGGGTGGGTTCTCGTACTTCATCACATTCACTGAAAATCTCTCTAGGTTCGGATATGTGTATCTGATGAAACACAAATCTGAAACTTTTGAGAAATTCAAGGAATTTAGAAACGAAGTAGAGAATCAGACAGGCAAAAGTATCAAGATCATCCGATCTGATAGAGGAGGGGAGTACTTAAGCACGGAATTCCTAAATTAGATAAAAGAGAATGGAATTCTCTCTCAGCTTACTCCTTCGTACACACCACAGCACAACGGCGTATCGGAGCGGAGGAACCGTACCCTATTGGACATGGTTCACTCCATGATGAGTAATGCTGAGTTACCTCTTTCATTCTGGGGACTTGCGCTAGAAACAACAGCTTACTTACTGAATCAGGTTCCGTCTAAATCTGTGCCTAAGAATCCATATGAAATATGGAGTGGTAAAAGACCGTATCTTGAACGTATTAAGATATGGGGTTGTCCGGCCTATGTAAAGGTACAAAATCCGGACAAGCTTAAAGCACGATCAGTTTTGTGCAAGTTTGTGGGATATCCTAGAAATTCTCTGGGATATCTATTCTACCACACTGAGGAACAGAAGGTGTTCGTTGCTCGTCGCGCCACCTTTTTAGAGTGGCAATTTCTTGCAAAAGAAATAAGTGAGAGCACGGTAGAACTGGATGAAATATCTGATCCACAAACTCAAACTGAGGATTTAGTAGAACCAGAAAATTCAATAGTCCCAGACGAACCTCAGCAACTCCGCAGATCTGGTAGGATTTCTCATCCGTCCGAGAGATACTACGGTTTTCTCATAGACGGGGATCGAGAGGATTGCATCTTGGAAGAAGATGACCCTATCAGTTTCAGGCAGGCCATTATCAGTAGGGACTCTGATAAGTGGATGGATGCTATGCAATCCGAAATGGAGTCCATGTACACCAATAAAGTGTAGACCTTGGATATTGCTCCACCTGTGGTAAAACCCGTTGGATGCAAATGGATCTACAAAAAGAAACTTGGTGTAGATGGGCAGGTGGAAACCTATAAGGCTAGACTCGTTGCAAAAGGTTTTCGTCAAAGACCTGGTGTGGACTATGACGAAACCTTTTCTCCAGTGGCTATGCTCAAATCCATTCGGATCCTACTTGCCATTGCTGCCTTCCATGACTATGAAATCTGGCAGATGGACGTAAAAACGGCTTTTCTAAACGGCTGTTTGGAAGAGTGCGTTTATATGGATCAGCCAGAAGGTTTCGTAGACAGTGGGAGCAGCGGGAAGGTGTGCAAGCTGCTTAAATCCATTTATGGATTAAAGCAGGCATCGCGGAGCTGGAACATCTATTTTGATGAGGCAATCAAGGAATTTGATTTCATCAAGAACGAAGATGAACCTTGTGTCTATAAGAAGATTGTAGGAAAAACTGTCGTGTTCCTAGTCTTGTACATGGACGACATTCTTTTGATAAGAAATAACATTCCTATGCTACAATCGGTCAAGTTATTCTTGTCACAATGGTTCTCCATGAAGGACCTGGGTGATGCCTCGTATATTCTGGGGATCAAGATCTACAGAGATAGATCCAAGAGATTACTGGGACTTTCGCAGTCCAGGTACATAGAGACCGTACTAAAGAGATTTAGTATGGAAGATTCCAAGCGCGGTAATATACCCGCATTGCACAGAATCACCCTCTCCAAGATGATGTCTCCTAAGACTAACGAGAAGAGGGTTCGCATGAGCACTATACCCTACGCTTCGGCGGTAGGATCTATAATGTATGCGATGCTATGTACAAGACCAGATGTAGTTTACGCACTGAGCGTGGTAAGCCGGTATCAGTCAGACCCAGGTGAGAACCATTGGACGGCAGTGAAGAACATTCTCAAGTACCTGAGAAGGACTAAGGAAATGTTCCTGGTTTACGGTAATGGAGACCTCAGGGTCGAGTCCTTTATCGATTCAAGCTTCCAGAGTGACAAAGATGACAACAAGTCTGTTTCGGGTTTTGTGTTTACCCTCAACGGAGGGGCGATGTGTTGGAGGAGTTCCAAATAGGATACCGTCGCAGACTCGACGATGGAGGCTGAATACATTGCTGCAAGCGATGCCGCAAAAGAGGCGATCTGGATGAAGAAGTTCATTAGTGAACTTCAGGTGGTTCCGTCCATTGTTGACCCAATACCTTTGTATTGCGATAACAATGGGGTTATAGCTTTAGCGAAGGAACCAAGGTCCCATCAGAAGTCCAGACACATCTTGAGGCGGTATCACCTGATCAGGGAGATCATTGATCGCCAGGAGATCGAGGTACGGAGAGTGGACACAAAAGACAACACGGCGGATCCATTCACAAAGGCCCTCCCTCAAACACAGTTCGAGCGACTTTTTGAGCTATTGGGTATGCGGTACACCAGCAGCTAGCCATAGAGCAGACATTGGGTATGCGGTACACCAATTACTGGCCTTTAGTGCAAGTGGGAGATTGTTGGATATGTATGCCCTAGAGGCCATTATTGTATAGTACTAGTATGTATAATACATTTTGGAAGCTTGGGATATATACACGGGTTTATGACAGTCTTGCTCGATATAGTAGTATGCTACTTGGTTTGATATCTATCTTAATATGTGTATATGATTCTTTTAACATATCGCTAAAAACATATTGATGGAGCCCTTAGGATCTTTTCTTGACTACCGGCGTTGTGATGGCGATCACACTAGTGGGGGCTGGGTAATCTATAAGCACATCCTTATTTTGGTCCCTAGTCGTAAGATTATCGAGACAGGGCATCGATACTCCAGAGTAGACTGGTGCATACGCTTCTCGTCCCAGCAGGGGAAATGGTCTGTCCCACAGCCATCAGTACGTCGTACTGGAGATAGTATGCAGGTGCTCGTTAGGTTACGAGTACACTGGACAGGACTCGTCGGGAACTGTTGGTTGGTATTATACCTATCGTCAGTTAACAGTTCCCAGATGACATGAGTACAACTTAGTCCGTTGACTTGACACTGTCACTTCGTCTCAAGTGTGTTCCCACTATTCTTAGATTACTACCCTACCACGGCTCTATTGAGTCATGCAAACAGGTAGTTGTTGGGTGCAGTCCCGAAGCACTTGGAGGCAGTGACGGTTAGACAGGATTCGTCTCTCCCGGTATTGGGAGTTGATATCGCGCTGTGTCTAGGAGAGCCATTACACATAGTCGTCCCTGGCCAGGGCAAGCGAGAATTACTGGTAGTGTTTCCAGTAGTTTCTTAGGGTGTTCTGGGCTACACTCCGACACGACTTGTACCGCTATTAGGGGACTGACGTTTACCGCCCCCTAGGCCCGCCATGCGATACTCTCAGACGAACAGACCGGACTGTACGGAGATTGTCACATTCAGGCTCAGTAGGAGTTCGGATGGGTTCACCTCATCATTCTTCTTATCAGCATCTACCTAGGGACCGTTACGTACAGCTAGTACCGCTTGCGGCCTGTGGTTAAACCCACTGCCAGCGTAGTGTCGAGTCTTTAGAGTCCCATACAGAGGGTTATTTGCCTTTGGGCAAAACAGAGTAGAGGTCGCATGGTTTTGCAACGGGGTTCGTTCACATCCGTGCACTTGTGCACATTTGGTGTCCGGGTAGTTATTACTAGCGGACTTTGGTTTAAGCCAGATCCTAGTATTTGTTTTGGGATTGGTTTTGTCTCATTATATCCGTGTTCCTCGGAACACGGATGCGGGTGTGTATGCACAGTTGACAGAGGCAGAGGCAGAGGATTCTCATTAGGGCTGTTGACCGTTGACTTTTTCCAAATCCTAATGAGAATTAGAAATATGATTAATGGTATTAATTAAAGATAATTGTGCCATGGTTAGGGTTGTTGACCATTTGACTTTGGTTGACTTATTGACCTATGTTGACATATTGACCATCATCATTTCACATGAACGATGCTCCTTGATTCTTGCAAAATTCATTTAATATGAAATGATAATGGTCATTCTAAATGAACCATCACAATTTCTTTAATTATTATTGTTATTTTCATAATTCTCTCATATGAGAGTATGGTTGCAAAAACATTCTCATTCTCTTTTACTCTTTCTCTCTCATGTTTGGAGCTCTCCCTCTTCCTCTCAAAGCTTAAGTGTTCCATGTGTTGGAAATCATAAGCTCTTGAGACAAAAACCATCAAAACTCATCTCTACTCTTTCTAGGGTTCTTTGTCTAGCAAACCAAGCACTCTAGTTACCACTTGGTTGAGGTAGGAGCTCAAGTTCGAGGCCCTCGGGTGGATCTATCTTCGGCAAAGAGAAGACGACGAGGAGGAGCCATTCAAACAACTCCAAGGAGCAAGAAGAGAAGGAGTTCAAGACCTAGGTATAACATTCTACATAGTAGCTAGAACATGTAGTTTATGTGTTAGTTTTTGTTTAGCAAAGATCCATCATAGATGGTCCATGTCACCTTGTGAGAAAATTTTGATTTTTATCTATTCCGCCTCCCCGAAAGAACCGGGGTGGGTAATATAGACCTAACAGACACTTCTAGAGGGCTTCGTAGACAGTGGGAGCAGCGGAAAGGTGTGCAAGTTGCTTAAATCAAAATACGGATTAAAGCAGGCATTGCGGAGTTGGAACGTTTGTTTTGATGTGGCAGTCAAAGAGTTTGACTTCATCAAAATGGTAGATGAATCTTGTATATACAAAAAGGTTGTAGATGTAAGTCGATGCCACGCACCCCACTTGTTCGCGGGGAGGCGGAGTTTGCAAAAAACGATTTTTATAAGCTTCGTAACATCGACTAAACTCCAGGATCGATACTAAACCCAAACTAACAATCTAGCAAAGAGGTTTAACTACTATGTGTGAGTATACCTCAAGTTCTCGCTGTTCTTCACCTCCTCGCTGTCCTTCTCCAAGTCGTGAGCTCCTTGAACTGAGAACGGATTGCACCTCCTCGTCGTCTTCTCCAAATCGTAGAAGATCTACCTGAGAGATCCGACTTTGAGCTTAACCTCTATCTTGAGGCAACCAGGTCACTTGGTGTGCTAAACTTAGTTTCCTAGGATGTGTAGAGAGTGATGAGGGATCAAGTTGTCTCACTAAACCCTAAGATTCTCAACTCATGAGATGGTTAGGGTTTGAGAGGAGATGGAGAAAAGCTTGAGGAAATGAGGAGAGGAAAAGTATTTGTAGATTTCTTTTGATAAAAGAATTAAGTGAAATGAGCTAGAGTTTTGGCATTTAAACCATAAGAAAATATCTAACAAATATCTAACAAATATCTAAGTCAACAAATGCTAAATGAGTCCAAGATGGTCAATGCAAAACCCTAATCTCATTTCACTAAAATACCACAAAGTTTCCTCTCTCAATTCCTCCACCTCACTAAAGAATTAATCATAAAGAAAAACCCTAATTTGAGGTGTCATTCTCCATGTTGTAATCTTATCCAAATTAAAAGAATACCCCTCTCATCCGTATATACATACCCACATCCGTATCCCGAGAAACACGAATACAATGAGACGAAATTAATCTAATAATCATATACTAGGATCCGGCTAAACCAAAGCCCACTAGTAATGTCCGCACGAACATCATATGCGCACAAGTACACATGTGTGATCGAATCCTGTCGTAAAACCATACGACCTCTACACGTTTTGACCGAAGCAGGGAAACCCTCTATGCGGGACTCTAAAGACTCCACAGTACTCTGGCAGTGAGTTTAACCATAAGCGCGTCAGTGGCACTAGCTGTACGTAACGGCTACCCAGGTATCTGTCGATAAGAAGGCCGATGAGCAAACTAATCCGTACCCCTACTGAGCCTGTCTGTAGCAATCACCGTACAGTCCGGACTGTTCGTCTAAGAGTGTGGCATATCTGTCCTAGGGGAGCGGCAAGCATCAGACCCCTAATAGTGCAATAAGTCGTGTCAGAGTGCGGCCAAAAACACCCTGTGAAACTACTGGAATCCCTACCAGCAAATCTCGCTTACCCTGGCCAGGGACTTTGTGTAATGGCTTTCCGAACACAGCGCGACATTAACCCCCAATACCGGGAGAGACGAATCCTATCTAACCACCACTGCCTCCAAGTGCTTCGGGACTGCACCCAACTACTACCTGTTTGCACGACTCAGCAGAGCCATGGTAGGGTAGTAATCTAAGAACAGTGGGAACACACTTGAGGCGAAGTAGCAATGTCAAGTCGACGGACTAAGCTGTTCTCATGTCACCTGGGAACTGCTGCCTGACGATAGGTATATTACCAACTAACAGTTCCCTATGAGTCCGTCCAGTGTAACTAATAACCCAATGAGCACCATCATACTATCTCCAGTACGACGTACTGATGGCCGTGGGACAGACCATATCCCCTGCTGGGAAGAGAAGCATATACACTAGTCTACTCTGGAGTATCGATGCCCTATCTCGATAATCCTGTGACTAGGGACCTGTGTAAGGATGTGCTTATAGACTACCCAGCCCCACTAGTATGACTGCCATCACAACGCTGGCAGTCAAGCAAAGTTCCTTAGGGCTCTATCGATATGTATTAGCGATACGTTAAAAGAAACATATACATATATTAAGATAGATACAAACTAAGTACCCTACTACTATATCGAGCAATACCGTCATAAATCCGTGTATATATCCTAAGCTTCCAAAATGTAATATACAAACTAGTACTATACAATAATGACCTCTAGGGCATATCACACTAATAATCTCCCACTTGCACTAAGGCCATGTGCTGGCATATCGCAGACCTATCATCTCGAATAGCCTCTCGAACTGCGTCTGAGGGATGACCTTTGTGAATGGATCTGCACTGTTGTCCTCAGTAGCAACTCTCCGAATCTCGATCTCCCGACGATCCACGATCTCTCTGATCAGGTGATACCGCCTTAAGATGTGTCTGGATTTCTGGTGGGACCTGGGTTCCTTTGCTAAAGCTATAGCCCCGTTGTTGTCATAATACAGAGGTATTGGATCAACAATGGATGGAACCACCTGAAGTTCTGTTAAGAACTTTTTTATCCAGACTGCTTCTTTTACGGCATCTAAAGCTGCGATATACTCCGCTTCCATCATCAAGTCAGCAACGGTGTCCTGCTTGGAACTCTTCCAACAGACTGCCCCTTCGTTGAGGGTAAAGACATAACCTGACATAGATTTAGAGTCATCCTTGTCACTCTAGAAGCTGGAGTCAGCAAAGGCCTCGATCTGGAGGTCTTTTCCGCCGTAAACCAAGAACATTTCCTTAGTCCTTCTCAGGTACTTGAGAATGTTCTTTACTGCTATCCAGTGCTTCTCCCCAGGGTTTGACTGATACTGGCTTACTACGCTTAGTGCATAAGCTATATCTGGTCTGGTACACAACATCACATACATTATAGAGCCTACCGCAGAAGCGTAGGGTATAATAAACATGTGACCCCTTTCCAAATCAGTCTTGGGAGACATCTCTTTGGAGAGGGTGATTCCGTGACAAGCCGGTAAATTACCGCGCTTAGAATCTTCCATACTAAATCTTTTCAGTATGGTGTCGATGTACCTAGACTGTGAAAGTCCCAATATCCTCTTAAATCTATCACGATAGATCTGAATCCCCAGAATGTAAGAGACATCACCCAGGTCTTTCATGGGGAAACTTTGTGACAAGAACCCTTTGACAGATTGTAGCATAGGAATGTCATTTCCTATCAAGAGAATGTTATCCACGTACAAGACGAGGAATACAACAGTTCGTGCTACAATCATACTATAAATGCATGGCTCATCTGGATTTTTGATAAAGTCAAATTCTTTGACCGTCTCATCAAAACAGATGTTCCAACTCCGCGATGCCTGCTTTAGTCCATAAATGGACTTAAGCAACTTTCACACTTTCCCGCTGCTCCCACTCTGAATGAAACCATCTGGCTGGTCCATATAGACGCACTCTTCCAAATTACCATTTAGAAAAGCGGTTTTGACTTCCATCTGCCAAATATCATAATCGTGGAAGGTAGCAATGGCAAGAAGGATCCGAATGGATTTGAGCATAGCCACTGGAGAAAAGGTTTCATCATAGTCCAAACCAGGTCTTTGACTAAATCCTTTTGCAACAAGTCTATTCTTATAGGTTTCAACCTGTCCATCTACACCAATCTTCTTTCTGAAGGTCCATTTGCAGCCTACGAGTTTTACCCCTTCTGGAGAAAATTCCAAAGTCCATACTTTGTTGGTGTACATGGACTCCATCTCGGTTAGCATTGCATCCGGCCATTTTACCGAGTCAGTGCTCTGAATGGATTGCTGGAAGTTAGTCGGCTCATCATTATCAATGATGCAACCTTCTCTATCCCCGTCTACGAGAAAACCGTAGTATGTCTCGGGCGGATGAGACAGCCTACTAATCCTGCGGAGTGGCACGAGAATATCCTGTTCTTTTGAAACTTCTGGTTCCACCAAGCTTTCAGTAATAGCTTGTGGTTCTGGAATTTCTTCCAGTTCTATTGCGTTCCCACTAGTTTCTTTTTCCAAAAATTGATGTTCCAAAATGTGGGCATGACGAGAAACAAAAACCTTTTGTTCCTCTGCGTAATAGAAAAGATACCCCATGGAGTTCTTTAGGTATCCCACAAACTTACACAGTACTGAGCGTGCCTCGAGCTTGTCCGCATGCTGCTTTTTAACAAAAATTGGACATCCCCATATCTTCAGATATTGAAGATAGGGTTTCTTCCCACTCCACATCTGATATGGTGTGGTAGGCACAGTCTTGGTAGGAACCTTGTTCAAAAGATATGCAGCTGTTGTAGTGCATAGCCCCAGAATGATCACGGTAACTCAGCGTTACTCATCATGGAAGATACTATATCCAATAGGGTTCGGTTCCGTCTCTCCGATACACCATTGTGTTTTGGTGTGTATGGAGGAGTAAGCTGAGATTGAATTCCATTCTCTTTTAGGTAATCCAGGAACTCGGCACTCAAGTATTCACCACCTCGATCAGATCTCAGTGTCTTGATACTTTTGCCGGTGTGTTTTTCCACTTTATTCTTATATTCTCGGAATTTCTCAAAGGTCTCGGATTTATGTTTCATCAAGAAAATATGTCCATACCTAGAGAAATCATCCGTAAAAGTAATGAAATAGGAATAACCACTTCTCTCATGTGTAGATATTGGACCACACACGTCGCTGTGTATTAGTCCCAAGAGCTCGCTCGCTCTTACCCCGCGTCCAGTGAACGGAGTCTTTGTCATCTTTCCTTTGAGACACGATTGACAAGTTGCATAAGATTGATATTCGAACGGATCCAAATATCCTTCTTTATGTAACTTGGTTAACCTTGTTTCGTTGATGTGACCTAGTCTACAATGCCATAAGAAAGCATGATTTATTTCTGGAGTCTTTCTTTCACGTGTGTTCTGGACATTGAAAATTTGTAGTTGGTTTAATACGTATATACCGTTGTTTAGAGTACCTGACCCAATCAGATCATGATTAAGGTGGATGTTTACGACATCGCTTACAAATATAAAATCATAACCTTCTTTAGATAACAAAGATACAGAAATAATATTACAAGTCAAACTAGGTACACAAAAACAGTTGCGCAAAACCAAAATATGTCCACTCGTCAATCCAAGGTGATATTCTCCTACGGACACAGCATCCACGCTCGCTCCGTTAGCAACCCTGAGGGTCATATCACCGGTCTTCAGAACCCTACGGCTTCTCAATGCCTGTAAAGAATTACAGATTTGAGATTTTGATCCGGTATCCAATACCCAGGAAGTAGAGTTGATTGACAGACAGTTTTCAATTACAAACACACCTGAAGCCGAAGCCACAACTTGCTTCGGGTCCTAGTTCTTGGCCTTCCAATCCCTGCAATCTTTCTTCCAATGGCCCTTTTTATGATAATAGAAGCATTCTTCATTTCTTACTGTCGGCCCGCTGCTCTTGCCTTGCCCTTTGCTTCCACCTTACTAACACCGCCTCTCGGCTTGGTGGGGGCCTTCTTCTTCTTTCCTTTGGCTTTCGTCTTGGATGTAGAAGAGGAAGCTCTACCGATAAGTAGAGCGGGTGTTTCCTTAGCTTTCTGCAAGGTGCCCTCAGCACTCCTCAACATGTTGAGGAGTTCCGAAAGTTCAACTTCTTTACCCTGAATATTAAAATTCAAGATAAACTGGGCGTAGGTGGGAGGGAGGGACTGCAGAATCAAGTCTGTATACAGCTCATTCTCTAACGTAGTCCCGATGTCCGCAAGCTCTTCAATGTAGCCAATCATCTTAAGGACGTGTTTCCCTACAGATGATCCGGCGGCCAACCTCATCTCAAATAGCTTCTTCGAGGTCTCGTATCTTGTGATACAAGATTGCTTTCCATATAATTCCTTGGTATGGAGGAATATGGATTCTAGATCCATATTCTCGTGCCGCCTCTGATGTTCATTGTCCATAGAGGCCAGCACGAGGCACTTGGCCTTCACGCAGTCAATCTCCCAGGTCTTACGGATTTTCCTATCCGCGACACTGGATTCTGGACCTGGGACGGCGGGGGCTTTATTAGTGTGGATATAGCCCAACTTGTCATAAGTTATTGCCATCTTGACATTCCTGAACCAATCTTTGTAGTTTGTCCCTGTCAATATATTTTTATCTAATAGTAACTTAAGGCCCGTCATCTTTGGTTGCTGCAATTAGGAGAGAGAGAAGAAACACTTTAGCATGATTCTCTTGCAAGTTTAGATTGGTTTTTAGTTTATCTAAACAGGATAGCTCCCACTGTTTCTCGAATCCTTCCTCAAATCAGAAAAGAAGAATTATTCAGGATTAATCTCACCGTACAATACTTGCTTAACCGTTCAGCCAGGCCAGTGTTGGTATTTCGAGGGAAGTTTTACGACGCTTTCACGAAATTCCTTAATTAAATAACCTTTTTTCCCCGGAGGTGTAGCCTCGCTAACACCTTTCTAGACACCCACTTGGTTTATAACATTGATCGTTAAGTGAAAAAATCTTCCGAGGAGTAGCATATACTCACAGTAGGATCGGGATCCAAATATCATCGTGTGATAAAGTTGAAGGAATCCTACAAAAATTATCACACTCCAAATGGTATGCAACACCAGCAAGTTTCAGTTTCTTTAGAAACTCCCGATGTGGATTTTTGCCCCATGCTCTTATGACCTTGACGAAGGCCAACATATCATAAGTCATATGTCAAGTTCTACCCATCATTGTCCAGGTTAATTTGAATCTACTCGTACATACCCTTGATGAAGGCCAAAATAGCAGTACGACTGTCCCAAACCAACGCATCTATCTGTGCTACAGATGAATATTTAGCAGCTTCCAATCACTATGTCTTGGCGAAGGTCAAAATACATAGCTTAAATACTACTGAATGTCCAACTGAAATGATGGAGGGCTACGGATGGTTTTGGCAAAACCGTCAACGTAGTGAACTTGATATAATCGAAGGAACCTGATAGATTTTAAAAGGAGTGATTTAAGCTCCGCATTTTTAAAAGTTTTTCTGTTTTGAAAAAAGCGAGTGGTTTTAAAATTTTTCCAACGATTCAGTTTTGGTTTGTTTACTTTGCATTAATGTAATGCAGTCCCATCAATTAACCTACCATTGCAGAAAAAGTCGAAAATACAACGTAGGCTTATGTCATCCGCATTCGCCACGGGTCCCCGTCTTACACCGTTAGGTTAGATAACTAACGCCAGAGCTGGGGACTGGACTAGCGCGGATGCAAAACATAAGCAACATCTATTATATAATATATATATAATAATAATATCCATTCATCAGATGCAATAATAGGCATTCCAGATCACAGATGAACACATTGGATATACTAGGAATTCCGCGTTTCGTTTAAGCCTGTAACGAAAGACGGATTCCACGGTCATGATGAATAGCCAAACCCCACCACAGACCCCTACGGGTGCGGTAAACTACCCACCAAATACCCGAAGTGAAGTAACCTCCCTCAACAACGTGAGTAGGCCACTCGGAACTTCAAAGTGCTCGGTAGTTTGTGCACCCCGCCTTAGGTCTATCATAGGAGCAATAAACAGTAAATAAAATAATACAATGGTGGCTACAACCTCAACACGAATGTGCCCCGTGAAAAAATATTACAACAATTTACAATTTACATTTGAATGAAAGAATATAACACCTCATATCCCCGGCTATTCATTCACGACAATCCAATAAGTCCATATATACAAACCAAACATCACAGAAATGTGCAACCCCCAACTAACCGACATATAGCAATTAGCGGAAGTTTACGAACACATATAACACAACTTGAAACATTAAACGACGTTAAACTGCGACTTCGAAACACCCCGTATTTCCACAGTGAAGAATTGACAGTATATTCAAAATTGGCAAAAATAAACAACTCCTGAAACACTAGATCCAAGTCACAAAGCCGCAGACCAAAACACGAAGCAATCCCCTTCAATTGAACTGGTGAGCTCGGAAATTTCCTTAATGTAGCCGGCCATTTTCCGAGGGGATTGTTTCATTTTTGGTGAGTGTTCATTTTACAGTTCAAGGAGTACTCTGCAGTTGCTAAAATAATTTTTAAAGCCTCGGAAAAATTCAACAGAAACTAGGATCTACGTTTCGATGTTTACGAGTTATTTCGCTTTCATAGTTTTATTTGTCGTTTAATCTGTTAGCTATGGTTTAGTCGGCTCTGATACCACTGTAAGTCGATGCCATGCACCCCACATGTTCGCGGGGAGGCGGAGTTTGCAAAAAACGATTTTTATAAGCTTCGTAACATCGACTAAACCCTAGGATCGATACTAAACCCTAACTAACAATCTAGCAAAGAGATTTAACTACTATGTGTGAGTGTTATACCTCAAGTTCTCGCTGTCCTTCACCTCCTCGCTGTCCTTCTCCAAGTCGTGAGCTCCTTGAACTGAGAACGGATTGCACCTCCTCGTCGTCTTCTCCAAATCGTAGAAAAGATCCACCCGAGAGATCCGACTTTGAGCTTAACCTCTATCTTGAGGCAACTAGGTCACTTGGTGTGCTAAACTTAGTAGCCTAGGATGTGTAGAGAGTAATGAGGGATCAAGTTGTCTCACTAAAGCCTAGAATTCTCAACTAATGAGATGGTTAGGGTTTGAGAGGAGATGGAGAAAAGCTTAAGGAAATGAGGAGAGGAAAAGTATCTGTAGATTTCTTTCGATAAAAGAATTAAGTGAAATGAGCTAGAGTTTTGGCATTTATACCATGAGAAATTATCTATAAAATATCTAACAAATGCTTAATGAGTCCAAGATGGTCAATGCAAAACCCTAATCTCATTTCACTAAAATACCACAAAGTTTCCTCTATCCGTATATACATACTCGCATCCGTATCCCGAGAAACACGAATACAATGAGACGAAACTAATCCAACAATCATATACTAGGATCCGGCTTAAACCAAAGCCCACTAGTAATGTCCGCCCGAACATCATATGCGCACAAGTATACGTATGTGATCGAACCCTGTCGTAAAACCATACGACCTCTACACATTTTGCCCGAAGCCGGGAAACCCTCTGTGCGGGACTCTAAAGACTCCACAGTACTCTGGCAGTGGGTTTAACCACAAGCGCGTCAGTGGAACTAGCTGTACGTAACGGCTACCCAGGTATCTGTCGATAAGAAGGCCAATGAGCGAACTCATCCGTACCCCTACTGAGCTTGTCTGTGACAATCTCCATACAGTCCGGTCTGTTCATCTAAGAGTGTTGCATATCTGTCCTAGGGGGGCAAAAGCGTTAGACCCTTAATAGTGCAATAAGTCATGTCGGAGTGTGGCCAAAAACACCCTGAGAAACTACTGGAATCCCTACCAGCAAATCTCGCTTTCCCTGGCCAGGGACTTTGTGTAATGGCTTTCCGAACACAGCGCGACATCAACTCCCAATACTGGGAGAGACGAATCCTATCTAACCACTACTGCCTCCAAGTGCTTCGGGACTGCACCCAACTACTACATGTTTGCATGACTCAGCAGAGCCGTGGTAGAGTAGTAATCTAAGAACAGTGGGAACACACTTGAGGCGAAGTAGCAGTGTCAAGTCGACGGACTAAGATGTACTCATATCACCTGGGAACTGCTACCTGACGGTAGGTATATTACCAACCGGCATTTCCCTATGAGTCCGTCTAATGTAACTCATAACCCAATGAGCACCTGCATACTATCTCCAGTACGACGTACTGATGGCTGTTGGACAGACCATCTCCCCTGCTGGGAAGAGAAGCGTTTACACTAGTCTACTCTGGAGTATCGATACCTTGTCTCGATAATCCTGCGACTAGGGACCTGTGTAGGGATGTGCTTGTAGACTACCCAGCCCCCACTAATATGACTGCCATCACAACGCTGGTAGTCAAGAAAAGATCCTAAGGGCTCTATCAATATGTATTAGCGATACGTTAAAAGAAACATATACACATATTAAGATAGATACAAACCAAGTAGCATACTACTAAATCGAGCAAGACTGTCATAAATCCATGGATTTATTCCAAGCTTCCAAAATATAATATACAAACTAGTATTATACAATAATTCCTCTAGGGCATATCACACTAACAGTAGAGAGTAAGGTTGTCTTCCTCGTAGTGTACATGGATGACATACTCTTGATAGGAAATGGTGTTCCTATGCTATACTCGGTCAAGCTCTACTTATCACTATGTTTCTCCATAAAAGATTTGGGTGATGCCTCTCACATCCTGGGGAGAAACACTGGAAAGCAGTGAAGAAAATTCTTAAGTACTTGAGAAGGACTAAAGAAACGTTCTTGGTGTATGGTAACGGTGAACTCCAAGTGGAGTTCTTTACCGATTCAAGCTTCCAGAGTGATAAGGTCGAATGTAAGAAAGTCTCGGGTTTTGTGTTTACTCTCAGTGGAGGGACGGTATTTTGGAAGAGTTTCAAGCTAGATACCCTGGCAGACTCAACGATAAAGGGTGAATACATCGCTGCCAACGGTGCTACCAAAGAAGTTGTCTGGGTATAGATGTTCATGAGATGAACTTGGTTCCTACCATTGTGGTGACAATGGAGCTGTTGCTTTGGCCTAGGAACCCCGATCCCATCAGTGATCCAGACATATTCTTAGGCAGTATCACCTTATCAGGGAGATGGTGGATCTCCGGGAGATCGAGGTCAGGAGAGTTCACAGGAAGAATAATACGGCGGATCCACTCACTAAGGCCTTTCCCTAGAGAGACTTTAAGGGATGCTGGGTATGAGATACTACAACAACTGGCCTTAGTGCAGGTGGGAGATTGTCAGTTTTATGTATGCCCTAGAGGCTATTATTGTACATGATTGTATATTATAGTGGATACTTGGACATATATAGGGAGGAATTTCTTGCTCGACATGATAGTATACTATCCGGTTACTCTTTATCTTAACATGTATACTTGTATTGTCTCTCCGTTACATGTTGATAAAGCTCTTAGGATGTGGACTTGACTACCAGGACTATGATGGCTATCATACTAGTGGGGCTAGGGTAGTCCATAAGTCCATCCTTTAGTTTTTCCTAGTCGAGGGTGTATCGAGACGAGGCATCGATATTCCATAGTAGACTAGCATATATGCTTCTTGACCCATTTGATGGGTGATGTATGATCCCATATCCATTGGTGTTTGACATCAAAGATGGTATACGGGTGCTCAGTGGAGACTGGGTACACTGAACAGGACTCGCTGAGAACTCCTAGATGGTTTTATACCTATCGTCAGATAGTAGTTCTCTAGTGACACTGGTACAGGTTATATGTGATATAACCGGATTGTTGAATCAAGTGTTGATTCAATGATATGTTATATGTATATGTGATATACATATAAATGATATTAGTCGGTTGTATGCGATACAGCCGAGTTATTAAATCAATTGTTGATTTAATAATTTAATGTAAGATTATATATTTGATATATTAATATACATTAACTAATATTAGCTCACTTAAGAAATTGGTTTCTCTAAATACATACAAATATATATTAATGTATTTAATTTGTGTCATGCTAGATGATACATTGGACTTGGGTGTATGAGACTCATACCTAACTTAAGATAATTTTGGTGTTTAAATATTAAGGGAAAAATCAAAATTAGGTGGAAATTAGCATGGCTAAGATGCTTGTGGAAGCATGGAGAAGTTTTGACTTTAGTCCACTAATTTTGTTTTACTCTAGATATTTATTAACCTAACCATTATTTTTAGCCATGGTTTAGTCTCTACATGAGTTATATGAGATATTTTCTCACCCATGGTTCATGACTTGATCACTTGTGAGTTTCTTCTTCATCTCTTCCTTGTTCTCTAGCTTTGAGTGAGTGAAGAAAAGAAAGAGAGAGAAATTATTCTAAAGTGAGCAAAATTCCTACTTCACCAATCTATACCAAACTAGCCATTTAGTATAGGTTGTTTCTTCACTAGTTCATCAATTAGTGAAGAGATAGCTTGAGTTAGAGATTCTTCAACGTAGATCATCTTCGGCCTCGATGATCTTTAACCAAGCTTGTTCCTTTCGTCTAGTGGAGCCTAATGAGAGTCTGGGAGACCACTACTTAGAGCTAAGGGACTACTACACGGAGCTTTAGAAGTGAAGGACCAGTCTACGAAGGTTGTTTTCCTATATCACTTAGTTTAAAGTTGTTTACTTGCTTAGTTAAACTCTTATTCTCTAATTAGATCCTTGGTTCGGGTTTGTTAGCACACTAGATTTTTATAAAATTGCATGCTTGATGCCTTCCTAAACCTAGTAGTCGTGCTACGGAACCCAGCAGTATGAGGTCCTATGTCTACACATGCCAGGAATGGTTTGTCATACTTCATTACATTCACCGATGATCTCTCAAGATTTGGACACGTGTTCCCGTTGAAACACAAATCTGAAGCTTTTAAGAAATTCAAGGAATATAAGTGTGAAGTCGAGAACCAGACGGGTAAAAGTATTAAAGTCCTTTGATCTAATCTAGGAGGAGAATACTTAAGCATGGAATTCCGAGATTATTTAAAAGAGAATGGGATTATCTCTCAGCTTACTCCTCTGTATATACCACAACACAATGGAGTTTTGGAGCGGAGGAATCTCACCCTATTAGATATGGAATGCTCTATGATGAGTATTGCTGAGTTACCTATTTCCTTTTGGAGTTATGCACTTGAGACAGTGGTTGGTAGCGAAGATGCGATACGTTTTATGATATGCGTTCTACTATATTCTCTACTTACCGCAATCAAGACGGTGTCACTTTGCAGCTAGCCGGTTGAGCACGGGTCGATCCACAGGGAGATGGTAGTATGTCCGTCCGTGTTTTAGACGAGTCAATTAAGAATGTATATGTGTTATGTTTAATTCTATCCTATGTGTCGTATTTTTGTTCAAGTAAGCTTGTTAGGGTTAAGATTGGTTAGTAGAGTTAGGATTAGTCTTGTGCTTTTCTTTTGCCATTCTTAAAACGATGTTGGGATAATCGAACGTAGTGGGGATTAGGAGGACATAAGAATGAGATTTTCAAGTTTAAGCAAGCTTTCCAATGCTAAATCCATTCCTAGTGTCCCTTGTCCTTCCGCTACGTGCGCTTATTTCCAACCCTAGGCTAAACACCCGAAACCATGTATCCAATTAAGTCACAACTACATGTCACGTTGTAGTGTACCCAAAAGACTTCTCGACTTAGGGCGCAGCTATATGTCATGTATAGCGCGCCTAAGTGACGGGGTTGCATTTGTTTGGTCTAGGTTCGTTTTAAGATATTTGGCGAAGAGAAGCACAAGGGATTTTTCCATCCCTCATACTAACCTTCCTTAGCCCCTAATAAGTGTGGAAATTATTCACATATTTTAATGAAAAAGAAAACAAGAAAAGAAGAAAATAAAGAAAGGAAAAATACGGTTTTACAAAATGGTAACAAGCTAACTACTTGGGCCCTCACCTTAGCAAGGGACTCCGTCGAGTATCATGGCTTGAAAATACGGATAAAAAGAAAAGGAAAATAAAACAAGAAATAACAACAACTACTTAACAACAAGAAATTAAATTACTAGGAATTAAAATTACAATACAAGAAATAAAGATACAAGTTAAATAAAACCGCTCATCTTCGTTGATTTTCCACTCAAGAGCTCTCATAACACTTTCATGGAGAATAGATGAAGAAGAAGAAGCTACAAACTAATCTACACTAAAATCTAACTAAAAAGAAGCATCCTACAATGGCTCAAAGCTGGAGTATTTATAGGCATATAGCTGAAACCCTAGGACCAAATTCTGAGCTTAAACGAAATTACAAAACTACCCTTAAAATATCGTTTGTTTCCGAGTCAACTCGGCCGCGGAACCGCCACGTAATAGCCACATTGGCCGCGGTTCCGCGGCTCTTTAGGGAAGTCATGGGGTGATTTTTCTAGGGCTTCTCCACATTGCTTTCTTCTGTTGTTCTACATGTCCCAAATTGCAAAATTCTTCAAAAGTTTCTTCAGATTTGCAACAGTCTAAAATAGCTTCACTTTTAATTCATTTGACCTTTATCTCCCTCAAGCTCCGCACACCTATTGAATCTTGTGCTTCCCCTCTCGTGCTCTGTGCTTGTCCGAGACATGAATGACCACTGTTTTTCATCTTGTCTCTTGAACTGGTAAGCGGCACTGGACGGATACGGATGACCGTAATCCGGCTTTTATCTGTCTATGACAAATGTTCTGGATTTTGGCATAACTGTGGAGATTTTATATGATTTGCGTTATTTTGGACTGGGAACCTGTAACCTGTAAATATGTAGCAAACACGGATCAAAAACACCTGCCTATAAACAAACGAGCAGAAGAACGGGCTATATTAAATGCAATATTCTGGAATGAACAGACAGCTGCATACCTATTGAATCAAGTTCCATCAAAATCAGTGCCTAAAACACCACATGAGATATGGAGTGGAAAGAGACCATATCTTAAATGAGTTAAGATATGGGGTTGTCTGGCCTATGTTAAA
Source organism: Agapanthus africanus (assembly GCA_030015575.1). Lineage (NCBI taxonomy): Eukaryota > Viridiplantae > Streptophyta > Magnoliopsida > Asparagales > Amaryllidaceae > Agapanthus > Agapanthus africanus. The sequence goes on along the minus strand of CM057350.1, from coordinate 470,096,503 downwards.
ATTCAGAATCCGGACAAACTCGAGATACGATCAGTTCTTTGCAAGTTTGTGGTATATCCAAAGAATTCACATGGATATATCTTCTACCACACTGAGGAACAAAAAGTGTTTGTTTCTCAATATACCATCTTTATAAAAAAGGAATTTCTTATGAAAGAAATTAGTGGTAATGGGGTAGAACTGGAAGAAGTTCCAGCTACACAAACTACAGCTGATGATTTGGTAGAACCGGAGGATTCGATAGTCCCCGACGAACTTCAGCCACTCCACAGATCTAGCAGGGTTCCTCATCCACCTGAGAAATACTACGATTTTCTCATAGACGGTAGGAGCGAGGATTGCATCATGGAAGATGATGACCCAACTATTTTCGAGCAGGCCATCATAAGTGTGGACTCTGTGAAATGGCTGGATGCTATGCGATCTGAGATGGAATCCATGTACACCAACAAAGTATGGACTTTGGAAGTTGCTCTTGAAGGGGTAAAACCCATTGAGAGCAAGTGGATCTTCAAGAAGAAAATTGGTGTAGATGGAAAGGTTGAGACCTTCAAAGCTAGACTTGTAGCAAAAGGTTTTCGTCAACGACCCGGTATCGATTATGATGAAACCTTTTCTCCAGTAGCTATGCTTAAGTCCATCAGGATCCTACTTGCCGTTCTTGTATACCATGACTACAAAATCTGGCAGATGGACGTTAAGACCGCTTTTCTAAATAGTGATTTAGAAGAGAGCGTGTACATGACACAGCCATAGGGCTTCGTAGACAGCGAGAGTAGCGGAAAGGTGTGCAAGCTGCTTAAATTAATCTACCGATTAAAGCAAGCATTGCGGAGCTGGAACATCTGTTTTGATGTGGCAATCAAAGAGTTTGACTTCATCAAAAACGTAGATGAACCTTGTATATACAAAAAGGTTGTAGAGAGTAAGGTTGTCTTCCTCGTATTGTACGTGGATGGCATACTCTTGATAGAAAATGATGTTCCTATGCTACACTCGGTCAAGCTCTTCTTATCACAAAAGTTCTCCAAGAAAGATCTGGATGATGCCTCCTACATCCTGGGGATTAAGATATATAGAGATAGATCTAAAAGGATGTTGGGATTGTCCCAATCCAGGTACATTGACACCATACTAAAGAGGTTTAGTATGGAAAATTCTAAGCGTGGTAATTTACCAGCTTGTTCAGGAATCACTCTCTCCTAAGCGATGTCTCCCAAGACGGATTTAGAGAGGGCTTGCATGACCGTGATACCCTATTCTTCTATAATTAGGTCTATCATATACGCGATGTTATGCACCAGACCGGATTTAGCTTACGCACTTAGTGTGGTAAGCAAGTATCAATCAAATCCCGGGGAGAAGCAGTGGACAGCTGTGAAGAACATTCTTAAGTACTTGAGAAAGACTAAAGAAATGTTCTTGGTGTATGGTAATGGAGAACTCCAGGTGGAGTCCTTTACCGATTCGAGCTTCCAGAGTGATAAGGACGACAGCAAGTCGGTCTCGGGTTTTGTCTTCACCCTCAATGGAGGGGTGGTATGTTGGAAGAGTTCTAAGCAAGATACCGTGGCAGACTCGACGATGGAGGCTGAATACATCGCTGCCTACGATACTGCCAAAAAGGCTGTCTGGATGAACAAGTTCATTGCTGAACTTGGTTTGGTTACATCCATTGAGAATCCAGTACCCTTGTATTGTGATAACAATGGAGCTGTGGCTTTTTCCAAGGAACCCAGGTCCCATTAGCGATCTAGACATATTCTGAGGCGGTATCACCTGATCCGGGAGATAGTAAATCACCGGGAGATCGAGGTCAGGAGAGTTGACACGAAGGACAACACAGCGGATCCACTCACGAAGGCCCTTCTCCAGACGTAGTTTAAGAGTCTTTTTGGGATGTTGGGTATGCGATACTAGAACAACTGGCCTTAGTGCAAGTGGGAGATTGTTAAGAATATGTATGCCCTAGAGGACATTATTGTATGATATAGTGGATGCTTGGACATATATATAGATGACTTTCTTGCTCGACATGATAGTATGCTATCTGGTTGCTCTTTATCTTAACATGTACACTTATATTATTATTATTCTGTCTTTCTGATACATGTTGATAAAGCCTTTAGGATGTTGGCTTGACTACCAGGACTATGATGCAGATCATACTAGTGGGACTTGTGTAGTCTGCAAGCAAATCCTTTAACAGTTCCTAGTTGAGGGAATATCGAGACAGGGCATCGATATTCCAGAGTAGACTAGTGTGTACGTTTCTTGATATTGTATGGGGCGATGGCTGATCCCATAACCATTGGTGTTTGACATCAAAGATTGTACACATGTACTCATTAGAAAATGGGTACACCGAACAGGACTCGCCGAGAACTCTTAGATGGTACCATATCTATCGTCAGATAGCAGTTCTCTGGTGACACTTATACAGGTTAGTCTATAGACCCGAGATCGTCATAGTGTCTTGTGTGGTTCGCACTGTGCTTTGATTTCCTCCCTACCACGTCTTAAAGGAATCGTGCAAACAGGTGGATTTTGGGTACAGTTCTGAGTCACATGGAGGCAGTGAGCGATAGGGAGGGTTTCGTCTCTCCCGGTATAGGAAGTTGATGTTGCGCTATACTCGATTGGCTATAATAATAAGTCCCTGGCCAGGGCTGATGAGATTTACTGGTAAGTGTTATCTATAGTTTCTCGAAAGATTATAGGCCATACATCGGTATGACTTATCAAGTTACTAAGGTTTAACGATTCCACCCCTAGATTCGATATGCGACATATAAGACGAAGAGACCAGACTGTACGGTAAGTGTTTCTTTTAGGCTTCACAAGAGTTTAGAAAAGCTTTCTTGTTGATCTTCTATTCGTTCAATACCTGGGTAGTCGTTACGTCCAGCTAGTACCGCTGACGGCTTATGGGTAACTGATGTGATCATTACCTACTGCTGGTGTATTGACGAGTTATTAGAGTCCCACACAGAGGTTTTCTAGCTCAAGTGTGTTAGTGTATATGCCCTAGAGGCCATTACTGTATCATACTAGTCTGTATATTACTTAATGGAAGCTTGGGATATTCACAGTTGTATATATAATCTTGCTCGAAATGGTAGTATGCTACTTGGTTTGTCTCTGCTTTAATATGTGCATGTGTTTCTTTTAGCATATCGCTGTTATACATATTAGTAGAGCCCTTAGGATCTTTGCTTGATTACCAGCGTTGTGATGGCGCTCACACTCGTGGGAGCTGGGTGATCTATAAGCACATCCTTATACAGGTCCCTAGTCGTTGGACTATCGAGACAGGGCATCGATACTCCGGAGTAGACTAGCGTATACGCTTCTCATCCCAGCGTGGGAGACGGTCTGTCACACAGCCGTCAGTACGTCGTACTTGAGATAGTATGCGGGTGCTCGTTAGGTTACGAGTACACTGGACAGGACTCGTCGGGAACTGTTGGTTGGTATTATACCTATCGTCGGTTATCAGTTCCCAGGTGACATGAGTACAGCTTAGTCCGCTGACATGACACTGTCACTTCGCCTCGAGTGTGTTCCCACTGCACTTTGATTGCTACCCTACCACGGCTCAAAGGAGTCGTGCAAACAGGTAGTTTTTGGGTGCAGTCCCGAAGCACTTGGAGGCAGTGACGGTTAGACAGGATTCGTCTCTCCCGGTATTGGGGGTTGACATCGCGCTGTGTCCAGGAGAGCCATTACACGAGTAGTCCCTGGCCAGGGCAAGCGAGATATACTGGTAGGTTTCCAGTGTTATCTCAGGGTGTTCTGGGCTACACTCCGACACGACTTGTACCGCTATTAGGGGACTGACGTTCACCGCCCCCCTAGGCCCGCCATGCGATGTATCAGACGAACAGACCGGACTGTATGGAGATTGTCACATACAGGCTCAGTAGGAGTTTAGATGGGGTTCACCTCGTCAGTCTTCTTATCGACATCTACCTGGGGACCGTTACGTACAGCTAGTGCCGCTTGTGGTCTGTGGTTGAACCCACTGCCAGCATAGTGTCGAGTCTTTAGAGTCCCACACAGAGAGCTATTCGCCTTTCGGCAAAATGAGTAGAGGTCGCATGGTTTTGCGACAGGGTTCGTTCACATCCGCGCACTTGTGCACGTTTGCTGTCCGGACAGCTTATACTAGCGGGCTTTGGTTTAAGCCGGATCCTAGTATATGATTTGGGATTGGCTTTTTCTCATTGTATTCGTGCCCCTCGGATCACGAATGCGGGTGCGTATGCACAGTTGCTTGAGACAGAAGGAGAGGACTTTGATTAGGGTTAATGACTTTTGTCATTTTATTAACCCTAATGCTTATGTGTGTATTATTGTTAATTAATATTAGTTTAATAATTGTGCATGGTTATGGTTGTTGACCATTTGACCTATCTTGACTTGTTGACCTTGTTGACACTTTGACCATCATCATTTCATTTGGAAGATGCTCTTTGATCCTTGCAATTTGCATTAAAAATGAAATGATAATGGTCATGTCTTGATTAACCATGACAATTATCTAGCTAATTATCTAATTACAATAATTCACACATATATGTGAGAATGGTTCATATTATTCTCATTCTATCATTCACATTCTCTCTCTTGTTCTTCCTCTCCCTCAAGCTCTCCCCTCTCATATGTTGAGAAACACTTGAGCTTGAGAAAAACCTTCTCTTGATAATCTCTACTCTCATCTAGGGTTCAAGGATTAGCACTTCTTGCACCCTAGTTACTTCTAGCTTGGAGTTGAAGCCAAAGGTCGAGGCTTTCGGGTGGATCTTTCTTCGACGTGAGAAGACGACCAAGGTGACCTCCTTCTACCACTCCAAGGAGCAAGGAGAGAAGGACTTAAAGCCGAAGGTATAACCTTTCTAGCACTTAGCTAGTTTCTAGTTAGCTTTAGCTTGTTTTTGTTTAGCAAAGATCCTTCATAGTCTAGTCCATGTTGCCTAAGCTCATAAAAATTCGATTTTTATTCCGTTTTCCGCCTCCCCGCAAGTACCGGGGTGGGCAACGTGGACTTACAGTGGTATCAGAGCCTAACTAAACATAAACTAGCTAGGTAGTCGAGTGTATCGAAGTTCGAATAAAAAAAAATCGAAAAACCTAGTTTTAAAAACCCTAAGTTTCTGTTAAAATTTTTTCTGTTCAAAATAATATTTGTTATACTCCAAAAATCATCTCAGGGTTTTGTGAAGAAAGCCACCAAAAACGATCCAAAGATTCGACCAAAGAGCCGCGGTTCCGCGGCAATAGCAAGCTATTGCCGCGCAACCGCGGCCATCTTGGCTCTTCTCTGGGTCGAGTTTGGTGCAGTGTATTTCTGGCTTAGTTTTAGGATTTTTAAGATGGTTTATATGTGCCCAGATTTTCCAGAATAGAAATTTGTTTTTGGGGGCCTATAAATCCGTATTTTTTTCCGAACTTCAATACACTTTGACTAAAAGGTTATATCTGTGATGTTTATATGTATTGAACGTCGGCTAATCGCTATATGTCGATTAGTCGGGGTTATACATATCTGTGATCTGTGATTGATGATGGTATGTGTATATGAATGGGTTGGATTGTCGCGGATGAATAGCCGGGGTGGATGTGAGATGAGTGTTGCTTTTTCTTTCATTCATTGTAACATGTAAATTGATGTAATATTATTATTTGTTTGGCCGCACAACCGGGTCCGGGTTGTAGCCGTCATTGTATAATTCTTTTTACTGTTTTTTGCTCCTAGGATAGACCCATGGAGGGGGTGCACAAACTACCGGGTAGCTCGAAGTGCCGAGTGGCCAACTCACGGTGGTGAGGGAGGTTGCTTCGCTTCGGGTACTTGGCGGGTAGTTTGCCGCACCCGTAGGGGTCTTGGGTGGGGTTTTGGCTATTCACCGCGACCGTGTAATCCGCTTTTCGTTGCAGGCTCGAACGGATTGCGGATTCCTAGTATATCCAATGTATTCATCTGTGATCTGTAATGTCTATCATTGCTATATATTTATATATGATAACTATTTAGGCGTTGCTTATGTTTTACAGCCGCGCTAGCCCAGCCCCCGCTCTGTCGTTAGTTAAGTAACCTAACGGGTGATGACGGGGCCCCGTGGAGAATGCGAATGGCATAAGCGTACGTCATATTTTGGTTGTTTTCTGCAATGGTAGGATTAAATGATGGGACGCATTAAAAGAACTAATGCAAGAAAATAAACCAAGTAAAAGTCGATTGGAACACTTTGAAAACCACTCGGTTCTTTTCAAAACTAAACTTTTAAACGCGGAGTTTGAACCACTCCTTTTAAAAGCTATCTCGTTCCATCGATTATATCAAGTTCACTACGTTCACGGTTTCGCCAAAACCATTCGTAGCCCTCCGTCATTCCACATGAATGGTCAAAAAGTATTCAAGCTATGTATTTTGGCCAAAGTCAAGGCATAGTGATTGGTAGCTATTGGGTATTCATGTGCAGCATAGATAGATGCGTTGGTTTGGGACAGTCGTGCTGCCATTTTGGCCAAAGTCAAGGGTAGGTACGGGTGGGTCCAAATTAACCAGGAGAATGACGGGTAGAACTTGACATGTGACTTATGATATTTTGGCCAAAGTCAAGGTCATAAGAGCATGGGGCAAAAATCCACATCGGGAGTTTCATAAGTACTGAAACTTGCTAGCGCTGCATACCATTTGGAGTGTGATAATTCTGGTAGGATTCCTTCGGTTTTATCACGCGATGATATTTGGATCCCGATCCTACTGTGAGTATATGCTACTCCTCGGGAAAACTCTCACTTATCGATCAATGCTATAAACTTAGTAGGTGTCTAGAAAGGTGTTAGCGGGGCTACGCCCACAGGGAAAAGAGGTTACTTAATTAAGGAACTTCGCGAAAGCGTTGGAAAACCTCCCTCGAAGTACCGACACTGGCCTGGCTGAACGGTTAAGCAAGTATTGTACGGTGAGATTGATCCTGACTAATCTTTTCTTTACGGTTTGAGAAGGGATTCGAGAGACAGTAGGAGCCATCCAGTTTAGACAAATTAAAAACCACTCTAAACTTGCAAGAGCATCATGCTAAACTGTTTCTTTTCTCTCTCCTAATTGCAGCGACCATTCAACATGACCGGACTTAAGTTATTACTAGATAAAAACATATTGACAGGGCCAAACTACAAAGATTGGCTCAGGAATGTCAAGATGGCTATCACTTATGACAAGTTGGGGTATGTCCTTACCACCAAAGCTCCCCCTGTCCCAGGTCCCAAAACCAGTGTCGTAGATAGGGAAATCTACAAGACCTGGGAAATAGATTGCGCGAAGGCCAGATGCCTCGTACTTGCCTCGATGGACAATGAACATCAGAGGAGGCACGAGAATATGGACCTAGAGTCCATATTTCTTCATACAAAAGAACTGTATGGAGAGCAGTCTCGTATCGCAAGATACGAAGTGTCGAAGAAGTTGTTTTCGGCAAGGTTGGCCGTCGGATCATCGGTAGCAGAACACGTGCTTAAGATGATTGGCTACATTGAGGAGCTCACGGACCTTGGGACCACGTTGGAGAATGAACTCTATACTGATTTGATTCTCCAGTCCCTTCCTTCCACTTACGCCCAGTTTATTCTTAACTTCAACATGCAAGGAAAGGAGGTTGAACTTTCCGAGCTTCTGAACATGTTGAGGAGTGCTGAGGGCACCCTACAGAAGGGTAGGGAGACATCCACTTTGTTTGTAGGAGGATCTTCCTCTTCTAGGTCCAGGGCGAAAGCCAAGGGCAAGAAGAAGAAAGCCCCCGCCAAACCAAGAGGCGGTGTCGGTAAAGTGGATACGAAGGGAAAAGGAAAAGCAACAAAGATAGCAGGAAAGCTGGTGGGGAAGGAAGAATGCTTCTATTGTCACAAAAGTGGTCACTGGAAACAGGATTGCAAGGCTTGGAAAGCCAGAACACAGGATTTGAAGCGAGTTGCGGCTTCAGCTTCAGGTGTGTATGTTATTGAAAACTGTCTATCAATAAACTCTACATCCTGGGTATTGGATACCGGATCAGGATCTCATATCTGTAATTCTTTGCAGGCATTGAGAAAGCGTAGAGTTTTGAAGGCAGGTGACATGACCCTCAGAGTTGCAAACGGTGCTAGCATGGATGCTGAGGCCGTGGGGGACTATCACCTGGGATTGTCGGATGGACACTTTTTGGTTTTGCGTAGTTGTTATTATGTACAAAATGCAACCTGTAATATCATTTCTGTATCTTTATTATCTAAAGAAGGTTATGAATTTGCATTTGTAAGTAATGTAGTGAACATTCACCTTAATCAAGTTTTGATTGGGTCAGGTACATTGAACAACGGTATATACGTATTAAACCAACCACAGATTTTCAATGTCCAGAATACACACAAAAGAAAGTCTCCAGAAATCAATAAAACTTTCTTATGACATTGTAGACTGGGTCACATCAATGAGAGAAGGTTGACTAAGTTACATACAGAAGGATATTTGGATCCGTTCGAATATCAATCACATGCAACTTGTCAATCCTGTCTCAAGGGAAAGATGACAAAGACTCCGTTCACTGGACACGGAGTAAGAGCGAGCGAGCTCTTGGGACTCGTACACAGCGACGTGTGCGGTCCAATGTCTACACATGCACGAAGCGGTTATTCTTACTTCATTACTTTTACGGATGACTTTTCAAGGTACGGTTATGTTTTCTTAATGAAACATAAATCCGAGGCTTTTGAAAAATTCCAAGAATATAAGAATGAAGTAGAAAAACAAACAGGCAAAAGTATCAAGGCACTAAGATCTGATTGAGGTGGTGAATACTTGAGTGCCGAGTTCCTGGGTTACTTAAAAGAGAATGGAATTCTCTCTCAGCTTACTCCTCCATACACTCCGCAACATAACGGTGTATCGGAGAGACGGAACCGAACCCTATTGGATATGGTACGGTCCATGATGAGTAACGCTGAGTTGCCGCGATCGTTTTGGGGATATGCGCTAGAATCAGCTGCATACCTTTTGAACCGAGTTCCAACTAAGACTGTGCCTACCACACCATATCAGATGTGGTGTGGGAAGAGACCCTATCTTAATCACATTAAGATATGGGGATGTCCAGCTTTTGTAAAAAAGCAGCATGCGGACAAGCTCGAGGCACGCTCAGTACAGTGCAAGTTTGTGGGATATCCAAAGAACTCCGAGGGATATTTCTTCTATTGCGAAAAGGAACAAAAGGTGTTTGTTTCTCGCCATGCCCACTTTCTAGAACACCAGTTCATAGAAAAAGAATTAAGTGGGAGCGCAATAGAACTGGAAGAAATTCCAGAACCGCAAGCTATTACTGAAAGCTTAGTAGAACCAGAGGGTTCGAAAGATCAGGACATTCCCATGCCACTTCGCAGGAGTAGTAGGCATTCTCATCCGCCCGAGAGATACTACGGTTTTCTCATTGACGGGGATAGAGAGGATTGCATCATAGACTTTGATGAGCCTACCAGCTTCCAGCAAGCCATTCAGAGCGTCGACTCGGTAAAATGGCTGGATGCAATGCGGACCGAAATGGAGTCCATGTACACCAACAAAGTATGGACGTTGGACATTGCTCCAGATGGGGTAAAACCCGTAGGATGCAAGTGGATCTTCAAAAGGAAGATTGGTGTAGATGGACAGGTTGAGACCTATAAAGCTAGACTGGTAGCAAAGGGTTTTCGTCAATGACCTGGTTTGGACTATGACGAAACCTTTTCTCCAGTAGCTATGCTGAAATCCATTCGGATCCTTCTTGCCATTGCTGCCTTCCACGATTATGAGATTTGGCAGATGGACGTAAAGACAGCTTTTCTAAATGGACATTTAGAGGAGTGTGTCTATATGGATCAGCCAGAGGGTTTCATTCAGAGTGGGAGCAGCGGAAAGGTGTGCAAGTTGCTTAAGTCCATTTATGGACTGAAGCAGGCATCGCGGAGTTGGAACATCTGTTTTGATGAGACGGTCAAGGAATTTGGCTTTATCAAAAATCCAGATGAACCATGCATCTATTGTAGATTTGTAGCAAGAACTGTCGTATTCCTCGTTTTATACGTGGATGACATTCTCTTAATAGGAAATGACATTCCTATGCTATAATCTGTCAAGGGGTTCTTGTCACACAGGTTCTCCATGAAAGACCTGGGTGATGCCTCATACATTCTGGGTATCCGGATCTACCGTGACAGATCCAAGAGGATATTAGGACTTTCGCAGTCCAGGTACATCGACACCATACTGAAGAGATTCAGTATGGAAGATTCTAAGCGCGGTAATCTACCGGCTTGTCACGGGATCACCCTCTCCAAAGAGATGTCTCCCAAGACTGATTTGGAGAGGGATCGCATGTCTATTATACCCTACGCTTCTGCGGTAGGCTCTATAATGTATGCGATGTTGTGTACCAGACCGGATGTGGCTTATGCACTGAGTGTGGTAAGCAGGTATCAGTCAAACCCTGGGGAGAAACATTGGATAGCAGTAAAGAACATTCTCAAGTACCTGAGAAGGACTAAGGAGATGTTCTTGGTGTATGGCGGAAAAGACCTCCAGATTGAGGCCTTTGCTGACTCCAGCTTCCAGAGTGACAAGGATGATTCCAAGTCCATGTCGGGTTTTGTCTTTACCCTCAATGGAGGGGCGGTGTGTTGGAAGAGCTCTAAACAGGAAACCGTTGCTGACTCGACTATGGAAGCGGAATACATCGCTGCATCTGATACCGCAAAAGAAGCTGTCTGGATGAGGAAGTTCTTGAGAGAACTTCAGGTGGTTCCGTCCATTGTTGACCCAATACCTCTGTATTGCGACAACAACGGGGCTATAGCTTTAGCGAAGGAACCCAGGTCCCATCAGAAATCCAGACACATCTTGAGGCGGTATCACCTGATCAGGGAGATCGTGGATCGCCAGGAGATCGAGGTTCGGAGGGTTGCTTCAGAAGATAACACAGCAGATCCATTCACCAAGGCCTTGCCCCAGACTCAGTTCGAGCGGCTGATCGAGATGATAGGTCTTCGATACGCCAGTACATGGCCTTAGTGCAAGTGGGAGATTATTAGTGTATATGCCCTAGAGGCCATTACTGTATCATACTAGTCTGTATATTACTTAATGGAAGCTTGGGATATTCACAGTTGTATATACAATCTTGCTCGAAATGGTAGTATGCTACTTGGTTTGTCTCTGCTTTAATATGTGCATGTGTTTCTTTTAGCATATCGCTGTTATACATATTAGTAGAGCCCTTAGGATCTTTGCTTGATTACCAGCGTTGTGATGGCGCTCACACTCGTGGGAGCTGGGTGATCTATAAGCACATCCTTATACAGGTCCGTAGTCGTTGGACTATCGAGACAGGGCATCGATACTCCGGAGTAGACTAGCGTATGCGCTTCTCATCCCAGCGTGGGAGACGGTCTGTCCCACAGCCGTCGGTACGTCGTACTTGAAATAGTATGCGGGTGCTCGTTAGGTTACGAGTACACTGGACAGGACTCGTCGGGAACTGTTGGTTGGTATTATACCTATCGTCGGTTATCAGTTCCCAGGTGACATGAGTACAGCTTAGTCCGCTGACTTGACACTGTCACTTCGCCTCGAGTGTGTTCCCACTGCACTTTGATTGCTACCCTACCACGGCTCAAAGGAGTCGTGCAAACAGGTAGTTTTTTGGTGCAGTCCCGAAGCACTTGGAGGCAGTGACGGTTAGACAGGATTCGTCTCTCCCGGTATTGGGGGTTGACATCGCGCTGTGTCCAGGAGAGCCATTACACGAGTAGTCCCTGGCCAGGGCAAGCGAGATATACTGGTAGGTTTCCAGTGTTATCTCAGGGTGTTCTGGGCTACACTCCGACACGACTTGTACCACTATTAGGGGACTGACGTTCACCGCCCCCCTAGGCCCTCCATGCGATGTATCAGACGAACAGACCGGACTGTACGGAGATTGTCACATACAGGCTCAGTAGGAGTTCAGATGGGGTTCACCTCGTCAGTCTTCTTATTGACATCTACCTGGGGACCGTTACGTACAGTTAGTGTCGCTTGCGGTCTGTGGTTAAACCCACTGCCAGCGTAGTGTCGAGTCTTTAGAGTCCCACACAGAGAGCTATTCGCCTTTAGGCAAAATGAGAAGAGGTCACATGGTTTTGCGACAGGGTTCGTTCACATCCGCGCACTTGTGCACGTTTGCTGTCCGGACAGCTTATACTAGCGGGCTTTGGTTTAAGCCGGATCCTAGTATATGATTTGGGATTGGTTTTTTCTCATTGTATTCGTGCCCCTCGGATCACGAATGCGGGTGCGTATGCACAGTTGCTTGAGACAGAAGGAGAGGACTTTGATTAGGGTTAATGACTATTGTCATTTTATTAACCCTAATACTTATATGTGTATTATTGTTAATTAATATTAGTTTAATAATTGTGCATGGTTATGGTTGTTGACCATTTGACCTATCTTGACTTGTTGACCTTGTTGACACTTTGACCATCATCATTTCATTTGGAAGATACTCTTTGATCCTTGCAATTTGCATTAAAAATGAAATGATAATGGTCATGTCTTGATTAACCATGACAATTATCTAGCTAATTATCTAATTACAATAATTCACACATATATGTGAGAATGGTTCATATTATTCTCATTCTATCATTCACATTCTCTCTCTTGTTCTTTCTCTCCCTCAAGCTCTCTCCTCTCATGTGTTGAGAAACACTTGAGCTTGAGAAAAACCCTCTCTTGATAATCTCTACTCTCATCTAGGGTTCAAGGATTAGCACTTCTTGCACCCTAGTTACTTCTAGCTTGGAGTTGAAGCCAAAGGTCGAGGCTTTTGGGTGGATCTTTCTTCGACGTGAGAAGACGACCAAGGTGACCTCCTTCCACCACTCTAAGGAGCAAGGAGAGAAGGACTTAAAGCCGAAGGTATAACCTTTCTAGCACTTAGCTAGTTTCTAGTTGGCTTTAGCTTGTTTTTGTTTAGCAAAGATCCTTCATAGTCTAGTCCATGTTGCTTAAGCTCATAAAAATTCGATTTTTATTCCGTTTTCCGCCTCCCCGCAAGTACCGGGATGGGCAACGTGGACTTACAAAGTGAAACAAAGTAGGGCACATATGATGATGTGTGCGGGAGCTTGATTAAATAGGAGTATGTGATACCGTATTCTAATCTCGCGATATTTGATATTGGTTAGGTTATACATGATATAACCGGATTATTGAATCAAGTGTTGATTCAATGATTTGTTATATGTATATATATATTTGATATTGACCGGTTATATATGATATGACCGGATTATTGAATCAAGTGTTGATTTGATATTGAATATTGAAAATTGACCGGTTATATATGATATGACCGGATTATTGAATTAAGTGTTGATTTGATAATTTGATATACATATTTATATGATATTAGTCGGTTATATATGATATAACCGGATTATTGAATCAAGTGTTGATTTAATAATTTGATATATATTTATATTTGATATATTTATATATTAACTAATATTATTGCTCGCTTATAATTTTCTTCTCTTGATATATAATTGGATATATGTATATATGATATGATATGATATATATATATATATATATATATACATTGATATATAAAATGGATTATTGCATCTTGGTTGATGATACATAGAACATGGGTGTATGGGACTCACACCTAGGGTTTAAGATAATTGGGATGATTTATTTAAAGAGAAAATAAAAGGATTAGAAATGTGTCATGGCATGGATGCTTGGAGAAGTATTGAGAAGCCATGACTCATATCTTATGTTTTGTTTTACTCTTAGATATTTGTTGATCCCACTCTTATCTATAGCCCATGGTTTATTCTCTCATTATTCATCACAAATAACTCTCACTCACCCAAGTTCATCTTCTTCCTCAAATGAGCTCTAGGGTTTTTCTTGAGTTGGAAAAAGAGAGAGGAAAATATTTCTAAGTGAGCCAAATCTCCTACTTCATCAACCTATACTAATCTAGCTCATTAGTTTAGCTTGTTGGCTTCACTAATACTTTGATTAGTGAAGAGTTAGCTTGACATAGAGAGGCTTCAAGGTGGATCATCTTTGGCTTCGAAGATCACATAGAAAGTTCGTTCCTTTCTTCTAGTGGAGCCGAGAAAAGTTCTAAGGACTACTACTTGGAGGTTAGGGACTACTACTTGGAGCTATAGAAGTGAAAGACTTGGTCTACAAAGGTTGTAACCCTATTCACTTAGTTATAGAACTTGTTAGCTTGCTTAAAACCCTAATTATCTAGTTCGATTCTAGGTTAGTATAGCTTAAACCTCTAGATTTTTTAAAATTGCATACTTGATGCATGTGGAAACCTAATAGAGTTGCTAAGACACACTTTCATATGGTACCATCTAGGAGTTCTCGGCAAGTCCTGTTCGGTGTACCCATTCTCCAATTAGCACCTGTGTACAATCTTTGATATCAAACACCAATGGTTATGGGATCAACCATCGCCCCATATAGGGTCAAGAAACGTACACACTAGTTTACTCTGGAATATCGATGCCCTGTCTCGATACTCTCTCGACTAGGAACTGTTAAAGGATGTGCTTATGGACTACACAAGCCCCACTAATATAATCTACATCATAGTCCTGGTAGTCAAGCCAACATCCTAAGGGCTTTATCAACATGTATCAAAGAGACAGTAAACTAAAACAAGTGTACATGTTAAGATAAAGAGCAACCAGATAGCATACTATCATGTTGAGTAAGAAAGTCCTCTCTACATATGTCCAAGCATCCACTATAATATACAATAATGGCCTCTAGGGCATACATATTCCTAATAGTCTCCCACTTGCACTAAGGCCAATTGTTGTAGTATCGCATACCCAACATCCCTAAAAGTCTCTCGAATTGTGTCTTGGGGAGGGCCTTCGTGAGTGGATCTGCGTGTTGTCCTTAATGTCTACTCTCCTAACCTCGATCTCGCGGCGATCAACAATCTCCCGATCAGGTGATACCGCCTCAGAATATGTCTAGATCGCTGATGGGACCGGGGTTCCTTGGCCAAAACCACAGCTCTATTATTATCACAATACAAAAGTATTTGATCTACAATGGATGGAAGCACACCAAGTTCATTAATGAACTTCTTCATCCAAACAGCCCCTTTGGCAGCATCGTTAGCAGCGATGTATTCAGCCTCCATCGTTGAGTCTGCAACAGTATCTTGCTTGAAACTCTTCCAACATACCGCTCCTCCATTGAGGGTGAAGACAAAGCCCGAGACAGAATTGCTGTCATCCTTATCACTCTGGAAGATCAAATTGGTAAAGGACTCTACTTGGAGTTCTCCGTTACCATACACCAAGAACATCTCTTTAGTTCTTCTCAAGTACTTAAGAATGTTCTTCACAGGTATCCAGTGCTTCTCCCCTAGGCCTGATTGATACCTACTTACCAGACTAAGTGCGTAAGCTACATACGGTCTGGTGCATAACATCACGTACATGATAGAACCAACTACAGAAGCATAGGGTATCACATTCATGTGAACCCTCTCCAAATCAGTCTGGGGAGACATCTCTTTGGAGAGAGTGATTCTTGAACAAGCGGGTAAATTACCACACTTAGAATCTTCCATACTAAACCTCTTTAGTATGGTGTCTATGTACCTGAATTGGGACAATCCCAACATCCTTTTAGATCTATCTCTA
Organism: Agapanthus africanus; assembly: GCA_030015575.1. Taxonomy (NCBI): domain Eukaryota; kingdom Viridiplantae; phylum Streptophyta; class Magnoliopsida; order Asparagales; family Amaryllidaceae; genus Agapanthus; species Agapanthus africanus. Next base: position 470,080,753 of record CM057350.1, on the reverse strand, counting down.
TAGATCTTTATCCCCAGGATGTAGGATGCATCACCCAGATCTTTCATGGAGAACTTTTGTGATAGGAAGAGTTTGACCGAGTTCAGCATAGGAACATCATTTCCTATCAACAGTATGTCATCCACATACAATACAAGGAATACGACCTTACTCTCTACAACCTTTTTATATATACACGGTTCATCCACATTTCTGATGAAGTCAAACTCTTTGATTTCCATATCAAAACAGATGTTCCAGCTCCGCGACGCCTGCTTTAATTCGTAGATTGATTTAAGCAGCTTGCACACCTTTCCGCTGCTCCCTCTGTCTATAAAGCCCTCTGGTTGTGTCATATACACGCTCTCTTCTAAATCACCATTTAGAAAAGCGGTCTTGAAGTTATCTACCAGATTTTATAGTCATGGTATGCAGCAATGGCAAGTAGGATCCTGATGGACTTAAGCATAGCCACTGGAGAAAAAGTCTCATCATAGTCGACACCTGGTCGTTGACGAAAACCTTTTACTACAAGTCTAGCTTTGAAGGTCTTAACCTTTCCATCTACACCAATTTTCTTCTTGAAGATCCACTTACACCAAATGGGTTTTACCCCTTCAGGAGCAACTTCCAAAGTCCATACTTTGTTGGTGTACATAGATTCCATCTCATATCGCATAGCATCCAGCCATTTCACAGAGTCCCCACTTGTGATGGCCTGCTCGAAACTAGTTGGGTCATCATCTTCCATGATGCAATCCTCGCTCCCACCGTCTATGAGAAAACCGTAGTATCTCTCAGGTGGATGAGGAACCCTACTAGATTTGCGGAGTGGCTGAGGTTCGTCGGGGACTATTGAATCCTCCGGTTATACCAAATCTTCTATTGCAGTTTGTGTATCTGGAATTTCTTCCAGCTCTATCTCATTACCACTAATTTCTTTTATAAGAATTTTTTTTCCTAAAAAGGTGGCATGTTGAGCAACAAACACCTTTTGAACCTCAGTGTGGTAGAAGATATACCCTCGCGAATGTTTAGGATATCCAACAAACTTACATAGAACAGACCTTGCCTCGACTTGTCCGGATTTTGCTATTTAACATAAGCCGAACAACCTCATATCTAATGAAATTAAGACATGGTCTCTTCTCCTCCCATATCTCATATGGAGTGGTAGTCGTAGATTTGGTAGGAACCCTATTCAATATGTATGCAGCTGTCTCAAGTGCATAACTCCAAAAGGAAATAGGTAACTCAGAAACACTTATCATAAAGCGCACCATATCTAATAGGGCGCGATTCCTCCACTCTGATACTCCATTATGCTGTGGTGTATACGGAAGAGTAAACTGAGAGAGAATATCCCTTCTCTTTTAAATAATCTCGGAATTCCGTACTTAAGTATTCAGCTCCTCGATCAGATCGAAGGATTTTAATACTTTTACCCGTCTGGTTCTCTACTTCGCTTTTATATTCCTTTAATTTCTCAAAACCTTCAGATTTGTGTTTTAACAGGAACACATGTCCGAATCTTAAGATATCATCGGTTAATGTAATGAAGTATGAGAAACCATTCCTGGCATGTGTAGAAATAGGACCGCATACATCACTATGCATCAGTCCTAAGAGTACAGTAACTCTTTCTCTGTGTCCCGTAAACGGAGTTTTGGTCATCTTTCCTTTAAGACATAACTGACAAGCTTCATAAGATGTAAATTTGAACGGATTCAAATATCCATCTTTATACAACTTAGCTAGTCTGGTCGCATTGATATGACCAAGTTTACAATGCCACAAGAAGGCTTCGTTCATTTCTAAACTTTTTTCTTATGTGTATTTTGTATATTCAGAATAGTATTTTGATTTAGAACGTATATACAATTACACAACGTACCAAACCCAATCAATACTTGATTTAGGAAAATGTTCATAACATTTTTTTCTAATGTAAAGTTATATCCCTCTTTATCTAATAAGGAAATAGATATTATATTGCACATCATCGATGGTATGAAATAACAGTCGTTCAAAATCAATGTATTACCATTTGGAAATACTAGGTGATATTCGCCGACAGCTTTGGCAGCAACAATTGCTCCATTCCCTACTCTGAGAGACATATCACCCTTTCTCAGTTCTCCACTTCTCTTTAACTTTTGTAACAAATTACAAATATGGGATCCTGATCCGGTATCTAATACCCAGGACGTAGAACAGACTGAGAAACAGTTCTTAATAACCAACACACCCGAAGAAGATACATCAGAATGCTCTTTCTTCATTCGGGTTGCGTTAAAATCCTTGATTTCCCCTATCCTTTGCTCTGATTTATGACAGTTGTCAAAAGATAGAGCGGAACCAACGTTCCCCAGCTTAGTATAATAAGCGGATTCGGTCAATATATCCATATTATTATCTTAATTAAGGCGTGACATGATCGCTACCTGGAGAGAGAGAAAGAGAGAGAGAGAGAGAGAGAAGAAAACACTTTAGCGTGCGCTCTTACAAAATTAGATTAGTTATTATATTATCTAATCATGATGGCTTCCACTGTTTTTATCAAATCTTCCTTCAAACCCTAAAAGGTAAGATTAGCCAGGATTAATTACACTTACAAGTTCGCTAATCGGTCAGCCAGGCAGGTGTTGGTACACCGAGGGAGTCTCCCCGTGCTTTCGCATGGAACTAATTAAATAATCTCATTTCCGCAGGGGCATAACCCAGTTAACACCTTTTTTAGACACCTACTGGATTAGCTAATTATAAAAAGGAAAACTCTCCCAGGAGTAACACTTACTCGCAGTTGGTATCGGGATCCAACTATCATATAGAAGGTATGCAATCTCATTGCAAATTTCAACACTTGAAATTCCCAATATCTTTTTTACCCCTAATGACCTATGACTTTGACGGAGGTCAAAAAACCATAGACCGCTAGTCAAGTTCAACCCATCATTTCTTGATCGATTCGAACCCACCCATACAAACCCTTGACGGAGGTCAACAAGGTTGTGTGACTTCCCCTACCGATCACATCAACATGCTGTAGATAAACATTACCCAGCTACTGTACACTATGCCTTGACGGAAGTCAACAAACACAACACGAATAATAAATACTACATATCTGAAATGACGGAGGGTTACGACTGGTTTTGAAGAAAACGTTTAACGTAATGAACTTGATATCGTTGTAGAATCTAGTGATTTGAAAAGGAATGGTTTAAGCTCCGCTTTTAAAAATCGAGTAGTTTTCAAAACAAACCGAGGGTTGTAGAACATGCTAGTTTTTGCTAAAATGGACATTCTCGGTGAAGGGATCTAGGCTCTTTCCTCATCGAATGAGGTGCAGGATATTCATAATGGAATACCGCTATGCAAAGCAAAAACTAGAGCTACCTTTTTTAAAAATTTGATTCTACAATATCTTTTAGGTTTCTTTTCTTTTCATTAATCTTATTAATGACGTCCTAACATTTATGTTTCCTAAACATCACATAAGAAATGAAAATAAAAGACATATATATACCATCCGCATTCGCCATAGGGACCCGGGTCTTTACCGTAAGGTTACTTTACTTACGGCAGGCGGGGTTAGGACTAGCGCGGATGCAAAACATATATAGTGTCTATTATTATATCATATATATAAGTAGCATTCGTCTCACGCAGTTATATGATTACATCACTTCACAGAAACAACAGAAGCAGATATATGAAATATAGGATATATTAGGAGATCTGTATTTTAGATTAAGCTAGTAACAAAAAACACGGATTCCACGGTTGTGATGAATAGCCAAGCCCACACCCCTAGACCCCTACAAGAGCGGCAAGCAACCCTGCCAATTCTAGAGTTAGGTGACCGGTCTTGACTCCTCGAGATGGCCTCCCACTGGACTCTAGAACCCGGTTACTTATGCTCTCCGCCTTGGGTCTATCCTAATGCGGAAAAGTAAATAATATATATCGAATGGAGACAACAACCTCAACCCGGAGGTGTCCCAATAAAAGAATATTACATACAAATATTTACCTGAATGAAAATTGAAAATCTCTCTTCTCACATAAAAACCCCCGGCTATTCAATCACGACGATCCAATATAACATATCGATAGCAACACAATAACATCACATGTCATCAACGTAAGTAAATATGCATATCCCTAATGTCGTTGTCATATAGCAACAAGATCAGGGATACTCCTACATATTACACTTACTGTCGCAGAAAAAAATTTGAAAACTACAATAATTAGAATCCGCATCATCTTTAGACATCATAAACCCGGATTATCTCATATTCCGAATTTCATGCCTAACCCTATAAACCTTGCATTTAAGTCTCGAATTGAAAACACTTTTCAAAAATTAAGTTGGGCAATTCAACAAGATTCCTGATTAATGATTTGAAGGCTCGTCGAAAACTTTAGTAGATGGCCGCACCCCCGAAGCCGTCGACGAAGTGCACTTGGGCGGAACACCATGGCCGTGAGCACCCAAGTGGATGCTTTTAGCCATGGGGTTCTCCTATAGTCACTTGGTCGGGGAATGGGGCGTAGCTGTCTAGTAGTTTCTCCTGGCGAGTATTCACGTACGATACGAGATTACGACGGAGTTTCGATCTAAATCCAAACTCCGTAGTAATCCATCATTTGAGACTAAAATGTGAGATTTACAAATCATTAACTAGTTTTCGCAAAACTAATCAATGTGGATTCCAAAAATTGTATCACATATCCAAAGCAATCTAGACGATGTTAAACATTTCGATCGATATTTCAAACAACAGCAATTCACAAAAACCTCAACAACTTGAGCCTCACCAAAAATATCCAGAAAATCAACAATTTCAAAATGAAGCAACTGAAGAAAAACTAGTCTCTAATTCCTCAAGTGGGCGGCGGAACCGCGACCAATACATGGTCTAGGCGGCGGTTCCGCGGCCACTTAGAGGAGTTAGGCTCTCGTATTTCTTGTGGCTCCATAGAATACCCTGCATGATTTTCTGAGAATTTTTAATTGTGAAAATATCAACGTTTGAAAAAATGTACAGAAACTAGTAAAATACTGTTTGGTTACTAGGCACTCTCACAAGGGTCTACAAGGCATCAACCATGCCCGATTTAAAATTTAGACGTACCGAACAACCCTAACCAAGATCTTTAAACTAGAGATTAGGCCAAACTAAGCATGTTAAACACTTTAACATCTAAGAGTTTGGGATTACAACCTTTGTAGTCCGGTCCTTCACTTCTAAAGCTCCGTGTTGAGGTCCCTTCGCTGCGATCATCGAGTTTCTGGACTCTAGAGAGGCTCCACGAAGAGAAAGATACATGCTTGCTTCCGATCTTCGATAACTAAGATGATCTACCTTGAAGTTTCAATAACACAAGCTCTCACTCACTAAATGAAGTGAACACCCTAATCTAAATGGCTAGGATAGATTAGGATGATGAAGTAGGATTTTAGCTCTCATTTGTTTTCTTTAACTCACTCATTTTCATCACTTAAGAAAAACCTAGAAAGCTTTTTCAAAAGCTCAAGGAAGAAGAAGAAGAATAGTAATCCTTCTGTGATGAATAATGAAACTAATATATGAGGTTAGAAATGCAACCATAGTTAAGAATGAATCCTTAACTCATGTAGAGAAATAACCATGGTAAAGGGGTTTGGGTTAGGTTAAGGAAATATCTTCACAAAATATCTTTACCAAAACAAAAGGCAAAGCTTCTAGAAACTTCTAGAAAAGCTTAACCCAAATCAAACCCTAACCATGTTTAATCTCTACTAAACATGTTGCATTAATAACCATGTCATGTTTAAATATTATATATCACATATATAATATTTATTGTAACAAAATAAAATAATACAATTAACATATATCGCATATATATCAATGTATTACCCGAGTAAGAAAAAGAATCTTTTAGTGAGCTTATATCAGTTAATGTAATTTAATATATCAAATATATAATTATACATTAAATTATCAAATCAACACTTGATCCGATAATCCGGCCATTTCACAAATAACTGACTAATATAATCTGTATCAGTTCATCGAATCAACACTTGATCCGATGAACCGGCTATATCACATATACCCGACCGATATCTCATATCGTAAGAATCCAATACGGTATCACATACATGTATTGTTCTCGGTCCCGCACATATCATATATGTGATCCTACTCCGTTTTTCTTGAGCCAAGAAACCTCTGTGTAGGACTCTAAAGAATCGTCAATACGCCGGCAGTAGGTGATGATCATATCAAACACCCACAAGCTGCAAACGGTCAGCTAAACGTAACAGCCACCCAGGTATTGAGCGATCAGAAGATCAACAAGCAAGCCCGTACATTCTCCTGCGAATCCAATCAGTAACACTCCCGTACAGTCCGGTCTCTTCGTCTGATATGTCGCATATCTCGCCTATGGGTGGTAAACGTCAGACCCCAGTAGCTTGATAAGTCGTGTCGATATGAGGTCTATAACAGTTCGAGAAACTACTGATAACACTTACCAGTAAATCTCAGCAACCCTGGCCAGGGATTTCCAGTTATAGCCAATCAGACACAGTGCAACATCAACTCCCTATACCGGAAGAGACGAATTCCCTCCTATCGCTCATTGCCTCCATGTGATTCGGGACTGTACCCAAAAGCCACCTTTTTGCATGCCCTCTTGGATGTGGTATGATGGAAATCAAAGCACAGTGGGAATCACACAAGACTCTATGACGATCTCGGGTCTACAGGCTAACCTGTACCAGTGTCACCAGAGAACTGCCATCTGACGTGAGGTATACCATCTGGGAGTTCTCGGGGAGTCCGTCCAGTGTACCCAGTCTCCACTGAGCACCCGTACACCATCCTTGATGTCAAACGCTGATGGATATGGGATCATCCATCCCCCATCATATGGGTCAAGATGCATATACGCTAGTCTACTCTGGTGTATTGATGCCCTGTCTCGATACACCCTCTACTAGGAACAGTTATAGGATGTACCCGTTGACTACCGTGGCCCCACTAGTATGATCTCATCATAGTCCCAGTAGTCGAGTACATATCCTAAGGGCTTTATCAACATGTAACATAGAGACAATCAAAGTGCATGTTAAGATAAAGAGTAACCAGATAGCATACTATCATGTCGAGCAAGAAAGTCCTCCCTATATATGTCCAAGCATCCACTACAATATACATCATATGTACAGTAATGGCCTCTAGGGCATACATATAACTAACAATCTCCCACTTGCACTAGGGCCATCTGTTGTGGTATCGCATACCCAACAATTAGCTGTGGTTGAAGTATCTCATACTCAACCATCCCATAAAAGTCTCTACTGGGAAAAAGGCCTTTGTGAGTGGATCCGCGCTGTTGTCCTCAGTGTCTACTCTCCTAACCTCGATCTCCGTGGAGATCAACCATCTCCATGATCAGGTGATACTGCCTAAGAATTATATCTGGATTTCTGATGGGACGGGGGTTCCTTGGCATAAGCCACAACTGCATTGTCACACAATGGTGGGAACGAAGTTCATCTGATGAACTAAAATATATCTAGACATGACTCTTTGGTAGCATCCTTGGTAACGATGTATCTTGCCTTTAATCGTCTAGTAAGTCACGGTATATAGCTTGGAACTCTTCCAACATACCATCCCTCCACTGAAGGTAAAGACAATGCCTGAGACTGACATTCAGTCGTCCTTATCACCCTGGAACCTTTCCAGTGATTCTCCCCAAGATCGATTGATACCATCTCGCTACAACTAGTGAGAATCCTAACATCCAATTAGATCTATCTCATAGATCCATAACCCAGGATTTAGGAGGTATCACCTTAATCCTATATGGAGAATCCTTGTGATAAGCGGAGATTGACCGAACGTAGCATATGAAACTCCTTTCCTATCAAGAGTATGTCATCCACGTACTCTACGAGGATCACCACCATACTCCCTACTACCTTTTTGTATATACAAGGTTCATCTACCATTTTGATGAAGTCAAACTCTTTGACTACCACATCAAAATAGACGTTCCAACTCCGCGATGCCTGATTTATCACATAAAACATCTTGCTCACGTTTCCGCTGCTCCCACTGTTTATGAAGCCCTCTGGCTGTGTACTTATAGACGCTCTCTTCTAAATCATCATTTAGAAAAGCAGTCATGACACCCAACCGCCAGATATCGTAGTCATGATATGTAGCCGTGGCAAGTAGGATCTGGATGGACTTAAGCATAGCTTTGAAAGTCTCAACTTTTCCATGTACACCAAGTAATCTTCTCAAGATATACTTTCTCCTGATGGGGATTTAACCCTTCAGATAAAGCAACCAAAGTCCATACTTTGTTGGTGTATAAGGATTCCATCTCAGATCGCTAAGCATCCAGCCATTCTTACAGAGTCACTCCTAATGGCCAGCTCGAAACTAGTTGGGTCATCATCTCATGATGCAATCCTCGCTCCCACTGTCATAGAGAAAACCGAAGTATCTCTCAGGTGGGTGAGGAACCCTACTAGACCGGCAGAGAGACTGAGATTCGTTGGAAACTATTGAATCCTTTAGTTCTACTAAATCATCAGCTGCAGTTTATATAGCTGGAACTCTTTCCAGTTCTACCTCATGACCAATAATTTCTTCACAAGAAATTCCCTTTCACAAAGGTGGCATGCTGAGAAACAAAACATCTTTTGTTCCTCGGTTTGGTAGAAGATATTCCCTTGCGAATGCTTGGGATATCCAACAAACTTCCACAGAACTGACTTTGCCTCGAACTTGTCCGGATTTTGCTTTTAGACATAGGCCGGACAACCCCAAATCTTAACTTACTTAAGATATGGGCTCTTCCCATTCCATATCACATATGAAGTGGTAGGCCACTGATTTGATTTGAACCCTATTCAATAGGTATGCAGCTTCTCAAGTGCATAACCCCAAAAGAAAATAGGCAACTCAATAGTACTCATCATAGAGCACACCATATCTCATAGGGTGTGAATGCTCTGCCCCGATACACCGACGTGCTATGGTGTATACAGAGGAGTAATTCTGAGAGAGAATCTCATTCTCCTTTAGAATAGTCCAGGAATCCCGTGCTCAAGTTTTCTCCTCCTTGATCTCATCAAAGGACATAATACATAAACCCGTTTTTGGTTCTCTACTTCTAACTTATATTCTGTGATTATCTCATAAGTTTCGGACTTGTGTTTCTACAGGAACATATGTCTGAATCTTGAGAGATCATCAGTGAATGTAATGAAGTACAAAGAACCAGTCCTGGCATGTATAGACGGGGACCTTCATACATCAGCATGTATCAATCCCAAGAGTTCACTAACTCTTTCTCTGTTTCCAATAAACGGAGCTGTAGTCATCTTATCTCTGTGACATGACCGGCAAGTTTCACAAGATGTAAATTCAAACTAATTTAAATATGCATCTATATGTAACTTCAGCTAGTCGGGTCGCATTGATATGACCTAGTCTACAATGCCTCAAGAAGGATTTGTTCATTTCTGAACTCTTCCTCTTGTGTGTGTTCTGTACATTAAGAACTGTGGTTTGATTTAGAACGTCTATGCTTTTAGATAACGTGCCTGAACTGATCAACTCTTGATATAGGAAATGTTCAAAACATTATCCAACAATATAAAATTATATCCTCATTTACTAATAAAGAGACTGATATGATGTTGTATCTCAGCTTCGGTATCTAACAACATTCATTCAGAATCAATGTATTCTGATAATACAGGGTGATAACTACCAACAGACTTGGCTGCAACACTTGCACCGTTTCTATCTCATGAAACTTATCACCCGTTCTCAGTTCTCTACCTATCTGTAGCCCATATAACAAATTACATATGTGGGATCCTGATCCGGTATCAAATACCCAGGACGTAAAGGATATTGAGAAACAGTTCTGTGTAATGAACACACCCGAAGAAGATGCATCAACATGCACTTTCTTCGTTTGGGCGGCATGGGAATTCTGGTAATCCCCTATTTCTTGCTCTGTCTTATAACAATTATAAGTTGGAGCGGGACCAACGTTCCCTAGCACAGTATAACAAGCGGGTTCGGTCAATACATCCGTATTATTATCTTGGTTAAGGCATGACAGAGTCGTAACCAGGAGAGAGAGAGAGAAGAAAACACTCAGCGTGCATTTTTACAAGATTAGATTGGTTATCAATTTATCTAATCAGGATGTCTCCCACTGTTTTAGTCAAATCTTCCTTCAAACCCTAAAAGGAAAGACTAGCCGGGATTAATTACACCCTACAAGTTCGCCAATCTTTCAGCCAGGCCAGTGCCGGTACTTTGAGGGAGGTTCCCCGTACTTTCGCACGGACCTAATTAAAATAAACCTCGTTTTCCCAGGGGTGTAACCCCGTTAACACCTTTCTAGACACCTACTCGATCGGCTAATTGTAATGTGTAAAACTCTCCTAGGAGTAACTCTTACTCGCAGCGGGTATCGAGATCCAACTATCTCATAGAAGGTATGCAATCTCATTGCAAATTTCAACACTTGAAATTCCCGATAATATTTTACCCCTAGCGTCCTATGACCTTGACGAATGCCAAACCACCCATAGTCTGCTAGTCAAGTTCAACCCATACGTTTCCTGATTGAATTAAACCCACCCGCACGACCCTTGACGAATGCCAAACAACGCTGCACGAATACCCTAATCCAATCGCATCGTATGCTAGCAGATAAGCACTAGTTAGCTACTGTACACTACGCCTTGACGAATGCCAAACTACCGCAGCACGAATACTAACTAGTCTTATCTGAAATGACGGAGGGCTACGACAGGTTTTTAAGAAAACCCTTTGCGTAATGAACTTGATATCGTTGTAGAATCGAGTGATTTTAAATGGAGTGTTTTTTAGGTTTTTTCTAGTTTTGCTAAAGAGGTCACTCCCGGTGAAGGGATCATCGGCTCTTTCCTCATCGAATAAGGTGCAGGATATTTCACAAATACCACTATGCAAAGGAAAAACTATAGAAACAATCAAAAGACAAACCGTGTTTGTAGCATCTGCTAGTTTCGCTAAAGAGGTCACTCCTAGAGAAGAGATCTCGGCTCTTTCCTTATCGAATAAGGTGCTGGATGTTCTACAAGGAACACTGCTATGCAAAGCAAAAACTAGAGCTACCAGTTTTTAAGACAATTTTCTACAACATCTTTAGGTTTCTTTTAGTTTCATTAATCTCATTAATGAAGTCCTATTTTATTATGCTTCACGAGCATCACTTTTGAAACGAAATCTGCAATATAACATATATCTCATATATATAATATAAACATTCGTCTCAGACAGTAATATGATCTCATCACAGAACATTGCAGCAGAAGAACATATATGAAATATTAGATATACTAGGAGGTCCGTGTTTTCAATACGAGCCTGTATAAAACACGGATTCCACAGTCGTGATGAATAGCCAAACCCACATTCTTAGACCCCCTACGAGAGCGGCAAGCAACACTGCAAATTCTAGGCTTATGAGACCCGGTCTCGACTCCTCGAGATGGTCTCCCACTGGACCCTAGAACCTGGTTACTTGTGCTCCCCGCCTTGGGTCTACCTAATGCGGAAAAGTAAATAATATACAATGGTGACATCATCCTCAGCCCGGAAGTGCCCCAATAAAAGAATATTACATATAAATGAATTTTATATGAATGAAAAAGAAAAACTCTCATCTCACATAAAACCACCGGCTATTCAGAACGCGACGATCCAATATAACATATCGCAGCAACTCATAATATCTCATATCATCAACGTAAGCAAGCATGCGTATCCCGATTGTCGTTGATGTATAGCAACGAAACCGGCGATACATCACATACTATGCTTACGGTCACAGAAAATAAAGTGTAAAACTACAACAGTTGGAATCCGCAACCTCCTTAGACATCACATGCCTAACCAAATTAATTCCTTAGACATCGCATGCCTAACAATTATAAACCCCGCATTTTAGTCTCATTATCGAAAACACTTTTCAATATCAAGTCGGGCAATTCAACAAGATTCCCGACATTCTGATCGAATGCTCGTCGCAAACTTTAGTAGACGGCCGCACCCCCGGATGCCATCGACGAAGTGCACTAAGGCGGAACACTGCTGCCGCGAGCACCCGAACGGATGCTTTTGGCGACGGGGTTCTCCTACAGTCACTTGGTCGGGGCTATGGGGCGTGGCTGTCTGTTAAGTTTACCCGGCGAGTATCCGCGTACGCTACGTGATTGGGACGGACTTTTTATCGCATCAAAATCCCGTGGCAACCGATCATCTGAGACTGAACTGCTAGATTTATAACATTCAAATTAGTTATCTCATAACTACTTATGGATTCCAAATATTGTATCACATTCCAGATAAATAGATAATGTTAAACTTTCTGATCGAATAATCAAACACCAAAGTTTTCCCAAATAGCTCAACACTTGAGCGGAGTTCAAAAAATATCCATCACATGCCACAGTATCAATGGTCCAGCCGTAGAAGGGTCAAGCCAACGCCTCATATATGGCAGCGCCGTACTGCCCCAAACCCTAAGGTTTAGAGGCAGTTCAGACGGTCACATAATCGAGTTAAGGTTTGTGTTCTTCTAGAGGGTCCATCGCGTTACTTGCACGACTAAGAATGTTCTTAAACTTCGGAAAAATCCAACTTTTGAAAAAATTTCCGACAGGGGAAAAAGTGAGTTATTGATATCCGTTCGAACTTTTTAACACATTCTAAAAATTACCCGGACAAACTAAACGAAGTTATATTTTCCGATCGAATCAACGAGCTCCCAATACAACCCAGAAAACTCAACACTTGAGTAAAATTAAAAATTCCCAGAAGAATCAGGAAATACATACGGACATTACTGTAGGAAAAGCTAACAATAATTAGCCTGTACGGCTGCGGAACAGCCGCGCGACCCATGCTCTGCCTTTGGCAAATTACCATGTCGTTTTTCCCACAGTTCCATAAAATTACCTGCTGAATTTTCTGAGCATTTTTAATATGAAAAAAATCAACTTTTTGAAAAATTTCCAGAAACTAGGGTTTTACGGGTATTCGGAGTTCGATCGGACTTTAAACTTTGCCTAAAGCTCTAGCTCGGCTCTGATACCACTGTTTGGTTACTAGGCACTCTCACAAGGGTCTACAAGGCATCAACCATGCCCAATTTAAAATTTAGACGTGCCGAACAACCCTAACCAAGATCTTTAAACTAGAGATTAGGCGAAACTAAGCATGTTAAACACTTTAACATCTAAGAGTTTGGGATTACAACCTTTGTAGTCTGGTCCTTCACTTCTAAAGCTTCATGTTGAGGTCCCTTCGCTGCGATCATCGAGTTTCCAGACTCTAGAGAGGCTCCACGAAGAGAAAGATACATGCTTGCTTCCGATCTTCGATAACTAAGATGATCTACCTTGAAGTTTCAATAACACAAGCTCTCACTCACTAAATGAAGTGAACACCCTAATCTAAATGGCTAGAATAGATTAGGATGATGAAGTAGGATTTTAGCTCTCATTTGTTTTCTTTAACTCACTCATTTTCATCACATAAGAAAAACCTAGAAAGCTTTTTCAAAAGCTCAAGGAAGAAGAAGAAGAATAGTAATCCTTTTGTGATGAATAATGAAACTAATATATGAGGTTAGAAATGCAACCATAGTTAAGAATGAATCCTTAACTCATGTAGAGAAACAACCATGGTAAAGGGGTTTGGGTTAGGTTAAGGAAATATCTTTACCAAACCAAAAAGCAAAGCTTCTAGAAACTTCTAGAAAAGCTTAACCCAAATCAAACCCTAACCATGTTTAATCTCCACTAAACATGTTGCATTAATAACCATATCATGTTACAATATTATATATCACATATATAATATTTATTGTAACAAAATAAAATAATACAATTAACATATATCGCATATATATCAATGTATTACCCGAGTGAGAAAAAGAATCTTTTAGTGAGCTTATATCAGTTAATGTAATTTAATATATCAAATATATAATTATACATTAAATTGTCGAATCAACACTTGATCCGATAATCCGGCTATTTTACAAACAACCGACTAATATAATCTGTATCAGTTCATCGAATCAACACTTGATCCGATGACCCGGCTATATCACATATACCCGGCCGATATCTCATATCGTGAGAATCCAATACGGTATCACATACACGTATTGTTCTCGATCCCGCACATATCATATATGTGCTCCTACTCCGTTTTGCCTGAGCCAAGAAACCTCTGTGTAGGACCCTAAAGAATCGTCAATACGCCGGCAGTAGGTGATGATCATATCAAACACCCACAAGCTGCAAGCGGTCAGCTAAACGTAACAGCCACCCAGGTATTGAGCGATCAGAAGATCAACAAGCAAGCCTGTACATTCTCCTGCGAATCCAATCAGTAACACTCCCGTACAGTCCGGTCTCTTCGTCTGATATGTCGCTTATCTCGCCTAGGGGTGGTAAACGTCAGACCCCAATAGCTTGATAAGTCATGTCGATATGAGGTCTAAAACAGTTCAAGAAACTACTGATAACACTTACCAGTAAATCTCAGCAACCCTGGCCAGGGATTTCCAGTTATAGCCAATCAGACACAGTGCAACATCAACTCCCTATACCGGGAGAGACGAATCCCCTCCTATTGCTCATTGCCTCCATGTGATTCAGGACTGTACCCAAAAATCACCTTTTTGCACGCCCTCTTGGACGTGGTATGATGGAAATCAAAGCACAGTGGGAATCACACAAGACTCTATGACGATCTCGGGTCTACAGACTAACCTGTACCAGTGTCACCAGAGAACTTCCATCTGACGTGAGGTATAATACCATCTGGGAGTTCTCGGCGAGTCCGTCCTGTGTACCCAGTCTCTACTGAGCACCCGTACACCATCCTTGATGTCAAACACCGATGGATATGGGATCATCCATCGCCCATCATATGGGTCAAGATGCGTATACGCTAGTTTACTCTGGTGTATCGATGCCCTGTCTCGATACACCCTCGACTAGGAACAGTTATAGGATGTACTCGTCGACTACCGTGGCCCTACTAGTATGATCTCATCATAGTCCCAGTAGTCGAGTACATATCCTAAGGGCTTTATCAACATGTAACATAGAGACAATCAAAGTGCATGTTAAGATAAAGAGTAACCAGATAGCATACTATCATGTCGAGCAAGAAAGTCCTCCCTATATATGTCCAAGCATCCACTATAATATACATCATATGTACAGTAATGACCTCTAAGGCATACATATTACTAACAAATACGGTGTTTGAAAAGTTCATCAAACACTTTAACGTCGTCTAGATTTCGCCTAAATCTCTAGCTTAGTTTTGATACTATGAAAGTATGTCTTAGTACCTCTACTATGTTTCTATGAGCATCAAGTATGTAATTTTAAATAAAAAATAGAAGTCTAAGTATACTAAATAAGAATCAAACTAGAGAATTAGGGTTTCAAAGATAAGCAAACAAATTTTAATCTAAGTGAAAAGAGTCTACAAGCTTTGTAGTCTAGTCCTTCACTTCTAAACCTCCAAGTAGTAGTCCCTAAAACTCTTCTTTGACTCCACTTGAAGAAAGTATCAAGCTTGCTTGTAGTCTTCGTCATTGAAGATGATCCACCTTGAAGTCTCTCACTCAAGCTCACACTTCACTAATGAAGATATTAGTGAAGTTAACAACCTAAACTAATGGGCTAGAGTAGTGTAGGTTGAAGAAGTAGGAATTTTGCTCACAAAATTATCTCTTCTCTTTTTCTCAACCCTAGAAAACTAGTGAGGAGATGAAAAAGGAGATGATGAACTTGGAATGATGAGAGAGCGTATGAACTATCAAGATAAGTTTAGATGAGAATGAGAGTGATAAATATCTATGAATAAAATAAGAAAAGAAAGATGAGTCATGGCTTCTCAAACCATCTATAAACAATGACTCATTTCTATTTTCTTTAATTCATATATATATATATATATATATATATATATATATATATATTAATCATTATCTCCTCATCTTCACCTCTCTTATGATTCTCAAACATCCTAGTTCCATGTATCATCAACCATGATACAAATGCACATATATATATATATATATAAATATATATAAAGAGAAGAAAATCATAAGTGAGCTTAATATTAGTTAATATATATATATATATAATATAAATATATATCAAATTATTAAATCAACACTTGATTCAATAATCCGGTTATATCATATATAATCCAGCTAATATCAAATATATAAACATATATATAAATCAAATTATTGAATCAACACTTGATTCAATAATCCGGTTATATCACATATAACCCGGCTGATATCAAATATCGCTAGATTAGAATACGGTATCATATACTCGTATTTAATCAAGCTCTCGCACATATCTCCATACGTTCCCTACTTCGTTTCTCTTGAGCTAGGAAATCTCTATGTGGGACTCTAAAGACAAATCAATACGCCAGCAGTAGGTAATGATCATATCAGATACCCAAAAGCCGTCAGCGGTATTAGCTGGACGTAACGGCTACCTAGGTATTGAATGAATAGAAGATCAACAAGCAAACTTGTCCAAACTCCCATAGAGCCTATAAGCAACACTTACCGTACAGTCCGGTCTTTTCGTCTGATATATCGCATATCGAGTCTGGGGGGTGGAATCGTCAGACCCCACTAACTTGATAAGTCATGCCGATGTGTGGCCTATAACTTTTCGAGAAACTACTGATAACACTTATCAGTAAATCTCATTAGCCCTTTCCAGGGACTTGCTGTTATAGCCAATCGAGCATAGCGCAACATCAACTCCCAATATCGGGAGAGACAAAATCCCTCCTATCGCTCACTGCCTCCATGTGACTCGGGACTGTACCCAAAATCCACCTGTTTACATGACTCCTTTGAGCCGTGGTTGGGAGGAAATCAAAGCACAGTAGGAACCACACAAGAAACTATAGGGTTCTCAGGTCTACAGACTAACCTGTAAAAGTGTCACTAGAGAACTGCTGTCTGACGATAGGTATGGTACCATCTAGGAGTTCTCGGCGAGTCCTGTTCGGTGTACCTATTCTCCAATGAGCACATGTGTACAATCTTTGATGTCAAACACCAATGGTTATGGGATCAACCATCGCCCCATACAGGGTCAAGAAACGTACACACTAGTCTACACTGGAATATCGATGCCCTGTCTTAATACTCTCTCGACTAGGAACTGTTAAAGGATGTGCTTATAGACTACATAAGCCCCACTAGTATGATCTGCATCATAGTCCTGGTAGTCAAGCTAACATCCTAAGGACTTTATCAACATGTATCAAAGAGACAGTAAACTAAAACAAGTGTACATATTAAGATAAAGAGCAACCAGATAGTATACTATCATGTCGAGCAAGAAAGTCCTCTATATATGTCCAAGCTTCCACTATAATATACAATAATGGCCTATAGGGCATACATATTCCTGACAGATAGACCTTACTCTTATGTTTGGTATTATTATTATGGATAGCGACTTTATGGACATATTATGATTGATAGTTTATTGCTTTCTTTCATAAATAATAAGGATATTCATGTCTATATTTTGTTTTGACTATTTCAGGCATGAAGTACAAGTGTACAAGATATATGATGTGTGCAGGGCACACATTTAATAAAGATACGCCAGCAGGTAAGAACTCTCTCTCACATGAGAGATCCCCTTTATGCTAGGGAAGTATACGAAGGTGAGACTAAGTGCTAGACGTCATTTGCTCGAAGTAGTGACTGTATTATTGTATACTTGGTATGGTGATAGTGGGAACACTTAAAAGAGTCGCCCTGACCGGGTCAGGAAGAGGCTGCCATGTTCTATAGGTCGAGCGACTGAAGTGGTTATCTCATGGCCACTTTTACCAGTTTACATATAGCCGGACTAGAGGTCCGACTCGTCGTACAGGTGTTGGGTTAGCCTAGCACCACATGAAGGGTTTGGAAGCATCACATGAACCAAAAGTGGAGTCTTTAGGGTGCTAAGTTAACGAACAAAGAATCGTTCCTAGAAAAATTAGGGTTTCAAATTTTCACATCAACATATGAAAGAATAGATGGGGTTTAGAGAGTACAACCTTTG
Organism: Agapanthus africanus; assembly: GCA_030015575.1. Classification (NCBI taxonomy): domain Eukaryota; kingdom Viridiplantae; phylum Streptophyta; class Magnoliopsida; order Asparagales; family Amaryllidaceae; genus Agapanthus; species Agapanthus africanus. The sequence continues at coordinate 470,062,554 of CM057350.1, read as the reverse complement.
TAGCTCCCTACGCTAAACTCCTCGGCTACTTGGGGTTTGAAAAAGCTCCGCTTGAACTCCTCGAGGTCACTGATGATCCACCCGGAGTCCGCTTTGTCCAAGCTTGCAACTTTATCCGATCAAGTGAACGAAATCAAGCTAACACTCCAAACAAGTGGGCTAGACTTGTGTAGAATGGTGTTGTGGTTCTCTTTCGCACTTCAAAATCCAAACTTGATGAGTAATATGCTCACTTGAAAAATCTAGAGAGCAATGGAAGAAGGAGGAAGAAGATGATGGCTTTTAAGAAGAAGATAAGTTCAACTCATCAAAGAAAATAGAAAAATATATCAATATATATTTTCCTCTTCTCATATCAAACCATGGTTAGGATATTATTGAACTTGAGTTAAAAAAACACAAAAGGAAAAGTAATCCATGGTCAAATGGTGGGTGAGAATGGTTAGGTCAAGAAGAGTGTAGAAACCTTCCATGAATTATCCTTTCCTTTTCTTTTGTTTTAAATCAAATTCAATAATAATATATATAAATAAAACCATGGTGTGACTCTTATATTGCCACCATTTTCTTTGTATAAGCAACCATGATAGATGATGTATGTATGTATGTATATATACACATCCATATGTGCATGAAACTAGAAAGAAAGAAAAACATACATGCATGCATACATCCATCCAACACAAGAAAGGATTTCTAGTGAGAAACTAATGGTTAAATGATAAATCAACACTTGATTTATCAATCCGGCCATATCACATATGACCCTTACCAAAAGCAAGCCGCCCGACCAATATACGGTATCCTATACGCGCATTTTAATCGGGTCCATGCGCATATCGCAAACGCGCACCACAACGTTTCGCCTGGACTAGGAAACTCCATTGTGGGACTCTGAGACTCGTCAATACGCCGGCAGTGGGTGATGATCATATCAAGCACCCCCAAGCCGCAAGCGGTCAGCTAAACGTAACGGCCACCCAGGTATTGAGCGATCAGAAGAGAACAAGAAAACCTGCTACAACTCCCGTCGAGCCAACCGACAACACTTCCCGTACAGTCCGGTCTCCTCGTCTGATATGTCGCATATCAAGTCTAGGGGTGGTAAACGTCAGACCCCAATAACCGATAAGTCGTGCCGATGTGAGGCTCATAACGGGTCGAGAAACTATTGGTAACACTTACCAGCAAATCTCTGAATCAGCCCTGGCCAGGGACTTCCCTGTTACGGCCAATCGAGCACAGCGCAACATCAACCCCCAATACCGAGAGAGACGAAACCCCTCCTATCGCTCATTGCCTCCATGTGACTCGGGACTGTACCCAAAAACCACCGTTTTGCACGCCCTCATGAACGTGGTAAGGTGGAGATCAAAGCACAGTGGGAATCACACAAGACTCTATGACGATCTCGGGTCTACAGACTAACCTGCACAAGTGTCACCTGAGAACTGCCATCCGACGTGAGGTATAATACCATCTGGGAGTTCTCGGCGAGTCCGTCCAGTGTACCCAGTCTCCACTGAGCACCTGTATACCATCTCTGATGTCAAACACTAATGGATATGGGATCATCCATCGCCCATCTCATGGGTCGAGAAGCGTATACGCTAGTCTACACTGGTATATCGATGCCCCGTCTCGATACACCTACGACTAGGGACCTTGAAGGATGTACTTATGGACTACCATGTCCCCACTAGTATGATCTGCATCATAGTCCAGGTAGTCAAGTACACATCCTAAGGGCTTTACCAACATGTAACTATAAGACAGTTTAAAGAGACTAGTATACATGTTAAGATAAAGAGCAACCGGATAGCATACTATCATATCGAGCAAGAAAGTCATCTCTATATATGTCCAAGTATCCAATATAATATACATCATCTGTACAATACTGGCCTCTAGGGCATACATACAGCTAACAATCTCCCACTTGCACTTGGGCCAGCTGCTGTAGTATCGCATACCGAGCATCCCGAAGAGTCTCTCAAACTGTATCTGGGGAATGGCCTTCGTGAGTGGATCCGCCGTGTTGTTCTTCGTGTCAACCCTCCTGACCTCGATCTCCCGGCGATCAACTATCTCCCGGATCAGGTGATACCGCCTCAGAATATGCCTGGATCGCTGATGGGACCTAGGTTCCTTGGCCAAAGCCACCGCTCCATTGTTATCGCAATACAAAGGTATTGGATGCTCAATGGATGGAACCACTCCAAGTTCAGTAATGAACTTCTTGATCCAGACAGCCTCTTTGGCAGCATCGTTGGCAGCGATGTATTCAGCCTCCATCGTCGAGTCTGCCACGGTTTCTTGCTTGGAACTCTTCCAGCTAACCGTCCCTCCGTAAAGGGTAAAGACAAATCCCGACTGCGACTTAGAGTCGTCCTTATCACTCTGGAAGCTCGAATCGATAAAGGACTCCACTTGGAGTTCTCCGTTACCATACACCAAGAGCATCTCTTTAGTCCTTCGTAAGTACTTGAGAATGCTCTTCACAGCTGTCCAGTGACTCTCTCTAGGATCAGCTTGATACCTATTCACTACACTTAGTGAGTATGCTACATCGGGTCTGGTACATAGCATCGCATACATGATAGAGCCTACAGCCAAAGTATAGGGTATCCCTTGCATGCGAGCTCTCTCCAAATCAGTCTTGGGAGACATCTCTTTGGAGAGAGTGACTCCAGAGATCGTGGGTAAGTTCCCACGCTTGGATTCTTCCATACTAAACCTCTTTAGTATGGTGTCAATGTACCTGGATTGGGACAATCCCAATATCCGTTTGGATCTATCTCTATAGATCCTGATTCCCAATATGCAGGAGGCATCACCAAGATCTTTCATTGAGAATCTTTGTGATAAGAAGAGCTTGACCGATTGCAGCATAGGAATGTCATTTCCTATCAAGAGTATCTCGTCCACGTACAATACGAGGAAGACAACCTTACTCTCTGCTACATTCTTGTAAATAAAAGGTTCATCTACTTTTTTGACGAAATCAAACTCTTTGATAACGACGTCAAAGCAGATGTTCCAACTCCGCGATGCTTTCTTTAATCCATAAATGGATTTAAGCAGCTTGCACACCTTCCCGCTGCTCCCACTATCTACGAAGCCCTCTGGCTGAGTCATGTACACGCACTCTTCTAAATCACCGTTTAGAAAGGCGGTCTTAACATCCATTTGCCAGATTTCGTAATCATGTTATGCAGCGATGGAAAGCATGATCCGGATGGATTTAAGCATAGCCACTGGAGAAAAGGTCTCGTCATTGTCCACACCTGGTCTTTGACGAAAACCCTTTGCTACAAGTCTAGCTTTGAAAGTCTCCACTTTCCCATCTACACCATGTTTTTTCTTGAAGATCCACTTGCTCCCAATGGGTTTTATCCCTTCAGGAGCAACTTCCAAAGTCCACACTTTGTTGGTGTACATGGATTCCATCTCGGACCGCATTGCATCCAGCCATTTCACTGAGTCCCCACTCGTGATGGCCTGCTCGAAGCTAGTTGGGTTATCATCCTCCATGATGCAATCCTCGCTGCCACCGTCCATGAGAAAACCGTAGTATCTCTCAGGTTGGCGAGGAACCCTACTAGATCGGCGGAGAGGCTGAGGTTCGTTGGGAGCTACTGAATCCTCTGGTTCCACTAAATCTTCAGTTTGAGTTTGTGTAGCCGGAATTTCTTCCAGTTCTACCTTGTCGCCACTAATTTCTTTTGTAAGAAATTCCTTTTCTAAAAAGGTGGCATGTCGAGAAACAAACACTTTTTGTTCCTCAGTATGGTAGAAAAGATATCCATGTGAATGTTTGGGATATCCCACAAACTTGCATAGAACTGACCGTGCCTCGAGTTTGTCCGGATTTTGTGTTTTAACATAGGCCGGACAACCCCATATCTTAACACGTTTAAGACATGGTCTCTTCCCACTCCATATCTCATATGGTGTGGTAGGTACAGATTTAGATGGAACTTGATTCAATAGGTATGCTGCTGTTTCCAGTGCATATCCCCAGAAGGAAATAGGTAACTCAGCTGTGCTCATCATAGAGCGCACCATATCTAATAGGGTGCGGATCCTCCGTTCTGATACACCGTTGTGCTGTGGTGTATATGGAGGAGTCAGCTGAGAGAGAATCCCATTCTCTTTTAGGAAGTCCAGGAATTCATTGCTCAAGTATTCACGTCCTCGATCAGATCGAAGGACTTTAATACTTTTTCCGGTTTGGTTCTCGACTTCTTGTTTATATTCTCTAAATTTCTCAAAAGCTTCTGATTTGTGTTTCATCAGGAACACATATCCGAATCTAGAGAGATCGTCAGTGAATGTAATGAAGTACGAAGAACCATCCCTGGCATGTGTAGACATGGGACCGTATACATCACTATGTATCAGTCCCAAGAGTTCGGTAACTCTTTCTCCGTGTCCCGTAAACGGAGTTTTGGTCATTTTACCTTTGAGACATGACTGGCAAGTGTCATAAGATGAAAATTCGAACGGTTTCAAGTATCCATCCTTATGCAACTTAGCTAGCCGTGTTACATTTATATGACCGAGTCTACAATGCCACAAGAAGGATTCGTTCAATTCTGAACTCTTCCTCTTGTGTGTGTTTGTTATGCTCAGAACTGTTGATTGATTTAGAACATAAATGCCATTACATAACGTGCCTGATCCAACCAACTTTTGGTTACGGAAAATGTTCATAACATTATCCTGTAATACAAAATTATATCCCTCTTTACTCAACAAAGAAACCGATATAATGTTGCATATCAAGTTCGGCATGTAATAGCATTCGTTCAGAACCAATGTATTACCAGTTGGTAATGCAAGGTGATATTCCCCGACAGTCTTGACTGCAACAATTGCACCATTTCCAACTCTTATGTCTTTATCACCTTCTCCAAGTTCTCTACCTTTCCTAAGCCCATGTAATTGATTACATATATGGGATCCTGACCCGGTATCTAATACCCAGGACGTAGGGCAAATGGAGAAACAGTTCTCTGTAACGAACACACCCGAAGAAAATGCATCATCATGTACTTTCTTCATTCGGGTGGCATGGGAATCCTGGTATTCCCCTATGTCCTGTTCAGTCCTATAACTCTTATAAGACAGAACGGAACCAACGTTCCTCAGCATAGTATAACATGCGGGTTCGGTCAATACATCGATATTATTATCTTTATTAAGGCATGACATGGTCGCTACCTGGAGAGAGAGAGAAGAAAACACTTTAGCGTATGCTCTTGCAAGATCAGATTGGTTATTATCTTATCTAATCAGGATGGCTCCCACTGTTTTTATCAAATCTTCCTTCAAACCTTAAAAGGAAAGACTAGCCGGGATTAATTACACCCTACAACTTCGCCGATCTTTCAGCCAGGCCAGTGTCGGTACTTTGAAGGAAGTTCCCCGTGCTTTCGCACGGACCTAATTAAAGTAAACCTCGTTTTCCCAGAGGCGTAACCCCGTTGACACCTTTCTAGACACCTACTTGATCGGCTAATTGTCCTGTGTAGAACTCTCCCGGGAGTAACAATTACTCGCAGTGGGTATCGGGATCCAACTATCTCATAGAAGGTATGCAATCTCATTGCAAATTTCAACACTTGAAATTCCCGATAATATTTTGCCCCTAACCCCTATGACCTTGACAAAGGCCAACAAATCATAGGAAGTCAGTCAAGTTCAACCCGTCATTTCTTGATTGAATCAAACCCACCCGCACGACCCTTGACAAAGGCCAACAAGGTCGTACGACTACCCCAAAACAATCTGCATCATATGCATAAGCAGATAAGCACCATTCAGCTACCGTACACTACGCCTTGACAAAGGCCAACAAACGCAGCACGAATACTAAACAGTTCTTATCTGAAATGACCGAGGGCTACGACAGGTTTTTCTGAAAACCTATTGCGTAATGAACTTGATATCGTCGTAGAATCATATGAATTTTGAAATGGAGTGATTTTGAGGGTTTTATTAGTTTTGCTAAAGAGGTCACTCCCGGTGAAGGGATCTCGGCTCTTTCCTTATGGAATAAGGTGCAGGATATATCATATACATCACTGTGCAAAGCAAAAACTCCAAAAGCAGTCAAAAGTCAAACCGAGTGTTGTAGCATCTGCCAGTTTTGCTAAAGAGGTCACTCCCGGTGAAGGGATCTCGGCTCTTTCCTCATCGAATAAGGTGCAGGGTATATCATATATACCGCTATGCAAAGCAAAACTGTAGCTACCCTTTTATTTGAAAATTTGATTCTACAACATCTTTTAGGTTTCTTTTCTTTCATTAATCACATTAATGAAGTCCCATCATTTAAGTCACCTATACATCACAGATAAATACGACGTACACTTATGCCATCCGCATTCGCCTCGATGTCCCCTCGTGCACCGTTAGGTTAGATAACTAACGACAGAGCAGGACAGGGCTAGTGCGGGTGTAAAACATAAGTAACGTCTATATAATATATCATATATACTATATACTGTATCCATCACAACATATCAAATGATCACATCACAGATATCGCAGCAGAAACATAGATATAACGTGGGATATACTAGGACGTCCGTATTTAGTATTTAGCCAACAACAGAAAATACGGATTCCACAGTCGCGATGAATAGCCAAGCCCACACCCTGGACCCCTACGAGAGCGGCAAGCGACCCTACCAATTCTGGAGTTTAGGAGACCCGGTCTCGACTCCTCGAGATGGCCTCCCACTGAACCCCAGAACCCGGTCACCTGTGCTCCCCTCCTTGGGTCCATCCTAATGCGGAAAAGTAAATAATATACAACACAGGTGGCATCAACCTCAACCCGGAAGTGCCCTAAATAAAAGAATATTACATTATATTTGAATTTACATGAATGAAAATATAAAACTCTCATCTCACATAAAACCCCCCGGCTATTCAATCGCGACAATCCTGCACATCATATCTCAGCAACACATAATATCACATATCATCAACGTAAGTAAGTATACGTACCCCAATTGTCGTTGATGTATAGCAACGAAACCGGCGATATCGACATACTACACTTACGGTCACAGAAAAGAAAGTGTAAAACTGCAATATCTGGAATCCACATTCTCCTTAAACATCATAAATGCGAAATATCACATACCTCGTATTTCATGTCTTATAATATGAATTCCACACATTGCATCACATTCCAGATAATTAGACAGTATTAAAGTTTTCGAACGAACGATCAAATACCCAAGATTCACTAAAGCTTAACACTTGAGCGGAGTTCAAAAACCGGAGTGTGACACAGTAGTAGCGGTCCAGCCGTAGAAGGGTCAAGCCAACGCCTCACATGTGGCACGCCGTACTGCCCCAAACCCTAAGGTTCAAAGGGCAGTTCAAGACGATCACATAATCGAGTTAAGGTTTGTTGTCTTCTAGAGGGACCACCACAAAATTTGCACATATTTCCAAACTATTTAAACCCCGTGAAAAGTGAGCAAACGATACTCGTTCAAACACTTCAATACTTTCTAATTTATCCGGAAAAACCGCGAAATGAAAATTCCGATCGAATCGACGAGTTCAAAACCAACTCCTGAATTTTTCAGCACGAAATACAGATTAAAAATACCCTAAAAAATATACAAGCAGAATTAAGCATTACAGTATAAAAATTATACAGTGATTGAGGTATACGGCCGCGGAACCACGGCCCAAGCAAGCTTAGGCCGCGTTTCCGCAGCAGAAAAGACTGTTCATCGAAAAAAATTTATACCGTAATTCTTATTTTTACCTGCTGAATTTTTAACATATTTTTAATTCTGAAAATAACCAGATTTTGAAAAAAGTCCAGAGAGCACCCAAAAATCCGTATTTTCGGTTCGATCGGAGTTTTAACTTCGTAAAGGTGTCACCTAATGTTCTAGGTCGGCTCTGATACCAGTGTTGGGTTAGCCTAGCACCACATGAAGGGTTTGGAAGTATCACATGAACCAAAAGTGGAGTCTTTAGGGTACTAAGTTAACGTACAAAGAATCGTTCCTAGAAAAATTAGGGTTTCAAATTTTCACATCAACATATGAAAGAATAGATGGGGTTTAGAGAGTACAACCTTTGTAGCTCCCTACGCTAGACTCCTCGGCTACTTGGGGTGTGAAAAAGCTCCGCTTGAATTCCTCGAGGTCACCGATGATCCACCCGGAGTCTGCTTTGTCCAAGATTGCAACTTTATCCGATCAAGTGAACAAAATCAAGCTAACACTCTAAACAAGTGGGCTAGACTTGTGTAGAATGGTGTTATGGTTCTCTTTCTCACTTCAAAATCCTAACTTGATGAGTAATATGCTCACTTGAAAAATCTAGAGAGCAATGGAAGAAGGAGGAAGAAGATGATGGCTTTTAAGAAGAAGATAAGTTCAACTCATCAAAGAAAATAGAAAAATATATCAATATATATTTTCCTCTTCTCATATCAAACCATGGTTAGGATATTATTGAACTTGAGTTTAAAAAACACAAAAGGAAAAGTAATCCATGGTCAAATGGTGGGTGAGAATGGTTAGGTCAAGAAGAGTGTAGAAAGCTTCCATGAATTATCCTTTCCTTTTCTTTTGTTTTAAATCAAATTCAATAATAATATATATAAATAAAACCATGGTGTGAGTCTTATATTGCCACCATTTTCTTTGTATAAGCAACCATGATAGATGATGTATGTATGTATGTATATATACACATCCATATGTGCATGAAACTAGAAAGAAAGAAAAACATACATGCATGCATACATCCATCCAACACAAGAAAGGATTTCTAGTGAGAAACTAATGGTTAAATGATAAATCAACACTTGATTTATCAATCCGGCCATATCACATATGACCCTTACCAAAAGCAAGCCGCCCGACCAATATACGGTATCCTATACGCGCATTTTAATCGGGTCCATGCGCATATCGCATACGCGCACCACAACGTTTCGCCTGGACTAGGAAACTCCATTGTGGGACTCTGAGACTCGTCAATACGCCGGCAGTGGGTGATGATCATATCAAGCACCCCCAAGCCGCAAGCGGTCAGCTAAACGTAATGGCCACCCAGGTATTGAGCGATCAGAAGAGAATAAGCGAACCTGCTACAACTCCCGTCGAGCCAACCGGCAACACTTCCCATACAGTCCGGTCTCCTCGTCTGATATGTCGCATATCAAGTCTAGGGGTAGTAAACGTCAGACCCCAATAACCGATAAGTCGTGCCGATGTGAGGCTCATAACGGGTCGAGAAACTACTGGTAACACTTACCAGCAAATCTCTGAATCAGCCCTGGCCAGGGACTTCCCTGTTACGGCCAATCGAGCACAGCGCAACATCAACCCCCAATACCGGGAGAGACGAAACCCCTCCTATCGCTCATTGCCTCCATGTGACTCGGGACTGTACCCAAAAACCACCGTTTTGCACGCCCTCATGGACGTGGTAAGGTGGAGATCAAAGCACAGTGGGAATCACACAAGACTCTATGACGATCTCGGGTCTACAAACTAACCTGCACAAGTGTCACCTGAGAACTGCCATCCGACGTGAGGTATAATACCATCTGGGAGTTCTCGGCGAGTCCGTCCAGTGTACCCAGTCTCCACTGAGCACCTGTATACCATCTCTGATGTCAAACACCAATGGATATGGGATCATCCATCGCCCATCTCATGGGTCGAGAAGCGTATACGCTAGTCTACACTGGTATATCGATGCCCCGTCTCGATACACCTACGACTAGAGACCTTGAAGGATGTACTTATGGACTACCATGTCCCCACTAGTATGATCTGCATCATAGTCCAGGTAGTCAAGTACACATCCTAAGGGCTTTACCAACATGTAACTATAAGACAGTTTAAAGAGATTAGTATACATGTTAAGATAAAGAGCAACCGGATAGCATACTATCATATCGAGCAAGAAAGTCATCTCTATATATGTCCAAGCATCCAATATAATATACATCATCTGTACAATACTGGCCTCTAGAGCATACATACAACTAACAACAGGGTGTGAGCTTTTCGGGAGATCCTAGGCATATCGCTGGACGATATGCTATGCAAGTTAATCACATGGTGATTAGGCTCCGTACGGTATAACCTTAATGGTGTATGCTCTCAGGGGGAGAATTTTATACCGTAGTACATTGTCATACGACGTGCACTTGGATCGTGCACATAAGGAGCTAGAGGGATGGATCCTATCTATCATGACCCGGAAATGGCACGTGACCGGCAGTTGAATCACATGATGTCTATAGGACCCAACTGTAACCTAAGTAAGCCAAAAACCAGGAATCTAAACCATTTTAGAAAATAGTGGAGGTGTAGTTTTGAAAAAGGGTTTATACATTGAAATCCAGTTTTGTTTATAGTATAAGCAAGGTTTGATTTAAAATATGTTCGTCGTTTAAAAATCGGATAACATCTCCTTTGTAAATTTTGAGTAAAACGAGCATAATTATATATATATATATATAAAGCATCCTAAAATGGGAGCTATCTCATGCCCAATGGTGTAGACACAATCCACGCAAATATATATATGACGCCCAATGGCGAAGATCAAAACAAGCAATAAAACAAAAGATATGTAAATAACTCAAGTCGGCTCTAAACGAGTCCGACACCAAAAACAATACATATCTAAGTCTCATCTCTAAGTCGTGGATAATACAAATATACAAATGGTTGATAGAGTTTTTAACTAGATCCAATAATAATAATAATACATATACAAGAGGCGATTATGATCTAACATGTAACCCACCTACCAAAGCAATCACCGAAGAAAGAAGATGTACCGGCAAGCCGCTACGATCCGAGGGGTCGATCATGCAAGAAACTAAGATACAACGGGGGTGAGTTGCCAACTTGTGAGTAGAAAGATATTACAAGTAAGAAATCGAATACCTAACGACTACCTAAGCCATAAGATATATTACTATCATACTATATACAACATAAACCTACTATATAAATATTATAAGCGTATCCCAATGGATCGTGTAATCATTTCATATATATATATATATATATATATATATATATATATATATATATATATATATATATATATAGCATGCATCCAAGTAAACCTCTAAAGTAGCTGAAGATATATGTATGTAAATCGTTTCAAAATAGCCGTATGATACGTATATCACAGCACAAGTAGCGGACGCTGGTTTATAAAGCATTATATGCAATTTTGTTTAAAGTATATTTCACGCCTTTTGAAAATGATTTAAAGAAAGTTTTCTTTTGAATGTTTCTTGTATCATCATAGACACGTGGAAAATAGGGAGGCTGTAGCTTCTTTGAAAACCTCTTTAGTATACAACGGTAATGAAAATAGTGTTTTAGGTACTGTCTTTAGGATCAGTCATGTTCGGCTACAATATAGCTTAAAACATCACATTCTGTGCAAGGCATCCATACCGATCCCTCACTTAAATCATATCACATCAAATAAAGCGCATCAAAATCAGATCGCGCAAATGGAAACACATCGCCAAACAAATCATCAGAAAACCTGCCAATCATCGATACGTAAATCTTAGGTGTTTCCTTAAGCACTGTCCCTTGGATCAGTCCTATCCTTTCTTTCTCTCATCGGTCTAAATCCTCCAGATAAACGCCTTACCTAATACTATCACTGGTCGGCCTCATCCTCGCTAGGCTCACCTCGTCACCATACACGGGCATCTTGCCCTTCGATACCGTACCAGTTCCACCATATATCCGTAATCGGTTCCCCTTGCCTCGATTAAGATATTATATCATGAAAACAAGAAAACTCATGGTTGATTCTCAAATCATTATATCAAGAGAAAACCACACTTTTGAAAACATACACGGTGTTTTATAAATCATACCACGGCTTCTCAAAATCCATAGAAAACATCAAGTCCATAAAGACAAATCAATAACTCATCTCATATTCATAAGAACACAATTTAATATTTATCTTCGCCACAATTGGCTATAATCATATATGAATATCCATGGCAATGGTATTCATATATCACAATCATCATATATTCTGCATACAAGCATGGATAATTCACACAAGCTAATAAGCATGGCAGTTTCTACTGTGTCATGACAATACTAATGATGTGTGGTGTAGTATACACGTCTGTGATCATGCAACATAGCAATCATTAGTAAATTTGCAAGTGTTCTATCAAGTTCATCATACGAGAATAGCTCTCAATTTTCTATCTAGACATCAATATACATGGATATAATTACTACACAAGTAAGCATGACAATCCTATGGTGATATGGTAGTACCAATGATGTGTAGTGTAACATGTGAATCTGTGATGGTGCCATATGGCAATCATTGGTAGTTGTGCATTGTTTTATAAGTGTATTCATACAAACATGATATCGCAACTAATTATACAAAGCATGAGCATATAACAAGTAAAATAAACGTAACGTGAACAAGCGTAATATATACGATTATACAGTTTAAAATAGAACGAAACGTTGTTTAGAAAGGAGGAGGCTATAATGTTTTTACTATAAATATTCATTTGAAATAAGCAGCATATTCTCGGCATTAGTGTTTATATTTGGAAATGAATCGTTAGTTTTACAAATAGTATAATCAAGCATCATAATAATATCTCAATCGGGATTAAATATCAAGACTCTATGAGTCAAATAATCATAAGCCGCAATCGGCGATCTATCTTCATAACATCTAGTACGGAATCTCCATCATATGATGTCAACAATCATCCAAACAATATAAGTACGGACTTATAGTCGTGTATGGCATATAAGCATAAATATCATACATACACACACATATATAACCTACTAATTATGAACTATATACTAACTACATAATCTACAACTATAGACTAATTACATAATAGCCTAAGTATTCGGGTTACATATATACGCTTTCTATACTAAGTGTTCCCTATAATTAGTTTGGGGATGCTCTACGCCATCCACCCGATTTCCCCCGTAGATATGAATCTACTCACCGGAGTGTGCCTCGCTCTAGTCGAAACCGACGACCGTCTCACCCTTCCTCGCCGTCTTGGAAGTCTCCGCAATAGTCTTTATAACCAAAGTAGTCATAAATATACAATGAAAGTCCATTAAAACCAATACAAACCCAAACAAACGAAATACAGCGAAAACGTAATCAAAATAGCGAAACTGTCAAAATCAAAATTACTGAAGGACGGACGTATGAACCTATACTAGGCAGACGCCTAACCAAAGGATCACAGTCATACAGAAACTAAACAGAAGTCTGAAAAAGGGATCACAGACGTCTGACCAAATGGTCACAATCATACAGAAAGTAAACATACGTCTGAAGAAGGACTCCCAGACGTTTGAACAACAAATCTCAAGAAATCCAAATTAAAAGCAGACGTCTGAAAATCAATAAATCAAAGATTCACATATCATCGACAGACGTTTGAAGTTTTGGGGGATAGACATCTGCAGAAAGAAAACCATATAAGTGGCAAACGTCTGAAGCTCAAATGAGCAGACGTCTGAAGAAGGATTTTACTGAACGAATTTTGTAAAATATGGAAAATTCCAAAACCTTAAAAATCCATTCTTTTGCACCAAAATACCCTCTACTTCCCAAAATAGGATGTAGCCACCAAGTAAACCATACTAACACTCATCACTACTAGTGGATCATCTCAAAAACCAAGCTAAAAGGAATTCAACCCATAAAAATACCATTTTTATTATAGATATTTTTCAATGGCCAAACATATCAAAACTTGTAGATCTTGTGGTAAAGAAAGATTCTTACCAATTGAAGTGATGAAAAGTGAAGATCCAAGCTCTGGGAATGTCCACTTGAAGATCTTGGAAGTTGTGGTGGTTTCACTTAAAGTCTTGATTGTTTTAGATGAAGAAAACTTGGATTTTTTATTAAAGGAGGATGGATTTTGGTTTGGGTTAGGGTGTTTGAGAGTTAGAGACATTTGGAGAGAGATGGGAGATATTTTGGAGGAGAGAGAAATGAGACGGGATTATGAGAGGAGGAGAGAGGGTGTGGGTATGGTGAGAAGGTATAGCTCTCTCTCTATACCATAATAATAAAATAAACACCAAATACCATATCATTTTCCAAATACAAAATACTAATCATTTTCAAAATATCTCACATTTACTAATTCCCAAAAATAAACATATATACGAATGTCGATACGGAAATACCCAAATCCATACTTGGTATTATTTTCATAAAACTCATAATACCCATATTTAAATTATAAAATAATATATATAATTTTCAAAATGTTACAATATCTCCCACTTAAAGAAATTTTGTCCTCGAATTTAAATTTAAGCCCCAAATCTTTAAAACATTTTGTCCAATCAACTCAAACCAAATTAACGGGGCCCAATTCTGAAAACATTTAGTCCGCTCAAATTAACGGGACTCCAAAATCCCATACGAGCTGAAACTACCATAGTGCAGCACGTGTGCATGAAAACCAAAAGTGTGAAACTTCAAATAACTGAAACTTTAGTCAAATGCTAAGAGAATCACACAACCTATGATGAAAAGTACAAAACTGTAATACCTTAGAATGCGTTTTGTGGATAATTATATTTTAATATATGGTTTTTAATAAAAAGTTTACCAAATTGGTTTTCAATTATTTTATCCTATTTAATGAATATTTTATTAGATTTTTCCTCGCCTTGCACACACTTGTGCATATTAACTAGGGTGTTAATTTGGGGTTTAGCCATGATTAGCAACATGGTGAACTAACCATTCCCTAATCTAGTTTTATAGTTTTGTATTAAGTGTTTTGGTTTTAATTATGTATGGTTGTTTTTAAAAATAAAATGAATTTAAAAGGATTTTTAAATTGGGTTGAAGTGTTGACCATGAGAGAGAGAGAGAGAGAGATGAGCATGGGGCTACATGGCTTGTGCCATGCCCATTAAATGATGAGAGAGAGTGAGAAGGATGGGGTCTAGGTTTTGTTTCTCTCATTTCTCCTCTCATTTTCTCTTTCTCTCATACACTCTCACACACACACAAGACTTCAGCAACAACAGCAACAACATCAGCAGCAGAGGCAGCAACACCAGCATCAGCTCCAGCAGCTCGAGAAGCAGCAGCTGCAGAAGCAAGGCAGCAGCAGCAGGAGCTTCAGCAGCTGAAGCAAGCAGCAGCACCATCAGCAGCAAGCAGCAAGCAGCTCCAGCATCAGCACCAGAAGCAACAACAGCTTCTGCAACAGCAGCAGCAGGAGCCCAGCAGCTTGCAGCAGCTCTTCTTCCTCCATACACTTCTTCTCCTGCTTTCCTAGGGTCCTTTAGGGTATATGTTCTGAACCCAATTTCCCTTTTTGCTCAGCAACACCAGAAGAAACAGCAACGTCGGTTTGTGTTTAAAGTTGGTTTTGTGCTAAATATGGTGAATTGGGTGGAACTTTGGTTAGGTCATGATTGTGTTGGTAAGCCCTACCTATTTAAGTGTTGTTAGGGTCACTTTAACTGAGATTTAACCCAGATTTCACTAAAATACCATAGGGTTTGCGTTTTGTGCAAAATATCGTATTTTAGTGTCGATTTGCGACATCGGGAACCTGCTGTGACCCGGAGGAAATACTGGAAAATTAAGCAAAATTGTAGTGATATATTAGGGACCCTGGGGCACCACCTGAGGCATGACACCCAGGCCACCGGCCAGGGCCGGCGACGGCAAAGAGGAGGTCCGGCGACGCCGGCTAGGGTTAGGAGTTAGGGTTTGGTTTTTCCTGGGTTGGTGTCTGCAGTGGTTTGGATTCTGTTGGTCTTTTTTGTTTGTTTATCTTTTACAGTATGCAAAATCTAGGATCACTTAGGCAGTTTCTAGTGTTTTGTGTTTGCGCAATACGTAATACGACACGGATCGTGCTGTTTGCGTGGTTTTGCTCTTAAGTCGTTTTCGTCGTGTCGCTATACACATTAGACACAATACGAACACTTGAGAGTAGGATTTGTGTTATTGCGTCGGTCCAATATAGTTTGTTCGTGTTTTATAGCTATTACTAATATATAGTTGCTTTATTGTTTTAATGTTGCAGGTTCGCAGGCGGGGACTACGGACACTGCTACAGGGGGGAAACTGGTGGTAGGATTCACCTAGCGTGGAGCGCTGGTGAGTAGATTTAACATCTACATGGGAATCGCCCGCATGGCGTTATGCGTCTGGGCTAGGATTCTAATACTTGTCGCATATTCTACGTTATTGTTAGAATTGCACCTTTACCCCATTACTTAGATGTTGTATTTGGACTAGTAGCCGTAGGACACTACACAAATTATTGACGATTCATATTGCACGAGCACTGATTTTATGCTACACACACCGTCAATAATTGCCATGTCACACACAAACCACTTATAGATAATATATTGCTTGGTTAGGGACCTTGTGATATTGATTCGTACTGCTTATCACATATGACATTTACCATACCTGTATACCTATAGAGTATCGTACCATTAGTGATAGGTACATATACCCTTTACGATACAGCTACAGGTATACCTTGCTCATATTTTACTCATACCCAGGGGGGTATACTACATCATTTACTTATAGGTAGACACCTATACTTAGCTGTACCTTATTGATTTCGCATACATCTGGTTTCAGCTACATATTTTCCTTTATATGCTCGCATTTCAGATATATCGCACATATTTATTTCTGGATTTGCGCATTGTTATTTGGATTTTACATGATGTTTTCTAGATTTGGGAACCGCGGGAGTTCATGAAATTATGCATACATTGAAAAACCCGGTTTCCTTGATATGATATTTGCGCATCCACCATGAGTTTTATCGGTGCTGATTTATATATATACCCCTACGAGGAGGCGTCGAGGCCGTAGAGGGTACATGGTGGGGCCCGGAGGTACCCCGGGGCAAGAAAGGGATGTCGATGTACCACGCCGATGAACCCGGCAGGGGAGCCATACCATCCGGTGACAGTACCAATGACTCGGCGGGGATCATGGGGATACCGTTGGGAGTCATGTATGTATGGATACGTGGGAAGGCCAGGGTCAGAGCTAGGCACTCGTGCTTTTCGGGATAGCGTATGATACGTACCTATCAGGATGCTAGTCTTGGTGACGGCATCTGATAGATCAGGATTTCTGTGTCGATAACTTGGCACATTATTTTCATGATATTTCTTTTAACACCTTTGTATATATAACAGGGGATTTAGCCGTTGTTATATATACCCTTACACCAATATTAGTGGAGTGGGACGTTAATATATATGTATTGACCACATCACATTTATTTCTGCAAATATATATATTTAGGATGTTAGAATTTTACTTGAGCTTGATTTGGGATATTAGGTGATTCATTGAGATTGGATACTGGATACATATGAGATTACTGATTTGTACATTCGGGATATAGGAGATTACTCGATATTGTACATTGGGGAGATGTGAGACTTATATGATATGAGAGCCCAACTTGGGGGCTGATTTGAGGAATTGGGATTTGAGTATCTTGATGGATTGTGATCCTACCACGATGTCAGGTTTCCGTGGCAATGACATATTTCACTTCATACCTCATACCTATTTATTTATGCATTGTTCATGTATTAGTAGTACCTGTTAGTGTACCCTTCATGATTGCTGCATATCTACATTCTCATATCCCTATCGCATGATTATTGCATACTATTGTCATATTATTATTGCTTCACATATTGATTGTACCTGCTAGTGTACTTTCCATTATTCTGCATTCACATAACCTCTTATTACTGTAAATTGCATATCTTAGATTCAAGCTATACGTACATACCTGCGATTACCTGCATATGTTATCTACTATTCACGAGTTGGCAACTCACCCCCGTTGTGCCACAGTTGTTTTGCAGGGTATTTCCCCAGAGTAGTCGAGGCAGGCTATTCATCTATCATCTTTTGCTACAGATACCGCATCGGCTCACAGTGTGCTATTTTGCTTAGGTGGGTTTTGGTGGTTATCTATATTTTGTATTGTACATTCGTTGTATCTTGTACTCTCCATCTACTATTATATTGTTGACTTAGAGACTTGGTAAGGATGATATTGTATATTATTTGTGGATTTGTTGTTTTTTACACAGCTTTATCTCTATTGTCTTTGTTTCTTCGTTACGGCGTCGTATATTTGTGGTGATGATTGTTTTCCGCCTTTTGGCGTGTATTTGCTCCCGTTTGGGGATGCTTTATTTATTTTTATTGTTGTACCCATTTTGGGGTTAGTTTTTACAAAGGGGGTGCTGCCAAAATTTTAAAGAAAGAAAAGTTGGACTTTTAAAGAATTTCGGTTGTGATTTCAAATGTTTCAAAAACTTTTATTATCTCTTCCGTATTTTCATGGTTTAGATTTCTGGGTTTTGGCTTTCTTTTACTGCGTTACGTCTTTAGGCGTTGCGTAGTATTAGGGCCGTCACGTGCTAATTTCGGGTCGTGACAAAAACGCAAATTCAATCGTTTAAATCAAATACACAATCATAACCATAGCCGTAGTGCAGTATCTATAGCACACGACTAAGCACAAACATAACCAAAGCTATAATATATATATATATATAACATAATCTATATCCTCAAGTGTTATGCACGAAAACGAAATCAACCTAAGGTGCAAGAAAACAAAATCAAGTGTATCGAGTGTGCACGAAAATCAATATCAAGTGCAACTGGGTGTACGGAAAAAGAGATTCAACCAACCTTTTTTGCCTAATGGCGCCATGTCCATTTTCGAAGAGCCCACGTCTTTTTGGTGTGAAGTCTTGTGCAACGGGGTGCATAGAAATATCTAGTGCAACGGGGTACACAAAAATCAATATCAAGTGCAACTGGGTGCATGAAAACAATATCATGTGCAACGTGGTGCACAAAAATCAATATCATGTGCAACGGGTGTACAAAAATATCTAGTGCATCGAAGTGCACAAAAATCAATATCAATCAAGTGTATCAAGTGTGGACGAAAATGCCAAGTGCAGCTGGTGTGCACAAAATATCAATCAAGTGCAGCTGGTGTGCACAAAACATCAATCAAGTGCAACTGCTGTGCACGAAAACGACATGTGCATCTAATGTGCACGAAAACAAAATCAGGTGCATTTGGTATGCTTGAAATCATTATGTGCATCTAATGTGCACGAAAACATCCATCATCAAAACACAAGAGTCAAAACAACCAATATTAAAGTATTCATTCTTCAATGTCAAAAGTTTGATACTCGGATCACAAAATACCAATAAATCAAATGGCATTGAAGTATATCTGCTCCAATGTCGATAGGTGCCGGAGCACCCAAAGCTGGCAGAGCAAGAAGTCCTACTTGCTTTCTGCCAACGGTATGGCGTTCTCTGCCACAGAGTCCTCGTCCTCTTAGTACAGGACCACCAAATCCACAGCCTCTCGGTGCAAATACTGGGTGTGGAATTGACACCCTGCTCTGACGCATCACGGTACAAGCACCGGGTGAAATGACCTGACCTCTCGCACAAGTAACACACCAACGGCGACCTCTGGCTTTGCGGATATGAGATAATCATCTGTCTTTGGGTCCGATCTCTATCACCAATGCATCCTGGAAAGAGCTCACCACGGCCTCCATCTATATCATCTCTACCGAACTGCCCAGAAAATGGGACATCAACATGACCCACTTTGGTTCTGGAACAGCCGCAATCTCATCAAGACGTTCTTCCATAAGTATTGCCTCATCTAATGCCTCTACATTCATATTAAAACGCTGGGCACCAATGGAGAAGAAAAATTACGTATCGAAACCTCGTACGAATCTCTTAATCCACTTCTCATCAGTATCGACCAAGCAGGAATCATATCTTGATAGCTGCATAAATTGTAATTCATACTCGGCTACGGTCATATCCTGAGTCTTACACAAAGACTCAAAACTACGATCTCAGGCATCTTTGATGCTTTGCGAAAGAAATTTGGCTAAGTATACCTTCGAGAACTCGTCCTACGTCGTCGGAGGAAGACCTACTACATGGCCTCTCTTGATCGACTCGCACCGAGTCTGAGCAAGATAACTCAAAAGAAAACTAACCAACATGACTGATCTCCCATCGGAGCATCTCAACGAATAGAATATCCTATCCATCTTATCCAGGAATGACTAAGGATCCTCTTTCACATTCATGCCCGTAAACACCGGTGGCTTCAGCTCCATGAAATCTAGAAACGACACCTCAATAATCTCAGCAATGGATGGTACAACTATCTGTATGGTAGACAGCATAACAATCTCTGGAGCAGGCCGAACGACATCAAGCCTCCAAGTTCGGCTGGTCTCAAGCAATGACCCGACCATCTAGTACGGATCCAAAACACTCGTCTCAAAACGAGAAATCCTATCAACGAAAGTATGATCAAACTGTTCCCGTGTCACCGGAATACCACCTTGGTTAGTCGTCTTTTCAGATGAGTCTATCCTGACCTCGTCTTTCGGTGGCCCTCTCGGCTCGCATGGACATGGTGACAAGAACAACAAACAATTATCGATGAGGATAGATCAACTGGAATGAAATAGAATAAGGATCTCAAGATACATCCTAAGGTCACTTGAGCGGAGTATCGTATCGTAAATATGCCTCGGAACATACATACGATATGTCACTCTACTTAGTACCTACTCCATCATACCAAGATCAACCTACGAAAGTTCGATTCTAATACCCCCAAAGTCAAGTCTAAGTTCCGTAAAGTTAAGCCTAGGTTCCAAAAATATACGCCCTAGATTCTATATAGTCAAACCTAGATTCGAACAAAGATTAAATGTAGCGCTCTGATACCAACTTTGTCAGGACCCAGAAATGGCACGTGACCGGCACTTGAATCGCGTGATGTCTATAGGACCCCACCATCACCAAGTAAGCCAAAAACCAGGAATCTAAACCATTTTAGAAAATAGTGGAGGTATAGTTTTGAATAAGGTTTTATACATTGAAATCAAGTTTTATTTTTAAAATAAGTAAGGTTTGATTTAAAACATGTTCGTCGTTTAAAAATCAGACAATGCCTCCTTTGTAAATTCTGAGTAAAACAAGCACAATAATATATATACAAAAAGCATCCCCAAATGGAAGCTAGCTCACGCCTAATGGTAGAGTCACAATCCACGCAAATATATATACGACGCCCAATGGTGAAGATCAACACAAGTAATAAAACAAAAATATGTAAATAACTCAAGTCTGCTCCAATTGAGTCCGACTCCCAAAACAATACATATCTAAGTCTCGTCTCTAAGTTGTGGATAATACAAATATACAAATGGTTGATGGAGTTTTTAACTAGATCTAAGAATAATAATAATACATATACAAGAGGCGGTTACGATCCAACATGTAACTTACCTACCAAAGCAATCACCGAAGAAAGAAGATGTGCCAGCAAGCCGCTATGATCTGAGCGGTCCTATAAGAAAGTAAGGCACAACGGGGGTGAGTTGCCAACTCGTGAGTAGAAAGATATCACAAGATAGAAATCAAATACATAACGATCTATCTGAGCCATAAGATATAGTACAGTCATATTATATATAACATAAATCAACTATATAAGTACTATAAGTGTATCCCAATAGATCACGTAATCATTTCACACACACACACACATACACAGCATGCATCCAAGTAAGCCTATAAAGTAGCCAAAAATGTATGTATGTAAATATTTCAAAATAACCGTATGATACGTATATTATGGCACAAGTAGCAGACGTTGGTTTATAAAGTATTATATGCAATTTTATTTAAAGTATATATTACGCCTTTTGAAAATGATTTAAAGAAGGTTTTCTTTTGAAGGTTTCTTGTGTCATCATAGACACGTAGAAAATAGGGAGACTATAGCTCCTTTGAAAACCTCTTTACTATACATCGGTAATGAAAATAGTATTTCAGGTACTGTCTCTACGATTAGTCCTGTTCATCTATAATATAGCTTAAAACATCACAGTCTATGTAGGGCATCCATATCGATCCCTTACATATATCATATCATATCAAATAAAGCGCATCAAAATCAGATCGTGCAAATGGAAACATATCACCAAATAAATCATCAGAAAACTGTGCCAATCATTGATACGTAAATCTCAGGTGTTTCCTTATGCATTATCCCTTGGATCAGTCCTACGCACTGGTCGGTATCCTTCGGATAACCGTCGTACCCAATACTATCACCGGCCGGCCTCATCCTCACTAGGCACACCTCATCACTATATATGGGCATCTTTCCCCTAGGTACCGTACCAGGTCCACCATGTATCTTTAATCGGTTCCCATTTCCTCGATTAGGATATTATATCATGAAAACAAGAAAACTCATGATGGATTCCCAAATCATCATATCAAGAGAAAACCGCACTTTTGAAAACTTACACAATGTTTTATAAATCATACCACGGATTCTCAAAATCAATGGAAAATATCAAGTCCATAAGGACAAATCCATAACTCATATCATGTTCATAAAAACACAATTTAACATTTATCTTCGCCACAATTGGCTATAATCATATATCATATCCATGGCAATGGTATTCGGATATCAAAATCATCATATATCCTGCATACAAGCATGGATAATTCACACAAGCTAATAAACACGGCAGTTTTTACTATGTCATGGCAATACTAATGACGTGTGGTGTAGCATACGCATTTGTGATTGTTCAACATAGCAATCATTAGTAAATATGCAAGTGTTCTATCAAGTGTCATCATATGAGAATAGCTCTTGATTTCCTATCTAGACAAATATAATAATCGTCAACATGAATATAATTACTACACGAGTAAGCATAACAATCCTACAATGACATGGCAGTACCAATGATGTGTAGTGTAACATGCGAGTCTGTGATGGCGCCACATGGCAATCATTGATAGTTGTGCAGTGTTCTATAAGTGTATTCATACAAATATGATATCATAACTAATTATACGAAGCGCGAGCGTATAACAAGTAAAATAAACGTAACATGACCAAGCGTAATATATACGATTATACAGTTTAAAATAGAACGAATGTTGTTTAGAAAGAAGGAGGCTGTAATTTTTTTACTATAAATATTCATTTGAAATAAGAAGTATATTCTCGGCATTAGTGTTTATAATTGGAAACGAATTATTGGTTTTACAAATAGTATAATCAATAATCTTAATAATGTCCTAATCGAGATTAAATATCAAGACTCCACGAGTCAAATAAACAGAAGCTACAATCAGCGATATATCTTCATGACATCCAGTACAGAATCTCCATCGTATGATGTCAACAATCATCCAAACAATATAAGTACGGACTTATAGTCGCGCACGACATATAAGAATCAATATCATATATATACACATATATATAACTTACTAGTTATGAACTATATACTAACTACATAATCTACATCTATAGACTAATTACATAATAGCCTAAGTATCTGGGTTATATATATATGCTTTCTATACTAAGTGTTCCCTAGAATTAGTTCAGGGGTGCTATTCGCCATCCACCCAATTTCCTCCGTGGATATGAATCTACTCACCGAAGTACGCTTCGCTCTAGTCGAAGCCAACGACCGTCTCGCCCTTCCTCGCCGTCTTGGAAGTCTCCGCAATGGTTCCTATAACCAAAGTAGTCATTAACATGTAAGGAAACTCCATGAAAACCAATACAAACCCAAACAAACGAAATACAGTGAAAACGTAATCAAAATAGCAAAACTGTCAAAATTACTAAAGGACAGACGTCTAAACCTATAGTAGGCACACATCTGACCAAAAGGTCACAGTTGTATAAAAACTAAGCAAAAGTATGAAGAAGGGGTTACAGACGTCTGACCAACTGGTCACAATCAAATAGAAAGTAGACAGACGTCTGAAAAACAAATCTCAAGAAATCCAAATCAAAAGCATACGTCTTTTCACTTGAGCATCGGATGTCTGAAAATCAACAAATCAAAGATTCACATATCATTGACAGACATCTGAATCTTTGGGGGACAGACGTCTGCAGAAGGAAAAACATGAAAATCATATAAGAAGCAGACGTCTGAAGCTCAAATGAGCAGGCGTCTGAAGAAGGATTTTACTGAACGAATTTTGTAAAAACTGGAAAATTCCAAAACCTTAAAAATCCATTCTTTTGCACCAAAATACCCTCTACTTCCCAAAATAGGGTGTATCCACCAAGTAAATTATACCAACACTCACCACTACTAGTGGATTATCTCAAAAACCAAGCTACAAGGAATTCAACCCATAAAAATACCATTTTTAATATAGAAACTATATTTTTCCATGGCCAAGCATATCAAAACTTGTAGATCTTTTGGTAAAGAAGAATTCTTACCAATTGAAGTGATGAAAAGTGAAGATCCAAACTCTAGGGATGTCCATTTGAAGATCTTGGAAGTTGTGGTGGCTTCACTTTAAGTCTTGATGGGTTTAGATAAAGAAAACTTAGATTTTTTATTGAAGGAGGATTTGTTTTGGTTTGGGTTTGGGTGTTTGAGAGTTAAGAGACATTTGGAGAGAGATGGGAGATATTTTGGAGAAGAGAGAAATGAGATGGGATTATGAGAGGAGGAGGAGAGAGGGTGTGGGTATGGTGAGAGGATATGGCGCTTTCTCTCTCTATCATAATAATACAATAAACACAAAAAACTATATCATTTTCAAAATATCTCACATTTACCAATTCCCACATAAATATACATACAGATGTCAATCCGGAAAAACCCAAATCCATACACGGTATTATTTGCATAAAACTCATAGTTCCCATATTTAAATTATAAAATAATATTTATAATTTTCAAAATGTTACACCATCTATCTTACTGTATGAGCCTTTATGTTGCCCTTTTTCACAGAAGGAAAGACGGTCTAT
Source organism: Agapanthus africanus (assembly GCA_030015575.1). Lineage (NCBI taxonomy): Eukaryota > Viridiplantae > Streptophyta > Magnoliopsida > Asparagales > Amaryllidaceae > Agapanthus > Agapanthus africanus. The sequence goes on along the minus strand of CM057350.1, from coordinate 470,037,548 downwards.
ATACCCTTAGAAACACTGGGCTGTTTAGGTATGCATGTTATGAGCGTCTGCTATTTTGGCTGTCGTTTCCTACTATGATGACAATATACCGCATATATAGGGAAGTGTCAGGAAAGCGGGTGAATAGCAGACCTAGTTATTTAGAGCCGGAGGAAGATCGATTGGAATGTTTTCTGATTGCATCGCAAACGCAACTCTTATTGAAGCCATGGTGGCGAGGCTTAAGAGTGCAATGAATCGAGAGGTATACCTAGGTGTGCAAGTACGCTTCCGAGAGGGATCGAAGGTACTTGAACAGACATGTATGATTGGATCTGGGGTACGAGATTTCGTGAGCCTAACATATATTTGGTTTATATTGTTTTTTTCTTTTAGGGAGATCTTTGTGTCGGTCCTAATGGATCTGGCTGCAAAGCTACCCACTTGTAGGTTCTTAACGGTCCATGCCGCACCAACATAACAAGTATGGATAAGAACAAGGAAGAGAATGAGGAGAGTCTCAGGGAGACAATTGATTCAGGGAATCAATGGTTTAGGGAACCAGCTTAGGAAGCTATGGACGGCACCGACTCGAATGTGTGAATGGGAGTATGTTAGTCATTGGATCTGATCCAGCCCAATATCCGCCCATATGAGTGGGTACCCTATATATTCATATATGGGAGGTTAGGGTTTCATATGAGTCATATGAGATATTATATGTGAGATATACAATAATATATAGAGAATTTTTCTAGAGAGAAAAACAAGAGAGACGCCGTCTCCTTCTTCATCCTATTCTACTATGGTTGGCTTGCGGGGTGATCATGTGGGGAATTCTTGCTTCTTCAAAGTGTGGTTTCCCTCCAGCCATTGTGTGGAGGCGTAAGAAACCGGATCTATAACGTGACGTGGGTGAGGATAACGATCCCACCAACCGGATCACGTATATCGGTAAACCTTTAGAGTAGATACATGTTATTTCAGCTGCTTTGATCGTTTGTATTGTATCTACGCATCTAAAGTGAACATATGGAGTTTAATAGTTTCTTCTTCGTTCTTTTTTTTACTGTGAGTTCTTGCTGTGGTAGTTTTCATTATAGAGAGGCCGACATAATATTTGTCTATAATATTTATGGATTTTTCTTTTTCAACATCTCACCTCAAATTCTCTTTCTTTTTTCTTCACCGAGGGTCTTTATGTAGGGTTTTCTTAATAGAGCTTAAGGATGCTGAGAAATGAAGTACCTATGCAATAGGGGATAAATAGGGGTTGGGCCCATGACTTATGTGTAGGCCCCACTAAAGTCCATTGTCTCTAGTTTGTAGACAGTTGCGTAGCTGCTATTGCGCAGCTACTCTCTCCTTTTTAATATCCCCAAACAAAACTCTACTCCGATATGTTTTAAAACACAATTTAAAGCTATGCTCGTGGTCAGAAATGCCTACCCTAATTACCTTCCATCCATTTTTAGAAGGAATAAAAAGACCAAATTACATCTTTAACGGATATTAATTATGCCGGTATAAATTGTCTACTCTTCTTTTGTTTTTCCTTTTTATGGAACTAGCCCATAAGCTCTAACCTATGCACACAACACACTCACACACGTGCACAAAACACACACATGCACCCAAGGGGACCATGAATTTACCCTAAAAGCGTTAATTTGTGGCCACTTCTCCTCTTGGAGTTCATGGGGCTTGAACCACACTCTCCCTAAGAAAGAAAGTGCCCATACCAACTGAGTTATAGCTTATTGGTATTGCATACTCTTCTTCGTTATTGCTTTATACATGTCTTCTCTCTCTTTCTCCCTGTCTCTCTTTTCTTTTTCCTTTTTTACTTCTCTCTCATTGTTGTCTACCTCCTTCTCTCTCATCCCTTGCTTCTATCTTTCATGCCCCGCTTCCTAAAAAATGAGACGAGAACGTGACAAGGCCCGCGATATATTTATACCGAGAAGCACACCTTCTCAATATAAACACTCTAAGCATCTAGTCATGTAGTAACTGTATTACAAGAATTTATATCACACGGAATCAAGCAACATTATTATAGCAAGATAACAAAGCTTTTAACGAAGATACTTCAAGTCTTAAAGAATACAAAAAGGAGGAATATGTCTTTACACACGAGACATTTAACGGAGTACATAACATGAAGCAAAAGATAACGAGAAATCTAAAGAAAACATGAACATGAATATTTCTAATACTCGGATTGGTTCTAGAGGTGCGATAGATCTTCTGTCGTCGGGTCCACTTCACCGGGAGTTGCCTCATACAACAACAACAACAATAACCGAGCCTTTTATCTCAAGCATATGGGGTAGGCTACATGAACCAACATGAGAATCACGCCGGGTACAGCACATGAATCCTCCGTCTCCACTCACTCCTATCAAACAATATACTTTCATTGAGGCCTTTGGCAACCATATATTTTCGTATCACCTCCATCCATGTTTTCTTTGGTCTCCCTTTCGCCTTTTTAACATTGTGTATATCGATAGTATCCATTCGTTGAACCGGTGCTTTCATAGGTCTGCATCGCACATGACCAAACCATCTTAGCCGGTTTTACCGCATCTTCTCCTCCACAGGTGCTACACTAAATTTTGCACGAATATTCTCATTCTGCACCTTATCTTTTCTAGTGTTACCATACATCCAACGAAGCATTCGCATCTCCGCTACATGGATATTCTGTGTATGATACTTCTTAGGAGCCTAGCATTCTGTACCATATAATAAGGTGGGCCGAATAGCTCTCCGATAAAACTTCCCTTTCAACCTTAACGGAAAATTACGATCACACAAAATCCCTGTTGCACTTCTCCATTTCAACCAACCAGCTTGGATCCTTTGATTAATATCACTATCAATCTCCCCATCCTTTTGGATGATGGAACCTAAATATCTAAATTGATCGCTCGGTGATATTTCTTGTCCTTCCAGTGTTATACCAATGTGGTCTCGACTTCTCTATTTGCTAAATTTGCAATGCATATATACTGTCTTGGACTTGCTCAATCTGAACCCCCGAGATTCCAACGTTTGCCTCCATAACTCCAATTTGGTATTAACCCCTGCTTTCATCTCATTTACTAGAACAATATCATCAGCGAATAACATACACCAAGGTATCTCATCTTGGATAGTTCTAGTAAATTCATCCATCACGATGGAAAATAGAAATGGACATAATGCTGATCCTTGATGTAAACCAATTGTAATCGGAAAATCACTCGTTAGGCCGCCGCAAGTTCTGACATTTTCCACTATTCCATCGTACATATCCTTAATTATATCAATGTAGTTGACGGGGACCCCCTTCTTCATCATTGCTTCATCCTCAACCAAAATTAATTCTGACGAAATATTTTAAATGTAACGAAATATCCGTAAGCGACCTGGCGCTCGGGTAAGTATCCCAAGTTTAATAATCTTGGATAAAAAATACTCGTCATGAATACATAAAGTGCATTGAACATTACTACAGTAAATAACAAGGGAAATTGTGGCATGTGAGTCTAGAAAATTATCAACAAGTTGTTTATTTAATAGCGGAATTTTATTTACCAAGTGCAGATGAATGAATGAGCACAGTATATCGAAGGGTATTCCACTTATGCTAAGAAATAACAATACATGCATAAAAGTTAGCATTCCGTCTATGCCCGGAACCACGGTAGCATGAAAGTCAGCATTCCATCTATGCCCGGAACCACGACAACAATAACGGGACCCTCGATACATGTGTTACGTTTCCCTCCCCGGACTACCACATTATCCCTATGTCAAATAGTTTTGTTTGTTCTCCGCCGAAAACAGAGATGAACTGGGATAGATCGTCCTGCCTGAATTTAGGGGAAGATGCTATTTGGATTTCTCCATCCACCTCTCTGAAGATACCAAGTTGATTTATGGCACCGTATATCGGAGGTTTGGATAAATGCGACCGATGTAGCAGACTTTGTCAGATTCCCCCTCATTTGTGAGGGGTTTTTAATTATGGGGACGCTCTTCCCTACAGGCACAAACCCCTCCAATTAGTTACGTTACCGCATTGCGATAACCACTTTCTCCTTTTCCAGCAGTTCACTTCGTGTCATGTGTTATTTTGTTTTTATGTATTTGCCCGTGGATTGTATACGGAGACTAGTTTATGTCGTCACCCATAGGGCGCGGATCAGTCCAAATCCGTATATTTTAGATTTGGGTGTGTTTTATTTAAGGACCATTAATCTAGTTTGAGATTAAGATCGACTTAAATATACGAGCATTTGGGCTCAATTTATTTTTAACTAAGGATGCATTAGCCATATTTGAGACTAAGATCAACTTAGCAAAATTTCGAGGATCATTTTTATTTCAGATCCAACAACAGAGCATTTGGGCTCAGCTGCAAGAAAACCTTTTTAAAGAGACTAAACCAATTTAGGCTTAGTCTACTCAGTTTTTTTTGTTCAAAAGTGCTAAGCACTTATTTGGACTCTATTTGTTCAGCCCCCCCTCTTTATGCAAAAGTACTGAGCACTTGTTTGACTGTAACAACCCCAAATTTCCTATACAAATTTTTCTAAATATTTTTCAAAAATCCATAAAGGGGTATTTTAGCCTGAGCACAAGTTATAAGTAATTATTTTGCTTTTTAATTACAAGTTAAAAGAATGTAACAACTCCATTTTTAGTGTACAAAAATTTGCTTTAAAATTAATGTATACTTGGGGTATTTACATTTACTGTTATTACTGTAAGTAATTAATTAGCTCCATAATTACAAGAAGGAGCTTGTAGCTCATTGGTAATACCTTGCACTGCTGAACCAAGCCACCAGAGTTCAAATCCCATACCCCACATTATTTTTAATATTGATTTTTTTTAAAACCTTTAGAATACCAAGAGTTTACACGTGCATATCTCACAAAAACCCCAATACACCCAAAGATGTAACATTTCCAGGAGTTAGATGAACCGTCGGGGGGGATCCCGGCCGCCTGACTCGGCTGGGAATCGGCCAAATCGGCCTTGACTCAGTCTGACTCCGTCCTCAAACCGAGTCACGGCCGAGTCAAGGCCGAGTCGGCCGATTCCGGCGACGACCCCAACATGAAAATTGTGTCTTTTCATATTCCCTATGCATCTGCAAAATTTAAATCTCAGACCATTTCCAGAGCTCTTAAAAAACCCCAATTACTCCACTTTTAATACATTTTTATTATATTTTATCACATTTTTATTTTAAACTTTTCATCTACCCTAACCCTAGCCTAACCCTATAAATACCAACCCTACACACTACCCTCTCACCCCAAAATCCTAAGCCCACTCTCTCAAAATTTTTCCAAAGATCGTGTACTTTGAAAACAAGCTCAAGGCGAAGCTCCGACGAAATTCCGGCAGAACTTCCGGAGATCATCTTAGGAACTATCGGCGACGACGCAACACACCGACGATCCCTCTAGTTCCCTCTCACTCTCTTGAGTAATCTAAAATCCATAAGTCCCTTTCTATCTCTCTTTTCCATTCTCAAAATACGAAATTACAAAACCCGAACGAATCGGAACAAATCTGATTTCCGATTCGGTTTTCTATAAAATTCCACTTCTTACTGATATAATCATACCTAAACTTCCTCATGTTGACTATTAAACACTAATCAAACAATTTGATCAAGTTTCATCACATGAAATGATAGCTTTTTCAATTTATCGTATTTTTCACTTAAATACCATATTGTTTCAATCCTTCATTTAACCCCATCAAACTTGCTATACATTTAAAGTAGACCACGAGGTAATGACTTACCTCCTCACATACTCGTATGCAACACCCCCGAGAACCTAGAATACGAGAAAACAAACATTTTCATTTAAATACCACATACTTAATAAAACCAATTCTAAAAGATTTAGTTTTGATACACTTTTTAAAGAAGTACCAATTATTATGAAAATACGATGAGTTGTGGACATCAGTCGTTTATCTAAATCTGATTTTGTGGTGTCTATGCTTGGCAAGTGAGAAAGGTAACTTTAAAAGGCCCATCTCACGGTGATTCGTGAATGGATCCCTCCTTTCCTCACTTGTACTTACCTGGTCACAATTGGCGGTGAAGAAGCGATTTGAGGTATCTCACAACTTGTCGTCTAGACCAGTTAGGCATAGACTAGTTGACTTAGGAGAATCTAGAACACACAATACGGAAAATATACACCTTTACAAATAAATACCATTTACTTCATAAAACCGTTTTCTAAAAGATTTAGTATTTTACAATCTTTGCAAAGCGCCGCTACAACCCATTTTGGGGAACCCGTTCAGGATGGTGCGGTTTATCACACACCCTCGGGCTTAGCAGTGCGAGATTCAGACCTCCGCAAGGAGCATTCGGTCTCAAAAGATTTAAAAAACGACATCTTAAGAAAATGAGATTTTTTAGGATATAAAATATTTATTAAAATTATTTTGTATAAATATATTTATATTTATTATTAAAATATCTATTTTGTTATGATATAAATATTCCACCTTTTTCTAAAAATCATAAGAACAAATTTTACACTAAAATACCATGAATTCCAAATAAATCAATATTATAAATAAATACCTTTAATTATGAATCTAGGATATTTTCACTAGAAATATCACAATATAAAATCCACATTCATTATAACTCTAAAAACGAATAATGAATACTTGAGGTGTATTTTGAAAAGTATATAAAAGTATTTTTACATAAAACCCCCTCAAGCTTTATAAATTACCCTAAGGACCCTAGCAATTATAGGTTTAAGAAACAATCAAGACTTCGAGTTATATTTCTAATTGTCTGACTCGGGTTTGAGTCTGATTAATCTGACTTGAATATGATTCAAGTCAATCTACAATCTACAATCTTCAACAGAATCCATGAATCCAATTATCAATCTATACGACTTGAATGAACCGAACCATGGATATACTTTCCATTTATATGATTCTCCAGTTATTCCATTTACATGATTCCACAGTTACATCCGTTTACTGATATCATGGTTCCGGTCAGTCTTTCAATTATACATTCAATACAATTTACAGTACAAAACAAAACAAATAAAACACTACGGGGTTTAAGGGGTAGATTGGTACGGAAGATGTTAAAGGTGGCACGAGACGGTAAGATTAAGACACCTAACATGAATCCAATTGCCGTTGTTCCGGGTTGTATAACGGAGTCTTGTACTTCCATTTGCCCTGGTCTCTAGCATACTGAGACCCCTCTCGTATACACTGGCATTCTTCTGTACCAAGCTATAAACAACAGCGTTAATACAACATTACAACAATATAACACAACATTAAAAACTACTCTCTCTCTCTTTATACTTTTCTACTTCTCCCTTATCATTGGGACTTACCGAGCGATCTACTCGCTGACGACATTCTATTTCTTTCTTCTTTGAATATCGTCAGGTGTTTTGGACCCGACAGAGATTGAGCCATCTGTAGAAGACTTGGATCAGCTTGCTGAAGAACCAGAGCTCTAGTTTCATTATACATTTTCCATTCAGTACCTTTCATTTCCTGTCATGCTATTGTTTAGGCATCATTTTTATTTCAGTTGTATTTCCTTTTCATGCATTGTACAAAAGAATGTTAATAAATAAAAGTTGTTGTTTTTATTATACCTTGCCTCTTGTGTATTTTCTTTTATATTGCTTAGTTACGCTTAGCGTATTTGCTTCTGAGTAAATACGTAGCGGTCCAGTCGCGTCCCCTTCGCCGTAGAATGGGAAGCGGGGCGTGACATTGACGCTCAGGTACTCACATAGGTATCATGTGAAGCTTTCAGTTATGGGCGTTGCCTAATCAGTTTAAGCACTCAGTTATATATATATAGTGTTACACACTTTTTTTATGTGGCGTCCACATGAACAGCACGTGCGGCGCTGGGCACTACCCAATCAGTGCTAAGCATTTAGCCGTTTTGGCTATGTATGAAGTGCTAAGCACTTTTTGTATGGCGTCCACATGAGGAGCATGTGAGGTGCTGGGCACTGCCCAATCAGTGCTAAGCACTCACCCGTTTTAGCTGTATATGAAGTGCTAAACACTTTTTATGTGGTGCCCACGTAGGAGCACGTGAAGCACTGGACGCTGCCCAATCAATGCTAAGTACTCAACCATTTTGGCTGTATATGAAGTGACTTAGATTCAGCGCCCATGTATATTTCACGTGAGGCACTGGCCCTCTGCTCTGGACGCCCGTATGTTTTTTACGTGAGGCATTGGGCGCTATTGGGAGGGCGCCCACACGGGGAACACGTGAGGCGCTAATCTCTTTTCTTTTTTAGAGATTAAATCTCTGTTAATGCCAGTTTGTCCATTAATGATCATCAAGATCTCAATTTTGGAGACCTTGGATCGTTTTTTTTTTATTATTGGAGGACTAAGCTCTTCTTTTCTATTTATAAGAACTAAGTTCTTTATGTAGGGTTAAACCCTAATTTCGGAGGAATAAAATTCCCAGAATACATGTTCTTTTTCTTTTTCTTTCTTTTTAACCTAGTTCTTTTCCGAATCTTTGATTCTCAAGAATAAGATCTTCCCGATGAGAATTAAATTCTCAACTTGTGCGAGACTTGTCTTATGGATCTCTGATCCAGAGGAAGAACTAAGTTCTTTGAGAAGGGTTAAACACTTAAATAGGTAAAAAGAGATATTTTGATCTCTGTGTTTCCTTTACCTAGGGTTTTGAGGAGGAAAGTCTTCTTCTTTTCTTGAGAATTGAGTTCTCTGTTGTTTTAGAAGCTTTCTGTATTTTTCCATAAGCTTATGGGGGGTTTCCCTCTATATGAGACTTGAAGTCTCGGGTCTTTTATATAGTAAAGGAAAATTGTTAATTAGTTTTGAGAAAATCTCTCATTGAGAGATTCTAATTGATTTAATTGGTCTCAAAATTGATTTAAGGAATTTTACCCACCGTTGGATCTTTGAACCAAATGTTTCTGTTTTACAGAATATGTTTTCTTGTTTTCAGCAAGATTGAGGAAATATTTTCCCGTATACAGAATTTATACTATAAAATGGTGATTTTTAATCACCATTGGATTTTTAATCCAAGGGCTCTCTGTTCTACAGAAAGCAATCTTTTTTTTTTGTAAAGATTGAGGAATAAAAAAATATTCCTTAGAATAGAATTTAATTCTATTATTTGATGATTTATCATCACCATTGGATTTTTGATCTAACGGTTTGTTTAACAGAGAGTATCCTAATTTTTAGGGAAATATCCCCATGTAAAATTTAGTTCTACTTGATTTTAATTTGAGCGCTGGCTCTCACGTGTCATGTACGTGGGAGCTATTTAAGAATTTAAGTCTGGGTGCTCTTGTGCTTTGCATATTGGCGCCCATGTGAGCTTCACGCGCTGGCGCCCTCATAAGGGGCACGCGAAGCGCTGCCTCAACAAAATTTTAACAGAGCTTAGCTCTTTTATTATGTTTAAATTTTGGGGGAACAAATGCCCCCCACAGTTGTTCTCACATGGCTTCCACGTGAGTGCAACGGTGCCACTTTTTCCACCGTTTGATCTTCTAGGGAGTTGAACCGTCCCTTCACATCTTATAAATATGGCCTTTGGCCCTTGAGATGATTGTCGTCTCATCATCTTTCTTTCATCATCTTTCTTGAGTCTTCTTCCTCCTTGAGAATTTAATTCTCATCTCAGAGCTTAGATTTCTGTCGACAGAACTTTTTCATAGTTAAACTCTGTCAAAAAACAATTGGTAAGGATCATGACCAGAGTTCAACTCTTAAAAGAACCTTCTTTCTTGTCTTGGATTTTTAACCCATTAACAGAGCTTGACTCACTCTTTTTTAAAATGATCTCTCAGAGATCTTAAGAAGAATTCTTACCCCTTATTAAATGAACCGTGGGTGTCAAATCTCTGTTAGTTCTTTTCTTAGGGTTTTACCCTATCATTGATCTTGCTCTTTGAGGGTTTCTTGAATTTAATTCCATCTATCTCCCAACATGAGGGGCTTCTGGGATTTAATCCCATTATTTGAGGAATTTTAATTCCATTTTGCCTTACAGAGCTTAGCTCTGAGAAAATATTTTTTGAACTTTTTGGGAATTTTATTTCCCTTTCCTATTTCCCTTTATATATATATATATATATATATATATATATATATAGGGTTCTAATACCTTTTTCACAGATTTGAATTTGTTGCAGGGCTCGTTTTTCGAGAACATTTAGAGTTTTTAACTCCACTGCTCAATAGGATTATTCAATTAATGAAAATCCTTTTGGATTCTCACAATGGGTGCATGTCTCATCATTGATGAGCCATCACCTTGATTTTGTGGGGCCTACTTTTTTGACTCCAGTGACTTTATTATGCCATAATGGGGTACAGATTTGGGTGTACTGAAAATGCTAAGGCCCTTAGTTGTAGTTAATTGCATTATGCAAATCACCAACTCTCTACGGGTTTTTTAGGTACTATGGCTTCCGATTCCATTTTTCCTTATGTCCGTTCGGAGAGCGCTTTTGCCGAAGCGCCTACGGATCGGGAAGTCTTTGCACTAATCTGGGACTATGACCCAGAGCAGAATTCTCTTCATCTATAGGGATCTTGGTATAGTTATATTATCCGGGGTCGGCACAGCTTTACTTATGCGGTTCCATCAGAACCGATCCCGTTGATTCATTATGCTGACCCCTCCGCAGGTTACTTATGTAGTGGAAGAGGTCAATTGGACCTCGGAAGGTCGTCTCCAACCTTCTATGGCGTCGATACCCATCCAGCCATAATGGCCCTAGATATTCTGGGACGTCGCAAATGCCAAGGAGAAGAGCGTCCTTAGGGTAGGGTCAGGTTTATATAATAGGAGTGACCCCCCGACATCCGGCTGGTTATTGTTAGTTATATGTATGCCCTAGAGGCCATTACTATACATAGGATGTATATTGTAGTGGGTGCTTGGACATATATAGGGAGGACTTTCTTGCTCGACATGATAGTATGCTATCTGGTTGATCTTTACCTTAACGTGTACACTGATTGTCTCTCTGTTACATGTTGGTAAAGCCCTTAGGATGAGTACTTGACTACCTGGACTATGATGCGGATCATACTAGTGGGGACATGGTAGTCCATAAGTACATCCTTCAAGGTCCCTAGTCGTGGGTATATCGAGACGGGGCATCGATATACCAGAGTAGACTAGCGTATACCTTCTCGACCCATACAGATGGGCGATGGATGATCCCATATCCATTGGTGTTTGACATCAGAGATGATATACGGGTGCTCAGTGGAGACTGGGTACACTGGATGGACTCGCCGAGAACTCCCAGATAGTATTATACCTTACGTCAGATGGCAGTTCTCTGGTGACACTGGTACAGAGTAGTCTGTTGACCCGAGATCGTCATAGAGTCTTGTGTGGTTCCCACTGTGCTTTGATTTCCACCTTACCACGTCCAAGAGGGCGTGCAAAACGGTGGTTTTTGGGTACAGTCCTGAGTCACATGGAGGCAATGAGCGATAGGAGGGGATTCGTCTCTCCCGGTATAGGGGGGTTGATGTTGCGCTGTGTTCGATTGGCTATAACCGGAAATCCCTGGCCAGGGTTGCTGAGATTTACTGGTAAGTGTTACCTGTAGTTTCTCGAACTGTTATAGACCTCATATCGACACGACTTATCGAGCTGTTGGGGTCTAACGTTTACTACCCCTAGGCGAGATATGCGACATATCAGACGACGAGACCGGACTGTATGGTAAGTGTTACTGGTTGGATTCACAGGAGTATGAGCGGGCTTGCTCGTCGATCTTCTGATCGCTCAATACCCGGGTGTCCGTTACGTTTAGCAGACCGCTTGCGGCTTGTGGGTGTTTGATATGATCATCATCTGCTGCCGGCGTATTGACGAGTCTTTAGAGTCCTACACAGAGGTTTCCTGGCTCAAGCGAAACGAAATAGGAGCGCATATGAGATATGTGCGGGACTGAGAATAATGCGTGTATGTGATACCGTATTCTATTCTCGCGATGAATGTATCGATTGGTTGTATGTGATATAACCTAGATATCGAATCAAGGATTGATTCGATAAGCCGATACATAGAATACTAGTCGGTTATATGTGATATGACCGGATCGTTAAATCAAGTGTTGATTTAATGATTTAATGCATAATTATATATTTGATATATTACTTTGCATTAACTAGTATTGGTTCACTTTAAATGGTTTTTCTCACTTGTTTGTGCACATTGTATATGTGATATATTTTTGTGCACAAGTTTGTATCATGTTTGATGATACATGTTTGCTAGGGTTTGTGTAAAGAATTAAACCTTGGTTAAGTAAATGGTTAGGGTTTTTATTTAGTTATTCATTCATTTATCTTTTTAATTGGATTAAAAAAAAATGGGATAAGAAAACAAAATGGTTGCTTCCATTCTTGAAGCTTGTTGAAGCTTCATGAAGCTTTGACCAAAGTGACCATTTTGTCTTCATCCTTAACCCTAACCATTCATCTAACCTTAGTCAATTCTCTACACATAACCATGGTTGATATTATGATAAGGATTCATTTTTCTTTGGGTTTTGGAATTAACTTATCATAATATTCTTGCTTCTTCTTCTTCTTCTTCTTCACATGAAGAAAAGCTTGCTATCAACAATGGCAACTAGTGAAAATGAGTGAGAAAACCAATTCTAAAGTGAACCCACCTCCTATTTCTTCATCCTCTACCTCTTGCCAAGTAGTATAGGGTGTTTTCTTCACAAGTTTCATGACTTGGTGAAGTAGGAGCTTGATCTTGTGATGCTTCGACGTAGATCATCTTCGGCATCGTAGTCGATGACCTAGCCCGCCCATTTCTCCGATGAAGCCGACGCTAGAGCCTGGAATTCGATTTGGACAGCAAGGAGACTTCATCATGGAGCTATGGAGGTGGAGGACCGGATCTACAAAGGTTGTATTTCCGTTCTTTTAGTTAAGTTGTTAACTAGTTTCCTTTTTCGCCTAAAATCCTAGTTAACGATCCGTATTAGGGTTTCTCGGCACTTGTAATGTTAGAAAATGGCATGGTTGATGCCTTGTGAGACCTCATTAGCGTGCCTAGGATCCCTACAGTGGTATCAGAGCCTAGCTAGAGCCTTAGGCGATGCGTAGACGATGTTAGAAACCCGATCGAACCCGAAACCCCAATTTTTCACCCTCTCTGGACATTTTTTAAAAACTGGGTTTTTTCTAGATTAAAAATTCTTTAAAAATTCAGCAGGAAGTTCTAAGAATTACGGTGCAAAAATTACCAACAGATATGTCTAAAGCGCCGCGGAACCGCGGCAGAAGCCTGGCTTCTGCGGCGGTTCCGCGGCCATCTAATGACGTCAGCCTTCCAATTTTGCACAGTAATTTGTTTCTTGAGGTGCTGAGTTTTCTGGGATTTTTTTTTTAATCTGAACTCAAGAGTTGAGTTTTCTGGGGTGTTTTGGAGCTTCGATGATTCGATCGGATTATCCGACTTTGTCTATGTGGTTTTCCGGATATTTTTAGAAACTGTTAAAAAGTTCGACCGGATATAAATACCCACATTTTCCCCTGTCGGGAAATTTCCAAGTGTTGGATCTTTCCGTAGTTTAATGACGTTCTAAGTAGTGCAAGTAACGCGATGGTCCCTCTAGAAGACAACAAACCTTAACTCGATTATGTGACCGTCTTGAACTGCCCTTTGAACCTTCGGGTTTGGGGCAGTACGGCGTCCCACATGTGAGGCGTTGGCTTGACCCTTCTACGGCTGGACCGTTGGTACTGAGGCACGAAGTGAAAGTTTTTAAACTTATTTCATGTGTTGAGCTGTTTCGGGAAAACTTGGGTGTTCGATTGCTCGATCGGAAAGTTTAACATTTTCTATTTATCTGGAATGTGATACAATATTTGGAATTCACAAGTAGTTATGAGATAACTGAATGAATGTTATAAATCTAGCGGTTTAGTCTCACTTGATCGGTTGCCACGGAATTTTGATGTGATCAAAAGTCCGTCGCAATCACGTAGCGTACGCGGATACTCGCCGGGTAAACTTAATAGACAGCCTCACTCCATAGCCCCGACCAAGTGACTGTAGGAGGACCCCGTCGCCGAAAGAATCCGTAAGGGTGCTCGCGGTAGCGGTGTTCCGCCTTGGTGCACTTCGTCGACAGTATCAGGGGTGCGGCTGCCTACTAAAGTTTGCGACGAGTATTCGATCAGGATGTCGGGAATCCTGTTGAATTGCCCGACCTGATATTGAAAAGTGTTTTCGATTTTGAGACTAAAATGCGGGGTTTATAATTGTTAGGCATGTGATGTCTAAGGAATTCATTTGATTAGGCATGCGATGTCTATGCAGATTGCGGATTCCAACTGTTGTAGTTTTACACTTTCTTTTCTGTGACCGTAAGTGTTTTATGTGATATCGCCGGTTTCGTTGCTATATGTCAACGACAATTGGGATGCGCATATTTACTTACGTTGATGACATGTGATGTTATGTGTTGCTGGATATGTTATATTGGATCGTCGTGTTTGAATAGCCGGGGGTTTTTATGTGAGATGAGTGTTTTTCATTTTCATTCATGTAAAAACTTGTATGTAATATTCTTTTATTGGGACACTTCCAGGTTGCGGAAGATGTCACCCTTTGTATATTATTTACTTTTCCGCACTAGGATAGACCCAAGGAGGAGAGCACAAGTAACCGGGTTCTAGGGTCCAGTGGGAGACCATCTCGAGGAGTCGAGTCCGGGTCTCCTAACCCTAGAATTGGTAGGGTTGCTTACCGCTCTCGTAGGGGTCTAGGGGTGTGGGTTTGGCTATTCATCACGACCGTGGAATCCGTGTTTTATACTGGCTCGTATTGAAAACACGGACGTCCTAGTATATCCAATATGTCATATGTTTCTTCTGCTGCGATATCTGTGATGTGATCATGTGATGTTCTGTGATAGATACTGTATATAGTATATATGATATATTATATAGGCGTTACTTATGTTTTACACCCGCGCTAGCCCTGCCCTGCTCTGCCGTTAGTCACCTAACCTAACGGTGTACGAGGGGACATCGAGGCGAATGCGGATGGCATAAGTGTACGTCGTATTTATCTGTGATGTTTAGGTACTTAAATGATGGGACTTCATTAATGTGATTAATGAAATAAAAGAAACCTAAGATGTTGTAGAATCGAATTTCAAAATAAAAAGGGTAGCTACAGTTCTTTCTTTGCACAGAGGTATATGAGATATATCCTGCACCTTATTCAATGAGGAAAGGACCGAGATCCCTTCACCGGGAGTGACTCCTTTAGCAATAACTGGCAGATGCTACACACTCGGTTTGTCTTTTGATTGCTTTTAAGAGTTTTTGCTTTGCACAGTGATATATGTGATATATCCCGCACCTCATTCGACGAGGAAAGGACCGACGATCCCTTCACCGGGAGTGACTCCTTTAGCAAAACTAGAAAAGCCTCAAAAACACTCCATTTTAAAATCATTTGATTCTACAACGATATCAAGTTCATTACGCAATAGGTTTTCAGAAAAACCTGTCGTAGCCCTCCGTCATTTCAGATAAGTTGTATATAGTATTCGTGCTGCATTTGTTGGCTTTCGTCAAGGTGCAGTGTGCGGTAGCTATATGCTGCTTATCTGTTGCATACGATGCGATTGGATTAGGGTAGTCGTGCGGCTTTGTTGGCTTTCATCAAGGGTCGTGCGGGTGGGTTTAATTCAATCAAGAAATGTACGGGTTGAACTTGACTAGCGGGCTATGGTTTGTTGGCTTTCGTCAAGGTCATAGCACGTTAGGGGCAAAATATTATCGGGAATTTCAAGTGTTGAAATTTGCAATGAGATTGCATACCTTCTATGAGATAGTTGGATCCCGATACCCGCTGCGAGTAAGAGTTACTCCTGGGAGAGTTTTACATATTACAATTAGCCGATCAAGTAGGTGTCTAGAAAGGTGTCAACGAGGTTACGCCTCTGGGAAAACGAGGTTTACATTAATTAGGTTCGTGCGAAAGCACGGGGGACCTCCCTCAAAGTACCGACACTGGCCTGGCTGAAAGATTGGCGAACTTGTAGTGTGTAATTAATCCCGGCTAGTCTTTCCTTTTAGGGTTTGAAGGAAGATTTGATAAAAAGCAGTGGGAGCCATCCTGATTAGATAAAATAAAAACCAATCTATTCTTGCAAGAGCGCACGCTGAGTGTTTTCTTCTCTCTCTCTCCAGGTAGCGACCATATCACGCCTTAATCAAGATAATAATACGGATATTGACCGAACCCGCTTGGTATACTGAGCTGGGGAACGTTGGTCCCGCTTCAATTTATAATTGTTATAAGACAGAGCAGGAAATAGGGGATTACCAGAATTCCCGTGCGGCCCAAACGAAGAGAGTGCATGCTGATGCATCATCTTCGGGTGTGTTCGTTACAAAGAACTGTTTCTCAGTATCCTCCGCATCCTGGGTATATGATACCGGATCAGGATCCCAGATATGTAATAAGTTACATAGGGCTGCAAAAGGGTAGAAAAACTGAGAACGGGTGATAAGTTTCATGAGGCAGAAAACGGGGCAAGTGTTGCAGCCAAGTCTGTTGGTCACTGTCACCCTGTATTCCAAATACATTGATTCTGAACGAATGTTATTAGATACCGAACCTGATATACAAAATCATATCTATCTCTTTATTAGTAAAGAAATGATAAAATTTTGTATAGTTGGATAATGTTTTGAACATTTCCTATATCAAAAGTTGATCGGTTCAGGCACGTTATCTAAAAGCATTG
The DNA here is from genome assembly GCA_030015575.1 of Agapanthus africanus. NCBI lineage: Eukaryota > Viridiplantae > Streptophyta > Magnoliopsida > Asparagales > Amaryllidaceae > Agapanthus > Agapanthus africanus. The sequence goes on along the minus strand of CM057350.1, from coordinate 470,020,719 downwards.
ATGTTCTAAATCAAACTACAGTTCTTAGTATACAGAACACACACAGGAGGATGAGTTCAGAAATGAACAAATCCTTCTTGAGGCATTGTAGACTAGGTCATATCAATGCGACCTGACTAGCTGAAGTTACATTTAGATGCATATTTAAATCTGTTTGAATTTACATCTTATGAAACTTGCCAGTCATGTCACAAAGATACGATGACCATAGCTCTGTTTACTGGAAGCAGAGAAAGAGTTAGTAAACTCTTAGGATGATACATGTTGATGTATGTAAGGTCCCCTGTCTACGTATGCCAGAACTGGTTCTTTGTACTTCATTACATTCTCTGATGATCTTTCGAGATTCAGACCTATGTTCCTGTTGAAACACAAGTCCGAACTTTTTGAGATATTCATAGAATATAAGTTAGAAGTAGAGAACCAAAATACGGGTATAAGTATTATATCCTATGATGAGATCAGGGAGGAGAATACTTGTGCATGGAATTCCTGGACTTTTCAAAAGGAGAATGAGATTCTCTCTCAGCATTACTCCTCCGTATACACCATAGCACGATGGTATATCGGGGCGGAGCAATCTCACCCTATATGATAAGGTGTGCTCTATGATGAGTACTACTGAGTTACCTATTTGCTTTTTGGGAGTTATGCACTTGAGAAGCTGCATACCTATTGAATAGGGTTCAAATCAAATCTGTTGCCTACCTTTTCATATGTGATATGGAAAGGGAAGAGCCCATATCTTGAGATGGTTAAGATTTGGGGTTGTCCAGCCTATGTCTAAAAGCAAAATCCGGACAAGCTCGAGACAAGGTCTGTAATGTAGAACTGGAAAGGTTCCAGCTATACAAACTGCAGCTGATGATTTGAAAGAACCAAAGGATTAAATAGTTACCAACGAACCTCAGCCTCTCCGCCGATCTAGTAGGGTTCCTCACCCACCTGAGAGATACTTCGGTTACTCTATGACAGTGGGAGCCAGGATTGCATCATGAGATGATGACCCAACTAGTTTCGAGCTGGCCATCAGGAGTGGGACTCTGTAAGAATGGCTGGATGCTTAGCGATCTGAGATGGAATCCATGTACACCGACAAAGTATGGACTTTGGTTGCTATATCTGAAGGGTTAAATCCCCATCAGGAGCAAGTATATCTTGAGAAGATTACTTGGTGTAGATGGAAAAGTTGAGACTTTCAAAGCTAGACTTGTTAAAGTTTTTCGTCATCGACTAGGCGTGGATAATGATGAAACCTTTTCAAGTGGCTATGCTTAAGTCCATCCAGATCCTACTTGCCACGGCTACGTGCCATGACTACTTTTCTAAATAATGATTTAGAAGAGAATGTCTATAAGTACACAGCCAGAGGGCTTCGTAGACAGTGGGAGCAGCAGAAACGTGTACAAGATGCTTTATAGGATAAAGCAGGTATCGCGGAGTTGGAACATCTATTTTGATGTGTTAGTCAAAGAGTTTGATATCATCAAAATGGTAGATGAACCTTTTATAAACAAAAGGGTAGTAGGGAATATGGTCATGATCCTCGTAGAGTACGTGAATGACATACTCTTGATAAGAAAGGAGTTTCCTATGCTACGCTCGGTCAATCTCCGCTTATCACAATGATTCTCCATATAGGATCAAAATGATACCTCCTAAAATCCTGGGTTTTGGATTTATGAGATAGATCTAATTGGATGTTAGGATTCTCACTAGTTGTAGTGAGATGGTATCAACCGATCCTGGGGAGAATCACTGGAAGGATTCCAGGGTGATAAGGACGACTGAAAGTCAGTCACAGGCATTGTCTTTACCCTCAGTAAAGGGACGGTATGTTGGAAGGGTTCCAAGCTAGATACCGTGGCATACTAGACGATAAAGGCTCGATACATCGCTACTTAAGATGCTACCAAAGAGACAGTCTGGATGTATATTAGTTCATGAGATGAACTTCGTTCCTCCCATTGTGTGACAATGGAGTTGTGGCTTATGCCAAGGAACACCCGTCCCATCAGTGATCCAGACATATTCTAAGGCAGTGTCACCTGATCATGGAGATGGTTGATCTCCAGGGTAATCGAGGTTAGGAGAGTAGACGCAGAGGACAACACGGCGGATCCACTCACAAAGGCCTTTTCCCAGAGAGAGACTTTTATGGGATGGTTGAGTATGAGATACTGCAACCACTGCTATCAGATGGCCCTAGTGCAAGTGGGAGATTGTTAGTTATATGTATGCCCTAGAGGCCATTACTATACATAGGATGTATATTGTAGTGGGTGCTTGGACATATATAGGGAGGACTTTCTTGCTCGACATGATAGTATGCTATCTGGTTGATCTTTACCTTAACGTGTACACTGATTGTCTCTCTGTTACATGTTGGTAAAGCCCTTAGGATGAGTACTTGACTACCTGGACTATGATGCGGATCATACTAGTGGGGACATGGTAGTCCATAAGTACATCCTTCAAGGTCCTTAGTCGTGGGTATATCGAGACGGGGCATCGATATACCAGAGTAGACTAGCGTATACCTTCTCGACCCATACAGATGGGCGATGGATGATCCCATATCCATTGGTGTTTGACATCAGAGATGATATACGGGTGCTCAGTGGATACTGGGTACACTGGACGGACTCGCCGAGAACTCCCAGATGGTATTATACCTTACGTCAGATGGCAGTTCTCTGGTGACACTAGTACAGAGTAGTCTGTTGACCCGAGATCGTCATAGAGTCTTGTGTGGTTCCCACTGTGCTTTGATTTCCACCTTACCACGTCTAAGAGGGCATGCAAAACGGTGGTTTTTAGGTACAGTCCTGAGTCACATGGAGGCAATGAGCGATAGGAGGGGATTCGTCTCTCCCGATATAGGGGGGTTGATGTTGCGCTGTGTTCGATTGGCTATAACCGGAAATCCCTGGCCAGGGTTGCTGAGATTTACTGGTAAGTGTTACCTGTAGTTTCTCGAACTGTTATAGACCTCATATCGACACGACTTATCGATCTGTTGGGGTCTGACGTTTACCACCCCTAGGCGAGATATGTGACATATCAGACGACGAGACCGGACTGTACGGTAAGTGTTACTGGTTAGATTCACAGGAGTATGAGCGGGCTTGCTCGTCGATCTTCTGATCGCTCAATACCCGGGTGGCCGTTACGTTTAGCAGACCGCTTGCGGCTTGTGGGTGTTTGATATGATCATCATCTGCTGCCGGCGTATTGACAAGTCTTTAGAGTCCTACACAGAGGTTTCCTGGCTCAAGCGAAACGAAATAGGAGCGCATAAGAGATATGTGCGGGACCGAGAATAATGCGTGTATGTGATACCGTATTCTATTCTCGCAATGAATGTATCGATTGGTTGTATGTGATATAACCTAGATATCGAATCAAGGATTGATTCGATAAGCCGATACATAGAATACTAGTCGGTTATATGTGATATGACCGGATCGTTAAATCAAGTGTTGATTTAATGATTTAATGCATAATTATATATTTGATATATTACTTTGCATTAACTAGTATTGGTTCACTTTAAATGGTTTTTCTCACTTGTTTGTGCACATTGTATATGTGATATATTTTTGTGCACAAGTTTGTATCATGTTTGATGATACATGTTTGCTAGGGTTTGTGTAAAGAATTAAACCTTGGTTAAGTAAATGGTTAGGGTTTTTATTTATTTATTCATTCATTTATCTTTTTAATTGGATTAAAAAGAAATGGGATAAGAAAACAAAATGGTTGCTTTCATTCTTGAAGCTTGTTGAAGCTTCATGAAGCTTTGACCAAAGTGACCATTTTGTCTTCATCCTTAACCCTAATCATTCATCTAACCTTAGTCAATTCTCTACACATAACCATGGTTGATATTATGATAAGGATTCATTTTTCTTTGGGTTTTGGAATTAACTTATCATAATATTCTTGCTTCTTCTTCTTCTTCTTCACATGAAGAAAAGCTTGCTATCAACAATGGCAACTAGTGAAAATGAGTGAGAAAACCAATTCTAAAGTGAACCACCTCCTATTTCTTCATCCTCTACCTCTTGACAAGTAGTATAGGGTGTTTTCTTCATAAGTTTCATGACTTGGTGAAGGGAGCTTGATCTTGTGATGCTTCGACGTAGATCATCTTCGGCATCGTAATCGATGACCTAGCCCGCCCATTTCTCCGATGAAGCCGACGCTAGAGCCCGGAATTCGATTTGGACAGCAAGGAGACTTCATCATGGAGCTATGGAGGTGGAGGACCGGATCTACAAAGGTTGTATTTCCGTTCTTTTAGTTAAGTTGTTAACTAGTTTCCTTTTTCGCCTAAAATTCTAGTTAACGATCCGTATTAGGGTTTCTCGGCACTTGTAATGTTAGAAAATGGCATGGTTGATGCCTTGTGAGACCTCATTAGCGTGCCTAGGATCCCTACAGTTATCTGCAGTGGGCCCGTTATATTTTGTCAGCCAAGAAGTCATTGCTGCTGAAGACCGAGTTGTACCCGGCGGTCTACGCGTCTATTTTTTATTACTACACTCCTCATGTGTGGTGGGTTAAATCCTTCTTGGAGCAGTGGAATATTCTGACCTACACATTCATTTTATCGGACCATGAAGTATCAATCTCACTGGAGGAATTCGCTGAAATTTTTGGGTTACCCGTCAGAGGGGAGCATTACGAGGAGATACTTCCTCCTGGCGAGTACGTTTTTGCCACCGAGTCGGTAGTCATGGGCCTTACCTCGGAAAAAGCTATTCAACACAAGTTCGCTAGTTTGATCAAAGTGCTGAATATTTATGAGAGCTTGTTTTTGGAGTCTAGGAGCATGAGGTTAGCTTTTCTGACTTCGTCGCTCGTTTCCTTCGTCTGGAGGCTTTATCGAAGAAGGCTGCAAAGTTTTCCAAGCTCGATGATTCATTTGGATTTGGCTCGGATAAATTGCCAACTGCAGAAGCGGATTTAAAGCAGTTTTTATTCTGGATACCCCCATCATCCCTTTTGTAGAGATTTCCGCTCTGGATATTGATGAGGAGACATTTTTCATAGGCTTTATTGGCTTGTGGATGAGCTGGTTTGCGCTCCCAATGCACCCTCGCTACATGAGACCGTCTGTCTTTTATCTAGCTCATCGCATCGCGGTGGGGATGCGTATAGCTGTTGGGGTTGCCAGACTGACCCACTTGTATCATGGCCTAAGTACAACGGTCGACACCGCCCAGCCGGGTTTGAAGCCCATAAATCTCCCATTGCACTACTTCACCTCCTGGATTGAGATGCACGTGTTGGGTGTGTTTGGCGTGCATAAAAGTCCTAGATTTTACGAAGCATACAACTTCTCTCGGGTCATGCAATTGGTTGATGCTTTTTCTCCAGACCCAACACAGCGAGAGGCCCGGCGTTTTCTTCTCCATCCGTGCATGGTTGAGGACAGCATGACCTTCGTTGATAGGGTTCCGACCATTGGAAAGAAACCCTTCAAAGTAATCCAGCCGCTCCACGATGTCTTCAAGGATGGAGCTTCTGCTTTGAGAGCCCAGGAGATTGTACATTTTTATTCTATCAGGCTGGGTTTCCTTGTATTCAGACAGAATGCCTCGGTGTTGTTTATGAGATATAACCCGCATCGCTTTGCCCAGAAATTTGGTTACAACCAATCTGTTCCTCTTGAAGCGTTTCTCATTGATCCGGTTGCTACAGAAAAGAGCGTTTGCAACGCGGCGCATCATTTTTTTGCGGCTAAATTCAGGGTCTCATTTCCTGATCAGTAAGCCGAGTTATATCCCAAAGGCCTCGAATGCTTACATCGCCTGGTATCAGCATGCGACGAGTGCCATTGTCAAGAAGGAAAAGAGGATGCTTCTTGACCATAGGGATTCTGTCCCGGCTGGTAATCCTGCGGTTCCGCTGAAGCGACGGGCATGTCCATCCTTCTTTGAGAGAGAGCACCGCGGCTGTAGTCCCGCGAGCCTTTCCGGCTAAGCCACGGCCAGACGTAAGTGCTCCTGTGGTAGCGGAGGCATCTCCTGAGTTGGGTATTGGCTCAAAAATTAGGACTCGCCATCCCAAGAAGCCCGGAAAGTTTAAGCCTTTATCGTCGGGTGTTGTTGCCAGCTCGCAGAAAAAGAAAAAATATTTATTTACGGCTGATGTCATCTTCGGGCAAGTGCCACATTCTCCTTACAGTGAGGGCTTGTCTGAATAAGGCACCAACGATAGTCTATTCGGGGCTTCTACTGATGAGAACGCCGCTACTGATCTTCAAGCCGCTATTGAGGCTTCTGAGAGATTAGCCCATGAGTAAGCAGCGCTTGCTTCTCTTACGGCGTTAGATATATCTCATTTATATTCTTCCGTATATATATATATTTTTTGAATTTATTATGCTTTATTAACGCTCTTTTCTTAATAGGAATCTCTACTGAAGAAGCTCTTTTGGCGTCCTTCAAGACATTTGAGGAAGAGGAGAGGCTTCGCATTTCTATGGGTCTCGGTATGATTCATTTTACGTCGCCTCTGAATATATATATTTAGCTCATTTTTTTGACACTCTGACCCCTTTCTTTCTTTCTTTCTTTTATTACAGGAACCACCGCAACTTGTGTTGTTCCGAGTACGATGCCGTTCTTAGGTGGTGGTGTGGAGGAGCCTTCAGAGCTACCGGCTACAGTTGAGGTCACCCCAGGGCTGCTATGAGAAGCGTCACTAAAGCAGCTGATTGGTCCGTGATTTTGTGAAAGAAAAAGTAGTAGTAAAATAACTGCAATCAATAACGATGTCGTGTGTAGCGAACCTTTAGTGAGTACGGGTCGTCCTCTGGGATTCGTGGAATTTTATAGTTCTTGTTTTAGATCGGTTGAAAGAAATAGAAAAGAGAAAATCAAGAAGATAGTTTCAAGAAAATCAAGAAAATAGTTTCAAGATCTAATTGAATTATCAAGAAAATTTTATATAAAGAAAGCTTGTAGAATTCGATTGGATTTAGTAGTCCTGGATGACTAATAAAGATGACTCCTCTTATCTATTGATAGATTTAAAACTAGATTGATGGCGATGAATGAGGATTAGGGTTCATTGGAAGAAACTAGGGTTTCTCCTCTATTGACCCTTGTCCTTTCATTGATCTCCGTACATATATAGCCCTTAACAAAAAGATCGTCAATCTTATCTCAAATCGTGGTCGAGATTATCAAGAAATTGATATCGCGCCCGATAAGGATGTTGACTATTCTTTTGCTAAAATTTATAAACTTCATAAGACTTAAAAAGAGTATAGAATTTTATGACCCATTGATCTACCATAATCCTACAAATCCTATCAAGCGGAGAATTACTCGTGCATCATGCAATAAAAGAAAGAATAGAGAAAGAATTCATAATGAGGAAATTAAAGAAAGCGAATTGATAAAACTGATGATCTACCTTTATTACTCAACTTCATAACACATTTCTTTGAGTTTAGACTACAAGAGGAAGAAGAATTGCTCTCAATCTCTGCCTCGAAGAAGTAAATGTTCCGTCGATCTTTATGTCGCTTGATCACCTCGAGTCATGGACCTGTCTTGGATTGCTTGCTCATTGATGATGATCGGCTTCGTGTAAAGGAGAATTGATTGATGTCGCTTGATGAATTTCTCGATGATTTCTTGATCGAGGATCTTAAGATCGAAGATTCTTGATCTTAGATCTTAGATCCCCTTTTTAATATTGGATTTGATCTTGGATTTGATGTGGAGATTTTTTTGTTGTTCTTGGCTGTTTTTTAGAATAAAATTGGATGAAAATTGGATCCTTTGTAGATGTAGCCCTCGGTCCATTTTATAGCCCCAAATCCAGTAACAGAAAATCCCAACAAACTAAGTTTGTTGCAAAGAAGATTCCAGAAGAATCTTGAACCCTAACTCCTCTTCTTGACCGCGGAACCGCGGCAATTCGACCGACTCGGTCGCGGATCGGCCGCGACTCGGTGAGTTGTTGGTTTCAATCTTCTGGATTCTTCTTATGTTGGTATTTGGGTCTTTATTTGATGTCTGGAACCTTCTTATCTTTTCTGAGTCTCTGCCAGTATTTGATTCTTCGACTTTCTTTACTTTATCGGCAAGTTCTTGATTCCGGATATCTGACCTAAGCTAAACTTGCACAATATCTCAATGAAGAATGTTAGTTATGTTTGAGATACAAAATATTATGCGTAAAATATTAAACATACAATTTCCTTCATAATATTGATTATAATATATAAACACATGGTAAATGGTATTTTGCAGATGAACTTCTAATATATGTTATATTTATAATAAACACTTTTAGATGATTAAGAAAAGTAAGGAAATTGTCATGTTAAAAGTGCAATATTTTTGACTGAACAAATACTCCCAAACTTGACTTTGATCGTCTCGAGCGAACTATTTATTCAAGAGAAGGAGAAAAGAAAAATTGAAAGAAAAAGGAAAACTAACTAGCACACTTTCGTAGGCAACACAATTGCACTGAGCACGTGCAACAAGCCGTTAAACCTCTAGGTGTCCATAGTAGCAGGAGTGTTGTCTCCTGAGGGTTTTAAGTGGATTACACCCACAAAATCCTATAATAAAAGAAAAACAGTGAAAATTACATATAAAAATAAGAACTATAAAAGAAAGAACTTGAAAATCAGAGTTTCCAACTACACTAGCTTTTCGGTTGCTATGAACCCTATCTTAATAGTCATGAAAAGATATTAGAAATCACATCATCCCTCAATAAAACATCGCCTTTAACCTTCCTCCCTTCCTTTCTTCTAAACACCGATCGTAAACCTTTATGTGTGTGTAAAAGAAATCCCTACACTCGGAGAATTCAATTCAAGCTATCATACTCTTGTCCATCTACCTCAGTACTTTTTAGTCGGTGAATATTTTGGATGGAATTGCTCACACATTCTTCATGCGACCGTTAATACTTCTTGAGGTACTAACCGACCGATAATTAAATGTTCTTGCTTATTAGGTGTAATTAGCAATTTCCTCGTCTTGCAACACCTAAGGCTTAGTAGTGACTCTCAAACCAGTTGGTCTAAGGTACTAGGTGATGAAGCACCCTCGCTATATTTTATTATGCTGCCTTGGTGATTACAAAACCACTGTTCATTTTTCTTCACCATTTTATAATTTTATGCTTCATTTATATTTTCTTCGTACTTTGTCTTTTAGACAAGAGCATTTCAAGGTATCCTCTACTATCCCGAGTTTCAAGACGTGTGTAAGTGCGTATAGTAGGGTATCAATGTTTGTTTACCCCAACCAGAGCAAAGCTCTGTTCAAATTCCAAGGCGGGAAATGAAGCAACGCTTCTGTTTCCCCCAATCAGAGCAAAGCTCTGCTTTGAAAATTAAAGTAAAAATTAAAAGTTAAAATAAATGAAGCAACGCTTCAGATCCTCTGCGCTGCGTGCAGGGCGCCACGTGTCTAAATCAGGCACGCCAGCGCAGAGAGCGCATCGCCCAAGGCAGCGCGCTCAATCAGAGCAAAGCTCTATTTAAAGCAAAATTAAAGGAAGCAACGCTTCAGTTGCGCAAGCACTGCGCTGCGCGACACGTGTCAGCGCAGATGCGCTGGTGCAGTTGCGCTGCGCTTTGCGCTGCGCGACACGTGTCAACGCAGTTGCGCTGCGCTGTGCGCTGCATGACACGTGTCACGTGCTGGGGCATTTGTGCCAAACAGAATGAAGATTTTTAAGAAATCTTTCTGTTCTTGTTAAAACAAGAAGATTTTCTTCTGTAAAACAGAAGCCCTTGGATCAAAGATCCAACGGTGGGGAAAATTCCCCAAATCACTCAGAGAGAGATCTCTTTAACAAATTTAACTAATTTATGGGCACTATAAAAAGGACCCTAGATCTCAATTCAAAAGGAGGAACATTTTGTGAGAAATAAAAAATTTCAAATAGAGAGAACTCTGAAGAAATCTCAAGAAGAAAAAAGGTAAAAACCTTTAAAATAGAAGAATTTCTTCTAATAGATCATTGATCTAAGAACAAGATCAATGATCTTCAATAAAAAAACAAATAAAAAAATGCTTTGCACTTCTTTTATGAACCTTTGGTTCTAGAATCTAAAAGATTCTCAAGTTAATAGTGCCTTGCACTTGTAAATCTGCACTGTTGCGCTCTTGGGTTGGCGCAAGCCACCAGAGAGCGCCACGTGTCAGCATCTGAGCTACTTGCGCTATGCGCTTTAAGATAGAGCTTTGCTCTCTGAAATTGGCGCAACTCACCAGAGCGCGCCACGTGTCAGCAGCGCAAGCGTAGCGCACCAGCGCAGCGCACTGCGCTTGCATGACACGTGTCATCACCACAAGCGCTTGCGCTCTTTGATTGGCGCAAAGCGCCTGACAAGTCAATATCAGACAATTAATGCAATGCATTATTCTAAAGAAGGGCAGAGCCCTAAACAGATACTTTGCATCATTTATAAAGGGACAGAGCCCAAATCAGAAAGGCCTAGCAGGCCAAAATAAAATGCAGTGTATTATTAAACATGGGCAAAGCCCTAGTACAGGCCTAATAGGCCAAAGATCAAGAAAAGCGTTGAATATTCTCAACTGGACTTAGCCCAATCATGGCCGTAAGTCCTCAAACTAAATTGACCGAGCAAGATTGCTCTCCTAAATCAATTTATCTCCGGTTCGAGGGTACATCTCCGAACTCCTCTGACACTTATCGTTGTAATTCCTCAACGACGTCAGAGAGGTGACGGGTCCCAACGACCACACAAGAATACGGACTGCGGGGTCCTTAAATTCGTGGACCGAAATGTCCTTAAACTAATGTTGGACCGAAATGTCCTTAAACTAATGATGGATCACCACGTCCCTAAACTGGCGATGGACCAAAATGTCCTTAAACTAATGATGGACCGAAATGTCGTTAAACTAATGATGGACCACCACGTCCTTAAACTGGCGATGGACCACCATGTCCCTAAACTGGAACATGGACCATCACGTCCCTAAATTGGAACAACGGAGCCCCTAAATGCTCTTTCCGTTAAGTTGATCTTAGTCTCAAACAGGACTAACGTATCCTTAACGAGCGTTTTAGTTGATCTTAGCCTCAATACGGCTAACGTATCCTTAAACTAAAACACCAAACCCAAATCTAAGTAAATACGGATTTGGACTAATCCACGTCCTACGGGCGACGACATTACTCAGTCTCCGTATACAATCTACGGGCAACCACAAACAAAACAAACACCCACGACACGAAGTGAAATTCTGGAGAAGGAGAAAGTTGTTACCGCGATGCGGTAGCATAATTAATTGCAGGGGCTTGCGCCTGCAGGGAAGAGCGTCCCCACAATCAAAAACCCCTCAAGCGAGGGGGAATCTAACGAAGTCTGCTACATCGGCCGCATCCGTCTAAACCTCCGATACACGGTGCCATAAATCAACTTGGCATTTTCGGAGAGGTAGACAGATAAAACCATATAGCATCTGCCCCGAATCTCAGGCAAGACGTTCTCACGTCGTTTCCACCGCCATTCGGAGGGGAACAATGTTCAAATGTTTGGCCTCAAGAATAGAGGCTATTTTTCAGACTTATTTTTATTCTCAGATTAGTGACTTCCTTTATCTTACTAACCCTTGGGACAATGGCTCATAACTACTTATTACTAGCTCCGTTTAAGAAAATATATAACTTTCTTATTTTTCTTAAACTCTTCCAATCTTTTAAATGTAAATTTTCACTTTCTAATCTTTCATTATCAAAAAAAAAATTTGTGCTTATGCAAAGTGTAATGCAAAGTAATGCGTAAATAAGCACAAACCTCCCTAAAACCTGTTTACAGCAGTGTCCTCACTGTTGTCGTCTTTTAAATCTCAAAATCTGTAGACTTGGAAGGAAAAAGTTATTAACGGAGTACAAGAATAAATGAACGTGAAAATTGTTAGTAATATGTATGCCATAGAAGCCATTACTGTACATACGATGTATATTGTAGTGGATACTTGGACATATATAGGGAGGACTTTCTTGCTCGACATGATAGTATGCTATCTGGTTGTTCTTTATCTTAACATGTACTCTGATTGTCTCTATGTTACATGTTGATAAAGCTCTTAGGATGAGTACTTGACTACCAGGATTATGATGTAGATCATACTAGTGGGGACAGAGTAGTCGCTAAGCACATCCTTCAAATGTTCCTAGTGTATCGAGACATGGCATCGATATACCAGAGTAGACTAGCGTATAGCTTCTCGACCCATATAGATGGGCGATGGATGATCCCATATCCATTGGTGTTTGACATCAGAGTCGGTATACGGGTGCTCAGTGGAGACTGGGTACACTGGACGGAATTGCCGAGAACTCCCAGATGGTATTATACTTCACGTTAGATGGCAGTTCTCTGGTGACACTGGTACAGGTTAGTCTGTAGACCCGAGATCGTCATAGAGTCTTGTATGATTCCCACTGTATTTTGATTTCCACCTTACCACGTTAAAGAGAACGTGCAAAACGGTGGTACAGTCCCGAATCACATGGAGGCAATGAGCGATAGGAGGGCTTTCGTCTCTCCCGATAATGGGAATTGATGTTGCACCATGTTCGATTTCCTATAACAGGAAGTCCCTGGCCAGGGCTGCTTTAGAGATATACTGGTAAGTGTTATCAGTAGTTTCTCGACCCGTTATGAGCCTCATATCGACATGACTTATCGAATTACTGGGGTCTGACGTTTACCGCCCCTAGACGAGATATGCAACATATCAGACGAAAAGACCGGACTGTACGGTAGTGTTACTGATTGGATTTGCAGAAGTGTGAGAAGGCTTTCTTGTTGATCTTCTGATGGCTCAATACCCGGGTGGCCGTTACGTTTAGCAGACTGCTTGCGGCTTGTGGGTGTTTAATATGATCATCACCTACTGCCGGCGTATTGACGAGTCTTTAGAGTCCTACACAGGGGTTTCCTGGCTCAAGAGAAATGGAGTAGGAGCACATATGTGAAATGTGCGGGACCGAGATTAATGCGATATGTGATACCGTATTCTATTCTCGCGATGTGTGACATGAAAGGTTATATGTAATATAGTCGGGTTATCGGATCAAGTGTTGATTCAATAAGATGTTATATTATGATATTAGTCGGTTATATGTGATATAGCCGGATTATTAAATAAAGTGTTGATTTAATAATTTAATGTATAATTATATATTTGATATATTACATTACATTAACTAATATTAGTTAACTTAAGATTTCTTTTCTCACTTTGGATACATTGATGTATATGTGATATATGTTAAATGTATCATGTTAGGTTACAAATGCAACTAGGGTTAATGAGGGTTAAACCATGCTAGGGTTAAGATTAGGGTTTAAATTTTATCATTAAGTAATTCAAAAATTATGGATAATTGTCATGGTTGATATTTTTTGAAAGCTTGTAGAAGCTTTTAAGTATCTTTGATTTTGTCCATTTTCTTTGTCTAGATTAAGATATTTTTTGACCTAACCTTTAACCCTAGCTCATGGTTAACTCACTACAAAGGTTAAGCGTGACATTCTTAACCCTTGGTTGCATTTCTAACCTCACATATAATTCATTTTCATCACAACTTGTTCTTCTTTTTCTTCTTCTTAACAAAAGCTTTCTAGCTTTTTCAAAAGTGATGATTTTGAGTGAGAAAATGATTTCTAATGTGAGCAAAATTCCTACTTCATCATCCTCTACTACTTGCCATTTAGTATAGAGTGTTTGCTTCACTAATTCCATGGTTAGTGAAGAGATAGCTTGGGTTAGTGTCTCCCCGACGTAGATCATCTTCGGCCTCGAAGACTTCGAAGCAAGCATGTTCGTTTCTTCATCGGAGCCTCTCTAGAGTCCGGAGTTCACGATCGCAGCGAAGGGACTACTACATAGAGCAATTGAAGTGAAGGACCGGTCTACAAAAGTTGTATTCCTTGCTCACTTCTTCTTGCAAAGTGTTTGCATTTCATATTCCGTCGATTTCTAGTTTACGATTCATGGTTAGGGTTAGCTAGAACGGCAATTTTTTTGAATTTGGAATGGACAATGCCTTCCGAAACCTTGCTTCCGTCTTAGGTAACCCTTCAGTGGTATAAGAGACATGCTAGAAATTAATACGGATTTTGTTAAGATTACGAAACCGAAATACTCCGAAACTTGCATCGCCAAAACCTGCTTGCTGTCGATTTTAAAATGTTGTCAAAATTTTTTTTAAACAAGTATAGAGTGCTATATATGATATAACATGAACACTGACAAAATTTGAGGCAATTTGGAGAAAAATTGGCCGAGCACCATACCCTAGATCTCGGCCAAAATCCAAGCTCACCCCCTGATTTTTTGCCTGTGTTAAAGTGACTGGGTTTTGGTGTTTCAAGTGTTGTTTGTTTTTGCTAATTTTGCATGTGATGTAATCTTACACTATAAACAATTCGGAGTGTTTCGTATTCGTAGTTTTAACATTGTTTCGGGTTATTCACATATTGTCTAGGCGAAATTAAAAAGTTCGATCGAATGTCAAAAACCCATTTTTCCAAATTTAACGTATTCGAAAAAACGTGCAAGTAAGTCTATGAACCCTCTAGAAGAATGAAACCCTAACTCAACTTTTTGGATCGCGGAACCGCGGTCAAACCCTAGGGTTTTCTGTAGTTCTGTGGAGACATGAGTGAGGCTTGGGTTTTCCCTTCTACGGCTGTGCATAGGTACTGTGGCATATTCTGGGTATTATTGAACTGTGCTCAAGTGTTGAGCTGTTGGGAAATTGTGGGATTTTGATGAATCGATCGAAGAGTTTATCATCGTCTGGATATTATGTGATGGGATACAATATTTGGAATCCATAAGTAGTTATGAGATAACCAGTTTGAATTTTATAAATCTAGTAGTTTAGTCTCATTTGATCGGTTGCCACAGGATTTTGATGTGATCAAAAGTCCATCGCAATCACGTAGTGTACGCGGATACTCGCCGGGTAAACTTAATAGATAGCCACACCCCATAGCCCCGACCAAGTGACTGTAGGAGAACCCCGTCGCCAAAAACATCCGTTCGGGTGCTCGCGGCAGCAGTGTTCCGCTTTAGTGCACTTCGTCGACGGTATCGGGGGTTGCGGCCGTCTATTAAAGTTTCTGATGAGCATTCGATCAGGATGTCAGGAATCTTGTTGAATTGCCCGACTAGATATTAAAAGGTGTTTTCAATATCGAAACTAGAATGCGGGGTTTATAATTGTTAGGCATGCGATATCTAAGGAATTCATTTGGTTAGGCATGAAATCCAAAGTATGAGATATTTCGGGTTTATGATGTCTAAGGTGGTTGCAGATTCCAACTGTTGTAGTTTTCACTTTCTTTTCTGAGACCGTAAGTGTAATATGTGGTGTATCACCGGTTTCGGTGCTATATGTCAACGACAATTGGAATATGCATATTTACTTGCGATGATGACATGTGATGTTATGTGTTGCTGTGATATGTTATATTGGATCGTCGTGTTTGAATAGCTGGGGGTTTTATATGAGATGAGGGTTTTTATTTTCATTCATGTAAAATTTATTATATGTAATATTCTTTTATTGGGGCACTTTCGGGTTGAGGATGATGTCACCATTGTATATTATTTACTTTTCCACATTAGGATAGACTCAAGGTGAGGAGCATAAGTAACCGGGTTCTAGGGTCCAGTGGGAGACCATCTTGAAGAGTCGAGACCGGGTCTCCTAACTCTAGAATTGGTAGGGTTACTTGCCGCTCTCGTAGGGGTCTAGGGATGTGGGTTTGGCTATTCATCGCGACCGTGGAATCTGTGTTTTATACAGGCTTAAAATAAAACCCGGAAATCCTAGTATATCCAATATTTCATATGTTATTTTCTGCTGCGATATCTGTGACGTGATCATTTGATATATTGATGAGATGAATACAGGATATAGTATATGTGATATTATATAGACGTTGCTTATGTTTTATACCCACGCTAGCACTACCCCGCTCTGTTGTTAGTTACCTAACCTAACGGTGCACGAAGGGACATTGAGGCGAATGCGGATGGTATAAGCGTATGTTGTATTTATCTGTGATGTTTAGGTAACATAAAATGATGAGACTTCATTAATGAGATTAATGAAATACAAGAAACCTAAAGATGTTGTGGAATCGAATTTTCAAAAACATGTAGCTCTAGTTGTTGCTTTGCATAGCGGTGTTCCTTGTAGAACATCCAGCACCTTATTCGATAAGGAAAGAGCCGAGATCCCTTCACCGGGAGTGACCTCTTTAGCAATAACTGGCAGATACTACAACCCTCGGTATTGTCTTTTGATTGCTTCTATAGTTTTTTCTTTTCATAGTGGTATTTGTGAAATATCCTGCACCTCATTCGACGAGAAAAGAGGAGGGATCCCTTCACCGGGAGTGATCTCTTTAGCAAAACTAGTAAAAGCCTAAAAAACACTCCATTTTAAAAACATTTGATTCTACGACGATATCAAGTTCATTACGCAAAGGGTTTTCATAAAAACCTGTCGTAGCCCTCCGTCATTTCAGATAAGTATTTCATAGTATTCGTGATACGTTTGTTGGCCTGCGTCAAGGCGTAGTGTGTGGTAGCTATTTATGCTTATCTGCTAAAGCATATGATGCGATTGAGTTAGGGTAGTCGTGCGACTTTGTTGGCCTGCGTCAAGAGTCGTGCGGGTGGGTTTAATTCAATCGGGAAATATACGGGTTGAACTTGACTAGCGGACTATGGTTTGTTGGCCTGCGTCAAGGTCATAGGATGCTAGGGGCAAAATATTATCGGGAATTTCAAGTATTGAAATTTGCAATGAGATTGCATACCTTCTATGAGATAGTTGGATCCCGATACCCACTGCGAGTAAGAGTTACTCCTGAGAGATTTTTACACATTACAATTAGCCAATCAAGTAGGTGTCTAGAAAGGTGTCAACGGGGTTACGTCTCTGGGAAAACGAGATTTATTTTAATTAGGTCCGTGCGAAAGCATGGGGAACCTCCCTCAAAATACTGGTACTGGCCTGGCTGAAAGATTGGCAAACTTGTAGAGTGTAATTAATCCCGGCTAGTCTTTCCTTTTAGGGTTTGAAGGAAGATTTGACTAAAACAGTGGGAACCATCCTGATTAGATAAATTAATTGTTAGTTATATGTATGCCCTAGAGGCCATTACTGTACATGAGATGTGTATTGTAGTGGATGCTGGGACATATATAGGTAGGACTTTCTTGCTCGACATGATAGTACGTTATCTGGTTGCTCTTTATCTTAACATGTATACTTGCTGTCTCTCTATTACATGTTGATAAAGCCCTTAGGATGTGTACTCGACTTGCAGGACTATGATGCAGATCATACTAGTGGGGCCTGGGTAGTCCATGAGTACATCCTTCAATGTTCCTAGTCGTGGGAATATCGAGACGGGGCATCGATATTCCAGAGTAGACTAGCGTATATCTTCTCGACCCATGTGATGGGCGATGGATGATCCCATATCCATTGGTGTTTGACATCAGAGACGGTATGCGGGTGCTCAGTGGAGACTGGGTACACTGAACGGACTCGCCGAGAACTCCCAGATGGTATTATACCTCACGTCAGATAGCAGTTCTCTGGTGACACTGGTACAGCTTAGTCTGTTGACCCAAGATCGTCATAGAGTCTTGTGTGTCTCCCACTGTGCTTTGATTTCCACCCTACCATGGCTCTACTGAGTCATGCAAATAGGTGGTTTTTGGGTACAGTCCCGATTCACATGGAAGCAATAAGCGATAGGAGGGGATTCGTCTCTCCCGGTATTGGGGGTTGATATTGTGCTATGCTCGACTGGCCATACTGGAAATCCCTGGCCAGGGTTGCAGTGATTTACTGGTAAGTGTTATCAGTAGTTTCATGCTTGTTATGAAACTTACATCGGCATGACTTATCAAGCTATTGGGGTCTGACGTTTACCACCCCTAGGCGAGATATGTGACATATCAGACGAACAGACCGGACTGTGCGGTAAGTGTTACTAATTGGATTTGCAGGAGTGTGAGCAGGCTTACTTGTTGATCATTCAATACCCGGGTGGCCGTTACGTTTGGCAGACCGCTTGCGGCTTGTGGGTGTTTGATATGATCATCACCTACTGCCGGCGTATTGACGAGTCTTTTGAGTCCTACACAGGGGTTTCCTGGCTCAAGCGAAACGGAGTAGGAGCGCATATGTGATATGTGCGGGACCGAGATTGATACGATATAAGATACCATATTCTATTCTCACGATTTATGACATTGATCGGTTGTATGCGATATAGCTGGGTTATCGGATCAAGTGTTGATTCGATAAGTTGTTACTTTTGATATTAGTCGGTTATAGCCGGATTATTAAATCAAGAGTTAATTTAATAATTTAATGTATAATTATATATTTGATATATTACATTACATTAACTAGTATTAGCTCACTTAAGATTTATTTTCTCACTAGTTTGTGCATAAGTGTATATATGATATATATTTGTGTAAATATGTTTGTGTCATACTTGATGATACACACAAGATGGGTGTATGAGATTTCTACCAAGATTAGGTTTAAGATTAGGGTTATTGTTTTATCTTAAGATTTAACAAAAGAGTTGAACTTAGTCAAAGTTATCAAGCTTGAAGAAGCTTGGAGAAACTTTGACAAAGTCCACTCTTTTGTCATTTCTCTTGATATTCTTTAACCTAACCCTTAACCTAATACCTTGGTCAATTCTCTACATGAGTTAAGCATGATAGCTTAAATCACCCATGGTTACATTATTGAGGGAATTAATTCATATGATATTATCATTCTTTCTTCTTCATCTTCATCAAGCTCCTTGAGAAAGCTTTCAAGCTCTAATGGTGCTATGAGGAAAAATGTGAGAAAATCAATTCTAAAGTGAGCCCACCTCCTACTTCTTCATCCTCTACCACTTTCCATGTAGTAGAGTGTGTTCTCTTCACAAAGTTCATGACCTAGTGAAGGAATAGCTTGAGTTAGTGTCTCCCCGACGTAGATCATCTTCGGCCTCGAAGTCAACGACCTAGCCCGCTCATTTCTCCGAGGAAACCATCGCTAGAGTCCGGAGTTCATGATCGCAGCGAAGGGGACATCTATACTGAGCTATTGAAGTGAAGGACCGGATCTACAAAGGTTGTAATCCCTTTCACTTAGTGTTAAAGTTGTTTACTTGCTAGTTTTCGTATAATCTCTGGTATATGATCTTGGTTAGGGTTGTTCGGCACGGCTAATTTTTTGAATCGGGCATGGTAGATACCTTGTAGAACCTTGTTAGAGTGCCTAGGAACCCTACACTGGTATCAGAGCCAAGCTAGAGCTTTAGGCAAAGTCTAGACGAAGTTTAAAGTCCGATCGAACCCGGAATCCCCCGATTTTACCCCTCTCTGGACATTTTTTGAAAATGTGATTTTTTCCACATTAAAAATACTCAAAAAAATTAGCAGGGAATTCTATGGACATATGTGAAAAACGAGCCACTAACTCACTTAAACGGCCGCGGAACCGCGGCAATGACATGCCATTAGCGTCGGTTCCGTGGCGCAACAGTAGAGTTAGGGGTTCATTTTTGTATAGTTTCATCCGTATGTGTTTCCTTATGTTTCTGGGTACTTTTAATTATACTCAAGTGTTGAGTTTTCTGGGTTGTATTGGGGACTCGATAATTCGATCGGATTATTTAACTTTGTTTATTTTGTCCGGGTAATTTTTAGAACATGTTAAAAAGTTCGACCGGATATCAATAACTCACTTTTTCCCCTGCCGGAAAATTTCCAAGTGTTGGATTTTTCCGTAGTTTAAGAACGTTCTAAGTCGTGCAAGTAACGCGATGGACCCTCTAGAAGACAACAAACCTTAACTCGATTATGTGACCGTCTTGAACTGCCTTTTGAACCGTAGGGTTTGGGGCAGTACGACGTGCCACATGTGAGGCGTTGGCTTGACCCTTCTATGGCTGGACCGTTGGTACTGTGGCATGAAATGGATGTTTTTAAACTTATTTCAAGTGTTGAGCTATTTGGGAAATCTTGGGTGTTTGTTTATTCGATCGGAAAGTTTAACATTGTCTATTTATCTGGAATGTGATACAATATTTGGAATCCATAAGTAGTTATGAGATAACTAATTTGAATGTTATAAACATAGCAGTTTAGTCTCATTTGATCGGTTGCCACGGGATTTTGATGTGATCAAAAGTCCGTCGCAATCACGTAGCGTACGCGGATACTCGCCGGATAAACTTAATAGACAACCACGCCCCATAGCCCCGACCAAGTGACTGTAGGAGAACCCCGTCGCCAAAAGCATCCGTTCGGGTGCTCGCGGCAGCGGTGTTCCGCCTTAGTGCACTTCGTCGACGGCATCCGGGGGTGCGGCCGTCTACTAAAGTTTGCGACGAGCATTCGATCAGGATGTCGGGAATCTTGTTGAATTGCCCGACTTGGTATTGAAAAGTGTTTTCGATAATGAGACTAAAATGCGGGGTTTATAATAGTTAGGCATGAGATGTCTAAGGAGGTTGCGGATTCCAACTGTTGTAGTTTTACACTTTCTTTTCTGCGACCGTAAGTGTAATATGTGGTGTATCGTCGGTTTCGTTGCTATACATCAACGACAATTGGGATACGCATATTTACTTACGTTGATGATATGTGATGTTATGTGTTGCTGGATATGTTATATTGGATCGTCGTGTTTGAATAGCCGGGGATTTTTATGTGAGATGAGAGTTTTTCTTTTTCATTCATGTAAAATTCATTGTATGTAATATTCTTTTATTGGGGCACTTCCGGGCTGAGGATGATGTCACCATTGTATATTATTTACCTTTCCGCATTAGGATAGACCCAAGGAGGGGAGCACAAGTAACCGGGTTCTAGGGTCCAGTGGGAGACCACCTCGAAGAGTCGAGTCCGGGTCTCCTAACTCTAGAATTGGTAGGGTTGCTTGCCGCTCTCGTAGGGGTCTACGGGTGTGGGATTGGCTATTCATCACGACCGTGGAATCCGTGTTTTATATAGGCTCAAAATAAAACACGGACGTCCTAGTATATAAAATATTTCATATGATATTTTCTGCTGCGTTATCTGTGATGTGATCATATGATATGTTCAGATAGATACTGTATATAGTATATATGATATAGTGTATAGACATTGCTTATGTTTTACACCCGCGCTAGCCCTACCCCGCTCTACCGTTAGTTACCTAACCTAACGGTGCAGACGAGACATCGAGGCGAATGCGGATGGCATAAGTGTACGTTGTATTTATCTGTGATGTTTAGGTGGAATTAAATGATAGGACATTCATTAATGAGATTAATGAAAGAAAATAAACTTAAATGATGTTGTGGAATCGAATTTCAAAAATCAGGTAGCTCTAGTTGTTGCTTTGCATAGCGGTGTTCCTTGTAGAACATCCAGCACCTTATTCGATAAGGAAAGAGCCGAGATCCCTTCACCGGGAATGACCACTTTAGCAATAACTAGCAGATACTACAACCTTCGGTTTGTCTTTTGACTGCTTTTCTAGTTCTTGCTTTGCATAGTGGTATTGTGAATATCCTGCACCTCATTCGACGAAGAAAGAGCCGAGATCCCTTCACCGGGAGTGACCTCTTTTGCGAAACTAGCAAAAGCCTCAAAAGCACTCCATTTAAAACCATTTGATTCTGCAACGAGATCAAGTTCAAAGCGTTAAAGGTTTTCTTAAAAACCATCCGCAACCCTCCGTCATTTTAGGAAGTAGAGTACTTAGTATTCGTGCTGTGTTTGTTGACCATAGTCAAGGCACAGTGTACGGTAGCTAAGTGATGTCTTCCTACACATCATATGATGCGATTAGTTAGGACAGTCGCGTGACTTTGTTGACCTTAGTTAAGGGTCATGTGGGTAGGTCTAATTAATCACGAAATGACGGGTAAAGCTTGACTAGTGCTTATGATTTGTTGACCATAGTTAAGGTCATAAGTGCTAGGGGTAAAAACCATTATCGGGTGTTTCAAGTGTTGAAATTTGCAATGAGATTGCATACCTTCTATATGATAGTTGGATCCTGATACCCACTGCGAGTAATTGTTACTCCTGGGAGAGTTTTGCACTTTACAATTAGCCGATCAAGTAGGTGTCTAGAAAGGTGTCAACGGGGTTACGCCCTGGAAAAACGAGGTTTATTTTAATTAGGTCCGTGCGAAAGCACGGGGAACCTCCCTCAAAGTACCGGCACTGGCCTGGCTGAAAGATTGGCGAACTTGTAGAGTGTAATTAATCCCGGCTAGTCTTTCCTTTTAGGGTTTGAAGGAGAATTTGATAAAAACAGTGGGAGCCATCCTGATTAGATAAAATATATAACCAATCTAATCTTGCAAGAGCGCACGCAGAGTGTTTTCTTCTCTCTCTCTCTCCAGGTAGCGACCATGTCACGCCTTAATCAAGATAATAATATGGATGTATTGACCGAACCCGCTTGTTATACTGAGCTAGGGAACGTTGGCCCCGCTCCAACTTATAATTGTTATAAGACCGAGCTGGAAATAGAGGAATACCAGGATTCCCATGCCGCCCAAACGAAGAAAGTGCATGATGATGCATCTTCTTCGGGTGTGTTCATTACAAAGAACTGTTTCTCTGTATCCTCTACGTCCTGGGTATTAGATACCGGATCAGGATCCCGCAAATGTAATCTATTACATGAGCTACAGATAGGTAGAAAACTGAGAACGGGTGATAAATTTCATGAGATAGAAACAGTGCAAGTGTTGCAGCCAAGTCTGTTGATAGTTATCATCCTGTATTACTAGAATACATTGATTCTGAACGAATGTTATTAGATACCGAACCTGATATACAACACCATATCAGTCTCTTTATTAGTAAAGAAAGGATATAATTTTGTATTGTTGGATAATGTTTTGAACATTTCCTATATCAAAAGTTGATCGGTTCAGGCACGCTATCTAAAAGCACATACATTCTAAATCAAAACCACAGTTCTTAGTATATAGAACACACACAAGAGGAAGAGTTCAGAAATGAACGGATCCTTCTTGAGGCATTGTAGACTAGGTCATATCAATGCGACCCGACTAGCTAAGTTACATTTAGATGCATATTTAAATCTGTTTGAATTTACATCTTGTGAAACTTGCCGGTCATGTCACAAAGACAAGATAACCATAGCTCTGTTTATTGGAAACAGAGAAAGAGTTAGTGAACTCTTGGGACTGATACATAGTGATGTATGAAGGTCCTCAGTCTACATATGCCAGGATTGATTCTTTGTACTTCCTTACATTCACTGATGATCTCTCTAGATTCGGACACATGTTCCTGTTAAAACACATGTCTGAAGCTTTTGAGAAATTCAAAGAATATAAGATAGAAGTAGAGAACCAAAACGGGTATAAGTATTATGTCCTATGATGAGATCAGGGAGGAGAATAATTGTGCATAGAATTCCTGGACTATTCTAAAGGAGAATGAGATTCTCTCTCAGTATTACTCCTCTGAATACACCACAGCACAATGGTGTATCGGAGCGGAGCAATCGCACCATATTAGATATGGTGTGATCTATGATGAGTATTACTGAGTTACCTGTTTCTTTTTGGGGGTTATGCACTTGAGAAGCTGCATACTTATTGAATTGGGTTCGAATCAAATCAGTGCCTACCACTCCATATGAGATATGGTATGGGAAGAGCCCATCTCTTAAGCAAGTTAAGATTTGGGGTTGTCCGGCCTATGTCAAAAGCAAAATCCGGACAAGATCAAGGCAAGGTCAGTTCTGTAGAACTGGAAGGATTTCCAGCTATACAAACTACAGCTGATGATTTGACAGAACCAAAGGATTCTATAGTCCCCGACGAACCTCAGCCTCTCCGCCGATCTGGTAGGGTTCCTCATCCGCCTGAGAGATACTTCGGTTTCTCGGTGACAGTGGGAGGGAGGATTGCATCATGAGATGATGACCCAACTAGTTTCGAGCAGGCCATCGAGAGTAAGGACTCTGTAAGAATGGCTGGATGCTTAGCGATCTGAGATGGAATCCATGTACATCAACAAAGTATGGACTTTGGTTGCTATATCTGAAGGGTTAAATCCCCATCAGGAGCAAGTATATCTTGAGAAGATTACTTGGCGTAGATGGAAAAGTTGAGACTTTCAAAGCTAGACTTGTTAAAGGTTTTCGTCATCGACCAGGCGTGGATAATGATGAAACCTTTTCCAGTGCCTATGCTTAAGTCCATTCGGATCCTATTTGCCATTGCTACATACCGTGAATATGATATCTGGTGGTTGGGTGTCATGACTATTTTTCTAAATACTGATTTAGAAGAGAACGTCTATAAGTATACAGCCAGAGGGCTTCGTAAATAGTGGGAGCAGCGGAAAC
Source organism: Agapanthus africanus (assembly GCA_030015575.1). Classification (NCBI taxonomy): domain Eukaryota; kingdom Viridiplantae; phylum Streptophyta; class Magnoliopsida; order Asparagales; family Amaryllidaceae; genus Agapanthus; species Agapanthus africanus. The sequence goes on along the minus strand of CM057350.1, from coordinate 469,996,248 downwards.
GTATGCAAGATGTTTTATATGATAAAGCAGGTATCGCGGAGTTGGAACATCTGTTTTGATGTAGTAGTCAAAGAGTTTTACTTCATCAAAATAGTAGATGAACCTTATACATACAAAAAGGTAGTAGAAAGTAAGGTGGTCATCCTCGTATTGTACGTGGACAACATGCTCTCGATAGGAAAAGAGTTTCCTATGCTACGCATGGTCAATCTCCGCTTATCACAAGGATTCTCCGTATAGGATAAAGGTGATACCTCCTATATCCTGGGTTTTGGATCTATGAGATAGATCTAAATGGATATTAGGATTCTCACTAGATGTAGTGAGATGGTATCAATCGATCCTGGGGAGAATCACTGGAAAGGTTCCAGGGTGATAAGGACGACTGACAGTCGCAGGCATTGTCTTTACCCTCAGTGGAGGGACGGTATGTTGGAAGAGTTCCAAGCTAGATACCGTGGCAAACTAGACAATAAAGACTGGTGACATCGCTATCAAAGATACTACCAAAGAGGAAGTTTGGGTGTATATTAGTTCATGAGATGAACTAGGTTCCTACCATTGTATGACAATGGAAGTGTGGTTTTGACCCAGGAACCACGGTCCCATCAACGACCCAGACATATTCCAAGGTAGTATCACCTGATCATGGAGATAGTTGATCTCCAGGGAGATCAAGGTTAGGAGAGTAGACTCAGAGGACAACACGGCGGATCCACTCACAAAGGCCTTTTCCCAGATAGAGACTTTTATGGGATGGTTGAGTATGAGATACTGCAACCACTGCTACAGATGGCCCTAGTGCAAGTGGGAGATTATTAGTTATATGTATGCCCTAGAGGCCATTACTGTACATGAGATGTGTATTGTAGTGGATGCTGGGACATATATAGGTAGGACTTTCTTGCTCGACATGATAGTACGCTATCTGGTTGCTCTTTATCTTAACGTGTATACTTGTTGTCTCTCTATTACATGTTGATAAATCCCTCAGGATGTGTACTCGACTTGCAGGACTATGATGCAGATCATACTAGGGGGGCCTGGGTAGTCCATGAGTACATCCTTCAATGTTCCTAGTCGTGGGAATATCGAGACGGGGCATCGATATTCCAGAGTAGACTAGCGTATATCTTCTCGACCCATGTGATGGGCGATGGATGATCCCATATCCATTAGTGTTTGACATCAGAGACGGTATGCGGGTGCTCAGTGGAGACTGGGTACACTGAACGGACTCGCCGAGAACTCCCAGATGGTATTATACCTCACGTCAGATGACAACTCTCTGGTGACACTAGTACAGCTTAGTCCGTTGACCCGAGATCGTCATAGAGTCTTGTGTGTCTCCCACTGTGCTTTGATTTCCACCCTACCACGGCTCTACTGAGTCGTGCAAACAGGTGGCTTTTGGGTACAGTCCCGATTCATATGGAGGCAATGAGCGATAGGAAGGGATTCGTCTCTCCCGGTATTGGGGGTTGATGTTGCGCTATGCTCGACTGGCCGTAACTGGAAATCCCTGGCCAGGGTTGCAGTGATTTACTGGTAAGTGTTATCAGTAGTTTCACGCTTGTTATGGACCTTACATCGGCATGACTTATCAAGCTATTGGGGTCTGACGTTTACCACCCCTAGGCGAAATATGCGACATATCATACGAACAGACCGGACTGTGCGGTAAGTGTTACTAATTGGATTCGCAGGAGTGTGAGAAGGCTTGCTTGTTGATCTTCTGATCGCTCAATACCCGGGTGGCCGTTACGTTTGGCAGACCGCTTGCGGCTTGTGGGTGTTTGATATGATCATCACCTACTGCCGGCGTACTGACGAGTCTTTTGAGTCCTACATAGGGGTTTCCTGGCTCAAGCGAAACGGAGTAGGAGCGCATATGTGATATGTGCGGGACCGGGATTGATACGATATGAGATACCGTATTCTATTCTCGCGATTTATGACATTGATCGGTTGTATGCGATATAGCCGGGTTATCGGATCAAGTGTTGATTCGATAAGTTGTTACTTTTGATATTAGTCGGTTATAGCCGGATTATTAAATAAAGAGTTGATTTAATAATTTAATGTATAATTATATATTTGATATATTACATTACATTAACTAGTATTAACTCACTTAAGATTTATTTTCTCACTAGTTTGTGCATAAGTATATATGTGATATATATTTTTGTACATATGTTTGTGTCATACTTGATGATACATACAAGATGGGTGTATGAGACTTCTACTAAGATTAGGTTTAAGATTAGGGTTATTGTTTTATCTTAAGATTTAACAAAAGAGTTGAACTTAGTCAAAGTTATCAAGCTTGAAGAAGCTTGGAGAAACTTTGACAAAGTCCACTCTTTTGTCATTTCTCTTGATATTCTTTAACCTAACCCTTAACCTAATACCTTGGTCAATTCTCTATATGAGTTAAGCATGATAGCTTAACTCACCCATGGTTACATTATTGAGGGAATTAATTCATATGATATTATCATTCTTTCTTCTTCATCTTCATCAAGCTCCATGAAAAAGCTTTCAAGCTCTGATGGTGCTATGAGGAAAAATGTGAGAAAATCAATTCTAAAGTGAGCCCACCTCCTACTTCTTCATCCTCTACCACTTGCCATGTAGTAGAGTGTGTTCTCTTCACAAAGTTCATGACCTAGTGAAGGAATAGCTTGAGTTAGTGTCTCCCCGACGTAGATCATCTTCGGCCTCGAAGTCAACGACCTAGCCCGCTCATTTCTCCGAGGAAACCATCGCTAGAGTCCGGAGTTCACGATCGCAGCGAAGGGGACATCTACACGGAGCTATTGAAGTGAAGGACCGGATCTACAAAGGTTGTAATCCCTTTCACTTAGTGTTAAAGTTGTTTACTTGCTAGTTTTCGCATAATCTCTAATATACGATCTTGGTTAGGCTTGTTCGGCACGGCTAATTTTTTGAATTGGGCATGGTAGATACCTTGTAGAACCTTGTTAGAGTGCCTAGGAACCCTACATTAATAACCAATCTTATCTTGCAAGTGCATACGCCGAGTGTTTTCTTCTCTCTCTCTCCAGGTAGCGACGATGTCACGCCCTAATCAAGATAATAATAAGGATATATTGACCGAACCCGCTTGTAATACTGAGCCGGGGAACGTTGGTCCCGCTCTAACTTATAATTGTTATAAGACCGAGCAGGAAATAGGGGATTACCAGAATTCCCATGCCGCCCAAACGAAGAAAGTGCATGCTGATGCATCATCTTCGGGTGTGTTCATTACCGAGAACTGTTTCTCAGTATTCTTTACGTCCTGGGTATGAGATACCGGATCAGGATCCCACAAATGTAATCTGTTACATGGGCTACAGATAGGTAGAGAACTGAGAACGGGTGATAAGTTTCAAGAGTTGGAAACGGTGCAAGTGTTGCAGCCAAGTATGTTAGCGGTTATCACCCTGTATTACCAAATACATTGATTACGAACGAATGTTATTAGATACCGAACCTGATATACAACATCATATCAGTCTTTTTCTTTAGTAAAGAAGAATATAATTTTGTATTGTTGGATAATGTTTTGAACATTTTCCTATATCAAGAGTTGATCGGTTCAGGCACGTTATCTAAAAGCATATACGTTCTAAATCAAACCATAGTTCTTAACGTATAGAACACACACAAGAGGAAGAGTTCAGAAATGAACAAATCCTTCTTGAGGCATTGTAGAGTAGGTCATATCAATGCGACCCGACTAGCTAAGTTACATTAAGATGCATATTTAAATCAGTTGAATTTACATCTTGTAAAACTTTCCAGTCATGTCATAAAGATAAGATGACCATAGCTCTGTTTATTGGAAACAGAGAAAGAGTTAGTGAACTCTTGGAATTGATACATGCTGATGTATGAAGGTTCCCTGTCTACACATGCCAGGACTGGTTCTTTGTACTTCATTACATTCACTGATGATCTCTCAAGATTCGGACATATGTTCCTGTTGAAACACAAGTCTGAAGCTATTGAGATATTCAAAGAATATAAGTTAGAAGTAGAGAACCAAAAACCGGGTATAAGTATTATGTCCTATGATGTGATCAGAGAGGAGAATACTTGAGTACGGAATTCCTGGACTATTCTAAAGGAGAATGAGATTCTCTCTCGGCATTACTCCACCGTATACACTACAGCACGATGGTATATCGGGACGGAGCAGACGCATCCTATGTGATAAGGTGCGCTCTATGATGAGTACTACTGACTTTCCTATTTCCTTTTGGGGGGTATGTACTTGAGAAGCTACATACCTATTGAATAGGGTTCCAACCAAATCAGGTGCCTAGCACTCCATATGTGATATGGTATGGGAAGAGCCCATCTCTTAAGGATGTTAGGATTTAGGGTTGTCCGGCCTATATCTAAAAGAAAGATCCGGACAAGCTCGAGGCAAGGTCAGTTCTGTGGAAGTTTGTTGGACATCCCTAGCATTAGCAAGGGTATATCTTCTACCGCACTGAGGAGAAAAATGTGTTTTGTTTCTCAGCATGCCACCTTTTGGAAAGGGTTTTCTTGTGTAGAAATTTATGGTCATGAGGTAGAACTGGAAGGAGTTCCAGCTATACAAACTGCAGCTGATGATTTGGTAAAACCGAAGGATTCAATAGCTTCCCGACGAACCTCAGCCTCTCCGTCGATCTGGTAGGGTTCCTCACCCACCTGTGAGATACTTCGGTTTTCTCTATGACAGTGGGAGCGAGGATTGCATCATGAGATGATGACCCAAATAGTTTCGTGCAGGACATCAAGAGTGGGGACTCTGTGAAAATGGCTGGATGCTATGCGATCTGAGATGGAATCCAAATATACCAACAAAGTATGGACTTTGGTTGCTTTATCTGAAGGGTTAAATCCCTACCAGGAGCAAGTATATCTTGAGAAGATTACTTGGTGTACATGGAAAAGTTGAGACTTTCAAAGCTAAGACTAGTTGCAAAAGGTTCTCTTCATCGACCAGGTGTGGATAATGATGAAACCTTTTCTAGTGCCTTTGCTTAAGTCCATCCGGATCCTACTTGCCATTGCTACATACCATGACTACGCTATCTGGCGGTTAGGTATCATGACTGCTTTTCTAAATGATGATTTAGAAGAGAGCGTCTATAAGTACACAGCCAGAGGGCTTCGTAGACAATGGGAGCAGCGGAAACGTGTGCAAGTTGCTTTATGAGTTAAAGTAGGCATCGCGGAGTTGGAACATCTGTTTTGATGTGGTAGTCAAAGTGTTTGACTTCATCAAAATGGTAGATGAACCTTGTATATACAAAAAGTTAGTAGGGAGTATGGTGATGATCCTCGTATTGTACGTGGATGACATACTCTTAATAGGAAAGGAGTTTCCTATGCTACGCTCTGTCAATCTCCTCTTATCACATGGATTCTCCATATAGGATCATGGTGATACCTCCTAAATCCTGGGTTTTAGATCTATGAGATAGATCTAAATGGATGTTAGGATTCTCACTAGGTGTAGTGAGATGGTATCAATCGATCCTGGGGAGAATCACAGGATAGTTTCCAGGGTGGTAAGGACGACTGAATGTTAGTCACAGGCATTTTCTTTACCCTCAGTAGAGGGATGGTATGTTGGAAGAGTTCCAAGGTAGATACCGTGGCATACTAGACAATAAAGGATGGATACATCGCTACCAAGGATGCTACCAAAGAGGTAGTCTGGATGTATATAAGTTCATGAGATGAACTTCGTTCCTACCATTGTGTGACAATGGAGTTGTGGTTTAGGCCTAGGAACCCCTGTCCCATCAGAGATCCAGACATATTCTTAAGCAGTATCACCTGATCATGGAGATGGATGATCTCCAGGGAGATCGAGGATAGGAGAGTAGACACAAAGGAGAACAGGGCGGATCCACTCACAAAGGCCTATTCCCAGGAGAGACTTTTATGGGATGGTTGAGAATGAGATACTTCAACCACTGCTGAATGTTGGGTATGAGATACTACAACAGATGACCCTAGTGCAAGTGGGAGATTATTAGTAATATGTATGCCCTAGAGGCCATTACTGTACATACGATGTATATTGTAGTGGATGCTTGGACATATATAGGGAGGACTTTCTTGCTCGACATGATAGTATGCTATCTAGTTGCTCTTTATCTTAACATATACTCTGATTGTCTCTATGTTAGATGTTGATAAAGCCCTTAGGATGAGTACTTGACTACCAGGATTATGATGCAGATCATACTAGTGGGGACAGAGTAGTCGCGAAGTACATCCTTCAAATATTCCTAGTCGTGGGTGTATCGAGACAGGGCATCGATATACCACAGTAGACTAGCGTATAGCTTCTCAGCCCATGTAGATGGGCAATGGATGATCCCATATCCATTGGTGTTTAACATCAGAGACAGTATACGGGTGCTCAGTGGAGACTGGGTACACTGGACAGACTCACCGAGAACTCCCAGATGGTATTATATCTCACGTCAGATGGCAGTTCCTTGGTGACACTGGTACAGGTTAGTCTATAGACCCAAGATCGTCATAGAGTCTTGTGTGATTCCCACTGTGCTTTGATTTCCACCTTACCACATTCAAGAGGACGTGAAAAACGGTGGATTTTGGGTACAGTCCCGAATCACATGGAGGTAATGAGCGATAGGAGGGGTTTCGTCTCTCTCGGTATTGGGAGTTGATGTTGCGCTGTATTCGATTGGCTATAACAAGAAGTCCCTGGCCAGGGCTGCTTTAGAGATATACTGGTAAGTGTTATTAGTTATTTATCGACCCGTTATGAGCCTCATATCGACACGACTTATCGAGTTACTGGGGTCTGACGTTTACCACCCCTAGACGAGATATGCGACATATCAGACGAAAAGACCGGACTGTACGGTAGTGTTACTGATTGGATTCGCAGGAGTGTGAGCAGGCTTTCTTGTTGATCTTCTGATCGCTCAATACCCGGGTGGCCGTTACGTTTAGCAGACCGCTTGTGGCTTGTGGGTGTTTGATATGATCATCACCTACTGTCGGCGTATTGACGAGTCTTTAGAGTCCTACACAGGGGTTTCCTGGCTCAAGTGAAACGGAGTAGGAACACATATGTGAAATGTACGGGACCGAGATTAATGTGATATGTGATACCGCATTCTATTCTCGTGATGTGTGACATGAAAGGTTATATGTGATATAGCCGGGTTATCGGATGAAGTGTTGATTCGATAAGATATTACATTATGATATTAGTCGGTTATATATGATATAGCCGGATTATTAAATCAAGTGTTGATTTAATAATTTAATGTATAATTATATATTTGATATATTACATTAAATTAACTAATATTAGCTAACTTAAGATTTCTTTTCTCACTTTGAATACATTGATGTATATGTGATATATGTTAAATGTATCATGTTAGGTTACAAATGCAACTAGGGTTAATGAGGGTTAAACCATGCTAGGGTTAAGATTAGGGTTTAAATTTTATCATTAAGTAATTCAAAAATTATGGATAATTGTCATGGTTGATATTTTTTGAAAGCTTGTAGAAGCTTTTAAGTATCTTTGACTTTGTCCATTTTCTTTGTCTAGATTAAGATATTTTTTGACCTAACCTTTAACCCTAGCTCATGGTTAACTCTCTACAAGGGTTAAGCATGACATGCTTAACCCTTGGTTGCATTTCTAACCTCACATATAATTCATTTTCATCACAACTTGTTCTTCTTCTTCTTCTTGACAAAAGCTTTCTAGCTTTTTCAAAAGTGATGATTTTGAGTGAGAAAATGATTTCTAATGTGAGAAAAAATCCTACTTCATCATCCTCTACTACTTTCCATTTAGTATAGGGTGTTTGCTTCACTAATTCCATGGTTAGTGAAGAGATAGTTTGGGTTAGTGTCTCCCCGACATAGATCATCCTCGGCCTCGAAGACTTCGAAACAAGCATGTCCGTTTCTTCATCGAAGCCTCTCTAGAGTCTGGAGTTCACAATCGCAACGAAGGGACTACTACACGGAGCTATTGAAGTGAAGGACCGGTCTACAAAGGTTGTATTCCTTGCTCACTTCTTATTGCAAAGTGTTTGCATTTCATATTCCGCCGATTTCTAGTTTACGATTCATGGTTAGGGTTAGCTAGAACAGCAATTTTTTGAATTTGGCATGGACGATGCCTCCCGAAACCTTTCTGCCGTCTTAGGTAACCCTTCAAAAACCTCCCACAAACTTATTTTTGGCTCAAAATTTTGTGTACAAATTTTATTTTCAAGAGCCAAAAATATAAACCCCCCTCCAAACTTGAGTTAAACAATAATAAGTTTTTATAAGAGGGGGGTAAGGTTATTGGTCAATATAAAGTTTTACAAAGACCAAAGATCAACACCAACCATTCGAATATTTTATCAATGTAATACACTGGTTGGTAAAAGAACGCGTCACCTATCGACGTGAAGAAGTGGGGAAGAGATAGGTGGTGGTATGGAAAGGGTTTGCGTCTCAGTTTGTAGAGACGAAACAATGATGATGGATGAAAGCAAGAATGTGAATGACTAGGAATGAGTGAAATATTTGCATTCTCGTATTTTATAAGAAAAAAGGGCGGTGGTTCAACTTGTTTAGGTGGAGGTTGATTAATCACAAAATCCGTGTTGTTTAAGAATGCAAGTTCGTCGGCAAAAAATTCTTCAAAGCTTTCATCGATATCTTCGAAACTTTCATCGATGGTGTGATTGAATGTTTCACTGTCAATAATTGTTATGCCAGAATTTAACATACTTGATTTGTCAATAATTATGGAGGTAGTAGACTCGAAAAACCCATCTACCTCATTCTCAAAGGTATCTAAATCTAGTTGGATTTCTAGAATTATCGAACTTGAATTATCGGATTGTGATTCATCAACACTAGCTAAACTTAAAGGAAGAATAGAAGAACCATGGAAAGTGGAAGATGAAATGGGTAAATAAATTTGTGTGTCGAGTATCGCTGAACCGGATGTGGGAAATGAAGGCTGAATTTGCCTTTCGGTAATACAATTATCATCAACTTCAAGATGCATATGGGGTTCGGAAAGAATAGTTAAAGGCTCGAGATGATAACTACACAGGAGTGAAAGGACCTGATGAATTGGTGGGACAAATTCATCCAAAATTTCGGGTTCATCATCCAATATATCCCCAACGTCAATCTCATTCAAGTGAAGGTTAGAAGTCTCAGACATCTTATCTAAAATATGGTTTTCAATCAATTTCAGTTCTGGAGTGGAGGTGTAGAGATCACAAGGATTGGGTATGGTCTCACTTGAAATGGACCCCTCACAATCGAGTAAATCAAACACTACAAAGTTACACAACTTATCAGACATTCTATCTATAATTGGTGAATCATTTGTTGTACTCAATAGATCTATAAAACTGGAGTTGTGGATTTCAATTTGGGCTGGGGAGGTTTGATTAGGAAGGGTGTACCACTCTCTCTCACTACCTGAATTCTCAATTTGTCTGATGGCCGTATCATACATTGAATTTTGAGATGGGTCGAAACTAGTTGATCATTCTTTTGTTTATTGAGGACGGCCATGGACTCCTTCAATTCCTTTCTGACGCGGCCCGTCACTACCACATATTCATCCACGGTCCGTTCAAGACTAGACATGGTCGGTAATGGGTTTCAGCATAAGATTGAAATTCTTGTGCATAAGTAAAACTCCCAAATGACTGATTAGAAGGAATATCTAGAGAAGGTGTAAAAGTCGGGTAGGATTGATAGGAATTGAATGGTTGTGAAAATTAGGCAAGAGTAGGATCAACATTGTGATAAGAAGAAAATTGATATTGGTTGGTGGGTTGGCAACTTTCAATAGACATCATATACGCCACAAACCGAGTCTTAAAATCTTCTTTAGAAAGTGGTGGTGTTTTCTGTCCTAATGGATTGATTGGATTGAAACTTTGGTCGTTAGCCCTCGCTATATGCTCAGCGATGGACATGCGTTTAGGAGTTTCCTCACTCTGGGTATCAACATAAAAAGATGTAGAATTAGGATGCGGTTGATAGGACCTGGACTGAAGTGGCCAACTGTTTCTATCCGCTTGTTCTATCCGATCTCTTAAGGACATGGGAGAGTCGGATGGTATACCGAAGCGATTACGAAAACAAGAAATGTCTGGTTCTGGATAGCAAAGATCGGCAAGAGTTCGTCTATTTGGGTTACCCATTATAAGAAGAAAAGATGAGGGAGGGGAAAAAAGGGGGGGAAATTAAGATCTAGTTGGATTGTTTTGCTTTTAAAAGTGGGACTTGGGGGTTGACTCACAAAATCACAAAAATGCACAAACAACCCTAGAACTAAGGTTACCTAGGTTAAGCACTAGACCGCTCCTAGACTTCCAAAGGACAAATCGCAGGATCAATTCTCTACCACCTCTTTATCTCTCTTATGGCCAGGTAAGTGCCAGGTAAGTGGGAGGTATCCGCTATACGAATCACCGAAATAGCGGGCCTAATTAAGTAACCACTTGCCTTAGACACACTTGCCTAGACACCACAAAAGAAATGTGGATAAGAAATAGATTACCCACGACCTTCCTCTATCCTAAATGAGCGCGGCGGTCCTTAGGGTCTTGGTCTAGATATTTTTTAATTAATAAAGGGTGATGCGGATGCTAGTTTTGTGATTTGTAGGGCTTAGGAAGGGTAATGAAATCCCCACCTAATCTAAATTTGGGTCTTTCCCCTTAATTATCCGTATTACAATATGCAAAAACAACCCAAAAACAAAACACGCAAAAAGAATTTTTAAGCGGCGAATATTTGCAAAGAATCCTGCAGAAAAAATGTTATTGGACTTTTCAGAAGAGAGAGAAGGAGATTGAAAAGATACCAGAGAAAACTGAAGCCCTAAATCACCAACAACGTCGCGGTTCCGCTGCCAAAATAGGCTTCTTGCCACGGTCCCGCCACCAAGTGGAGGGTTCTTCGAACTCTTTTTGCTATGGTGGCCTCCCTTGCTCCTCTGGTCTTGATGAATTTCTCTGAATCTTTACCTCCTCGTTACAGTGATTCCAGATTCTCTCACAAAAATTCACACACTAATCGTTAAACACAAGATGCATTCTTAATTTATATTTTTATGGATTTGATAATATTTCAACCCAAACAGCAAGAAAGAAAAAATTACGCACGGATCCCCGGCAACGGCACCATTTTATTGGTCTGTGATTTTGTGAAAGAAAAAGTAGTAGTAAAATAACCGCAATCAATAACAGTATCACGTGTAGCGAACCTTTAGTGAGTACGGGTCATCCTTTGGGATTCATGGAATTTTATAGTTCTTGGTTTAGATCGGTTGAAAGAAATAGAAAATAGAAAATAAAGAAAATCAAGAAGATAGTTTCAAGAAAATAGTTTTAAGAAAATCAAGAAATTAGTTTCAAGATCTAATTGAATTATCAAGAAAATTTTATATGAAGAAGGCTTGTAGGATTCGATTGGATTTAGTAGCCCTGGATGACTAATAAAGATGACTCCTCTTATCTATTGATAGATTTAAAACTAGATTGATGGCGATGAATGAGAATTAGGGCTCTTTGGAAGAAACTAGGGTTTCTCCTCTATTGACCCTTGTCCTTTCATTGATCTCCATTCATGTCTAGCCCTTAACAAAAAGATCATCAATCTTATCTAAAATCGTGGTTGAGATTATCAAGAAATTGATATCGCGCCCGATAAGGACGTTGACGATTTTTTTGCTAAAATTTATAAACTTCATAAGACTTAAAAGGAGTATGGAATTTTTTCACCCATTGATCTACCCTAAACCTACGAATCCTATCAAGCAGAAAATTACTTGCGCATCATGAAAATAAAAGAAAGAATAGAGAAAGAATTCATAATGCGGAAATTAAAGAAAGCGAATTGATAAAACTGATGGTCTATCTTTATTACTCAACTTCACAATACATTTCTTCGAGTTTAGATTACCAGAGGAAGAAGAATTGCTCTCGATCTCTGCCTCAAAGAAGTAAATGTTCCGTCGATCTTCACGTCGCTTGATCACCTCGAGTCGTGGACCTATCTTGGATCGCTTGCTCGTTGATGATGATCGGCTTCGTGTAAAGGAGAATTGATTGATGTCGCTTGATAAATTTCTCGATGATTTCTTGATCGAAGATCTTAAGATCGAAGATTCTTGATCTTAGATCTTAGATCCCCTTTTTGATATTGGATTTGATCTTGGATTTGATGTGGAGATTTGGTTTTTGTTCTTGTCTCTTTTTTTGAATAAAATTGGATGAAAATTGGATCCTTTGTAGATGTAGCCCACGGTCCTTTTTATAGCCCCAAATCCAGTAACAGAAAATCTCAACAAACTAAGTTTGTTGCAAAGAAGATTCCAGAAGAATATTGAACCCTAACTCCTCTTCTTGACCGCGGAACCGCGGCAATTCGGCCGACTCAGCCGCGGATCGGCCGCGACTCGGTGAGTTGTTGGCTTCAATCTTCTGGATTCTTTTTATGTTGATATTTGGGTCTTTATTTGATGTCTGGAACCTTCTTATCTTTTTTGAGTCTCTGCCAGTATTTGATTCTTCGACTTTCTTTACTTTATCGGCGGATTCTTGATTCCGGATATCTGACCTGAGCTAAACTTGCACAATATCTCAATGAAGAATGTTAGTTATGTTTGAGATACAAAATATTATGCGTAAAATATTAAACATACAATTTCCTTCATGATGTTGATTATAATATATAAATACATGGTAAATGGTATTTTACAGATGAACTTCTAATATGTGTTATATTTATAACAAAAACATTTAGATGATTAAGAAAAGTAAGGAAATTGTCATGTTAAAAGTGCAATATTTTCGACTGAGCAGCAGCCGATGACGGACGTTGCAGCAGATCCGGAGGCCGAATATGATTTAGATAAAGACGTTCCTCTATCGGAGGTTCTAAGTAGGTCTTTTCGTACAGCTAAAACTGAGAAGAAGCGCCGAAAGCACACAGCAAGGGAGTGTCAGGCTAACTTGGCCACAGGCACGGATTTGAGTGATACACGACCCCCTGATGTTCCCATAGAGGACATTCCTTCTGCCTTGTCAACAACTCAAAGAAAAGCTGCGCGTCGGCTCGCGAAGAGGCTGAGAGGTTGCTTCAAGGTAAAACAGCGCACGATTCCTTATTGAAACCTAGTTGGATTTATTTAATTTTTCCAGATTTCTTCCCACGGCAGTTTTTCTTGAATTATAACACATTTGTCCTTGAATGGTACAGCAGGGCCGAGTTTAGGTGTTAACGTGGCGAGTGAAGTGCCAGCGTTTGAAGAGTCGATCCTTCATCTCGAATCTGGGACCGTTCCAACTGCCGCTTCCTCCCCTGATGGGTCCCCGGCATCGGCCGGTAATGCGAGCATGACGACGGCCCTTATTGATTTGGGGAACGAAGGTTTCGACGTTGAATACGTCTTCCCGGTGATAGTAGAAATTGAGGAAGCCGTCATGGTTAGTGACGCTCCAGATATCGCTATGGTTTCTGCCCCGTCAGGTATTTCTCGTGTTATTACTTTTGGGTTCTCAGTCCTGCTAGACATATTCTCTGACATCTCCTTTTTATAGGTGCGGTAAATCTTGGCACTGTGCTGATTAAAGAGTCACCGTCAACCGTGGCCGTAGCTGTCGCTGCTCCACCTATCTCTTTTGTACCCCCGAGTTCTCTCGGGTTCAATGACGGAAGGTAAAGATTTTTCATTTCCTTGTTTCAGTATAGATATTATTTCTCGGATTAATTTCTTTACCGTATATTGTTGCAATCCTGTAGGAGTGCTTTTGACCGCTTATGCTAATGTTAAGCTCGCACTTTGCCTTCCAATCAGTATTCGTCTCTCCTTTGGGCGTTGGTTAATATATTCTTCATTTCTTATATCATCTTTTTATGAGTAATCTTTCTATTGCTAAGCTTTTCTCGTATTGACCATAGTCTTACGGCTCGAGGGAAAGGACGAAGGAATAGCTTAGCCTCCTCTGCTCCCTGATTTGCCACTTTTGACTATTTGTATGTTAGATCTCATTCATCATGATTCTTTTTTATTTTTAGGCTGAAACCTAACCCTTCTTTGTGTGTGTCTTACTTTGTAGCAGCTACACCGGCTTTGGCTCTTCTTGAGTCTTGCATTTCTATGCCCACGGGGCCCTTCGCTAAGCGTCAGTCTTCCAGGGGTGCGGCAAATAGCAGGCGAATGCTAAGCGAATTTATTGAAGACCTTAATGTCGAAGCTCTCTCTTCTGCTGTGGATTTTACGGATGAGGTCAACCCTATGCTGGCGACTCTTGTGACTTTCCACAATGAAGATTTCTTCGGCGTTTGGGTTGACTACTGTAAACGAATTGAGGCTTGCCTCCATAAGATCGATCACAAACGTCTTGCGCCTGAGGCATTATCCTTGAAGGCTTAACCGGTCCTGTGGATCGAGCACAGTGCCGCTTCCATTCAATACTTCGAGCAGAAGTTGGTCCTGAAGCAAAAAGAGCATGAGACGGCTTTTGGCGAATCCAGCCAATTGCGTGCTTAGGTCGAAGCGAATTCCGTACAACTACAAGTTATTTTTGAAAATCTTCAACAATGCGTTTCTGAATAAGTAGCGCTGAAACAGAACCTTGACTTTACTGAGCGGGGGATGAGAGATTGCGAAATTGCTAAGCAGGAAATTACTAGAAGCTTTCTTCATGCTTGCAACGACGGCCCCAAGTCGAAGCAATGCTGGCTGCAATAGTGAATTGTGAGGAGGAGCTGCGGCAAGAGAGTGACCGGGTTTCCACTTTATTGAAAGCCCCGCCTTCTTAAAGGCTAGAATTGTATCCCTTTTTTTTATTATAGAAATTGTATCTTTCAAACACTTTGATTCATGAATAAAAAATATACCTTTTTTGCATGCACTCCTCTGTGTTTGATATCTTAATTTAACGCTAATTAGTTTGTTCACTCGTTTCGGAGTCTCTAGTTTATGTACTCATTTCAGAATCTGTAGTTTATTCACTTGTTTCAGAGTATCTAGTTTATGTACTCATTTCGGAGTCTATAGTTTATTCACTCATTTCGGAGTCTCTAGTTTATGTACTCATTTCGGAGTTTGTAGTTTATTCACTCGTTTTGGAGTCTCTTTAGTTTACCTCCCTTGGGCTTATAGGCAAATTTATCCTAACGTTGTATGTAAATAACCCCTATTCTTTTTGAGACAGAGGTCCGTTAGGTTTGTGGTACTAGGGTTTTAGTCCGTGGTACCGTTGCATTGGCTGATGTATCCCTCGATATGCAGTCTTTAAGTCGTTGTTCAAGTAGCCCCGTGACTGTCGTGTCTGATCTCTTCAAGGGCTAGACAAGACATCTTTAAGAAATCTCCTTAGGTCATATTACCATCGGAAGATCAAGCGTTACGAATTTTCCATGACGCTTTTTACTTGACAATTTGGAGCCCCGATGAGCTATAACCACACCCTTCTGGGGTAGGATGATCTCCAATGGTCTTTAAGGCTTTATATGAGTTGCCGTCAAGGCCCGAAGCTGGGAATATGCCGTCACTTCATTTTTTTCTTTGACAATGTCGAGCCGATTCTTTGCTGAAATAAGGTAGACATCTATAGGACCTCTATGCTGTATGTATTGCATTTGAAGTCCGGAGCTAGGAATATGTCATTGCTCGAATTTCATTTGAAGATGCATCCCCATCCTGCTGAAATGAGGGGGAAACGCCAGGATAGTCTCTAGGTTGTATATGCACCGTTTGGAGCTAGGATTTTGCCATTACTCCATTTTTGTTTCGACCCTTGGGTTTTTCTTGTTTGATGGTGATGTTGCATCTGCATTCTGGCAGAACGAGAAGGAACACCTGGATAGTCTGTAGGTTGTATATGTACCGTCAATACTTGGAGCTATGATTTTTGTCATGCCCCGCTTCCCAGTGTACGGGGAAGTAGACGTGACGGGCCATGACGTATTTACTCATAATTAAACACGTTAAGTGTAAATAAGCAATATATAAATAAAAGCACAAGAATAACAAGAGATGTAATATAAACAACTTCTATTAACATTCATTCTTTAAATTACAACTGATTTGAAAAGGAAAGTACAAGGATGTAAGCAATGCCTAAACAGTGGCATATGAATTGAAAAGTAAATAAGTACAAGTAAGCTAGTAGTCATGTTGCTCAGGTATCTGCTCCAATTACTCCTGGCTGGGCTTGGTCTCCTGAGAATCGGGTCCTCCTGACGAACATTCCAAAGAAAGAAGAGACATGAACGTCATCAGCGAACTAGCACTCAGTAAGTCCCAAAAGAAAGAATGGAATAGACAAGTAAAGAGAATAGAACTGGTAATTGGTACAATTATATGTTTGTTACACTAACGTAGTTGTTTGTAGCTTGGTATAGAATGTATCAGTGTATACGAGAGGAGTCCAACTATCCCGTGGACTATGGGAAATGGAAAGTACAAGGCCCCGTCAAAACCCACGGGACAACAGCAATGGATGTTAATCTACGTCTTTTAGTGTCCATCATCGTGCCACTTTTAATATATTCCGTACCAATCTACCCCGTTAAAACCCCGTAATGTATATTGTATTGATTTGTAGTTATCAGACTTGCCGAGACCATGGATATAAGTTATTCATGTAAACAGGTTCAGAATGTAAACAAGTAGTCATGTAATCAAGTCAAGATATAGCCATGGTTCGGTCAAGTCAAGTCATGTTGATATTGTTCTGGTATTCAGGTTCAGGTTCAAGCATACATGTTATAGTTTGGATTCATGTTGAATTGGATTCTGGTTGGATTCAGATTGAGTTAGAGTCAGATTGATTTAGACTCAGACTTGAGTCAGACACTTTAAACAGATTTGATCCTGAATTAAGTTCGGGAGTCATCGGTAACTGTTGCACATGGACGGCAGGATTTATGTCTTTTTTCAAGACAATTACCATTGATAACCCCGTTAAGTTTTCCTACCTTAAATAGACAAGCACTCATTTTCTCCCGCTCCATGAGGCTCAAGAGAATTGATCCCGCTTAAACCTTGTTTACTAAAGTTCTTAAATGTAATTTATATAACTCGAGGGGGTTTTATGAAAATATTTTATATACTTTAAAAATAAACCTCGAGTATTTATTTATCATATTTAGGGTTTCATGGATGTAACTTGTAACAACTCTATTTTTAATGTACAAAGAATTGATTTAAATTCAATGTATAATTGGACTATTTATTACAGCTGATATCTCTTTAAGTATTTATTTCACTCCATAATTACAAGAAGGAGCTTGTAGCTCATTGGTAATACCTTGCACTGCTGAACCAAGCCACCAGAGTTCAAATCCCATACCCCACATTATTTTTTTATATTATTTTGTTTTAATTTTTTTTTGGAAAGTCAACAGTCAAATAGCCATAACTCACAAAATTTATACTGAACACAAAAAGTTAGATGCACCAAAATTCCCCCATGAAATTCCCCACCCGACGCCGCTGCGACTCGGCCCGACTCGGCCGAGTCGGCCGGCGGACTGGCCGGCGCTGCCGGCCGGATTCGGCCGGACGGCCGAGTCGTCAACACGGAATTTCTCCGTGTTGACCTGGTCAATCCCCCTGCATACTTTATTTTCTTTGATCGGTTACCAGATTCTAAATAAATCACTTTTATTCCAAAATTTAATGATTTTTAATGTTTTTTTTATATATTTTTATATTTTTTCAATTAAAACCCTAACCCTGGCCTAGCCCTATATAAACACCCCTACCCTCAACCCTTTCACCCTACATTCCTAAGTCCACTCTCTAAAAATTTCAAGAGAACTCGGTACGTTAGAAAACGAGCGAAAGGCGAAGCGCTGCCGAAATCGACGGTGAATCCCGGCGATCGTACTAGGACCCTTCACGACGTTTCAACGCACCGACAACCCACTACCTTCCTAGCACTCTCTAGCTTGTCCAAACCCGTAAGTCCCACTCTTTCTATCTTTCTTTTCTTTTAAGAAAAATACAACTTTTTAAAACCCGACGGAAATCGGAACAAATCGATTTCCGATTCGGTTTTCTATCAAAACTCACTTGTCATTAATTCCATAATGCTTAAAAATATTCATGTTGACTACTAATCACTTAAAAATCAATTTGGATAAAGTTTCTCACATGAAATGATAACTTTTGCAAAATACCGTATTTTCGCACTTAAATACCACCATGTTTAGTTTATCATGTTTAACCCCTAAACTTCACTATACCTTAAAGTAGATCACGAGGTAATGACCTACCTCCACACATACTCATATGTAATCATAACACGCCACCTTGAAAACGTAGAATACGATAATACAAGACTTTTCATTAAAATACCATTTTCTTTATAACCCTTTTCTGAAAGTTCTAAGTTGTATACAATTTTAAAACAATATCTTTAATAGGAAAATACGATATGTCATGGACATCGATCGTTTATCTAAACCTGACTTTGTGGTGTCTAGGCTAGGCAAGTGAGCTTAGGTAACTTTAAAAGGTCCGTCTCACGATTCGTGAGCGGATCCCTCCTTCCTCACTTGTACTTAGCTGGCCACAATTGGCGGTGAAGAGGCGATTTGAGGCTTCTAATGACGTGTAGTTTAGACCATTTAGAAATAGGCTAGTTGGCTTAGGAAACCCTAGAATCTAAAATACGGAAATTTATACCCTTTTACAAATAAATACCTTATCTTTATAAAACCGTTTTCTAAATGATTAGTATTTATTAAATCTTTGCAAAGCGCCACTACAACCCACCTTTAGGGAACTCGTTAGGGATTGTACGATTTATCGTGCACCCTCAGGCTTAGTAGTGCGAGATTCAGACCTCCGCAAAGAGCATTCGGTCTCGAAAGGTTAAAAATACGACATTTAAGAAAAATGAGATTTTGGAAAAATAAAATATTTATATAAAATTATTCTTGTATAAACATATGTATATTTATCATTTAAACACCTATTTTATTATAAGATAAAGTTTCCACATTTTTCTTAAAATTACAAGATTAAAAGTTAAATTAAAATACCATGAATTTCAAATAAATCAATATTATAGATTAATACCTTTATTAGGATATATTCACTAGAAATATCACTAAATAAAATCACACTCATTATAATTATAAAGACGAATAATAAATACTTGAGATGTATCTTGAAAACTATACAAAAGTACATTTTTACATAAAACCCCCTCAAGTTTTATAAATTACAATAAGGACCCTAACAATTATAAAACTTCAAATTACTTTTCTTTTAGTCTGACTCGGGTTTGAGTCTGACTATTTCTGACTTGAATATGATTCAAGTCAATCTATATTCTTTAATATTCCAACTCTATATGAACACATGAATCCCTGAATCCAGTTAACAATTTATTCAACTTGACTGAATCAAACCATGGATATACATCCATTATTCTGTTATTCCAATTACCTGATACAATCCGTTTACTGATATCATGGTTTTGGTCAGTCATCCAAGTTATATAAAACAATACAACAATACTGTTAAAACACTACGGGGTTTAAGGGGTAGATTGGTACGGAAGGTGTTAAAGGTGGCACGAGGTGGTCAGATTAAGACACCTAACTTATATTCCGTTGTTGTTGTACCGTGGCTTAACGGTTCCTTGTACTTTCCGTTTGCCCTGGTCTGTAGCATATAGAGACCCCCCTCGTATACACTGGCATTCTTCTGTACCAAGCTACAAACAACATCGTTAACACAATATTCTACAATATGCTACAACATGATACTTTAGCAAATTACTCTTATTCTGTCTTTCTAATTCTTCCTTATCTTTGGGACTTACCGAGCGACCTGTTCGCTGACGACATTCTGTTTCCTTCTTCTTTGAATGGCGTCAGGTACTTTGGACCCAGCAGAGATCGAGCCCAACGGTGAAGACTTAGAGCAGTTTCACGAAGACCTTGAGCTCTAGACATTGTACCTTGTTCTACTCAGTATTTTCATTTCCTGTTATGCCATTGTTTAGGCATCGCTTTTCATTTCAGTTGTATTTACTTTTCATGCATTGTACAAAAGAATGTTATTAATAAAGTTGCTGTTATTTCTATATCTCTTGTCTCTTGTGATTTACTTTATATTGCTTAGATACGCTTAGCGTATGTACTTCTAAGTATATACGTAGCGGACCTCTTCGCGTCTCTTTCGCCGTACACCGGGAAGCGGGGCGTGACAGGTTTTGTTGGTGGCCCATGCAGGTCAGAGCTGTATGAATCCCTATCATGCAGTTCTGGTCTGCGTGAACAACCTAAGCAATATAACACAAGAACCAGCAACTAAAACATTCTTTACAATTCATGTTTCTTGAATCTTACAAATTTCTATTCCTTGAATCTTATCATTTCATTTATTTGAATCTGTCCTAACCCAAATTTTTCTTCAAGGTTATGGATTCCCCTAACAACTCCAGCACCAACGTCAACAACTCCCCTCCAGCACTACTTCTCGCACCAGCTGTTCCCGCACCACCCACCGAGCAAACAGTGCTACTTGAGGCGATTCGCAGCCTTCTTAAGGGACATCAACAACTCCTGAACCGACCTGAAACCGACGCACCGGGAGTAAAGCAGTTCAGGGCTTTACATCCCAAACAGTTCTCTGGAAAAGGAAGCCCTCTTGAAGCGGAAGAATGGGCACAAAGTATCGAAGACGATCTGGCAGCAGCTCAAGTGCCAGACAACGCTTGGGTCCGTGTAGCAAAACTACAGCTCACGGATAATGCTCGCAACTGGTGGAAGGCGGAAGAAAGCCGCCTGGTACAGCCGATTGAGTGGAAGACTTTTCGCGAGAAGTTCGACGCGAAATATTTCCCTGTGACTGCCAGGTTTGCAATGGAGCAGCAGTTCATTCATCTACAACAGGGTTCAATGTGGGACAAATCAGTAGATGAATACGACGCTGAATTCACCATGTTAAGACGGTAAGATATGTCACAATTTCAATTTTTTAAATATCGCATACTACACAGCTAACACAATCTTTAAACAGATTCGCGGCACACTTGATACCGACGGACGAGATCAGAGCCCGTCGCTTTCAACAAGGACTGGACACGGAGATTCAGGCTGCTCTAGCCACGGGAAAGTTTTTGACTCATGAGGATGCTCTAGAAGCTGCCCGTAGTTATGAGGCAGTGATAAAAGCAAGGGGCAGACCTCAGTCTGCAGGAGTACGCCCTGCCAACCAGATGGCAGGTGGAGCCTCGTCCAGGCCACCTTTCGTGCCAAGGCGACCCGGAGTACCAACCCTTCGTCCCAGCCCAGCCTTTTGCAGCTACTGCAAGAGAACTGGACATATGATGAAGGACTGCCGTCGAGCCAACCGTCTTTGCTTAGTCTGCGGCTCAGCTACTCACGATATTGGGTTTTGTCCCCAAAGACAGAACCCAGTTACTGCACCCAGGCCAGCAATTACTTATCCGCAACGACCAGCTCTTCAGGCACCTGCTCCCAGACCTGCACTACCTGCACCACCCAAGGGACCACAAGCTGCACCACCTCCTCGTCAGTTCCATCAAGCTCAAAGGAACGTTCCGAGGAATGCTCCTCAGGCCAGGAGGAATGTACCAAGGCGCCAGGCTTTCACGATGTCCGTGGAAGAAGCTGAGGCCACTGGCCAAGTCATCACTGGTAAACTTTTCTTCTCAAACTTTGCTTTTCTATCCTGCTACTTAGTTACATATTTTCTATACCTAAAACAAATCCCACATACCTTAGGTACGATCTTAGTATCCTCAATCCCTGCACTTGCACTGTTTGATACTGGAGCATCACACTGCTTTATGTCGCAACGGTTTGTCCGAACCCATGCGATTCCAGTCTCACCGCTTGTATCCAGCTGGAATGTCAGTTCAGGAAATGGCGTTCTAAAGGCAACTATGGGATACAGCTTGTGTCCAGTCGTCGTCTGCAGTCGAGAGTTTTATGCTGACTTCAAAGTGCTGGGCATACCGAACTTCGATGTGGTTCTAGGAATGGATTGGCTTGGAACTTTTTATGCTACCATAGACTGTCGTCAAAGGAGGGTAGTATTCGAGATCCCAGACCATCCGGTCTTCTATTTCAAAAGCGGAGACCGTACACTGGAGCCAAGTACCTACAAAGCGAAGCCAAGAGAAGCAGTAGTTGCAGCAGCTCAAGCAGAGGAAGAATCAAGACCAGATGTGGTTCGAGAGTTCGACGATGTATTTCCTGACGATATATCAGGTTTGCCCCCCGATCGAGCTCTTGAATTCAGTATTAATTTAGTACCAGGAGCACAACCGGTGATCAAAGCACCCTATCGTTTAAGTCCGGAAGGTTTGAAGGAAGTCCGAACACAGTTGGACGAATTACTGGCGAAAGGATGGATTCGTCCCAGCACTTCAAGTTGGGGATCACCTATACTACTTGTGAAGAAGAAGGAAGGTTCATACAGAATGTGCATCGATTACAGAGCCTTGAACGAAGTCACTATAAAGAATAAGTATCCACTCCCGCGCATCGACGATTTATTCGATCAGCTAAGTGGATCTTGTGTTTTCTCTAAACTAGATCTTCGTTCAGGTTATTATCAAGTGAAGGTCAAGGAAGCTGATATTCACAAAACAGCTTTCAGAACTCGCTATGGACATTACGAATTTCTAGTGATGCCATTTGGAGTGACCAACGCACCCGCAATCTTCATGAACCTTATGAATCAAGTTTTCCGGGAGTACTTAGACAGGTTTGTTGTCATTTTCATCGACGACATCCTGGTGTATTCTAAGAGTCGGAAAGAGCATGCAGAACATCTACGAATTGTCCTGGAAACTCTTCGACAACATCAGCTTTATGCCAAGTACAGCAAGTGCGAGTTTTGGCTAAACCAAGTTGGTTTTCTTGGACATATCGTATCAGGAGAAGGAATCTCTATAGATCCAGCGAAAGTTTCGGCAGTTAGCGAATGGCCTACACCAAAGTCAGTGAAGGATATTCGAAGTTTCTTGGGTTTAGCTGAGTATTACAGAAGGTTTATTGAAGGCTTTTCGAAGATAGCAACGCCCCTGACCAAGCTCACATGTAAAGATGCAGAATTTGTGTGGTCAGAAGCATGCGAACAAGCTTTCGTAGAACTCAAGTCAAGGTTGACATCAGCACCTATTCTCGTCATACCGGATCAATCTGGAGGATTCGAAGTGCATTGCGATGCATCCGGTAAGGGATTAGGATGTGTTCTACATCAGCACGGTAAGGTTGTGGCTTATGCTTCAAGACAGCTGAAGATTCATGAGTGCAATTATCTGACGCATGATTTGGAGTTGGCAGCCGTCATCTTTGCTCTCAAGATTTGGCATCATTACCTACTTGGTGAACGAGTGAACATCTACACAGATCATAAGAGCTTAAAGTATGTGTTTACTCAGAAGGAGTTGAATATGCGGCAGTGAAGATGGTTAGAACTCATGGCGGACTTTGACATCAACTTGCAATATCACCCAGGGAAGGTGAATGTAGTACCTGATGCTCTTAGTCGCCAACCATTAGCAATGAATCTCACCGCTCAGTGGAAGTTTCGACAAGACTTGCATCAGATGGAGATTGAAGTAGTCATGCCAGCTAATGCTTCAAGTTTGATGAATTTACAAGTTCAATCAACCATTGTCAATCAGATCAAAGCAGCTCAAGCCAGCGATGCTAAGTTGCAAAAGATCAGAGAACAAGTGGAGAATGGACTCAGAACAGACTTCATCATCCATGAAGATGGATCTTTGAGATACGGCAGCAGATTGTGTGTACCAAAAGGTCCTGTTCGGGAAGAGTTAATGAAAGAAGCTTACAGCTCTCCCTACTCAGTACACCCTGGAGGTACCAAAATGTACAAAGATCTACGTCAGAATTATTGGTGGCATGGAATGAAGCGTGAAGTAGCTAGAAACGTCGCAAAATGCTTGGTGTGTCAGCAAGTAAAGGCTGAACATCACAGGACTGCTGGATTACTTCAACCGTTACCAATCCCAGAATGGAAGTGGCAACACATCACGATGGACTTTGTGACTGCTCTTCCTCGCAGCACAAAGAGTAACGATGCCATATGGATCATTGTGGATCGACTCACAAAGTCGGCTCACTTCATCCCATTTCAAGTTGGCCAATCAATTGAGACACCAGTAAAGAAGTACATGGAGGTAATAATCTAATTTAGATTTAAAACTCTTCATAATGTACTATCTCTGATACCCATGAACTCATACAGGAAATTGTGAGACTCCATGGAGTACCGGTCTGCATTGTCTCCGATCGTGACACCAGGTTTCGATCGCAATTTTGGCAGAGTCTGCAAGCAAGCTTGGGAACAAGTCTGAATTTCAGCACGGCTTATCATCCATAAACAGATGGTCAGTCGGAACGAACTATTCAGATCTTGGAAGATATGCTCAGAGCATGTATGCTAGACTTCAAAGGATCGTGGGAAGATCACCTACATCTTGTGGAGTTTTCGTACAACAACAGCTACCGAGCAAGCATAGGAATGGCACCTTTTGCAGCATTGTATGAAAGGAAGTGTCGATCGCCATTAAGTTGGGATGACATCGGATATAGGGAACTTCTTGGACCGGAGATGATAGTAGCAACTGTTGATGTAGTTCGTACTATCAGGGAAAGGATGCGCATAGCCCAAGATCGACAGAAACACTGGGCTGATGCAAAGAGACGACACTTGGAGTTCCAGCCAGGAGATCATGTATTCCTGAAAATATCTCCGAACCGCGGAGTGATCCGATTTGGAAGACGGGGTAAGTTGAGTCCGAGATACATTGGACCGTTCGACATACTCGAACGAATCGGTGAAGTGGCATACCGTTTAGCGCTTCCACCCTCATTGGAAGGAGTGCATGATGTATTTCACATATCCCAACTCAGAAAGTATGTGAGTGACCCCATCCATGTTCTCGATCATTCTGAGCTCACTTTATAGCCCGACTTGTCTTGTGAGAAACAGCCTGTGGAGATCCTGGACAGGAAAGTGAAGACACTTCGGAACAAGGAAGTTAACTCGGTTCGAGTGATGTGGAGGAAAGACACTCCAGGAGAGTCCACTTGGGAAAGGGAGGATGAAATGCGTACTAGATATCCACACCTCTTTGTAAAACTAGTCCTCAAATAAAAGTTGTAAATTTCGAGGACGAAATTTTTGTAAGGAGGGTAGACTGTAACAGCTCTATTTTTAATGTACAAAGAATTGATTTAAATTCAATGTATAATTAGAGTATTTATTACAGCTGATATCTCTTTAAGTATTTATTTCACTCCATAATTACAAGAAGGAGCTTGTAGCTCATTGGTAATACCTTGCACTGCTGAACCAAGCCACCAGAGTTCAAATCCCATACCTCACATTATTTTTTTTATATTATTTTGTTTTAATTTTTTTTGGAAAGTCAACAGTCAAACAGCCATAACTCACAAAATTTATACTGAACACAAAATGTTAGATGCACTAAAATTCCCCCCATGAAATTCCCTACCCGACGCCACTTCGACTCGGCCCGACTCGGCCGAGTCGTCAACACGGAATTTCTCCGTGTTGACCTGGTCAATCCCCCTGCATACTTTATTTTCTTTGATCGGTTACCAGATTCTCAATAAATCACTTTTATTCGAAAATTTAATGATTTTTAATGTTTTTTTAATATATTTTTATATTTTTTTAATTAAAACCCTAACCCTAGCCTAGCCCTATATAAACACCCCTACCCTCTACCCTTTCACCCTACATTCCTAAGTCCACTCTCTAAAAATTTTAAGAGAACTCGGTACGTTAGAAAACGAGCGAAAGGCGACGCGCTGCCGAAATCGACGGCGAATCCCGGCGATCGTACTAGGACCCTTCACGACGTTTCGACGCACCGACAACCCACTACCTTCCTAGCACTCTCTAGCTTGTCCAAACCCGTAAGTCCCACTCTTTCTATCTTTCTTTTCTTTTAAGAAAAATACGACTTTTTAAAACCCGACGGAAATCGGAACAAACCGATTTCCGATTCGGTTTTCTATCAAAACTCACTTGTCATTAATTCCATAATACTTAAACATATTCATGTTGACTACTAATCACTTAAAAATCAATTTGGATAAAGTTTCTCACATGAAATGATAACTTTTGCAAAATACCGTATTTTCGCACTTAAATACCACGATGTTTAGTTTACCATGTTTAACCCCTAAACTTCACTATACCTTAAAGTAGATCACGAGGTAATGACCTACCTCCACACACACTCATATGTAATCATAACACGCCACCTTGAAAACGTAGAATACGATAATACAAGACTTTTCATTAAAATACCATTTTCTTTATAACCCTTTTCTGAAAGTTCTAAGTTGTATACAATTTTAAAACAATATCTTTAATAGGAAAATACGATATGTCATAGACATCGATCGTTTATCTAAACCTGACTTTGTGGTGTCTAGGCCAGGCAAGTGAGCTTAGGTAATTTTAAAAGGCCCGTCTCACGATTCGTGAGCGGATCCCTCCTTCCTCACTTGTACTTACCCGGCCACAATTGGCGGTGAAGAGGCGATTTGAGGCTTCTAATGACGTGTCGTTTAGACCATTTAGAAATAGGCTAGTTGGCTTAGGAAACCCTAGAATCTAAAATACGGAAATTTACACCCTTTTACAAATAAATACATTATCTTTATAAAACCGTTTTCTAAATGATTAGTATTTATTAAATCTTTGCAAAGCGCCACTACAACCCACCTTTGGGGAACTCGTTAGGGATTGTATGGTTTATCGTGCACCCTCGGGCTTAGTAGTGCGAGATTCAGACCTCCGCAAGGAGCATTCGGTCTCGAAAGGTTAAAAATACGACATTTAAGAAAAATGAGATTTAAGAAAAATAAAATATTTATATAAAATTATTCTTGTATAAACATATGTATATTTATCATTTAAACACCTATTTTATTATAAGATAAAGTTTCCACCTTTTTCTAAAAATTACAAGATTAAAAGTTACATTAAAATACCATGAATTTCAAATAAATCAATATTATAGATTAATACCTTTATTAGGATATATTCACTAGAAATATCACTAAATAAAATCACACTCATTATAATTATAAAGACGAATAATAAATACTTGAGGTGTATCTTGAAAACTATACAAAAGTACATTTTTACATAAAACCCCCTCAAGTTTTATAAATTACAATAAGGACCCTAACAATTATAGAACTTCAAATTACTTTTCTTTTAGTCTGACTCGGGTTTGAGTCTGACTATTTCTGACTTGAATATGATTCAAGTCAATCTATATTCTTTAATATTCCAACTCAATATGAACGCATGAATCCCTGAATCCAGTTAACAATCTATTCAACTTGACTGAATCAAACCATGGATATACATCCATTATTCCGTTATTCCAATTACCTGATACAATCCGTTTACTGATATCATGGTTTTGGTCAGTCATCCAAGTTACATAAAACAATACAACAATACTGTTAAAACACTACGGGGTTTAAGGGGTAGATTGGTACGGAAGGTGTTAAAGGTGGCACGAGGTGGTCAGATTAAGACACCTAACCTATATTCCGTTGCTGTTGTACCGTGGCTTAACGGTTCCTTGTACTTTCCGTTTGCCCTGGTCTCTAGCATATAGAGACCCCCCTCGTATACACTGGCATCCTTCTGTACCAAGCTACAAACAACATCGTTAACACAATATTCTACAATATGCTACAACATGATACTTTCGCAAATTACTCTTATTCTGTCTTTCTAAGTCTTCCTTATCTTTGGGACTTACCGAGCGACCTGTTCGCTGACGACATTCTGTTTCCTTCTTCTTTGAATGTCGTCAGGTACTTTGGACCCAGCAGAGATCGGGCCCACCGGTGAAGATTTGGAGCAGTTTCACGAAGACCCTGAGCTCTAGACATTGTACCTTGTTCTACTCAGTATTTTCATTTCCTGTTATGCCATTGTTTAGGCATCGCTTTTCATTTCAGTTGTATTTACTTTTCATGCATTGTACAAAAGAATGTTATTAATAAAGTTGCTGTTATTTTTATATCTCTTGTCTCTTGTGATTTATTTTATATTGCTTAGATACGCTTAGCGTATGTACTTCTAAGTATATACGTAGCGGACCTCTTCGCGTCTCCTTCGCCGTACACCGGGAAGCGGGGCGTGACATAACTTTTAAGATTTGAGGTATTTTAGTGAATATTAATATAGTTTGAATAGTTCATGGTATTTAAGTGAAATATTTGTCTTGTATTGATATTTGATGGTATTTTGGTGAAACTTGTTATTGTTTTATCGTTTTAGAAAACATGGAATTTTATTATATCTTGAAAATATGTGGTTTTAATAATATTTATATATTTATAAAGGTTAATTTTATTATTAAATAGAAAATGTCGTTTTTTCTTAAAAATCGTATTAAAATTCTTTCGAGGCCGAATGCTCCGTGAGGAGGTCTGCATCTCGCTCTACTAGCCCGAGGATGTGCGATAATCCACACCATCCAATAGCAGGTTCCCTAAATGGGTTGTTGAGGCATAATCGCAAAGAGTTTGAAATACAATTCTAAAGAAAACCGGGTTTTTATAGTTCATAGTATTTTAATGAAAAGTTGTAATCGCCACAAAAATAGGTTTCCAAGAGTATCGTGCTATGTCAATATGTGTGTATGTGAGGGGTAGGTCATTACCTCGTGAAGTTTTCTAGAGTTAATAGTTATTAAAAGAACTAAAAGATGAATATATGAAGTTCATGGTATTTAGATGTAAAACTCAATTTAAAGTTATTTAGTATGATAATTTAGTGTGAAAGTTGTTTCTAATTATTAGTTTCATGATTAACCATTAAGGTGTAGAATATGAATAAGCAATATTTAAGAAAAGATGTATTTTCAAGGGTTTTAGAATAAAATGTCGGTATAACTCCATTTACCGACATATTTTAGAAAAAAGATCATTTTAAAAGGATAGAGTAGAATGGGGAGGGACTTACTAGCTAGAAGTGTGAAGATGAGGTAGAAGAAGATTGTGTAGCCGCCGTGGCGTTCCGGAGTCGCCGGAACTTGATCGATTTCTCACAGGAAGTCGACCTCTTGCTAACTCCACTTGTGCTCTTCTTGTACTTAGAAAAATTTGATAATTTTCGCTAGGGATTTCAGAATGAAGAAGGGATAGGGTATGGGGTTGTATTTATAGTGTGGAATTAGGGTTTTGGAATCGAAAGAATGAATTAAAATACATTTAAAATTGGATTAATAGGAAAATTGAATTCTCTGTTAAATTGCAAAGAAAAAAAATAGTGCAGGGGTAAAGGGGGTAGGCCAAAGGGTTTGTGTGCAGAGCACGGGGACTTTTCCCCATGAGGGACCCGTCCCCGCCGGCCTAAACAAAGATCTCGCTGGCCAAAGGTTTGAGGGGATCCATCGGATGATTGCCACGTGTTCTACTCACTGTTAATATAATTTTGCACACGTTTGTTTTTCTGTCTTTTCATTATTATGTGCAGTGCATGTGTAAACTTTTGGGCTTCCAAAAATTTTAAAAGAAAAATTCAGAAAAATAATATGTGGCTGATGGGATTCGAACACAGGGGCTACGTCACAGCAGTGCAAAGCGTTACCAATGAGTTACAAGTGTAAGACCACGGTAGTGCCCCGGCCGTCTGTCCGGGGCCAAAATGCGGAATACGAAAACTTTTTCTAACTAGAAACCGGCGCTACCGTGGACTATAAACCCGGATCGGACCATTAACCTACTACTAGCTAATTGTAGAAAGGGTAGAGAGCTATACCGAGCGATCCGTGTCCTTCGGTCTTCGGCCACCATCCCGATCTCCCCGCGGAATCTCCGATCTCGATCTCCTCGTCGGAAAGGGCACCACATCACCGAGTCTTTTAACGGGCTCCCACCTCTGAACCGAGGCAACTCGGACACGAAGTTGGCAAGACGACGTGCCCAAGATTGCTGTAGACTGAGTGTAGAATGCTGTGTCTCGAGGGGTTGTTTGAAGTTGCCATTTGGATGTGGAGGTGGAGTAGTAAGCTTTTGAGATGAACAAAAGGATTTTGTGCAAGCAAAATGAGATCAATTCCCTCATCAAAAATTTTTGGACAGCCCCCACTAGTAGTGGCCGGCCATGTTGAGAGAGGAGGGAGGTCAATAATGCAAGAGAAAAGAATGAGTGATCATCATGAAACATGTCACACCAAAGTCCTATTCAATCCCATCACCATCAAGCAAGTAATGATGAACAAAAGGAAGTCAAAGTCAATCTAGAACCATCATGAAGCAACCACTTACAAAAAACACCCTCCACTTTGCTAATTTGCACATTTGCAAATAAGCCCCTCCCATCAAAGGAATTTCAGCCAAGAAGGAACAAAGGAAAAATGGCCGAAACGTAATGAAAACTGGCAACTTCAAAAAGCGATCCGGTAAAAAATTACTGGATAACCCCGCGACTGTATATACATACCCGCATTTGTATTCCGACCGAATACAAATGCAATGAGACAAAATCTACACTGTACAATACTAGGATCCGGCTTAAACCAAAGCCCGCTAGTATTATCCATCCGATCATGATCCGTGCAATACCGCACGTATATGATCGAACCCTGCCATATATCCATACGGCCTCTACAGCGTTTCACCCGAAACTTGAGAAACTGTCTGTGAGGGACTCATCGTCAACACTTTGGCTGTGGATTTAACCACTAGCACGTCAGAGGTATTAGCCGTACGTAACGGGCTACCAGGTATTGACCAAAAAGGAAGTCGATGAGCGAACTCATCCTGACACCCTACTGAGCTTGTCAGTGACAATATCCGTACAGTCTGGTACGTTCGTCTATGAGCATCGCATGTCGGGCCTAGGAGGTTGGTAAAAGTCAGACCCTAAAAGCGGTACAAGTCGTGTAGGAGTGTAGCCCAGAACACCCTGAGATACTACTGGAATACCTACCAGTAAATCTCCTGCCTTGGCCAAGGACTTCGTGTAATGGCTCTCCTAGACACACTGCGACCTCACCCCCAATACCGGGAGAGACGAACCCCTGCAGATCCGCTCACTGCCTCCATGTGGCTCGGGACTGTACCCAACTAAAACCTGTTTGCACGACTTCTTTGAGCCGTGGTAGGATAGTAATCAAAGTACAGTGGGAACTCACACGAGACAAATGACGATCTCAGGTCGATGAACTAACCAGTACACATGTCACCAGGGAACTGCTATCTGACGTCAGGTATAAAACCAACTAGCATATTCCCGGCGAGTCCTGTCCGGTGTACTCATAACCCAATGAGCACCTGTATGCATCTTAGGTGAACCAACTAACACCAGTGGCTTGTGAGACTGGCCACTGCCCCTCGTCGGGGTCTCGACTGTATACACTAGTCTACTCTGGAGTATCGATGCCCTGTCGCGAAAACTCCCACGACTAGGGACCTTTTAAGGATGTGCTTATAGACCCCAGCTCCCATGTATATGATCGCCATCATGCTACTGGCCGTCAAGCAAGAATCTTAAGGGCTCTATCAACGCGCAATAGTGACCTGTAAGGTCACCTAAAGCAGTACACGATGATAAAGATAAACCAGATAGCATACTATCATCTTGAGTAAGACTATTCTACCGGCATAGGTCCTCCCTCAATCATTGCAATCACGTGCCTGTGATCCAATAATTGATTCTGAGAGCACTATATCCAACAATCTCCTACTTGCACTCAAGACTAATTATTGCGATATCGCATACTCACAGCCCGTGTGATGCCGAACACCCAACTCCTCTACTAATCAGTCTCACAAAACCCGTTTGCGAAACTATTGCGTTTGAGGAATAGCCTCAGTGAGTGGATCCGCCCTAATGTTTCTTTCTATTTCTCTCTTCATCTCAAGTTCGCGGAGAAAGCCATCTCCTGAAATGAGCAATACCTGTCTTAGAACATGTCTGGATATCTGATGGGACCTAGCTCATAAATGAACTCCAAATCCAAACTTCTTAGACTATATCGTCAACTGAACTTAATCAGTATCCTGCGTAATGCCTCCCTCAGTGTCCTCTTGGATCACCTGTCCAAAACACTGCCCCTCGTCAGAGGGAAAACTATAACTCTGACAGTCACTCTGTCATCTAGGTCACCTTGGAAGCCTGGAATGATAACTGTCTCCTAAAAGAGGCTGTCGTTATCATATCCCTAGAACATCCACTTATGTTTTAAAACTGCTTCCGAACATTTCTCCAGGATACGATTAATATCAACTTATTGCATCTAGTGCAAAAAAAACATCTGGTGCGATACTTGACATCTCATGATTGACTCAATTGCCTAAGCAAGTGATCTGCCAATCATGCACATCCCTCTACCCTTTAGTCCGTAAGACACCTTCAGAGAGGGTGACTCCATCACCTGGAGGTACACTACCGTGCCAGGAGTCGTCCATTCTAAATACCTTTAGAATGCTGTCCAAGTACCCTGATTGGGACACTTCCCAAATCTAGATCTAAAACCATAGATCTAGTAACCAGAATATCTGATATAATATCCACATCCTATGTGGAGAAACCACTGTGTGACAACCAAAGTGTAACCAATCGTAGTATAGGAATTTCACTTCCTACTCTGTGTATGTCATCCAAATACCAGGACATCACACCCTACTACCTTCTTAACAGATCCATCCCCTATTCTGATGAAGTCAAACCTATGACTGTCACACCAGAAATAGACGATCTTTCTCCGCTATATCTGCTTTAGTCCATAAATAGACATAAGCCACTTGTCCACTATGCTTCCGCTGCTCTCACTGACTACGACAACCCTCTGGCAGAGTCATATACACGTACGCTTCTAAAGCTAGTTTAGAACGACGCTATACTCATCCTCCTGCCGGGTCTCACAATCTAGAACAACAGCAATGGCAAGTCTGGGTAAACAAGAATCTCCCTGTCACCGTCTTTGAGCATACCGAAGTACCACTCGAGTGCCTGAGGTTACCCACCTTATCTGCGGAGTGGCCAATGGAATATCAAACCAGATTGAATCTTTAGGTTCTTATCAAATTTTCAGTAATCGTTTGCGGTTCTGGAATCACTTCCAGTTCTACCATACTCCCACTTCTGTTTTCTGAAAAAATCCATTTTACTTAAAACTGTGGTGAGTCTAGAACAATATCACTATTGATCTTCCAGATGGTAGAAAGTCAACCCTCGTCATAGCCCGGGTCAACCCACAAACAGCCATTACAGAAACGTGCCTTGAGTTATCCAGAGTCTGGTTTTAAGGATAAGCCGGACAACTCCCCGTACCTTAACATCGTTAAGATATGAACCGTTCTGTATCAAAAAAGGCACTGATTTAATTGGAACCAGATTCAAATCATGCAGCTGTCTCCAGTGCATGTCAACTAAATGGAAGGAGGCCTATCAGCGTTACTCAACTTAGGAATGCATCCAGATATGAGTAACCTGAAAGAGAAACAAGTTTCTCAAAATCCATTACTATCAACTGAATACCATACACAAGTATCTACATCTTCGATCACCTTGAAGAATCCTGATACTTGCAACACCTGGTTCTCTACTTTATCCTTATACCTATAACTTCTCAAAACATAGACCTTGCATTTCTACGAAATACATGTCTAAGAACTAGAGAAATTACAAGTAAACAGAATACAGTACGAGTACCAACCCCTCTGTCCTCATGGACACTGGACAACATACAATACTCTGTATAAGTCCCCTGAGTCTAATAACTCATTCCCTGTGTGTCGTAGGTTGAAAACTGTACTTATGGTTATGAAGAATTACACCGCTGTTTAATGCTCCTTACCTAACTATCCACTGATATAGGTAAATGTCATAGACATAATTTCAACAAGTTGTATCTCACTTTATTAAAATAAATGTACAGATATATCAATTTGAAATTGGTGCATAACAATGGATATTCAAAACCAAATATTTGTCGTCCGGCAAACAACCCAGGTGATTTTCTCAAATATCGCCAATTACAACGAATTCCGATATAATGAGGATGATCACCTAATTCCCAATAACTTACTCCCACTCATCATCTGTAAAACCATACAGATGTGAGAATCATACCTGGTAAATACATACCCTGGAGCAAGGGCTAATTGGGAAATCAGTTTTCTTTTAACAGTACACAGTGAAACTGAAACTTGAAATGTTTCGTAGGGGTATCCAGGTATTTCTAGCAATGCCTCTTCCATTATCCAGATTCACAACTGTAACCGTATATTTCTTTGTCATCTCTCCAAATTCCTTCATATGTCTTTAGTCATTACCTTCTGTATACCCTCTTAGGCTAAATGGTTTTCTTCCTTCCCTACCGTTCGGCACCAGCCTATGGTTTGGAAGAAGACTATCCAATAAGCGTAATAGGTGTACTGTCCTAATCCTAGGAGC
Source organism: Agapanthus africanus (assembly GCA_030015575.1). Lineage (NCBI taxonomy): Eukaryota > Viridiplantae > Streptophyta > Magnoliopsida > Asparagales > Amaryllidaceae > Agapanthus > Agapanthus africanus. The sequence continues at coordinate 469,961,699 of CM057350.1, read as the reverse complement.
ACTCGCAGCGCGAGAGAAGGTAAAGATAAAAGACAACTGAATAAACCTTATTCCTATTTCTCCTGAACCAGAATCCATCCCCGAACTGGAACAAGTTCCTTTCGAGTTCGTATATAACCATACGATGGAATATCCAAATAACTGTGGATCTTCGTAGTGATACGGAGTGTTCTGGAAAAATACAAAGGTGAAGTAGGAGTGGTAATGAAATACTTGGTTTGGTCATGAATAGTAGTCGCAATTACTTTGCCCTCTTACTAATCCCTTTATTTGTCTTTACTTAATACCTTCTGTACACCTTTTAGGCTAAATGGTTTTCTTCCTACCCTACCGTTCGGCACCAGCCTATGGTTTGGAAGAAGACTATCCAATAAGCGTAATAGGTGTATTGTTCTAATCCAAGGAGCACTCGCAGCCTGAGAGAAGGTAAAAGGAAAACACAACTGAATAGTTCTATTCGTTTTCTCCAGAACCAGAAACCATCCTCGAATCTGGAACAAGTTCCTTCGAGTTCGTATATAACCATATGATGGTTTTATCCAATGGAAGTGGACGTTCGTAGTAATACGGGGTGTTATGGAGAAAAGGGTAGTAGGAGTGGCAATGAGGTACGCAACTCTGATAATCCAAAAGCCAATGTTTAAGAAGGTTCGGTTAATCTTGGTCACTGAGTCATAGTCAAGGGTCGGGCCATGGTCGCTGCCAAAGAGAGAGAGAAAAGAAACACTCAGCGTGCACTCTAACCTAGATCAGAATGGTTACCAATTTATCTAATCAGGAAACCTCCCACTGTATTCTCAAATTCTCCTCCAAACCTGAAAGAAGAATTAGTCGGGATCACCCGAGGAGTAAACCAACTCATCAGTGGGAATCGGGATCCAACTATCATCGCATGATAACGTGATGGAATCCACTCACGTTACCACACTCCAGAAGGTATGCACATATCTGGCAAGTTTCGGTTTCTTTAGAAACTCCCGATGTGATTTTTACCCCATGCTCATATGACCTTGACGAAGGCCAACATATCATAAGTCACATGTCAAGTTCTACCCGTCATTATCCAGGTTAATTCGAACCCACCCGTACATACCCTTGACGAAGGCCAAAATAGTAGTACGGCTGTCCCAAACCAACGCATCTATCTATGCTTGCAGAAAAGTAACAAATAGCTACCATACACTATGCCTTGACGAAGGCCAACATACATAGCATGAATTCTAAGTGCTACCTTTCTGAAATGACTGAGGGCTATGAATGGTTTTTAGCGAAAAACCTTTAACGTAATGAACTTGATATCGTTGAAAGAACCGGATAGCTTTTTATAAAAATATAGTGGCGAAAACCTTTGCTAAAGAGGTCACTCCCGGTGAAGGGAACTCGGCTCTTTCCCCGTAGAATGAGGTGCAGGATATTCCAACTGAATACCACGATGCAAAGCAAAAGTAATCGACTATAGTGAAGTTATTGCCCTGACGCAAACTTCTGTCCAAGGGGTCACTCCCGGTGAAGGGATCTCGGCCCTTGCCTCGTCGACTGAGGTGCTGGATATTCATAACCGAATACCACTGTGCAAAACAAAAGAGAACGTCCTTGCAACAACAGCTTTTTGAAAATTGTTCCAACAACATCAGAATAGGTTTGTTTAGCGTGTATTGATCCGAATCAATGCAGTCCCATCAATTGATCACACCACAAAAGAACGAAAATACGATGTACGTATATGCCATCCGCATTCGCCACTGGGTCCCGTCATCACCCGTTAGGTTACTTAACTAACGACAGAGCGGGGACTGCACTAGCGTGGATGCAAAACATATACAACATCTACTAGTATATATATCAAAATATAATAATCACTCAAGGCGTGATAAGATGCAACATCACAGAAAGTAATAAGCATCACAGAACAATACAGATATCTGGGATCCCCGGGTTTCATAGAGCCGCTACTGAAACCCGACGTTCCCCTTGTCGTGTGGATAGCCTGTGCAATGAAATCCTACACCCCTACGGACGCGGCAAGTTACGCGCCAAAATCTGAAGCGAGGCAGCCCCCTTCAACAACGTGAATGGACCACCCTGCACTTCACGGAATCCGGTAACTTAAGCACCCCTCCTTGGGTCAACCTGTACCCCCTACGAGTGCGGCGAATAGCCCGCCAATTCTAGAGTAAAGCCCCCTCCGTCTCAAAGCCATGAGATGCGGGCCCGTTGCCCTCTAGAACCCGGCTATCCGTGCACTCCACCTTGGGGTATTCCTAGTACAGAAAGTAAAATATACATACAACGGGTACATCGACCGCAGCCCGGTCGTGCCCCAAAAGAATAATATACAAAAGGCAGTAACGGCAGTCCATATGTCGGACGCTCGCCCCGCAATATCAAATGTACATATACAACCAAACTGTACTACCATTGCATCCAGGCTATCCACCATGAAAAATCCGCAACATCACAGCACAACACAGAACATCAACGTGAATGTCACGTTCGCAAATCCGTCTAAAAGGGCTATAACAATTAGACAGGATTTACCGATCAAATGACATTCATGATCGCAGATATAATGTAAATACTGTGAACTAACTTGTTTAAAAGTTTCGATCGACTAAATTTCCCGAAGTGGGCCCCAAGCACAACTGTAGCACTCAAAATAAATCTGGGCCCAAACAGAATATACCAAAAACCCCATTTTAAACTCAAGAATCACTGCAGGAAAAATGGTGCAGTGACTTCACTGTTCTGCGGCGGAACCGCAGCCAAAAGGGGGTTACGGCCGCGGTTCCGCGGCTATACAGTAACTTCATGCAACCAAATTTCTACAGTATTCTTATAACAGCCTGCACGATTTTCTGCAATATACCAAATAATTTTTCGAGCACAAATGAAAATCGACAGAAACTGTCAAATTTGAAAACGCGGTTTTGGAATTTTTGTTCGATCGAGTTCTAAACACGTTAGAGCAAGTTAGAAAAGGTTAATGGTGTGGCTCTGATACCAAGTAAGACCACGGTAGTGCCCCTGCCGTCTGTCCGAGGCCAAAATGCGGAATACAAAAACTTTTTCTAACTAGAAACCGGCGCTACCGCGGACTATAAACCCGTATCGGACCATTAACCTACTACTAGCTAATTGGAGAAAGGGTAGAGATCTATACCGAGCGATCCGTGTCCTTCGGTCTTCGGCCACCATCCCGATCTCCCCGCGGAATCTCCGGTCTCGATCTCCTCGTCGGAAAGGGCACCACATCACCGAGTCTTTTTACGGGCTCCCACCTCTGAACCGAGGCAACTCGGACACGAAGTTTGCAAGCCGACGTGTCCAAGATTGCTGTAGACTGAGTGTAGAATGCTATGTCTCGAGGGGTTGTTTGAAGTTGCCATTTGGATGTGGAGGTGGAGTAGTAAGCTTTTAAGATGAACAAAAGGATTTTGTGCAAGCAAAATGAAATCAATTCCCTCATCAAAATTTTTTGGACAGCCCCCACTAGTAGTGGCCGGCCATGCTGAGAGAGGAGGGAGGTCAATAATGCAAGAGAAAAGAATGAGTGATCATCATGAAACATGTCACACCAAAGTCCTCTTCAATCCCATCACCATCAAGCAAGTAATGATGAACAAAAGGAAGTCAAAGTCAATCTAAAACCATCATGAAGCAACCACTTACAAAAAACACCCTCCACTTTGCTAATTTGCACATTTGCAAATAAGCCCCACCCATCAAAGGAATTTCAGCCAAGAAGGAATAAAGGAAAAATGGCCGAAACGTAATGCAAACTGGCAACTTCAAAAAGCTATTCGGTAATAAATTACTGGATAACCCCGCGACTGTATATACATACCCGCATTTGTATTCCGACCGAATACAAATGCAATGAGACAAAATCTACACTGTACAATACTAGGATCCGGCTTAAACCAAAGCCCACTAGTATTATCCGTCCGATCATGATCCGTGCAATACCGCACGTATATGATCGAACCCTGCCATATATCCATACGGCCTCTACAGCGTTTCGCCCGAAACTTGAGAAACTGTCTGTGGGGGACTCTAAAGACTCGGCAATACTTTGGCTGTGGATTTAACCACTAGCACGTCAGAGGTATTAGCCGTACATAATGGGCTACCAGGTATTGACCAAAAGGGAAGTCGATGAGCGAACTCATCCTGACACCCTACTGAGCCTGTCAGTGACAATATCCGTACAGTCCGGTCCGTTCGTCTATGAGCATCGCATGTCGAGCTTAGGGGGTTGGTAAAAGTCAGACCCCCAAAAACGGTACAAGTCGTGTCGGAGTGTAGCCCAGAACACCCTGAGATACTACTGGAATACCTACCAGTAAATCTCCTGCCTTGGCCAAGGACTTCGTGTAATGGCTCTCTTAGACACACCGCGACCTCACCCCAATACCGGGAGAGACGAACCCCTGCAGATCCGCTCACTGCCTCCATGTGGCTCAGGACTGTACCCAACTAAAACCTGTTTGCACGCCTCCTTTGAGCCGTGTTAGGGTAGTAATCAAAGTACAGTAGGAACTCACAAGAGACAAATGACGATCTCAGGTCGATGAACTAACCTATACACATGTCACCAGGGAGCTGCTATCTGATGTCAGGTATAAAACCAACTAGCGTTTTCCCGGCGAGTCCTGTCCGGTGTACTCATAATCTAATGAGCACCTGTATACATCTTAGGTGAACCAACTGACACCAGTGGCTTGTGAGACCGGCCACCGCCCCTCGTCGCGGTCTCGACTGTATATACTAGTCTACTCTGGAGTATCGATGCCCTGTCTCGTAAACTCCCACGACTAGGGACTTTTTAAGGATGTGCTTATAGACCTTAGCTCCCACGTATATGATCGCCATCATACTGCTGGCCGTCAAGCAAAAATCCTAAAGGCTCTATCGACGTGCAATAGTGACCTATAAGGTCACCTAAAGCAGTACACGATGATAAAGTTAAACCAGATAGCATACTATCATCTTGAGTAAGACTGTTCTACCTGCATAGGTCCTCCCTCAATCATTGCAATCACGTGCCTGTGATCCAATAATTGACTCTGAGGGCACTATATCCAACAACAAGTGCTTTCTTGTTGTTCTTAAACAAAAATAACTTTTAAATTGTAGTCAGGCTTGCAAACTCCATTCTATACATTAGGAAGAAAAATTTTGTACAGAAAATTCAGGGTCGTTACATTCTACCCTCCTTATAAAAATTTCGTCCTCGAAATTTATAAAAGGAAGTTGTAACAGATCCAAGAAAAATTTGATTACAGTGGTGGTGAAAAGAACTATTGATATGGTACTGAAAGTGCCAGAAAAATGTTTGAAAGAACGAAAGGATGCAAGAGTAGTTTTCAAGAAAGCTGTGAGCATGCAAAATAAAAGAAATGTAAATTAGAATTGGATTGTCAAGAATGGTACAAAGATAAAAATGATAATCGAATAAAAATCAGGGAAGGAATATAAATTAACAAAGAAAATATGGTTCGATGATATAAGGTAAAACATAACAAAATTAAGAAGAAAGTGGATTAATGGCAGAATTCTAAGTCACCCAAGTAGAGTACCGCATTGTAATTATGCTGCAGTTCATATTTACAATCACATAACTCCATTTAAATCACCCAAATCCTACCATCAGAGTCAAGATGATAAGGTTTAAGAAATAATCAAGAAAAATCAAAGGAAGATCAAGAGTTTGTAGTTTCGTGTTACGTCGAGACAAGATTATCAGGAAAAACAAGAAAAGATTCAAAGGAATGCAATCATGTTGCAGGCGTTACAGTCTACCCTCCTTAAAAGAATTTCGTCCGCGAAATTCTCTCAAGGAGTACGATGCAGCAAGGCACGAGAAAGTAAGGATAAGATTAGGGTAAGTCTTCTTCGAGCTCTGTCAATCGATGCTCTAACCAACTGAGCTAATAGGCCTACTAGATACAAGTAGAAGGGTGAACCGGAGATAAGAATTCAAAAGTCGATAGATTATATTCAAGGAATTCAAAGGTGAAGTTCAAGATAGATTCAAGGAATTTGAAATGTAAAGAATGTATAGTTACTGAATCTTATAATTCTTGTGATATATATTGCTTAGGACTTCATACAGAACTGACCTGCATGGGCCGCCAACAAAACCTGTCACGCCCTGCTTCCCAGTGTACGGGGAAGTAGACGTAACGGGCCGCGACGTATTTACTCATAAGTAAACACGTTAAGCGTAAATAAACAATATATAAATAAAAGCACAATAGTAACAAGAGATGTAATATAAACAACAACTTTTATTAACATTCATTTTTTACATTACAACTGATTTGGAAAGAAAAGTATAAGGATGTAAGCAATGCCTAAACAGTGGTATAAGAACTGAAAAGTAAATAAGTACAAGTAAGCTAATAGTCGTGTTGCTCGGGTATCTGCTCCAATTACTCCTGGCTGGGCTTGGTCTCCTGAGAGTCGGGTCCTCCTAACGAACATTCCAAAGAAAGAAGAGACGGAAACGTCGTCAGCGAACTAGCGCTCGGTAAGTCCCAAAAGAAAGAATGGAATAGACAAGTAAAGAGAATAGAACTGGTAATTGGTAAAAGTATATGTTTGTTATACTAACGTAGTAGTTTGTAGTTTGGTACAGAATGTATCAGTGTATACGAGAGAAGTCCAACTATCCCGTGGACTATGGAAATGGAAAGTACAAGGCCCCATCAAAAACCACGGGACAACAGCAATGGATGTTAATCTACGTCTTTTATTGTCTATCATCATGCCACTTTTAATACTTTCCGTACCAATCTACCGCGTTAAAACCCCGTAATGTATATTGTATTGATTTGTAGTTATCAGACTTGCCGAGACCATGGATATAAGTTGTTCATGTAAACAGGTTCAGGATGTAAACAAGTAGTCATGTAATCAAGTCAAGATATAGCCATGGTTCGGTCAAGTCAAGTCATGTTGATATTGTTCTGGTATTCAGGTTCAGGTTCAAGCATACATGATATAGTTTGGATTCATGTTGAATTAGATTTATGTTTGTATTGGATTCATGATTGGATTAGATTCTGGTTGGATTCATATTGAATTAGACTCAGACTTGAATCAGACACTTTAAACAGATTTGGACCCTGAATTAAGTTCGGGAGTCATCGGTAACTGCTGCACATGGACGGCAGGATTTATGTCTTTTTCCAAGACAATTACCATTGATAACCCTGTTAAGTTTTCCTACCTTAAATAGGCAAGCACTCACTTTCTCCGGCTCCCTGAAGCTCAAGAGAATTGATCCCGATTAAACCTATATTTACTAAAGTCCTTAAATGTAATTTATATAACTCAAGGGGGTTTTATGAAAAATATTTTATATACTTTCAAAATAAATCTCGAGTATTTATTTATCGTATTTAGGGTTTCATGGATGTAACTTTTAAGATTTGAGGTATTTTAGTGAATATTAATATAGTTTGAATAGTTCATGGTATTTAAGTGAAATACTTGTCTTGTATTGCTATTTGATGGTGTTTTAGTGAAACTTGTCATTCTTTTATCTTTTTAGAAAACATGGAATTTTATTATTTCTTGAAAATATGTGGTTTTAATAATATTTATATATTTATAAAAATTAATTTTATTATTAAATAGAAAATATCGTTTTTCTTAAAAATCGTATTAAAATCTAGGTTTCCTCCATCTCCTTCGTCCTCTAACTAAACTCTAGCCTTCACATGTGTTGTGAGCCAAGGGTTTAATGAGATAAACAATCCATTAGCATTCTCTACATCTCTTAGGCTAGTTGGTTTAGTGAACCATCTACCTTAGTTACCTCATTTAGAGGTTGAAGCTTGGAACACATTCTCTCGCGGTGGATCATCTTTGACAAGAGAAGGCCGATGGAGCAAATCAGATCCGATCACCGAGGAGCCTTGGAGAGGAGCACCAGAAGACCCGAAGACCCTTTCTTGGAGGTATAACATTCTAACAGAGTAGTTAAACCTCTTAGATAGATTAGCTAGTTAAGGATTTAGTAAAGATTCTGGAGTTTTAGCCGGTGTTGCGTAGTCAAAATCATCGTTTTTGTAAATTCGGCCTCCCCGCGAACCGCAGGGTGCGCAACATCAGCTTACGCATCAACCAAGTAAGAGGCGACTATAAGATATACAAACCCGAGTTAGCTCGGTACTGAAGCCGGGTAGTGGAGCTCATGAAACAGTTCACCCACATTGAACTGATGAGAGTTGCTAGGGCATTAAACAGAAAAGCCGACGTACTCGCTTGCTTAGCCAAGGAGCTAGCTGATCCTAATATGGATGAAATTCTGATAATGGTTAGAAGCCGGCAAATTCTGCCTCCAGTCTCTTTGCATGAAGAAGAAAGCATAGAACAAAAAGGCAATCCTGCCGAAAAAGTTCTGATCATTCAAGATGAGCCCGATTGGAAGGAGCCCTTCATAGAGTACCTCCGATACGACAAGTTGCCCGAAGAAAAATCTATAAGGGGTCAACTGAAGAAGAGAACTCTTCGATACATGTTTGTAAATAATACGCTATACCGCAGATCATATGACCAACTCTGGCTCAGGTGTCTGTCATCGGCCGAAGCCCAAAAAGTCATGAAAGAATTTCATTCAGGCGTCTGCGGAGCTCACCAGTCCGGCCCTAAAATGTAGCTTCAAGTCAAACAGCCTGGGTATTACTTGTAAGTGCACGGCGGCGCCCCGGCCGTCGATCCGACGCCGGAATGCGGAAGCGGTGAAAAACTTTAATTTTGCGGACTTAGCAAACCGGCACCCCCGTGCACTAAACTCCGGATCGTAACCATTAAACTAGTCTAGCTAACTAACAAGATGGGTTAGAGATGTACCGACTGATCCGAGTCCTCCGGTCTTCATCTCCACTCCGATCTCCTCGCGGGATCTCCGTCCGTCTCCTCCTCGTCGGAAAGGGCACCACATCGCCTGTAGCTTTTACGGGCTCCTACCTCAATACCGAGGCAACTCGGGCGCGAAGTTGGCTAGCCGACGCGTCCAAGGGATGCTGTAGACTAGTGTGGAAACTTGTCTCTTTGGGGTTTAAGGGGTTGCCATGTATGGAGGAATTTTGCACGATGATTTTCATGGATGTTTGATGGAGAATTTGGAGCTTGCAAAATGAAAAGGGAGCTCGGCCAGCACCATTGTGCTCACTGGAAAAGAAAAAAATGTGAAGAGTGAAGCAAGCTCACAAGAATAAATTAATCCTCCTCATCCCTTCTATTTGTTTTTCTCCAGCACACACAATGCAATCATATAAATTAATTTATCAAACCATCATAAAACAAATCAAGAGCTCACCATTATTAATTCATTCCAATTAAACTTCCCTCTCCAACAGTGGCCGGCCCATACTCTCCCATGTCAAACAGTGGCCGGCCCCACTCCAATTTCCAACACCAAAACACATCAAAAACCCATACCCTCTCTAATCATAATAAATGCAAGGGATGGAGCAAAGGATAATGATACTATCATAAACAATCTTTTACATAAAACCCCTCCACAAATGTGTTATTTGCAAACTTGCAAATAACACCCTCCATCGGAAAAGTCCGGCCGGGAAAGAACAAAGGAAAACCGGCCGGAACGGAATGCAAACTGGCAACTCCAGAAAACTGGTCCCATAAAAAATTACAGGAAAACCCCGATACTGTGCATACACACCCGCATCTGTATTCCGTCCGGATACAAATGCAAAGAGACAAAACTACACTATCAAATACTAAGATCCGGCTTAAGCCAAAGCCGGCTAGTAAAAACCGTCCGATCACGATCCGTGCAATACCGCACGTATCTGATCGAACCCTGCCATATCTCCATACGGCCTCTACAGCGTTTCGCCCGAAAGCTGAGTAACTGAAAATGTGGTGGACTCTAAAGACTCGTCAATACTATGGTTGTGGATTTAACCACTAGCACGTCAGAGGTATAAGCCAATACGTAACGGGCTACCAGCTATTGACTAAAAGGGACGTCGATGAGCGAACTCATCCTGACACCCTACTGAGCCTGTCAGTGACAATATCCGTGCAGTCCGGTCCGTTCGTCTATGAGTATCGCATGGCGGGCCTAGGGGGTTGGTAAAAGTCAGACCCCCAAAAGCGGTACAAGTCGTGTCGGAGTGTAGCCCAGAACACCCTGAGATACTACTGGAATACCTACCAGTAAATCTCCTTGCCTTGGCCAAGGACTTTGTGTAATGGCTCTCCTAGACACAGCACGACCTCACCCCCAATACCGGGAGAGACGAACCCCTGAAGATACGCTCACTGCCTCCATGTGGCTCGGGACTGTACCCAACTAAAACCTGTTTGCATGACTCCTTTGAGCCGTGGTAGGGTAGTAATCAAAGTACAGTGGGAACTCACACGAGACAAATGACGATCCCCAGGTCGATGAACTAACCTGCACACATGTCACCAGGGAACTGCCATCTGACGTCTGGTATATGACCAACTAGCATGTTCCCGGCGAGTCCTGTCCGGTGTACTCATAACCCAATGAGCACCTGTATACATCTTAGGTGATCCAACTGACACCAGTGGCTTATGAGACCGGCCACCGCCCCTCGTCGGGGTCTCGACTGTATACACTAGTCTACTAATGGAGTATCGATGCCCGGTCTCGAAACTCCCACGACTAGGGACCTTTTAAGGATATGCTTGTAGACCCCAGCTCCCACTTATATGATCGCCCTCATACTGCTGGTGGTCAAGCAAGAATCCTGGGGGCTCTATCAACGTGTAATAGCGACGTGTCAGGTCACCTAAAGCAGTACACGATGATAAAGGTAAACCAGATAGCATACTATCATCTCGAGTAAGACTGTCCTACCGGGATAGGTCCTCCCTCAATCATTACAATCACGTACCTGTGACCTAATAATTGACTCTGAGGGCACTATCTCCAACAATCTCCCACTTGCACTCAAGGCTAATTATTGCGATGTCGCATACTCACAGCCCGTGTGATACCGAACATCCAACTCCTCTACTAGTCAGTCTCACAAAGCTCGTTTGCGGAACTATTGCGTTCGAGGAATAGCCTCAGTGAGTGGATCCGCTTTGTTGTTTCTTTCCATGTCTCTCTATATCTCATGTTCGCGGAGAAACCCATCTCCCGAAATGAGCAATACCTGTCTTAGAATATGTCTGGATGTCTGATGGGACATAGCTCATAAATGAACTCCAAATCCAAACTTCTTAGACTGTATCGTCAACTGAACTTAATCAGTATCCTGCGCGCCATGCCTCCCTCAGTATTGCCTTGGATCACCTGTCCAAAATACTGCCCCTCGTCAGAGGGAAAACTATAACTCTGACAACCTCCTTGTCGTCCATGTCACCTTGGAAGCCTGGAATGATAACCGTCTCCTGAATGAGGCTGTCGTTATCATATCCCTAGAACATCCACTTATGTTCTAAAACTGCTTCCGACTGTTTCTCCAGGATTGGATTAATGTCAACTTATTGCATCTAGTGCAAGAACAACATCTGGTGTGGTACTTGACATCTCATGATTGACTCAATTGCCTGAGCAAGTGATCTGCCAATCATGCACGTCCCTCTCCCCTTTAGTCTGTTAGACACCTTTGGAGAGGGTGACTCCATTACCTGCAGGTACACTACCGTGCCAGGAGTCGTCCATCCTAAATACTCTTAGAATGCTGTCAAGTACCCTGATTGGGAAACCACCCAAATCTAGATCTAATACCCTAGATCCAGTAACCAGTATGTCAGATATAAAATCCACTTCCTTTGTGGAGAAACCACTGTGTGACGACCAAAGTATAACCGATCGTAGTATAGGAGTTTCTTTTCCTACTTTGTGTATGTCATCCAAATACCATGACATCACACCCTACTACCTTCTCAACAGATCCATCCCCTATTCTGATGAAGTCAAACCCATGACTGTCACGTCAGAAATAGATGATCTATCTCCGCTACATCTGCTTTAGTCTATAAATAGACATAAGCTCCCTGTCCACCAATGCTTCCGCTGCTCCCACTGACTACGACAACCCTCTGGCAGAGTCATATAGACGTACACTTCTAAAACTAGTTTAGAACGACGCTATACTCATCCTCCCGCCTGGTTCCGCAGCCTGGAACAACAACAATGGTAATTGTGGGTAAACAAGAACTTCCCTGTCACCGTCCTTGAGGCTACCGTAGTACCTCTCGGGTGCCTGAAGTTACCCACTTTATCTGCGGAGTGGCCAATGGAATGTCAATCCAGATTGAATCTTTAGGTTTCTTATCAAATCTTCAGTAATCGTTTGTGGTTCTGGAATCACTTCCAGTTCTACCATACTCCCACTACTGTTTTCCTGAAAAAATCCATTTTTAATTTAAAACTGTGGCGAGTCAAGAACAATATTGCTATTGATCTTCCAGATGGTAGAAAGTCAACCCTCGCCATAGCCTGGGTCAACCCACAAACAGCCATTACAGAAACGTGCCTTGAGTTGTCCAGTGTCTGGTTTTAATCATAAACCGGACAACTCCCCGTACCTTAACATCGTTAAGATATGAACTGTTCTATATCCAATATAGAAACAGAGGCACAGATTTAATTGAACCAGATTCAAATCATGCAGCTGTCCCCAGCGCATGTCAACTAAATGGAAGGAGGCGGATCAGCGTTACTCAACTTAGGAACACTTCCAATTATGAGTAACCTGAAAGAGAAGCAAGTTCTCTTAATCATCACTTTCAACTGAATACCACAAGTATCTACATCTTCGATCTCTTTGAAGAATCCCGATACTTGCTACACCTGGTTCTCTACTCTATTCAAATACCTGTAACTTCTCAAAATTCGGACCCTGTGTTTCCACGAAACACCGGTCTAAAAACTAGAGAAGTCATAAGTAAACCGAATATAGTACGAGGACCTACCCCTCTGTCCTGATGGACCCTGGACAACATACAATACTCTGTATAAGTCCCTTGAGTCTGATAACTCATTCACTGTGTGTCGTAGGTTGAAAACTGTACTTATGGTTAAGAAGAATTACACCGCTGTTTAATGCTCCTTACCTAACCATCCACTGATGTAGGTAAATGTGGTAGACATAATTTCAGAAAGGTATATCTCACTCTATAAAAATAGACGTACAGATATATCAATTTGAAATTGGTGCATAACAGCGGATATTCAAACCAAATATTTGCCGACCGGCAAACAGCCCAGGTGATTTCCTCAAATATCACCGATTACAACGAATCCCGATATAATGAGGATGATCACCCAATTCCCAATAACTTACTCCCACTCATCATCTGTAAAACCATACAGATGTGAGAATCGTACCTGGTAAATACATACCCTGGAGTAAGTATCTAATCGGGAAATCAGTTTTCCTTTAACATTACACAGTGAAACTGAAACATTGAAATGTTCCGATGGGGTATTCTGGTATTCTTAGTAATGCCTCTTCCAGATTCACGACTGTAACCGTATAGTTCTTTGCCACCTCTCCAAATCCCTTCATATGTCTTTAGTCTTTACCTTCTGCACACCCTTTTAGGCCAAATGGTTTTCTTCCTTCCCTACCGTTCGGCACCAGCCTATGGTTTGGAAGAAGACTATCCAATAAGCATAATGGGTGTACTGTCCCAATCCTAGGAACACTCGCAATGAGAGAGGGTGAAGATAAAAGACAACCGAATAAACCTTATTCCTATTTCTCCTGAACCAGAATCCATCCCCGAACTGGAACAAGTTCCTTTCGAGTTCGTATATAACCATACGATGGAGTATCCAAATAAACTGTGGATCTTCGTAGTGATACGGAGTGTCCTGGAGAAATACAAAGGTGATGTGGGAGTGGTAACGAAATATTTGGTTTGGTCGTGAATATCTGTTGCAATTTACTTTGCCCTCTTACTAATCCCTTGCTTTGTCTGAACTTAATACCTTCTGCACACCATCGTTATGCTAATTGGTTTTCTTCATTCCCTACCGGTCGGCACCAGCCTAAGGTTTGGAAGAAGACAATCCAATTTGCGTAATAGGTGTACTACCCCTAAACCAAGGAGTACTCGTAACCTGAGAGAGGGTAAAAGGAAAAGACAACTGAATAATCCTATCCGTTTTCTCCAGAACCGGAAACCATCCTCGAATAAATTCTTTCGAGTTCGTATCTAACCATACGATGGTTTTGTCCAATGGAAGTGGACGTTCGTAGTAAAACGGGGTGTCCTGGAGAAAAGGGTAAAAGTAGGAGTAGCAATGAGGTTTGCAACTCTGACAATCCAAAAGCCAGTGTTTAAGAAGGTTCGGTCAATTTGGTCACTGAGTCAAAGTCTTAAGGTCGGGTCAATGGTCGCTGCCAAAGAGAGAGAGAGAAAAGAAACACTCAGCGTGCACTCTAACCAAGATCAGAATGGTTACCAATTTATCTAATCTGGAAACCTCCCACTGTACCTCAAATTCTCCTCCAAACCTGAAAGAAGAATTAGTCGGGGTCACCCGAGGAGTAAACCAACTCATCAGTGGGAATCGGGATCCAACTATCATCGCATGATAACGTGACGGAATCCGCTCACGGTATAACACTCCAGAAGGTATGCGCATATCTGGCAAGTTTCAGTTCTTTTGAAACTCCCGATGTGATTTCTGCCCCATGCTCTTATGACCTTGGCGAAGGTCAACAAATCATAAGTCACATGTCAAGTTCTACCCGTCATTATCCAGGTTAATTTGAATCCACCCGTACAAGCCCTTGACGAAGGTCAACAAGGCTATACGACTGTCCCAAACCAACGCATCTATCTATGCAACAGAAAGGTAACAAGCAGCTACCATACACTATGCCTTGACGAAGGTCAACAAACATAGCATGAATACTACGTGCTACCCGTCTGAAACGACGGAGGGCTACGAATGGTTTCTGGAGAAAACCTTTAACGTAATGAACTTGATATCGTCGAAGGAACGGATAGCTTTTAAAAATATAGTGACGAAAACCGTTGCTAAAGAGGTCACTCCCGGTGAAGGGATCTCGGCTCTTTCCCCGTAGAATGGGGTGCAGGATATTCCAACTGAATACCACGATGCAAAGCAAAAGTAATCGGCTATAGTGAAGTTAATGCCCTGACGCAAACTTCTGTCCAAGGGGTCACTCCCGGTGAAGGGATCTCGGCCCTTGCCTCGTCGACTGAGGAGCAGGATATTCCAAATGAATACCACGATGCAAAACAGAAATGAACGTCCTTGCAATAACAGCTTTTTGAAAAGTGTTCCAACAACATCAGATTAGGTTTGTTTTTAACTTGCATTGATCCGAATCAATGCAGTCCCATCAATTGATCACACCACAAAGAACGAAAATATACTGACGTACGTATATGCCATCTGCATTCGCCACTGGGTCCCGTCATCACCCGTTAGGTTAGCTAACTAACGGCAGAGCGGGGACTGGACTAGCGCGGATGAAAAACATATACAACATCTACTAATATATATACCAATATATAGTATTTCGCTCAAGGCGTGAATAAAATGCAACATCACAGAAATGTACAGCATCACAGAACAATACAGATATCTGGGATCCCCGGGTTTCACAGAGCCACTACTGAAACCCGACGTTCCCCTGGTCGTGTGGATAGCCTGTGCAATGAAATCCTAGACCCCTACGGGCGCGGCAAGTTACCCGCCAAAACCTGAAGCGAGGCAGCCCCCTTCAGCACCGTGAATGGACCACCCAGCACTTCACGGAATCCGGCAACTTGGGCACCCCTCCTGGGTCAACCTGTACCCCCTACGAGTGCGGCGAAAAGCCCGCCAATCCTAGAGTGAAGCCCCCTCCGTCTCAATGCCATGAGATGCGGGCTTGTTGCCCTCTAGAATCCGGCTATCCGTGCACCCCTCCGCGGGGTAATCCTAGTACAGAAAGTAAAATATACATACAACGGGTACATCGACCGCAACCAGGTCGTGCCCCAAAAGAATAATACAAACTGGCAGTGACGGCAGTCCACATGTCGGACGCTCGCCCCGCAATATCAAATGTACATAATACAACAAAACTGTACTAGCATTGCATCCAGGCTATCCCCCACGACCGATCCGCAACAACACAGCAAATACATAGAACATCAACGTGAAAGTCACGTTCGCAAATCCGTCTAACCGGGCTATAGCAGTTAGACCGGATTTACCGATCAAGTGACATTCACGGTCGCAGATATAATGTAAATACTGTGAAAAATGTGTTTCAAATTTTCCGATTGATCAAACAATTAACAAGTGGGCCCCAAAGAAAACTGTAGCAGTTAAAGAAAACCTGGACCCAATTTTAATATCCCAAAACCCCTGAAATAAGCCCATAAGCCCACTGCAAAAAAAAATAAACACACGAGCCCACAAACTTGCGGCGGAAGCGCGGCCATAAGAGGGGTTTGGCCGCCCTTCCGCGGTCGTACGGAGGGATCGTGCTACGAAATTTTTCCAGTGTTCTCACATCTCCCTGCACATCATTCTGAGACCAACAGAAAAAATTTTCGAGACCAAAAAATTTTCAACAGAAACTGATGCGAAGGTAATACGGGTTTTGGAACTTTTTGATCAATCGGAAATGCAAACACATTACACAAAGCTAGACGAAGTTAATGGAGAGTCTCTGATACCACTGTAAGTGCACGGCGGCGCCCCGGTCGTCGATCCGACGCCGGAATGCGGAAGCGGTGAAAAACTTTAATTTTGCGGACTTAGCAAACCGGCACCCCCGCGCACTAAACTCCGGATCGTAACCATTAAACTAGTCTAGCTAACTAACAAGATGGGTTAGAGATGTACCGACTGATCCGAGTCCTCCGGTCTTCATCTCCACTCCGATCTCCTCGCGGGATCTCCGTCCGTCTCCTCCTCGTCGGAAAGGGCACCACATCGCCTGTAGCTTTTACGGGCTCCTACCTCAATACCGAGGCAACTCGGGCGCGAAGTTGGCTAGCCGACGCGTCCAAGGGATGCTGTAGACTAGTGTGGAAACTTGTCTCTTTGGGGTTTAAGGGGTTGCCATGTATGGAGGAATTTTGCACAATGATTTTCATGGATGTTTGATGGAGAATTTGGAGCTTGCAAAATGAAAAGGGAGCTCGGCCAGCACCATTGTGCTCACTGGAAAAGAAAAAAATGTGAAGAGTGAAGCAAGCTCACAAGAATAAATTAATCCTCCTCATCCCTTCTATTTGTTTTTCTCCAGCACACACAATGCAATCATATAAATTAATTTATCAAACCATCATAAAACAAATCAAGAGCTCACCATTATTAATTCATTCCAATTAAACTTCCCTCTCCAACAGTGGCCGGCCCATACTCTCCCATGTCAAACAGTGGCCGGCCCCACTCCAATTTCCAACACCAAAACACATCAAAAACCCATACCCTCTCTAATCATAATAAATGCAAGGGATGGAGCAAAGGATAATGATACTATCATAAACAATCTTT
Organism: Agapanthus africanus; assembly: GCA_030015575.1. NCBI lineage: Eukaryota > Viridiplantae > Streptophyta > Magnoliopsida > Asparagales > Amaryllidaceae > Agapanthus > Agapanthus africanus. The sequence goes on along the minus strand of CM057350.1, from coordinate 469,944,199 downwards.
TACATAAAACCCCTCCACAAATGTGTTATTTGCAAACTTGCAAATAACACCCTCCATCGGAAAAGTCCGGCCGGGAAAGAACAAAGGAAAACCGGCCGGAACGGAATGCAAACTGGCAACTCCAGAAAACTGGTCCCATAAAAAATTACAGGAAAACCCCGATACTGTGCATACACACCCGCATCTGTATTCCGTCCGGATACAAATGCAAAGAGACAAAACTACACTATCAAATACTAAGATCCGGCTTAAGCCAAAGCCGGCTAGTAAAAACCGTCCGATCACGATCCGTGCAATACCGCACGTATCTGATCGAACTCTGCCATATCTCCATACGGCCTCTACAGCGTTTCGCCCGAAAGCTGAGTAAATGAAAATGTGGTGGACTCTAAAGACTCGTCAATACTATGGTTGTGGATTTAACCACTAGCACGTCAGAGGTATAAGCCAATACGTAACGGGCTACCAGCTATTGACTAAAAGGGACGTCGATGAGCGAACTCATCCTGACACCCTACTGAGCCTGTCAGTGACAATATCCGTGCAGTCCGGTCCGTTCGTCTATGAGTATCGCATGGCGGGCCTAGGGGGTTGGTAAAAGTCAGACCCCCAAAAGCGGTACAAGTCGTGTCGGAGTGTAGCCCAGAACACCCTGAGATACTACTGGAATACCTACCAGTAAATCTCCTTGCCTTGGCCAAGGACTTTGTGTAATGGCTCTCCTAGACACAGCACGACCTCACCCCCAATACCGAGAGAGACGAACCCCTGAAGATACGCTCACTGCCTCCATGTGGCTCGGGACTGTACCCAACTAAAACCTGTTTGCACGACTCCTTTGAGCCGTGGTAGGGTAGTAATCAAAGTACAGTGGGAACTCACACGAGACAAATGACGATCCCCAGGTCGATGAACTAACCTGCACACATGTCACCAGGGAACTGCCATCTGACGTCTGGTATATGACCAACTAGCATGTTCCCGGCGAGTCCTGTCCGGTGTACTCATAACCCAATGAGCACCTGTATACATCTTAGGTGATCCAACTGACACCAGTGGCTTGTGAGACCGGCCACCGCCCCTCGTCGGGGTCTCGACTGTATACACTAGTCTACTAATGGAGTATCGATGCCCGGTCTCGAAACTCCCACGACTAGGGACCTTTTAAGGATATGCTTGTAGACCCCAGCTCCCACTTATATGATCGCCCTCATACTGCTGGTGGTCAAGCAAGAATCCTGGGGGCTCTATCAACGTGTAATAGCGACGTGTCAGGTCACCTAAAGCAGTACACGATGATAAAGGTAAACCAGATAGCATACTATCATCTCGAGTAAGACTGTCCTACCGGGATAGGTCCTCCCTCAATCATTACAATCACGTACCTGTGACCTAATAATTGACTCTGAGGGCACTATCTCCAACATTACTGGCCTACTATAATAAGGGATTGTGAAGAGCATGCGAAGAAATGTTATCTTTGCCAAATTCAAGGTAACTTCATTCACAAGTATCCTAATCCGCTGCATCCTACGGTGGCGTCATGGCCCTTCGAAGTTTGGGGCACCGACATAGTTGGTCCAATTGATCCTCCGTCATCCAAAAGTCACCGGTTCATATTGGCTGAACTGACTATTTATTCAGGTGGGCTGAAGCTGTCCCGCTAAAGAAAGTAAAGACAGATGATATTTTGACGTTCTTCCGGCATAATATTCTATACTGCTTCGGTACACCTAGAAGAATCATTTCTGACAATGGGCCTTCTTTCAAGAGCTACAAAGTCTCAAGGTTCGCTACACAGCATAAGATAGACTGGAGATATTCCTCCATCTACAATCCAAAAATCATTGGGCTAGCTGAATCCGGCAATAAAACTCTATGCAAGCTCCTGAGGAAAAATACTTCAGCCAACAAGAGAGACTGGAATCTCAAGCTCCCCGAGGCGTTGTGGGCATATCGTACCATGCACCGCACTCCAACTTAGTCCACTCCATACTCATTACTTTTCGGAGTGGACGCAATCCTCCTCCTCGAAGTTGAATTTCCAAGCTTAAGAATGGCTGTCCAGCACGATTTGACGGAGGAGGAAAACGTCTTCCTTCAGCTCAAAGAGCTCGACGCTCTCGAAGAAAAGAGGCTCACAATACAGCAAAATCTGGAGCTGTACCGAGCCCAAATATCATGGGCCTATGACAAGATGACCTGTCTCCGTGCTTTCAATTAAGGTGAATTGGTGTTGACCCTTAAATGACCGATCATCCCCAATCGACATGCCAAAGGAAAATTCGATCCAAATTGGGAAGGATCATATGTCATAGAGAAAGTGTTCAATGGAAGATCCTACCAACTAATAACTGGCGAGGGAGAAAGGCTCATGCCACCCATCAATGGCCGATACCTCAAGAAATACTACGCGTGAATGCTCCAGGTCGCAAACGAATTAAGCATACCATCTCTACGGTCTAGATCATACATTCTATAAAACCATATACAATCTACGGGCGCAAATGACCCCTATCTCTCCCAAGTCCTACCGGCGAGACTACATCTGAAATCCTACCGGCGATGAAGCAAAAAAAAAGGGTATGTCCACAAGCAAAACGGGCACGGATGAAAACCCGAAAGGTCTCCGTGAGTAAAAATAGCAGGACTGCCGGCGAGTTTGTGAAAACCCAAAAGGGCGCAAACTCATGAAAAGAGATGAAATACACTCGCAAAGTCCTCTCGACCTTGTGAGGAGAAAATCCCCATGTGAGATCCTTACGACTCACAAAGGAGCAACATATTTAGGAATCCCCACGATTCCTAGAGAGAAAATACACCTGCAAGATTCTCTCGACTCGTAGGGAGAAAATGCTTTTATGAGACCCTTTGTCACGCCCCGCTTCCCAGTGTACGAAGAAGTAGATGTGACGGGCCGCGGCGTATTTACTCAGAAGTAAACATGTTAAGCGTAAATAAGCAATATAAATGAATATACAAGAATCACAAGAGATGTAAAATAACAACAAATTTTATTAACATTCTTTCTTTACATTACAACTGATTTGAAAAGAAATGTACAATGATAAAAGCAATGCTTAAACAGTGGCATACGAATGAAAAGGAAATAAGTACAAGTAGTCTAGAAATCTGTCTCCTCTGTGAACTGATCCAAGTCTTCCTGGATGGGCTCGGTCTTCTGTGAGTCGGGTCCTCCTGACGAACATTCCAAAGAAAGAAAGAAACAGGAATGTCGTCAGCGAACTAGCGCTCGGTAAGTCGCAAAAGAAAGAATAGAATAGATCAAGTAGATAGGGAAGAACCGATAATTTATACATGTATATGTTTGTTAAACTAAATTAGTTGTTTGAAGCTTGGTACAGAATGTATCAGTGTATATGAGAAAAGTCCAACTTACTTCGTGGACTATGGTAACCCGGTAGTACAAGGTCCCGTCAAGACCCACAGGACAACAGCAATGGATGTTTATATACGTATTTTAGTGTCCATCATCGTTCCACTTTTAACACATTCCGTACCAATATACCCCGTTAAAACCCCGTAATGTATATTGTACTGATTTGTAGTTATCAGACTTGCCGAGACCATGGATATAAGTTGTTCATATAAACGGTTCAGGATGTATAAAGTAGTCATGTAGTCAAGTCAAGTCATAGCCATGGTTCAGTCAAGTCAAGTCATGTTTGCATATTGATATTGTTCTGGTATTCAGGTTCATGTTTGGTATATTGGATTCATGTTTGGATTGGATTCAGATTAGACTCAGACTCAGACTTGAGTCAGACACTTTAAACAGATTTAGATCCTGAATTAGGTTTGGGAGTTATCGGTAACTGCTGCACATGGACGGCGGGATTTGTGTTTTTTTCCAAGACAATTACCATTGATAACCCGTTAAGTTTTTCTACCTTAAATAGGCAAGCACTCACTTTCTCCGGCTCCCTGAGGCTCAAAAGAATTGATCCCGCTTAAACCCATATTTACTAAAGTCCTTAATGTAATTTTGATAGTGTTTATTACCACCACCACTGGGTTTTACTAGTATCAAGCATGCCATTTTTAAAAATTTTAGGGTGCTAATTAACACTAACCTAGAATCTAAACTAGATGATTAGGGTTTTATCTTGATATAATGAAAACTATACTAAGAGAAAGAGGCTACAACCTTTGTAAACCATGTCCTTCTCTTCTCAAGCTTCTTGTAGTAGTCCACGCGACTCCACTAGGCTCCACTTGAAATTGGATTGAGCTTCCTTTGCGATCTTCGTACCGAAGATGATCCACCCGAAGCTCCACTAATCCAAGCTACCTCTTCACTAAACTCTTTAGTGAAGAAAACACACTACACTTAATTGCTAATCAAGTGTAGGATGGTGAAGTAAGGGTTTTGTTTGCTTACTAGGGTTCTCACAAGCTCAAGGTTTCACAACTCATGTGAGAGATTGAACTTGGAGGAGATGAGGAAGAAGATGAAGAGAGCTAGAGAGCAAGAGCTCATGCGAAAAAAATCACAAGTCTAGTGAAGAAAGAAGAATGGCTCATCAAATATCTCTCACTCATTGAAGCATCCAATTTCCATAAATAAAATATAGAACCATGCTTCAATAGTGAGTCAAGAGTAATAAAATAATTGGTAAAAGCCATGCTTCCCCATTACTCATTTTCCACCTCAACATTCTATTTTCACAAAATAGAATTTCAACCATGCTTCATTATATATATATATATATATATATATATATATATATATATATATATATCAAATATATATATAAAGAAAATAGTTAATAATTAGTGAGCAATAATATTAGTTAATATATAATTATATCAAATATAAATATATATCATATTATTAAATCAACACTTGATTTAATAATCCAGTCATATCACATATAACCGACTAATATCATTTATCTGTATATCACATTATCAAATCAACATTTGATTCAATAATCCAGTTATTTCACATATAACCTAACCGATAACAAATATCTACCAGATTAGAATACGGTATCACATACTCGTATTTAATCAGGCCCCCGCACATATCAGCATATGTGCCCTACTTCATTTCTCTTGAACTAGGAAACCTTTGTATGGGACTCTAAAGACTCGTCAATACGCCAGCAGTAAGTGATGATCACATCAGTCACCCACAAGCCGTCAGCGGTACTAGCTGGACGTGACGGCTACCCAGGTATTGAGCGAATAGAAGATCAACAAGCAAGCTTGTCCAAACTCCCATGAAGCCTATAAATAACACTTACCGTACAGTCCGGTCTCTTCGTCTGATATGTCGCATATCGAGTCTAGGGATGGAATCATCAGACCCCCAGTAACTAGATAAGTCATGCCGATGAATGGCTCATAACGGTTTGAGAAACTACTGATAACATTTACTAGTAAATCTCATCAGCCCTGACCAGGGACTTCCTGTTATAGCCAATCGAGCATAGCACAACATCAACTCCCTATATCAGGAGAGACGAAACCCCTCCTATCGCCCATTGCCTCCATGTGACTCGGGACTGTACCCAAAGTCCACCTGTTTGCACGACTCCTTTGAGCCGTGGTAAGGAGGAAATCAAAGCACAGTGGGAACCACACAAGCCTCTATGACGATCTCGGGTCTACAGACTAATCTGTACCAGTGTCACCAGAGAACTGCTATCTGACGATAGGTATAGTACCAACTAGGAGTTCTCGGCGAGTCCTGTTCAGTGTACCCATTCTCTAATGAGCACATGTGTACAATCTTTGATGTCAAACACCAATGGTTATGGGATCAACCATCGCCCCATACAGGGTCAAGAAACGTACACACTAGTCTACTCTGGAATATCGATGCCCTATCTCGATACTCCCTCGACTAGGAACAATTAAAGGTTGTACCTGTGGACTACACAAGTCTCGGTAGTATGATCTGCATCATAATCTTGGTAGTCAAGCAAACATCCTAAGGGCTTTATCAACATGTATCAGAGAGACAGTATATTAATACTAGTGTACATGTTAAAATAAAGAGCAACCAGATAGCATACTATCATGTCGAGCAAGAAAGTCCTCTATATATATGTCTAAGCATCCACTATATCATACAATAATAGCATCTACGGCATACATATTCCTAACAATCTCCCACTTGCACTAAGGTCGTGTGTTGTAGTATCTCATACCCAACATCCCAAAAAGTCTCTCAAACTGCATCTGGGGGAAGGCCTTCGTGAGTGGATCCGCCATGTTTTCCTTCGTGTCAACTCTCCTGACCTCGATCTCCCGTCGATCTACTATCTCTCGGATTAGGTGATACCACCTAAGAATATGTCTGGATCTCTGATGGGACCGGGGTTCCTTGGCTAAAACCACAGCTCCATTGTTATCACAATACACAGGTATTGGATGCTCAATGGATGGAACCACACCAAGTTCAGCAATGAACTTCTTCATCCAGATAGCCTCTTTGGCAGCATCGTTCGCAGCGATGTATTCAGCCTCTATCATCGAGTCTGCTACGGTATCTTGCTTGGAACTCTTCCAACATACCGCCCCTCTATTGAGGGTGAAGACAAAACCCGAGACCAACTTACTGTCGTCATTATCACTCTGGAAACTCGAATCGGTAAAAGACTCCACCTGGAGTTCACCATTACCATACACCAAGAACATTTCTTTAGTCCTTCTCAAGTACTTAAGAATGTTCTTCATAATTGTACAGTGTTTTTCCCCAGGATCTGATTGATACCTACTCATTACACCTAGCGAGTAAGCTACATTCGGTCTGGTACATAACATCGCATACATGATTGATGTGACTGCCGAAGCATAGGGTATCTCTTGCATGCGAGCCCTCTCCAAATCAGTCTTGGGAGACATCTCTTTGGAGAGAGTGATTCCGGTAAAAGCGGGTAAATTACCACGCTTAGAATCTTCCATACTAAACCTCTTTAGTATGGTGTCAATGTACCTAGATTGGGACAATCCCAACATCCGTTTAGATCTATCTCTATAGATCTTTATCCCTAGGATGTAGGAGGCATCACCTAGATCTTTCATGGAGAACCTGTGTGATAAGATGAGCTTGACCGAGTGTAGCATAAGAACATCATTTCCTGTCAAGAGTATGTCATCCACGTACAATACGAGGAAAACAACCTTACTCTTTACAACCTTCTTGTATATACATGGTTCATCTACATTTTTTATGAAGTCAAACTCTTAAATAGCTTCATCAAAATAGGTGTTCCAGCTCCGCGATGCCTGCTTTAACCTGTAGATTGATTTAAGCAGCTTGCACACGCTTCCGCTGCTCCCACTGTCTACGAAGCCCTCTGACTGTGTCATGTACACGCTCTCTTCTAAATCACCATTTAGAAAAGCGGTCTTGACGTCCATCTGCCAGATTTCATAGTCATAGTATGCAGCAATGGCAAGTAGGATCCTGATGGACTTAAGTATAGCGACAGGAGAAAAGGTTTCATCATAGTCAACACCTGGTCGTTGACGATAACCTTTTGCTACAAGTCTAGCTTTGAAGGTCTCAACCTTTTCATCTACACCAATTTTCTTCTTAAAGATCCACTTGCTCCCGATGGATTTTACCCCTTCAGGAACAACTTCCAAAGTCCATACTTTGTTGGTGTACATAGATTCCATCTCAGATTGCATAGCATCCAGCCATTTCACAGAGTCCCCACTTGTGATGGCCTGCTCGAAACTAGTTGGGTCATCATCTTCCATGATGCAATCCTCACTCCCACCGTCTATGAGAAAACCATAGTATCTCTCAGGTGGGTGAGGAATCCTACTAGATCTACGGAGTGGCTGAGATTCATCAGGGACTATCGAATCCTCCGGTTCCACCAAATCATCAGTTGTAGTTTGTTCGGCTGGAACTTCTTCCAGTTCTACCTCATTACCACTACTTTCTTTAACAAGAAATTCCTTTTCTAAAAAGGTGGCATATTGAGAAACACTTTTTGTTCCTTGGTGTGGTAGAAGATAAATCCATATGAATTTTTAGGATATCCCACAAACTTGCAAAGAACCGACCTTGCCTTGAGCTTGTCCGGATTTTGCTTTTTGACATAGGTCGGACAACCCCATATCTTTACTTGTTTAAGATATGGTCTATTTCCACTTCATATCTCATATGGTGTTTTAGGCACAGATTTTGATGGAACTTGATTCAATAAGTATGCAGCTGTCTCAAGTGCATAACCCCAAAAGGAAATAGGTAACTTAGCAGTACTCATCATAGAGCGCACCATATAATAGGGTGTGATTCCTCCGCTCCGATACTCCGTTGTGCTGTGGTGTATACGGAGGAGTAAGATGAGAGAGAATCCCATTCTCTTTTAAATAGTCACGGAATTCCGTGCTTAAGTATTCTCCTCCTCGATCAGATCGAAGGATTTTAATACTTTTACCCGTTTGGTTCTCCATTTCGCACTTATATTCCTTGAATTTCTCAAAACATTCAGATTTGTGTTTCATCAAGAACACATGTCCGTATTTTAAGAGATCATCGATGAATGTAATAAAGTACGAGGAACCATTCCTGGCATGTGTAGACATAGGACCGCATACATCACTATATATCAGTCCCAAGAGTTCAGTAGCTCTTTCTCCGTGTTCAGTAAACGGAGTTTTGGTCATCTTGCCTTTGAGACATGACTCGCAAGTTTCATAAGATGTAAATTCGAACTGATTCAAATATCCATCTTTACGCAACTTAGCTAGTCTTGTCGCATTGATATAACCTAGCCTACAATGCCACAAGAAGGCTTCGTTCATTTCTGAACTTTTTCTCTTATGTGTGTTCTGTACGTTTAAAACTGTAGTTTGATTTAGAACGTATATACCGTTACATAACGTACCAAACCCAATCAACACTTGATTTAGGAAAATGTTCATAAAATTATCCTCCAATACAAAATTATATCCTTCTTTATGCAACAAAGAAACTGATATAATATTGCACATCATGTTTGGCACGTAATAACAGTCGTTCAGAATCATTGTATTACCATTTGGTAATACTATGTGATATTCGCCAACTGCTTTGGCTGCAACAATTGCACCGTTCCCTACTTTTAAAGACATATCACATTTTCCCAGTTCTCTACCTCTTCTTAGCCCATGTAACAAATTACAGACGTGGGATCTTAATTCAGTATCCAATACCCAGGACGTAGAGAAAACTGAGAAACAGTTCTCGGTAACGAACACAACCGAAGATGATACATCAGCATGCTCCTTCTTCGTTCGGGTGGCGTAGGAATCCGGGTATTCCCCTATTTCTTACTCAGACTTATGACAATCATAAGAAAAAGCGGAACCAACGTTCCCCGGCTCAGTATAATAAGCGGGTTCGGTCAACACATCCATATTATTATCTTGATTAAGGCGTGTCATTGATCGCTACCTGGAGAGAGAGAAGGAAACGTTTTAGCGTGCGCTCTTTGCAAGATTAGATTGGTTATTATCTTATCTAATCAGGATGGCTCCCAATATTTTTATCAAATCATCCTTCAAACCATAAAAGGTAAGATTAGCCGGGATTAATTACACCCTACAAGTTCACCAATCGGTCAGCCAGGTAGGTATTGGTACTCCGAGGGAGTCTTCTCATGCTTTCGCATGGAACTAATTAAATAACCTCGTTTCCACAGGGGCATTATCCCGTTAACACCTTTCTTAGACACCTACTGGATCAGCTAATTGTAAAGTGAAAAACTCTCCCAGGAGCAACTCTTACTTGCAGTGGGTATCGGGATTCAACTATCTCATAGAAGGTATGCAATCTCATTGCAAATTTCAACACTTGAAATTCCCAATATCTGTTTTTACCCCTAGCAACTTATGACCTTAACAAGGTCAACAAATCATAAGCGCTAGCCAAGTTCAACCCGTCATTTCGTAATTGAATTAAACCCACCCGTACAACCCTTAACAAGGTCAACATAGCCGTACGACTACCCTAATCCAATCGCATCACATGCGGCAGATAAGCACTAATCAGCTACCGCACACTACGTCTTGACAAGGTCAACAAACGCAGCACGAATACTAAATAGTACTTATCTGAAATGACGGAGGGCTACGACTGGTTTTGATGAAAACCTTTAACATAATGAACTTGATATCATTGTAGAATCTAGTGTTTTGAAAATGAGTGTTTTTTTGTAGCTTTTGCTAGTTTTCACTAAAGAGGTCATTCCCGGTGAAGGGATCTCGGCTCTTTCCTCATTGAATGAGGTGCTAGATATCAATCAAGGAATACCACTATGCAAAGCAAGAACTAGAGAAGCTATAAAAACAAAACCGAGTGGGTTGTGGCATTTGCTAATTTTGCTAAAGAGGTCACTCTCGGTGAAGGGGACTCGGCTCTTTCCTCATCGAATGAGGTGTTGGATATTCATCAAGGAATACCACTATGCAAAGCAAGAACTAGAGCTACCTTTTTAAAATTTCGATTCTACAACATCTTTAGGTTTCTTTTCTTTCCATTAATCTCATTAACGAAGTCCCATCATTTATGTTTCCCTAAACATCACAGAAAAGAAATGAAAATAGAACGTACGCTTATGCCATCCACATTCGCCACGGGGCCCCGTCATGCACCGTTAGGTTACTTAACTAACGGCAGAGTGGGGGCTGGACTAGCGTGGGTGAAAAATATAAGCAGCATTTATTATATATATCATATATATATAGCATTCATCTCACACAGTTATATGATCACATCACAGAACAAAGCAGCAGAAGTCAATATATGAAATATTGGATATACTAGGAGGTCCGTGTTTTAAATTCAGCCAGTAATGAAAACACGGATTTCATGGTCGTAATGAATAGCCAAACCCACATCCTTAGACCCCTACGAGAGCGGCAAGCAACCCTGCCAATTCTAGAGTTAGGAGACGCGGTCTCGACTCCTCGAGATGGTCTCCCACTGGACTCTAGAACCCGGTTACTTGTACTCCCCGCCTTGGATCTATCCTAATGCGGAAAAGTAAATAATATACATCAATGGAGACATCATCCTCAACCCGGAAGTGTCCCAATAAAATAATATTACATATAATTTTTACATGAATGAAAATTGAAAAACTCTCATCTCAGGCAAAAACCCCCGGCTATTCAATCACGACGATCCAATATAACATATCACAGCAACACATAACATCACATGTCATCAACGTAAGTAAATATGCATATCCCAAATTCCGTTGCCATATAGCAACGAGATCGGAGATACCCCACATATTACACTTACGGTCGCAGAAAAGAAATGAAAAACTACAATAATTAGAATCCGCAAATACCTTAGACATCATAAACCCGGAATATCTTATATGCCGAATTTCATGCCTAACCTATAAACCTTGCATTTTAGTCTCAAATCGAAAACACTTTTCAATAACTTAGTCGGGTAATTCAACAAGATTCCCGACTAAAACAATCGAATACTCGTCGGGAACTTTAGTAGATGGCCGTACCCCCAATGCCGACAACGAAGTGCACTTAGGTGGAACACCGTAGCCGCGAGCACCCAAGTGGATGCTATTGGCAATGAGGTTCTCCTACAGTCACTTGGATTGGGCTATGGGGCGTGGCTATCTAGCAAAGTTATCCGGCAAGTATTCGCGTACTATACGTGATTGCGACGGAGTTTTGATCCGAATCAAAACTCCGTGGCAATCGATCAATAGAGACTAAATTGCTAGATTTACAATTAAAAACTAGTTTTCACAAAACTAATTAACTGTGGATTCCAAGTATTGTATCACATATCAAACTTAAACCCGAAACGATGTAAAAATACGACTATGAAACACTCCGAATAGCCCCATTAGAAAAGTTAACATCACATGCAAACTGAGCTAAACAAACAGTGCCTGAAACACCAAAACCAAGCTAACAGAACACCAAACAAATACGAGACCAAATAGAGTAGTTGGGGCCGGCGAGGCCGGTGAAAAAAGGATTTTCGCCGGTTGACTTTTGGAGCCTTGGTCTCGTTTTTGTTCAATGTTCTAGTTATATCATATATAACATTCTGCAACTATTTAAATAATTTTCAGAGATCATTTTGAAATCGACAGAAACTTGGTGTTTTGGGTTTCGGTTTCGAAGTTGTTTTGTTTTCGTAATTCTAACTACATCGTACAATCTTCTAGCTTTGGCTCTAATACCATGAAAGTGTTTATTACCACAACCACTGGGTTTTACTAGCATCAAGCATGCCATTTTAAAAAATTTTGGGGTGCTAATTAACACTAATCTAGAATCTAAACTAGATGATTAGGGTTTTAGCTTGATATAAAGAAAACTATATTAAGAGAAAAAGGCTACAACCTTTGTAGACCGTGTCCTTCTCTTCTCAAGCTCCGTGTAGGTGTCCACGCGACTCTACTAGGCTTCACTTGAAGTTGGATCGAGCTTCTTTTGCGATCTTCGTGCCGAAGATGATCCACCCGAAGCTCTGCTAATCCAAGCCGACGTACATATCTCCACAAGCAGCTCTGTAGTCTAAAAATTCTTTGATGTGCCGCTGGTGCTTTGGAAGCTACCTCTTCACTAAAATCGTTAGTGAAAGAAACACACTACACTTAATTGCTAATCAAGTGTAGGATGGTCAAGTAGGGGTTTTGTTTGCTCACTAGGGTTCTCACAAGCTCAAGGTTTCACAACTCATGTGAAGGATTGAGCTTGGAGGAGGCGAGGAAGAAGTTGAAGAGAGCTAGAGAGCAAGAGCTCATGTGAAAAAAAATCACAAGTCTAGTGAAGAAAGAAGAATGGCTCATCAAATATCTTTTATTCATTGAAGCATCCAATTTCCACAAATAAAATATAGAACCATGCTTCAATAGTGAGTCAAGAGTAATAAAATAATTGATAAAATTCATGATTCCCCATTCCTCATTTTCCACTTCAACATTCTATTTTCACAAAATAGAATTTCAACCATGCTTCATTATATATATATATATATATATATATATATAAAGAAAATAGTTAATAATTAGTGAGCAATAATATTAATTAATAAATAATTATATCAAATATAAATATATATCATATTATTAAATCAACACTTAATTTAATAATCTGGTCATATCATATATAACCGACTAATATCATTTATCTGTATATCACATTATCAAATCAACACTTGATTCAATAATCCGGTTATATCATATATAACCTAACCGATAACAAATATCCGTTAGATTAGAATATGATATCACATACTCGTATTTAATCAAGCCCCCGCACATATCAGCATATGTGTCCTACTTCGTTTCACTTGAACTGGGAAACTTCTGTGTGGGACTCTAAAGACTCGTCAATACGCCAGCAGTAGGTGATGCACCCACAAGCCGTCAGCGGTACTAGCTGGACGTAACGGCTACTCAGGTATTAAGCGAATAGAAGATCAACAAGCAAGCTTGTCCAAACTCCCATAAAGCCTATAAATAACACTTACCGTACAGTCCGGTCTCTTCGTCTGATATGTCGCATATCGTGTCTAGGGGTGGAATCGTCAAACCCCCAGTAACTAGATAAGTCATGCCGATGCATGTCTCATAACGGTTCGAGAAATTACTGATAACACTTACCAGTAAATCTCATCAGCCTTGGCCAGGGACTTCCTGTTATAGCTAATCGAGCATAGCGGAACATCAACTCCCTATATCAGGAGAGACGAAACCCCTCCTATCGCCCATTGCCTCCATGTGACTCGGGACTGTACTCAAAGTCCACCTGTTTACACGACTCCTTTGAGTCGTGGTAGGGAGAAAATCAAAGTACAATGGAAAACACACAAGACTCTATGATGATCTCGGGTCTACAGACTAACCTGTACCAGTGTCACCAGAGAACTGCTATCTGACGATAGGTATAGTACCAACTAGGAGTTCTTGATGAGTCCTGTTCAGTATACTCATTCTCTAATGAGCACCTGTGTACAATCTTTGATGTCAAACACCAATGGTTATGGGATCAACCATCGCCCCATACAGGGTCAAGAAACGTACACACTAGTCTACTCTGAAATATCGATGCCCTGTCTTGATACTTTCTCGACTAGGAACAATTAAAGAATGTGCTTGTGGACTACACAAGTCCCAGTAGTATGATCTGCATTATAATCTTGGTAGTCAAGCAAACATCCTAAGGGCCTTATCAATATGTATCAGAGAGACGGTATATTAATACTAGTGTACATGTTAAAATAAAGAGCAACCAGATAGCATACTATCATGTCGAGCAAGAAAGTCCTCTATATATATGTCCAAGCATCCACTATATCATACAATAATGGCCTCTAAGGCATACATATTCCTAACAAATTTTATATAATTCGAGGGGGGTTTTGAAAAATATTTTATATACTTTCAAAATAAACCTCGAGTATTTATTTATCGTATTCAGGGTTTTCATGGATATGAATTTTTAAGGGTTTGAGTTATTTTAGTGATAATTACCTTAACTTGAATAGTTCATGGTATTTTACTGTAAAACTTGACTTTTGTTGGTATCTTGATGGTATTTTGATGAAACTTGTAATTCTTTCATTTGAAAAAAAATATAAGATTATTATATTTTGAAAATATATGGATTTGTAATATTTATATAATTATAAAAATTAATTTTATTATTAATTAGAAAATCTCGTTTTTCTTAAAAATCGTATTAAAATTCTTTCGAGATCGTATGCTCCATGAGGAGGTCTGCATCTCGCTCTACTAGCCCGAGGATGTGCAATAATCCGCACCATCCAATAGCGGGTTCCCCAAAATGGGTTGTAGAGGCATAATCGCAAAGAATTTTTGATAATACAATTCAAACAAAACCCGGTTTTATAGTTCATGGTAGTTTAATGAAAAGTTATAATCGCTACAAAAATAGGTTCTCAAGAGAATCGTGCTATGTCAATATATATGGTGAAGGGTATATCATTACCCCGTGATGTTTTCTAAAGGTAAGATTAAGCCAAGTAATAAAATACGGTAAATACTAAGTTCATGGTATTTAAAAGTAAAACTCTTTTTAAAGTTATCTAGCATGATGATTTAGGGTGAAAGTTGTTTCTAATTATTAGTTTCATGTTTAACAATTCAAGATATAGAATATGAATGAGTAATGCTTAATAAAAGAAGTAGTTTCAAGGGTTTTAGAAACTAATATCGGTATAACTCCACTTACCGACATGTTTTATAAAAAAAAGACATTTTTAAGTATAAAGAGAAGAAGGGGGTGGGACTTACTTGCTAGAAGGAAAGAGGGAAGGTAGAAGAAGATGTGGATGATTTCGTGGCGTCGTAGGGTCACCGGAACTTGCGTAGATTCTCGCCGGAAGTCGACCTCTTGCTAACTCCACTTGTATTCTTCTTGGACTTAGAAAATTTTGATAATTTTAACTAGAGATTTCAGAATGAGGAGGGGCTAGGGTATGGGGTTGTATTTATAGGGTGGAATTAGGATTTTGGAATTGAAAGATTGAATTAAAATGCATTTAAAATTGGATTAAAGGTGAAATTGAATTCTCTGTTAAATTGTGAAGAAAACAAACAGAACAGGGCTAATTGGGGTAGGCCAAGAGTCAAGTGTGCAGTGTATGGGGACTTTTCCCCATGGGGGACCCCCCGTCGCCGGCCTAAACCTTCATCTCGCCAGCCAAATGTTTAAGTTGGGCCGTTGGATTTGTGACACCTGTCCTCTTCAGTACATACAACATTTTAAACATGTTTTTTTCGTGACTGTTCATTTTTGTGTGCAATGCACGTGTAAACTTTTGGGCTTCCAAAAAGTTTAAAAGTAAAATCAGGAAAAATAATATGTGGTGATGGGATTCGAACATAGGGGCTACGTCACAGTAGTGCAAGGCTTTACCAATGAGCTACAAGTGTTTTCTTGCTGTTTTTAAACAAGAATAAATTTTAAATTGTAGTCAGGCTTACAAACTTCATTCTGTACTTTAAGAAGAAAAATTTTGTACCGAAAATTCAAGGTCGTTACATTCTACCCTCCTTACAAAAATTTTGTCCTCGAAATTTATAGAAGTTGTAACAGATTCAAGAAAAATTTGATGGTGGTGAAAGTGAATGAAAAAATATATTTGAAAGAACGAAAGGATGCAAGGGATTTGAAAGAAGAAGAATTACCAGTGTTATCTTGACCTATAGCTTCAGCTTCTACGGCCGCTAAAGTAAAAGCCTAACGCCGGGGTACATTCCTCCTAGCTAGAGGCACATTCCTCTGTCGTTGGGGCATGTTCCTCTGCCCTTGAGGCATGTTCCTCATTGCCTGATGGAACCGATGAGAAGGTTATGCAAGAGGTCCACGAAAAGGTGGAGCAGGTAGGGCAAGACGAGGTACATGAGCTTAAATAGCTGGCCGCTGCAGAAAGGTAATGTGTGCTGGAACTGGGTTGCGTCTATGAGGACATGTTCCAATGTCATGAGTGGATGCACCACAAACTAAGCACAGGCCGTTTGCACGCCTGCAGTCTTTTACCAGGTGTCCATCCCTCTTGCAGTAGAAGAAAAAATCTGGACTTTGCCGGTTAAATGTTAGTTCTGGTCTCCTAGGTGCAAAAGTTGGCATGGAAGAGGCTCCACAGCCATCTGGGTGGCAGGGCGCTATACACCGGCAATCTGAGGTCTGCCCTTCCTCTTCACCACTACCTCATATTGTCGGGCAGCCTTCAGTGCAAGATCATAGGTTGGGAAATCCCCTATAGCTAGTGCAGCTTGGATCTCCGAGTCCAACCCTTACTGAAATCTTCGTGCCCTGATTTCAGCAGTCGGGATCAAGTATGCCGTGAACCTGCTAAGCATGGTAAACTCAGCATCATATTCATCCATGGATTTGTTCCACATCGAACCTTGCTGCAAGTGGATGAATTGCTGTTCCATATCGAATCGGGCAATCTCGGGAAAGTATTTCGCATCGAACATGTCGCGAAAAGTATTCCATTCAATCGGCTGGGCAAGACGGCTTTCTTCAACCTTCCACCATACTCTGGCGTTTTCAGTGAGTTGTAATTTCGCAACTCTCACCCAAGCAACCTCTAGCACTTGTGTTGCTGCCATGTCATCTTCAATGGACTGAGCACATTCCTCTGCCTCTAGTGGGCTCTCTTTCCCAGAAAAGTGCTTAAGGTGCAATGCGCGAAATTGTTTGACTCCGGGTGCCTCAGCTTCAGGGTGGTTCAAGAGGATAGAAGTCTACTGCTGCTGACCCTCCAAGAGGCTCTTGATCGCCTCAAGCAATACCGTCTGCTCATTGATAGGAGTTGTAATAGTAGGTGGTGGTGGTAAAGGAGGTGGTGGGGTGTTGCCATTCACGTTGGTGCTCGTGTTGTTCGGAGAATCCATAACCTTGAGAGAAAATGAAGGGTTGGGATAGATTCAAGAGATTAAAAATGTAAAGAATGTTTAGTTGATGATTCTTATAATTCTTGTGATATATTGCTTAGGATTTCATGCAAAACTGACCTGCATGGGCCGCCAACAAAACCTGTCACGCCCCGCTTCCCAGTGTACGGAGAAGTAGAAGTGACGGGCCGCGACGTATTTACTCAGAAGTAAACACGTTAAGCGTAAATAAGCAATATAAATGAATACACAAGAATAACAAGAGATGTAAAATAACAACAACTTTTATTAATATTCTTTCTTTACATGACAACTGATTTGAAAAGAAATATACAATGATAAAAGCAATGCCTAAACAGTGGCATACGAATGAAAAGGAAATAAGTACAAGTAGTCTAGAAGTCTGGCTGCTCTGTGAACTGATCCAAGTCCTCCTGGCTGGGCTCGGTCTCCTGAGAGTCGAGTCCTCCTGACGAACATTCCAAAGAAAGAAAGAAACAGGAATGTCGTCAGCGAACTAGCGCTCGGTAAGTCCCAAAAGAAAGAATAGAATAGAACAAGTAGATAGGGAAGAACCGATAATTTATACAGGTATATGTTTGTTAAACTAACGTAGTTATTTGTAGCTTGGTACAGAATGTATCAATGTATACGAGAAGAGTCCAACTTGCTCCGTGAACTATGGTAACCCGGTAGTATAAGGCCCCATCAAGACCTACAGGACAACAACAATGGATGTTTATCTATGTTTTTTAGTTTCCATCATCGTGCACCTTTTAACACATTCCGTACCAATCTACCCCGTTAAAACCCTGTAATATATATTGTACTGATTTGTAGTTATCAGACTTGCCGAGACCATGGATATAAGTTGTTCATGTAAACGGTTCAGGATGTATCAAGTAGTCATGTAGTCAGGTCAAGTCATAGCCATGGTTCGGTCAAGTCAAGCCATGTTTGCATGTTGATATTGTTCTGGTATTCAGGTTCATGTTTGGTATATTGGATTCATGTTGAATTGGATTCATGTTTGGATTGGATTCAGATTAGACTCAGACTTAGACTTGAGTCAGACACTGTAAACGGATTTGGATCCTGAATTTGGTTTAGGAGTTATCCGTAACTGCTGCACATGGACGGCAGGATTTGTGTCTTTTTCCGAGACAATTATCATTGATAACCCGTTAAGTTTTTCTATCTTAAATAGGCAAGCACTCACCTTCTCCAGCTCCTTGAGGCTCAAGAGAATTGATCCAGCTTAAACCCATATTTACTAAGATCCTTAATATAATTTTATATAACTCGATGGGGTTTTATGAAAAATATTTTATATACTTTCAAAATAAATCTCGAGTATTTATTTATCGTATTTAGGGTTTTCATGGATATGAATTTTTAAGGGTTTGAGGTATTTTAGTGATAATTACCTTATCTTGAATAGTTCATGGTATTTTACTGTAAAACTTGACTTTTGTTGGTATCTTAATGGTATTTTGATGAAACTTGTAATTCTTTCATTTGAAAAAAAATATAAGATTATTATATTTTGAAAATATATAGATTTGTAATATTTATATAATTATAAAAATTAATTTTATTATTAATTAGAAAATCTCGTTTTTCTTAAAAATCGTATTAAAATTCTTTGGAGATCGTATGCTCCGTGAGGAGGTCTGCATCTCGCTGTACTAGCCCTAGGATGTACAATAATCCAAACCATCCAATAGCGGGTTCCCCAAAATAAGTTGTAGAGGCATAATCACAAAGAATTTTTTAGAATACAATTCAAAGAAAACCGGGGTTTATAGTTCATGGTAGTTTAATGAAAAATTATAATCGCTACAAAAATAGGTTCCCAAAAGAATCGTGTTATGTCAATATATGTGTTATGAAGGCTAGGTCATTACCCTGTGATGTTTTCTAAAGATAAGATTAAGCCAAGTAATAAAATACGGTAAATACTATTGGATATAGTGCCCTTAAGTTAATTATTGTAATCGCAGGCACACGATTGTGATGATTGAGGGAGGTCCTATACGAGTATAACAGTCTTACTCAAAATGATAGTATGCTATCTGGTTTGCCTTTATCATCATGTACATGCATTATGTGGTATTACAGATCACTGTTACATATTGATAGAATCTAAAGGATTCTTGCTTGAGTACCAGCATTATGATGGCGATCAAATACGTGGGAGCTGGGTGGTCTATAAGCTGTTAGTGATGAATGCCCTAGAGGCCATTATTGTATCATACTGGTTTGTATATTACTTAATGGAAGCTTGGGATATTCACAGTTATATTGACTGTCTTGCTCAAAATAGTAGTATGCTACTTGGTTTGTTTCTACATCAATATGTGCATGTGTTTCTTTTAGCATATCACTTATACATATTGGTAGAGCCCTTAGGATCTTTGCTTGATTACCAGTATTGTGACGGCAGTCATACTAGTGGGAGCTGGGTAGTCTATAAGCACATCCTTATACAGGTCCCTAGTCATAGGATTATCGAGACAGGGCATCGATACTCCAGAGTAGACTAGTGTATACGCTTCTCATCCCAGCAGAGGAGATGGTCTGTCCTACAGCCATTAGTACGTCGTATTGGAGATAGTATGCAGGTGCTCATTAGGTTATGAGTACACTGGACAGGACTCGTCGGGAACTGTTGGTGGGTATTATACCTATCGTCGGGTAGCAGTTCCCATGTGACATTTACAACTTAGTCCGTCGAATTGACACTGCTACTTCGCCTCGAGTGTGTTCCCTCTGTACTTTGATTATTACCCTACCATGGCTCATAGAAGTCGTGCAAACAGGTAGTAGTTGGGTGCAGTTCCGAAGCACTTGGAGGCAGTGGCGGTTAGATAGGATTCGTCTCTCTCGGTATTGGGGGTTGATATCGCGCTGTGTTTGGAGAGCCATTACACAAAGTCTCTGGCCAGGGCAAGCGGGATTTACTGGTAGGTATTCTAGTAGTTTCTCAGGGTGTTTTGGGCTACACTCCGACATGACTTATTGCGCTATTAGGGGTCTTACGATTACCGCCCCCTAGGCCTAATATGCGATACTCTTAGACGAACAGACCGGACTGTACGGAGATTGTCACATACAGGCTCAGTAGGAGTTCGGATGAGTTTTCTCATCGTCCTTCTCATCGACAGATTCCTGGGTAGTCATTACGTGTAGGTAGTACCGCCTGCGGCTTGTGGTTAAACCCACTTCCAGCGTACTATCGAGTCTTTAGAGTCCCACATAAAGAGTTTCCCTACATCGGGCAAAAGATGTAGAGGCCATATGGTTTTACGGCAAGGATTCAATCACGTACGTGTAGTTGTGCATGTATGATGATCGGGTGGATAATACTAGTGGGCTTTGGTTTAAGCCAGATCCTAATATTATATTGATGGATTGTTTTCGTCTCATAGTATTCGTGTTTCTCGGAATACGAATACGGGTATGTATATACGGATGGGGGCGTTCTCATAATTTCTCGAGAAGCTTCTAGAAAAAGAAAACCTAATTAGGGTTTTGATTTTTCTTTTGTGAAATTAAAAACGTAATTTTGGTGGTGGAAAATGAGGTGGAGATATTTGGAAAATGGATGGTGAGTCACACTTGACAAAATAGATATATTGAACCATGGAGATATTTGGTGAGATATTTTTTCTCATCAAATATCATGTGATTAATTATTCTACAGACACAAGAGAGGCTTCATTTTTATCCAAGCTCTTTTCTTCACTTGATTTTCCTCAAGCTTCATCTTCTTCTTCAAAACCCTAAATGTCTCATGAGTTGAGAAACCTAGGGTTCCAAGAGACAAACAAATTCATCTTCACTCTCTACATCACCTAGGCCTTCTAATTTAGCAAGCTAGTTGCCCTAGTTACCTAGGATTTGAGGCTGGAGCTCGGACTATAGACTCTCGGGTGGATCGTCTTTGACTCGAAAAGGCCGGCGAGGTTGCCCGATCCTTGGAGCTTGTGATGACAAGGAGGAGGACAGCGACTAGAAGACTCGAAGGACTTGGTTTCATGAAGTATAACTTTCATCCGAGTAGTTAAACCTCACACAGTATTTTGTTAGCTAGGGTTTAGCATCGATCCTGGAGTTCAATTCCGTGTTGCGAGCTTTGAAAAATCGTTTTTTGAAAATTCTGCCTCCCCACGGATACGCGGGGTGTGTGACTTGGACTTACAGTGGTATCAGAGCCTACTAAACCATAGCTAACAGTTTAGACGAAGTTCAAAACTACGAAACCGAAATAACTCCGAAACACGAAACAAGAAATCCAAGTTTCTGTCATTTTTTCCCGAGCCTCTAAAATTTTTTTAAACAATTGCAGAGTGCCCCTTTGCTTGTGAGATGAACACACAAAAAAAACGAGACAATTTCACTGTAGCATGGCTGGCCACATTGGGAAAATTCCCGGCCTCACCCATTTTCTTATGGTGAAATTTCTTGAGTTTTGTTCTGTGTTCAAGTTGCTTGGATCTAAGGTCTCAGGTGTTGTTTGTTTTTGCCAATTTTTGATATACTGTTTATTATCTGTTGTGGCAATACGGAATGTTTCGAAGTCGCAGTTTTAACGTCGTTTAAAGTTTCAAATTGTGATATATGTGTTTGGAAACGTCGACTAATTGCTATACGTCGGTTAGTCGGGGTTGCACATATCTGTGTTGCTGTTCTTGTGGTTTGTGTATATGAACTTATTGGATCGTCGTGGATGAATAGTCGGGGGATGTGAAATGAGAGTTTTCTTTTCTTTCATTCGATGTAAAATTGTAAAGTGATGTAATATTATTTTGCGGGGCACATCCGGATTGAGGTTGTAGCCACCGTTGTATATTATTTCTTTTACTGTTTTCTGCTCTTAGGATAGACCCAAGGTGGGGTGCACAAACTACCGGGTACTTTGAAGTGCTGAGTGGCCTACTCACGTTGATGAGGGAGGTTGCTTCACTTTGGGTATTTGATGGGTATTTTGCCGCACCCGTAGGGGTCTGGGGTGGAGTTTAGCTATTCATCACGACCGTGGAATCCGTCTTTCGTTATAGGCTTAAACGAAACGTGGAATTTCTATTATATCTAATATGTTCATCTGTGATCTGGAATGCCTATTATTGCATGAGACGAATGGTTATTATATATATATTATATAATAGACATTGCTTATGTTTTGCACCCGCGCTAGTCCAGCCCCCACTCTGGCGTTAGTTAAGTAACCTAACGGTGTTAGACGGGGCCCAGTGGCGAATGCGGATAGCATAAGTGGACGTGGTATTTTCGTCTTTTTCTGTGATGATAGGTGTAAATGATGGGACTGCATTACATTAATGCAAAGCAAATAAACCAAAGCTGAATCGTTGGAACAAATTTTAAAACCACTAGGTTATTTTAAAACAGCAGACTTTTAAATGCGGAGCTTAAACCACTCCTTTAAAAAGCTATCAGTTTCCTTCGATTATATCAAGTTCACTACGTTCACGGTTTTGCCAAAACCAGTTGTAGCCCTCCGTCATTTCATATGAATATTCAGTAGTATTCAAGTTATGTATTTTGACCTTCGCCAAGGCATAGTGATTGGTAGCTGCTGGATATTCATATGTAGTATAGATAGATGCATTGGTTTGGGACAGTCGTACTATTATTTTGGCCTTCGTCAAGGGTATGTATGGGTGGGTTCAAATTAACTTAGACAATGACGGGTAGAACTTGGCATATGACTTATGATATGTTGTTCTTTGTCAAGGTCATAAGAGCATAGTGGAAAAATCCACATCGGGAGTTTCTAAAGAAACTGAAACTTGCTAGTGCTGCATACCATTTGGAGCATGATAATATTAGTAGGATTCCTTCAGCATTATCACACAATGATATTTGGATCCCGATCTTACTGTGAGTATCCGCTACTCCTCGGGAGATTTTTTCACTTAACGATCAATGCTATAAACCAAGTAGGTGTCTAGAACAGTGTTAGCGAGGCTACGTCTCCAGGGAAAAGAGGTTATTTAATTAAGGAACTTTGCGAAAGCGTCGTAAAACCTCCCTCGAAGTACCGACACTAGCCTGGCCAAACGGTTAAGCAAGAATTGTACGGTGAGATTAATCCTGACTAATTCTTCTTTGATGGTTTGAGGAAAGATTCGAGAAACAGTGGGAGCCATCATGTTTGGATAAATTAAAAACCAATCTAAACTTGCAAGAGTATCATGCTAAAGTGTTTATTTTCTCTCTCCTAATTGCAGTGACCCAGTGACTGGACATAGGTTACATCTAGATAATAAAATGACTGAGTTATACTATAATGACTGGCAAAGGTTTGTCCAGATGTCCATTGCCTATGACAAGCCGGGACACCTCATTACTACTCAAGTCCCCGCCATCCCAGGTCCAGTTTCCACCGTCGCTGATGTTGATATCCGTATGACATCAGAAAAGGACAGTGTGAATGCCAAGTGCCTCATGTTGTCCTCAGTAGATGGTGTAAACCAAAGGCAGCATGAGAAGATGGACTTAGGTTCTATATTCCTCCATAACAAAGATATATATGGAGAGCAATCTCGTATCGCAAGATATGAGACCTCGAAGGAATTACTTCAAGTGAGGTTGGCTATCGGGTCATCTGTAGGGGACAACGTTCTTACGATGACTAGCTATATTGATAAGCTCACGGACCTGGAGACCACATTGGAGAACGAGTCATATGCTAACTTGATTCTACAGTCCTTACCTCCTACTTACGCCCAGAGGAAGAAAGTTATACTTCCAGATGAGGGCACCTTAAAGGAAACTAGGGAGACACCCGCTCTGCTTATTGGGAAATTTTCCTCTTCTGGATCCAAGGCGGAAGCCAAGGGTGAGAAGAAAAAGACCTCCACAAAGCTGAAAGGCGGTATTAGTAAGATAGAGGGAAAGGGAAGGGCAAAAGTTTCAGGGCTAATAGTAGGGAAAGAGGGATGTTCCTATTGTCACAGGAAAGGACATTGACCGAAGGAATGCAAGGCTTGGAAAGCCAGCAGTCAGGATTCGAAGCACGTTGTGGTTTCGGCTTCGGGTGTGTTTGTAATTGAAAACTGTATGCCAATTAACTCTACTTCCTAGGTACTAGATACCGAATCAAGATCTCATATCTGTAATTCGTTACAGGCTTTAAGAAACCGTAGAGTTATCAAGGTAGGTGTTATGACTCTCAGGGTTGCTAACGGAATGAGCGTGGACGCTGAATCCGTAGGGGAATATCACCTAGGATTGACAAGTGGGCAGATATTGATTCTACGTAACTGTTTGTATGTACCTGGTCTAGCTTATAATATCATATCTGTATCTTTACTTTCTAAAGAAAGATATGATTTTACATTTGTAAGAGATGTAGTAAATATCCACCAGAATCAAGCTTTGATTGGGTCAGGTACATTAGATAACGGTATATACGTATTAAATCAAGCTCAGGTTTTCAGTGTTCAGAACACACTTAAAAGAAAGTCTTCGGAACTAAATTAGGCTTTCTTATGGTATTGTAGACTGGGTCACATCAATGAAACACGGTTAACGAAGCTATATAGAGAGGGATATTTGAATCCGTTCGAATATCAGTCTTATGCTACTTGTCAATCTTGTCTCATGGGAAAGATGACAAAGACTCCATTCAATGGACACGGAGTAAGAGTGAGCGAGCTCTTGGGACTCATATACAGCGATGTGTGTGGTCCAATGTCTACACATGTGCGAAGTGGTTATTCTTATTTCATTACTTTTACGGATGATTTCTTTAGGTATGGACATGTTTTCTTGATGAAGCATAAATCCGAGGCCTTTGAGAAATTCCGGGAATACAAGAATGAAGTGGAAAAACAAACAGGCAAAAGTATCAAGACACTGAGATCTGATCGAGGTGATGAATACTTAAGTGCCGAGTTCTTGGACTACTTAAAAGAGAATGGAATTCTCTTTTAGCTTACTCCTCCATACACACCACAATACAACGGTGTATCAGAAAGGCGGAATCGAACCCTATTGGATATGGTTTGCTCCATGATGAGTAATGCCGAGTTATCGCGATCCTTCTGGGGTTATGAACTAGAATCAGCTGCATATCTTTTGAACAAGGTTCCTACCAAGACTGTGCTTACCACACCATATCAGATGTGGAGTGGAAAGAAACCCCATCTTCGGTATCTGAAGATATAGGGATTTCCAAATTTTGTCAAAAAACAGCATGCGGACAAGATCGAGGCATGCTCAGTACTGTATAAGTTTGTGAGATACCCAAAGAACTCCGGGGGGTATCTTTTCTATTATGCAGAGGAACAAAAGATTTTGTTTCTCGTCATGCCCACTTCTTGGAGACTCAATTTTTAGAAAAAAAGATAAGTGGGAGCGCAATAGAACTGGAAGAAATTCCAGAACCATAAGTTATTACTAAAAGCTTGGTAGAACCAGAGGTTTCAGAAGAACCGGACATCCCCATGCTACTCCGCAGAACTAGTAGGCTGTCTCATCCGCCCGAGAGATACTGCGGTTTTCTCATAGACGGGGATCAAGAGGATTGCATCATTGACAATGATGAGCCTACTAGCTTCCATCAGCCATACAGAGCAACGACTCGGTGAAATGGCTGGATGCAATGCGGACCGAAATGGAGTCCATGTACACCAACAAAGTATGGACTTTGGACATTGCTCTAGAAGGGGTAAAACCCGTAGGCTGCAAATGGATCTTCAGAAAGAAGATTGGTGTAGATGGACAGGTTGAAACCTATAAGGCTAGACTTGTTGCAAAGGGTTTTCGTCAAAGACCTGGTTTGGACTATGACGAAACCTTTTCTCCAGTGGCTATGCTCAAATCCATTCGGATCCTTCTTGCCATTGTTTCCTTCCACGATTATAAGATATGGCGGATGGACGTAAAGATGGCTTTTCTAAATGGAAATTGGGAAGAGTGCGTCTATATGGATCAGCCAGAAGGTTTTATTCAGAGTGGGAGCAGCGGTAAAGTGTGCAAGTTGCTTAAGTCCATTTATGGACTAAAGCAGGCATCACGGAGTTGGAACATCTGTTTTGATGAGGCGGTCAAAGAATTCGACTTTATCAAAAATCCAGATGAACTATGCATTTATAGTAAGATTGTAGAGAGAACTGTGGCATTCCTCATCTTGTACGTGGATGACATTCTTTTGATAGGAAATGACATTCCTATGCTACAATCAGCCAGAGGATTCTTGTCACAGAGGTTCTCCATGAAGGACCTGGGTGATGCCTCCTACATTCTGGGGATCCAGATCTATCGTGATAGATCTAAGAGGATGTTGGGACTTTCTCAGTTCAGACACCATACTGAAAAGATTCAGTATCGAAGATTCAAAGCGCGTAATCTACCGACTTATCACGGAATCACCCTCTCCAAAGAGATGTCTCCCAAGACTAATTTGGAAAGGGATCGCATGTCATCTATACCTTACGCATCTGCGGTAGGCTCTATAATGTATGCGATGTTGTGTACCAGACCAGATGTAGCTTACGGATTAAGCGTTGTACGACGGTATCAGTCAAACTCAGGGGAGAAGCAATGGATAGCAGTAAAGAACATTCTCAAGTACCTGAGAAGGACTAAGGAGATGTTCTTGGTGTATGGCGGAAAATACCTCCAGATCGAGGCTTTTGCTGACTCCAGCTTCCAGAGTGACAAGGATGACTCTAAGTCCATGTTGGGTTATGTCTTTACCCTCAATGGAGGGGCGGTCTGTTGGAAGAGCTCCAAGCAGGACACCGTTGCTGACTCGACTATGGAAGCGGAGTACATAGCTGCTTGCGATGCCTCAAAAGAAGCAGTCTGGATGAGAAAGTTCTTAACTGAATTTCAGGTGGTTCCAACCATTGTTGATCCAATACCGCTGTATTGCGACAACAACGACGCTATAGTTTTAGCGAAGGAACCCAAGTCCCATCAGAAGTCCAGACACATTTTGAGGCGGTACCGCCTGATCAGGGAGATCATTGATCGCTAGGAGATCGAGGTAAGGAGAGTAGATACGGAGAATAACACTGCAGATTCACTCACGAAGGCTAACCCTCAGATACAGTTCGAGAGGCTGATCGAGATAATAGGTCTGTGATACGCCAGTACATGGCCCTAGTGTAAGTAAGAGATTGTTAGTGAAGTATGCCCTAGAGGCCATTGTTGTATCATACTAGTTTGTATATTACTTAATGGCAGCTTGGGATATTCTTAGTTGTATTAACAGTCTTGCTCAAAATGGTAGTATGCTACTTAGTTTGTTTCTACCTCAATATGTGCATGTGTTTCTTTTAGCATATCGCTTATACGTATTGGTAGAGCCCTTAGGATCTTTGCTTGATTACCAGCATTGTGATGGCAGTCACACTAGTGGGGGCTGGATAGTCTATAAGCACATCCTTATACAGGTCCCTAGTCGTAGGATTATCGAGACAGGGCATCGATACTCCAGAGTAGACTAGTGTATACGCTTCTCATCCCAACAGGGGAGATGGTCTGTCCCACAGCCATTATTACGTCGTACTGGAGATAGTATGTAGGTGGTCATTAGGTTATGAGTACACTGGACAGGACTCGTCGGGAACTGTTGGTGGGTATTATACCTATCGTTGGGTAGCAGTTCCCAGGTAACATGAGTAAAACTTAGTCCGTCGACTTGATACTGCTACTTCGCCTCGAATGTGTTCCTACTGTACTTTGATTACTGCCCTACCATGGCTCAAAGAAGTCATGCAAACAGGTAGTAGTTGGGTGCAGTCCCGAAGCACTTGGAGGTAGTGGCGGTTAGATTGGATTCGTCTCTCCCGGTATTGGAGATTGATATCGCGCTATGTTTGGAGAGCCATTACACAAAGTCCCTGGCCAGGGCAAGCGGGTTTACTGGTAGGTATTCCAGTAGTTTCTCAGGGTGTTTTGGGCTGCACTCCGATACGACTTATTGCGCTATTAGGGGTCTGACGATTACCGCCCCCTAGGTCTAATATGTGATACTCTTAGACGAACAGACCAGACTGTACGGAGATTGTCACATACAGGCTCAGTAGGAGTTCGGATGAGTTTTCTCATCGGTCTTCTCATCGACAGATACCTAGGTAGCCGTTACGTGCAGCTAGTACCGCTTGCGGCTTGTGGTTAAACCCACCGCCAGCGTACTATCGAGTCTTTAGAGTCCCACATAAAGAGTTTTCCTGCATCGGGCAAAAGATGTAGAGGCCGTATGGTTTTAGGTAGGGCTTCGATCACGTACCTGCACTTGTGCGCGTATGATGATCGAGCGGATAATACTAGTGGGCTTTGGTTTAAGCCGGATCCTAGTATTATATTGATGGATTGTTTTCGTCTCATAGTATTCATGTTTCTCAGAATACGAATGCGGGTATATATATACGGATGGGGGCGTTCTCGTAATTTCTCGAGAAGCTTCTAGAAGAAAAAAAACCTAATTAGGGTTTTGATTTTTCTTTTGTGAAATTAAAAACCTAATTTTGGTGGTGGAAAATGAGGTGGAGATATTTGGCAAATGGATGGTGAGTCAAACTTAAAAAAATAGATATATTGAACCATGGAGATATTTGGTGAGATATTTTTCTCATCAAATATCATGTGATTCATTATTCTACAGACACAAGAGAGGCTTCATTTTTTTCCAAGCTCTTTTCTTCACTTGATTTTCTTCAAGCTTCATCTTCTTCTTCAAAACCCTAAATGTCTCATGAGTTGAGAAACCTAGGGTTCCAAGAGACAAACAAATTCATCTTCACTCTCTACATACCTAGGCTTTCTAGTTTAGCAAGCTATTTGCCTTAGTTACCTCGGATTTGAGGCTGGATCTCAGACTATAGACTCTCGGGTGGACCGTCTTTGACTCGAGGAGGCCAGCGAGGTTGCCCGATCCAAACGATCCTTGGAGCTTGTGATGACGAGGAGGAGGACAGCGACTAGAAGACCCAAAGGACTTGGTTTCATAAGATATAACTTTCATCCGAGTAGTTAAACCTCACACAGTATTTTGTTAGCTAGGGTTTAGCATCGATCCTAGAGTTCAATTCCGTATTGCGAGCTTTGAAAAATTGTTTTTTGAAAATTCTGCCTCCCTGCGGACACGCGGGGTGCGTGACATGGACTTACATAAGCACATCCTTAATTGTCCCTAGTCGAGAGAGTATCGAGACTGGGCATCGATACTCCGGAGTAGATTAGTGTATACTTTTCGAGACCCAGATGAGGGGCGGTGGCCGGTCTCACAAACCATTAGTGTCAGTTAGTCACCTAAGATAGTATACAGGTGTTCATTGGGTTATGGGTACACTGGACGGACTCGCCGGGATTATGATAGATGATATTATACCTATTGTCAGATAGCAGTTCCCAGGTGACATGAGTATTGGTTAGTCTGTTAACCTGAGATCGTAATTTGTCTCGTGTGAGTTTCCATTGTGTTACTACCCTACCATGGATCAAACGAGTCGTGCAAATAGGTTTTAGTTGGGTATAGTCCCGAGCCACATGGAGGCAGTGAGCGGATCGTCGGGGATTCATCTCTCCCGGTATTGGGGGTTGATGTCGCGCGGTGCACGGGTGGCTGATTAGTCTGAAATATTGTAAATTCTTCATCCGTATCAAATTAGATCTACAACCAATCACCCATCTTCCATCAACTCGTCTAAAGCAAGAAAAAGGTTCATGTTTCCCTGCGGACGACCCGTAATCATCGCGGCTAGCTACTAGCGAGACCATCTTGATTGCGGTTACTTTACTTTACGAACACTTTTTAACGTTCAATCAAATAGCGCCGTTGCCAGGGAGACGGTCGTAATTTTTTTCTTGTTATTCGGGTTGATTTCTTATAAAATTCGGCAACCATAAAAAAAATTCAAAACCGCATCTTGTATATTTAACGATTATTGTATGAGTTTTGCAAGGGAATCTGAAGTAACTAGAGCGAGGAAATAGAGATTCAGAGACTATCATCAAAGAACAGAGGAGCATAGTGGTGCACAAAAAAAATTAACAAAAGAACATGCCAGAGTGCGGTGGAACCGCGGCGGAATAGGTGTTTTTGCGTCGGAACCGCGGCAAGTTGGAGGAGTTGCAGCCCCAAAATCCTCTAGTATTTTTCTCATATCTTTCTCTCTCCTCTAAGCTCCAATAAACTGATTTTATTTATAGGATTCTTTGCAAATATCGCCGCTAAAAATATTTTTGCGTGTTTTGATTTCGGGTTGTTTTGCATATTTTAAAACGGACTTTAAGGAGCAATAAACCCAAATTCAGATTAGGTAGGGATTTCATCATCCTTCCTAAGCCCCATAAATCACAAACATGCATACTATCACCCTACATTAATAAAAAAATATCTAAATAAAGCCCCTAAGGACTGTCGCGCTCAATTGGGACAGAGGAGGGTTATGGGTAATCTATCGCTTATCCGCGTTTCTCTCGTGGTGTCTAGGCAAGTGTGACTAAGGAAAGTGGTTACTTAATTAGGCCTGCTATTTCAGTGATTCGTATAGTGGATACCTCCTACTTATCTGGCACTTACCTGGCACTTTTCTGGCCACAAGAGTGATAAAGAGATGGTAGAGGATTGATTCTTTGACTTGTCCTTTAGAATTCTTGGAGCGATCTAGTAACTTGACCTAGGAAACCCTAGCTCTAAGGGTTGATTGTGCATTTTGTGATTTGTTGAGTCAAGCCTCAAGTCCATCTTTCAAAGCAAAACAAATTCCAAAATCCAAAAAAAGCTTAAATCATTACCATCACCCTCTTTTCCTTTCACTTTCTTCTAATGGGTAACCAAACAGACGAACTCTTGCCGAGCTTTGCTATCCATAACCAAATATATCTTGTTTTCGTAACTGGTTCGGTACAAAATCCGACTCTACTATGTCTTTAAAAGATAGGATAGAGCAAGCGGAAAGAACAGTTGGATAGCTCACTCAAGGTCCTATCAACCACATCAAAATTCCACATCTTCTTATGTTGATAATCCATTTAAAGCAAATGAGGGAACTTCGAAACGCATGTCCATCGCTGAGTATATTGCGAAGGCTGAAAGCCAAAGTTTCAATCCTTTCACTAATCTAAAACCGTTCGGACAACAAACACCATCATTTACATATGAAAATATTGATACTCGTTTTAAGGCGAATATGACATCTTTTACCATTGCTGAACAAATAGCAATTGCCAGTCGCCAACTAACCAAAAAATCTCAATATTCTTCATATCCTAATGTTGATCCTAATCCTGGTTATGAAACTTGGGTTCACCCTTCTAATTCTTATCTACGGTACCAAACTTTCACACGCTCTCATCTTGAGGCTAATGGGACAAATCAGAAACGCATGTCGATTGCGGAACACATTGAACTCGTCCATAGCCAACAAGTAAGGGCATCTCTTCTTAACATTTCTCTTCGGGTTAATGCGACAAATCATAAACGCATGTCAATTGCTGAACACATTGAACTTGCTCGTAGCCAACAATTAGACACTTCCCAATCATACTCAACTTCTTCATCTTATCCAGACAGTGCTCCTGAAAATGAATTAGGAAGTTCCACGGTTCAAAGAGAATCCTTCATTGGAACTTCCTCATAACCCGTGTCTAGTCTTGAAGTAAAGTTGGAATTGAGTAGTGAAAAAGAACAAGAGATCCATCAAAGTCAAACCAAAACCAATTCTTTTGACCTCGACACCTTCCATCCTGCACCCCGACCGAATATATTCGATGTTCAACTGCTTCATAGTCTAAGTGATGAGGTGCCCGAGAATAACATGTTTGACTTTGCTAATAGTGAGTGCGAAAGAGAGTTTGACGCCATTTCAAATCAAACCGATCCTTATTCGACTACACTTGATATTTCAAACCTTCCAACTCTATCAATTGAACCAAGTGATTTATCGAGTGAGGATGGTATAATTGATGAATTCTTGAATACCTATTTGTTTGATTTGACCGAAAGTGCTAGTGAGAGCGGTGATAAGAATATCGTTGAAGATGAACCCGTTATGTTGGATGAGTTGGATTCTCCTACCCATCATCTCCCTTCTATTGAATACGAACATCTTCCTATACAATTAATAGATCTTGTTCTTACCACCGACCTATCCGATAAGCAGAACGATATTCAGCATTTATGTCCCACATCTAGATCAACAATTCTCGACACCCAAATTTGTTTACCCATTTAATCATCCACTTTCTTTGGTTCTTCTAATCTTCTTTCAACTCCACCGAGTTTTGATGAATCACACTTCAATATTTCGAGTTCTATGATTCTTGAAAGATCACTTGATTTAGACTCTTTTGAGAAGAAGGGAGACGATCATTTCGAATCTCCTACCTCTATAATTTCTGACGGATCGAGTGTTTTGAATCTTGGTGCGCAAAAGACTGAACTTGAAACTTTCAACCGTCCTAATGAATCTGCATATTCCATCAATATAGATATCGATGAAATTATTACTCGGGCCATTGATGAAAGTTTTGAAGACATTTTCGCCGAAAAACTCGCATTCCTAAAAGACATGAATGTTGTGATGAATCAACCTCCACCCGAAGAAGTTGAACCACAACCTTAAACCAACTGGTTTGGGAGCCACTGCTAAGCCTTAGATGTTGCAAGACAAAAATATTTCTAATTACGCCTAAAAGAGTGAGGACATTTGGTAATCGGTCGGTTAGTACCTCAAGAAATATTAACAGTCGCATGAAGAATGTATTAGCAATTCCATCTATAAAATATCCACCAAGTACTAAGGAAGATGGATAAGAGTATGATAGCTTGAATTGAATTCTCTAAGTGTAAGGATGTCTATTACACACACGTAGGGATATATTGTAACATTTCAGAAAATATAAAATATTATTTTTGGAATTTAATATTAAAATAATATATTTCGCGAAAACTACCCGATTTGAGAAATTGGGGTTTTTGTAAAAAGATATAAATATATACCAATAATTGTGAAATAATTAGAAATTAAAATGATTTTATTCATTTAAAAGTATATTTATCGGATTTGGCATTTTAAAATTTTATTATAAGCAGTTTGGATAAAAACCGATTAGTGCACTGTTAATCGTGATTATGCCAAATCCGTGTCTCTACAGTTTTCCATGGCTAGTGCACCATGTCATGTTAAGTTTTGGTTACTTGTTGTCTCCTTTTGTTGTTTTTAGGGTATTATGTGTTTTGGTTTTTTAAAAATAAAAAGAAAAGGAAAAAGGGTAATAGTGGAAATAATTGAGAGAGAGGGTTAGAATAAGTGAGAGAGGGGAGCTGCCTCATTTCTTTTCCTCCCCCATTATTTCTTTTCATCTCCTTCAACCTCACTTCCCTCCCCCTTCAACCCTAAGGAATCATCTCAAATTCTTCATCCAAACACTATACCCCTTTCATTAAAATTGATCCCCTCTTCATCCTCAACACTTTGGACCTATCAATATTGGATTTTGATGACTTGGGACGGCAAGGGTTTTTCTTGAGTTGCCCAATTGAAGTAAAATTCCCTTCACTTGGTTTAGTTTATATTTTTCTAGCATTCTAGTTAGTTAGAATTGGTTTAAGTTATGGATTTGTGAGCTTGGAAATTCCAAGAGAAGGATTAGGGTTTGAGATGTGATGTGGTGATGTGTAGGGGTAGTTACTAGACCTTAAAGTTAGAATTCCGATTAAACTTGAGACTTGAAACCCAACACTTGAACTTAGAGGTTTTTCTGATATCGAGTTTTTACAGTTTGCGAGGTTTATATGATATCTGCTATGACCCGAGAGCACCATTAAGTAAGTTGCCATTATTAAGAGACGTGTAGGCTCATAGGAACCCACCATAGAAACCCTAGCCCCTCCCCTCCTTTCCTAGCCGCCAATTTATCCCTAGTGGCCGCAAATTGCGGCCACAGTGTGAGGGAATCAATTGGTTTTTGGTCTATGTCTCCCATATCTTCTAATTAGAATAGCCCCTTATGCAAAATTTCCTAATTTTACCTGATGGAAAATCTGGGATGGATTTCTCATGTTGCTGAATTTATGTTTTCCAATTCTGAAAACTTGGTTTTTGTATTTGATTTGAATTCATTCGTGTGGCATTTGTATGTCAACAACGAGAGTTATTTGGTTGTATTTTGCATGCGAGGTTCTAACCTATAAACGCACCGTGTGCCATATTGGTTTTTCGAACTCGATTCTAATAGCATTTCGATATGTGTTGATGTTGTAGGTACTTTCACGTGGATTCCGAGACGATGGATCATGGAGTCATAGACTTCGGCGAGAAAGGATCAAGGTGAGTAGATCTATATCTACGGGGGAAGTCGGGTGGATGGCGTATAGCACCCCCACAAGTTTTGATGGAAACCGATTTATAGAATACGGTTAAGGAACCCTAGACTAGAAAACTATAGGATATGGCTAGAGAAACCATATTAGAAAGTTAGGAATAGGGTTAAGGAATTAGTAGGAGATAAGATATACCAGGACTTAAAAGTATAGCTTAGGGTTTAGGTGACATGATATGATAGATATAGATAAGTAGTTGTAAAGAGAACCAATAGGAGATTATAGTGGCTTAACATGAGGTTGATAATATACGACTTTAGATTGATAAGATGACTTGATGATATGTTGGTATACGGATGCGAGTCGATATGAGATGATTGATACCTTACCGGTCCCATGATCTGAGATTGAGGCGGACGTGACCTAAGAGATAGGTATATATATATATATATATGGATAATGTTGTGAATCTTGAATGATGAGCCGTACGAGACGTGAGGTGTGTACCCTCCTTGTCACATAGGTTGTTAGGATCCTAAAGTGTTTTATGACGCCGTACGATGAGTTACTGTACATGATGAGTTGATTGATGATTGATCCATACCCTTGACTAGAGGAGGCCGATTGATAGATTCACCGACTCGGTCATGTGTGATACGTATACCTTATACCTTTTAGCTGCCGATTTACTTTCTGCCACGTTCATGTCATTACTATTGCATTTCATATACCTATGCTAGTACACCTGCACCATTATCGATGATGCGTATGTCACACTTACACAGATTGGCCGGCTCACAGACTTCATCATCGATAATTGCCATGTCACTACACCGTAGAATTGCTGCATCATGATATGACTCTTTGCATAATTTACTTGCTATAGTTACATATACACCTTTATACGATGTTGCATTTGACCTTGGAGGAATTGGGAACCGCGGGATATATTTTAAAACTTGATTCATTTTAAAGAGCGGTTTTCCCTTGATATATGCATATTACTGTTACGTGTTGCATGATTTACTGATATGCTTACATTTTGTTATATGTCGCATATATCATACTTTATGATTTTACGCATTGAGATATGCTGCTTTCATGAGATTTCTGGATTTGAGAACCGTGGTTATTTCAAAAGAACGTATGTATTGTTTTAAAAACCCGGTTTCTCCTGATATGATATTTCAGTGCGTCCACCATGTGTTTTCTCGGTTATGAGATTGACATGTTACACCCGATTCGAGGAGAAGAAGGAACCGTCTGTGGGTGCATGATGGACCTGATGAGGTACCCCGGGGCAAGATGGTCGCAGATGATGGCGTTGAGCCTGGCAGGGGAGCACTACCTATCGGTGATAGTATTTGGACTCGGCGGTTTATCCGGAGGATACCGACCGGAGTAGAGAGATGGACATGAGGGCTGATCTGAGGATGCGGCGTCTGAGATATGAGGATTTACGTGTTGATGCTGGACACGGGTTTCATGATATTTCGAGTGTCGGTGTTGGACACTCAGGTTACATGTTTTGGTGTGTCACTGATGGATACACACATTCTTTATATCCTCATATATTTACATGCATATGCTATTGCGATGTTTCGCGTGGACGAGATCCACATGTATATTGACATTGACTATATTATTGGATGATATCCACTTGCATACTTGCATTTATTTATTGTTGGCATATATTTACACATACGGTCACCCTGGATATCATACCTTTATGATATAGTTGACCTAGGAAATCGTTATTTTATTCGATTTCTACCTGATGATATTTTCTACTCACGAGTTGGCAACTCACTCCCGTTGTGCCACAATTCTTGCAGGTTGACCGCATGGATCGGTAGCGGCATCGTTGGCACAAAGCTTGCATTCGGGTGACTTGCTTGGGTAGGTGGTACATGTTGGATCGTACCACTTTTCGTATTTATTATTTTTTGTATCTAGTCAACTCTATCAATCAAAACTAGTGTTTGTATAAATAGTAAGACTTAGTGAGTCTTGTAGTTGCGAGACTTGAGCGATGGGTTTATGTTCGCTTTTTGGGTTGATGTCTTGCTTTATTCTTTATCTTTTATGCCGATCTTCGCCGATTGGGCATCGTATACTTTTTTTATTACTTGTGTGGTTGTGATCCGCCGTTTGGCGAAGAGCTAGCTCCCGCTTGGGGATGCCTTTCATATTATCTTATATTTGTGGTTTTGGATCAAAATATATAAAGGAGGTGCTGCCCAAATTTTTAAAAGACGAACACATTTCACAACAAGTAGGATAAACTTGCAATTTTCATGTTCCCTTTTTTTATGCATTTAAGAAAAAAAAATTCTTCATTATACCTTATTTCAAAACTGCACCTCTTTTATTTCTTGAAAAGGTTTAGATTTCTGGGTATCATCTTACTTGGATTATGTTACGCCTTTAGACGTTGCGTGATCTAAGTGCTGGTCACGAGCTAATTGTTCCCCTCCGAACGGCGGCCTGCGACGTTGGGACGTCACGTAACCTGGGGTTCGGGGCAGATGCTATTTGGTTTTTATCCGTCCACCTCTCCGAAGATGCCAAGTTGATTTATGGCACCGTGTATCGAAGGTTTAGACGGATGCGGCCGATGTAGCAGACTTTGTCAGATTCCCCCTCAGGGTGAGGGGTTTTTGATTGTGGGGACGCTCTTCCCTGCAGGCGCAAGCCCCTGCAGTTAATTACGCTATCGCGTTGCGATAACAACTTTCTCCTTCTCCAGAATTTCACTTCGTGTCGTGTATGTTTATTTTATTTGTGGTTGCCCGTGGATTGTATACGGAGACTTAGTGATGTCGTCGCCCGTAGGACGTGGATTAGTCCAAATCCGTGTTTGCTTAGATTTGAGTTTGGTGTTTTTAGTTTAAGGATGCATTGGTCGCGTTGCGACTAAGATCAACTTAAACGTTCATCAAGGATACGCTAGTCCTGTTTTGGACTAAGATCGACCTGACGTAGTGATTGATTTAATTATCCGGCCGTCGGGACTCGTCACCTCTCTGACGTCATTGAGGGATTACAACGACATACGTCTGAGGAGTTCCGAGATGTACCCTTGAACCAAAGTTGGTTTGGGATTTCATTGTTTATTTAGATGTCTAAGGACACGTTAACCGTATTTGGGGTTAAGATCAACTTAGGCGGGACCGTTTAGATCCGACAAAAGAGCGTTTGGGCCCTATTATGTCAGTTTAGGGATGTAGCGGTCCATATTCCAATTTAGGGACGTGGTGGTCCATTATTAGTTTAGGGACGTTTCGGTCCGATTTTAGTTTAGGGACGTTTCGGTCCGTCACCAGTTTAGGGACGTAGTGGTCCGTCATTAGTTTAAGGACGTCTCGGTCCAATATTAGTTTAGGGACGTTTCGGTCCGATTTTAGTTTAGGGACGTTTCGGTCCGTCGCCAGCTTAGGGACGTAGTGGTCCGTCATTAGTTTAGGGACGTTTCGGTCCGATATTAGTTTAGGGACGTTTCGGTCCGTCGCCAGTTTAGGGACGTAGTGGTCCGTCATTAGTTTAGGGACGTTTCGGTCCGATATTAGTTTAGGGACGTTTCGGTCCGATATTAGTTTAGGGACGTTTCGGTCCGTCACCAGTTTAGGGACGTAGTGGTCCGTCATTAGTTTAAGGACGTCTCGGTCCAATATTAGTTTAGGGACGTTTCGGTCCGATTTTAGATGAGTGGTCGTTGGGACTCGTTACCTCTCTGACGTCGCTGAGGAATTACAACGACAGATGTCAGAGGAGTTCGGAGATGTACCCTCGAACCGGTCATGACTTGGTTTATGAGGGGCATTTAATTTAAGGACTTACAGCCAGGATTGGGTTAAGTCCAATTTTTATTTTAGGCTTTGCCAGATTAGAAGAATCAATCTAAACAGGGCTTTGCCCCTTTCATTATTTTACAAGTCTGATTTGGGCCAGGCCCTTCTAATTAATGAGTTACAAGGACTCAGGAATTCTCCAAACAGGGCCTTGCCCTTTTTATTTATTTTTTTTTTTCTGCAATTGGGCTAGGCCCTTTTAAATAATGAGTTTCAGAAACTCAAGAAGTTTTTACAAACAGGGCTTTGCCCTTTTATTGTTCTGTAATTTAGTTTGGGCCAGGCCCATTTGAATAACGAGTTTGCAGAAACTCAGGAATTTTTCCAAACAGGGCCTTGCCCTTTTATTATTTCAATTTAGTTTGGGCCGGGCCCAAAACAAGGGGTTGCAGAAACCCTAGAAATCTTCAGATTGAAGAACACAAGTGCATGGCACTTTGATTTGAATTTGGATCAAAGGAAAACAAGTTCTTGTTTTTTCCTGATCATACAGAACCGAGGGTTCATATTAAGTGCAAGGCACTATTTATTATTTTTTTATTTATATTTTTTTTTAGAACCAGGGGTTCCTATCAAGTGCAAGGCACTATTTATTTTCTCATTTTCTGTTCTTCAGAAATTTTACCTTCTTTTTTTTTTTTGGTTCTTGATTAATCTTCAAGAGCTCTCTTTTTTCAGAAGCTTTTTCCCTCTCTCGATGATGATTGATTATCTGATGCCTTTGAATGAGGCCTGGGGTCTTATTTATAGTGCCCACCAATTTGTTGGATTTGTTAACAAAATCTTTCATGAATAATTTTGGGAATTTTCCCACCATTGGATCAGAGATCCAAGGGTCCCTGTTTTACAGGAGAACAGAAAAGATCCACTTAAATTTTCATTCAGTTGCTGCGCAACTCACCAGCGCGTGACACGTGTCCCGCATCTGTGCGCTTGCGCAGTTGCGGTTGCGCAACTGCGCAGACACGTGTCGCGCATCTGTGCGCTTGCGCAGTTGCGGTTGCGCAACTGCGCAGACACGTGTCGCGCATCTGTACGCTTGCGCAGTTGCGATTGCGCAACTGCGCAGACACGTGTCCCTCATCTGTGCGCTTGCGCAGACACGTGTCCCGCATCTGTGCGTTTGCGCAGTTGCGATTGCGCAACTGCGCAGACACGTGTCACGCATCTGTGCGCTTGCGCAGACACGTGTCACGCATCTGTGCGCTTGCGCAGTTGCGATTGCGCAACTGCGCAGACACGTGTCACGCATCTGTGCGCTTGCGCAGACACGTGTCGCGCTGCCATGCATTTGCGCAGTTTAAGTCTTAATTTTGTTTTCTGAAGAGCCTTGCTCTGATGGGACGCACTGTCTCGGGCGTTACGCTGCCGAATCACCTTCTGCCATGTGGCAAACTGCGCGCTGCGCACGGAAACCGAAGCGTTGCTTCGAATTTTGAATTTTCAAAATTCAGTAGAGCCTTGCTCTGATTGGGGGAAACAGATGCCCCCCCCACCGTTGCGCTCACGTGGCGCGCGCGTGAGTGCAACGGTGGCAAGATCCTGACCGTCGGATTGACGGGTCAAGTGAACAGGCGCAGGCGCCTATAAATAGGACCCTTGGTCCTTGGTAATTTTTTTACCATTCTCAAGAAATTAAATTTCAGAGCCTTGCTCTTACTTGAGAACTTCCAGAGCCTTGCTCTTGCGATTCCTTAAGAACTTCCAAGTTCTATCCTTAGAACCATTCTAGGTAAATTAAATTAATTTAATTTAAATCAAACTTAATTAACAGAGCCTTGCTCTTATAGATCTTTGATCTAAAGGAAACCCCTTTGGGGTTTCTTCAACAGAGCCTTGCTCTTATAGATCTTTGATCTAAAGGAAACCCCTTTGGGGTTTCTATTCACAGAGCTTTGCTCTCAAAAATTTGCAGAGACTCTGTTCTTAGGTTTTAACCCATGAACAGAGCCCTGCTCACAGATCAACTAGAAAACTTTTTTAAAAGTTTCCATGGATCTTTAAGACCCCAAAATTTTAATTCTTAGGAGTTGTGAATTTTTATTACTGCTACAGAGTTAGGCTCTTTTTTAAGAAATTTTATTCTTTTGAAACAGGAGTTTGACAAATGTCACTCTGTGACAGAGCTTTGCTCTGAAAAGAGGAGATCTTCTCCTTGTCTCTAGGGGTCCCCCCAATGAGGATATTCTCTTGGGAGTTCTTTTTATTGACTGATAGTCTCATCCAATGGTGGGATTGTCTCATCAAATGATGCGCCGTCATCTTGATTTTGTGGGTCCCCCTTTGGTCCCCTACCCTCTGCATCACAGTGTGGAGCAAGATTTTTATTTATTATTATTTTTTTATCATTATTTTTTTTTTAATGTTTAAACGCCAGGCCACTAATGATATATATATATTTTATGCAGGAAAGATGTCTGACGACTTGTCTTTTCCCTTCGTTCGCTCAGAAGGAGGGTTCCCACATGCACCAGTGGACCGGGTAGTGTTTGCTTTGATTAAAGATCGTGATCCTGAGTGCAAACATCTCCACCTATGGGGAAGGTGGTATAGCCAAATCATCCAGGGTCGTCGCAGTTTTAGTTCCGCCTCGCCCTCCGAACCTATAGTTACGATCCCCTATGCGGATAAACCCCCGGTGGAGAATGCCGTGGAGGTTAAAAATTGGAATTCGGACGACCTTCTCCAGCCTGCAATCGGCGCTATTCCGGTACAGCCGCCGCCGGCCATAGATATCTTAGGAAGGCGAATCTGTCAGGGTGAAGCACGCCCTTGGGGACAGGCTTACAATATTGGATTAAATCCGCGACCGCTTGCTGGATACCTGCCATGGGCCCGGTACATTTTAGCGGCGAAAAGAGCTCACCTGACGAAGATAGGTTTATATTCCGCCGTCTACGTCTCGCTTTTCGAGTATCCTACTCCTCCAACGTGGTGGACAAAGGCCTTCATCGAACAATGGAATATCCCCACGCATACTTTCCTGGCAGCGGATAGGGAAGTTTCAATTTCTCTAGAGGAATTCGTTGAGCTTTCTGGTTTACCGGCGAGGGGGGAGCACTACGAAGAGTTGCTTCCTCCTGATGAGTACGTCTTTGCCACCAAGCAAGTGGTACTCGACTTGACTCCGGAAAATGCCATCCAGCATCAGCATCCGGGCCTGGTGAGGGTGTTGGAGATTTACGAGGAGCTTCATTTGGAATTGGGCGACCGAGGAGTTAGTTTTGCGGACTTCATTGCTCGTTTTATTCGCCCGGAATTTTTATCAGAGCAAGGTGAGAAGTTCGCCCAACTTGCTGATCCTTTTGGTTTCGGCCTGGACCGCCGACCTTCATCGGAAATTGATCAGCGAAGTTTTTACCTTCCCGGTACTGCTAGCGTTCCTTTCTCAGAGATCGCCGTTCCTGGCATGGATGAGGAGACCTTCTTCATCGGGTTCTTAGGTCTGTGGCTGTGCAGCTTCGCGCTTCCCATGCACCCACGCCTCATGAGGTCTTCTGTCTTTTACCCGGCGCATCAAATGGTGGACGGTCTACAGTTATCAGTGGGGATCGCCGGGTTGGCTCACCTCTACAATGGACTTAGCGTAGCGGCGGACGCTAATGAACCTGGGGTGCAGCCTGCTAACTTCCCGATGCATTACTTCACATCTTGGATGGAGCTGCATGTTCGAGGAGTGTTTGGCGCCCACAAAACTCCTCCATTCTTTGAGAGATTCATATTTCCAAGAATCATACGATTGATCGGAGCTTCCATCGTGTTTGCACCTCCGCGGGAGTCTAGGGGACTGCTTCTGCGTTCGCATCTAGTCGGGGCGAAGACCTCTTTTGTGGATAAGGTCATCACCATGGGTTCCGAGACCACTAAGTCGGTGGTGTCGCTGCGTGATGACTTCAAGGGCGGTGTCTCCGTGTTGAAGGCTCGGGAAATCCTCCACCTTTATTCCATTCGGCCGGGTTACTTGGTATTTAGGCAGAATGAAACGGCCCTCTTCATGAGGTATAACCCGCATCGATTTGCCCGGCAATCGAGTTATAACCAAGGAGTCCCGTTGGAAGCCTTCTTGGGAACACCTGCAGTCGGTCCAGAGGGAGTACGGAATGCGATGCATCACTTCATCCGGCTCAATACAGGCTCCTACTTTTTCATCAGTGAGCCCAGCTGTACCCCCAAGATACTCAATTCGTATGTGGCTTGGTACGCGCACGCGATGGGCCCAATTATCTTGATGGAGAAACGTCTACTGGTCGATCGTAGGGCTGCGCCTCCCGGCGGCAATCGCAAGGCTCCATTGCAGCCCAGGGTTCAGGTTATCCCTCCGACGAAAGAGGCCGGAGCTGATCGACCACGCGTGTTGGCCCCTCCGCGTGGATTGCCACTGCCTACTACGATGGATGCCCCAACGGCGCCCCGTGCTCCGACAGAGACGGTTAAAGCGGCATCGCCGGAGTCGGGTGCAGGAGCGGACATCGGGACTCGCCGCCCGAAAGTGACTGCCAAAACTGGCAAGCGCAAAACTGCTCCGGGTGGATCCAAGGCTGGTGAACAAAAGAAGAAGAAGTCCACCTTATCCCTCGACGCGATTCTTAACTTAGAGCCCGCGGATCATTCTGCCGAGACTATATGTGAATACGGCAGCAACGAGGGTTTCGTGGTGGATCCTGCGGACACCAACCTAGCCGCCGCCATTGCAGAATCAGAGCGATCGGCGAGGCTCGAAGCGATGCTGAGTAAACTCGCTGAGTCCGGTAATCATCAGACGCCTTATTTGTTATCTCATTGCACTCTATATTGTTACATTTAACTAACTTTTGCTCCCTTTCTTAACAGGTATCTCCACTGAAGATGCTATCGCTGCATCCTTGAAGACCTTCCAAGAGGAGGAGAAGAAACGAGCCCTGGCAAGCGTCGGTATGTTTTATCCCTTTCTCTTTTATAAGGAAAGTTTGTTGTCTTTTTACGATAGTCGACCTGATCTTC
Source organism: Agapanthus africanus (assembly GCA_030015575.1). NCBI lineage: Eukaryota > Viridiplantae > Streptophyta > Magnoliopsida > Asparagales > Amaryllidaceae > Agapanthus > Agapanthus africanus. The sequence goes on along the minus strand of CM057350.1, from coordinate 469,900,667 downwards.
TCTTGTTTCTTTACAGGGGTGGTATTAATCGGCGCAAGGACCCTTCCCAAGCCCGTCATCGAAGTCCCAGCTCCGTCGAAGCTGCCGCAAGAGCCTCGGCTTGATGCAACAACGAGGGATGCTCTGAAAAATCTGGAGGCATCCCTCTACACGGATGAGGAGGCTTCGCTCAAGGAAGCTCTGATGGCATCTGTCTCATCGGCTCAAGAGGAACGGAAGCGGTCCAGACGCGAGGCTAAGGCGCGCAGAGCTGCTCTGGCCGCAGGGGCGGGCCCCAGCACTGTTCCTTGCGCTAGTACTCCTTCTGAAGAGCCCCCTGTGGCCCTGTCTACCGCTCGTCGGCAAGTTGCGCGCGCGGTTCGGAACGCCAATGATAAATCCGCTTCAGGTAGTACTCCTTTCAGAGCCTTGTTGTATGACTTGTAAAACTATTGGCTTATACATATCTCATCTTGCAGGGTCAAGTCCAACTGAGGGGGAGGCGGAGACGACCGTCGAACCCAAGGGAGCGGAAGAAGCGGTACTCGCCGAACCCGAACCGACAGTGGACAACTTTATCGGGGCCGTGGGGACTGGAGCCGAGATTAAGGAACCTACCGCGGAGAAAGTCATTGATGCCGTACCCGAAGCGGTGGCAGATGATATGATTGTCTCGACTGAGCCGCAGGCGGTAGAGGGCGAGGTACTTGAGGCTGGGGACCTCGTGGTGCCGGTGGACGGGGCAGCTGTAATCGCTGATCTTGAGGGAGCAGCAGGTGAGGCGGCCATGATTCCTGAGGACGAGCTAGGCGCTCCTTCTCAGGAATCTGGCAATGTTCCTATCTTGGCCCTCCCTGTCTATGGTTCCCCACCGCCTGCAGAGCTTGAGAGCATAACAACGGTTCCCCTTAAGTCAGGTGATGAAGCTACAGGCGGTGGTCTTCCGTCAGTGGAGGAGGGGACCGCCTCAGTTTCTGCTGGCAGCTCGTCAGGTAAAAATTTTATCACCAGCATTCCCCCCCCTTTTTTTTTTGTATATATCTTGTGATCTCTTCTAACGAATTTGTTCTTGCAGGTGCGGCCAGTACCGATGCTCCACTGCTCGAGGGGGCACCGTCAACTACTGCTTTGGCAGTAGTCACCTCTCCGTCTTCCCTTATGCCGTCACGGATGTTGGAAGGTATGGATTTACGATTCATGCATTAATCTTTCAAAAATGCAGCTTTTGTACTAACGTTACACCATTGTGCCTTTGCAGGAGTGCTTTTTGATCACTTGTATCAAGTGTTGCTCCCGCACTTTTCTTTCCCGTCCGAACTCGCTTCTCCTTCTAGTGGCGCCGGTAATATCTTTATTTACTTCTTTTTTCTAGCAATGGGATGATTTCTGACTTTTCCTTTTCTTTATTGTAGTTCCACAAATCGAAGGAGGGGATGTAAGCCCCGTCGCGCTACCGGCCCTTCCGGCTCTGCCGTCCGTTGCTGCTGGTATAGTAGATCTCCTTTTTGGTAATCCTTTAACATCTTTTGAACCATCGCTTAACCCTGTTTGTTTTGCAGCTATTGTTCCGGTTCCGGTCCCCTTCGAGGCTCGCGTCCTTTTACCGGCAGGCCCCTTTCTGAGACGTCCGTCTTCAAAGGGTGCGGTGATGAGTCTAGGCATGCTGAGCGGGTATATTGAAGAGCTCAGCATGGACGCTCTCCCTTCTGCTGTCGATTTCGCTGCGGATGTTAACCCAATGTTAGCGGCGCTCGTAACTTTTCATGACGAGGGCGTCGTTGAATCTTGGGTTAACCACTGCAGGGAGATCGAGGCCTGCTTGTATCGGCTGGAGTTGACGCGTCCTGCTCCCGAAGTTTTAGCTCTGAGCGCCCAACGCACAACTTGGCTCGAGCAAAGCACTTCGCACTCCCGCCACTTGGAGCAAGAAGCAGCTCGGAGACTAAGGGAATGCCAAAAGACCTCAAACGAAACGGCCCATCTGCGCGCTGAGGTTGAGGCAAATGCTGCCCAAGTGAAGACTATCTTTGAGGGTCTCCTGGGGCGCATCTCCCACGGGCTAAACTTAAAGCGGAAGCTTGACGTGGCTGAGCGCAATGTCCCCAGTCGGGAGGCCGCTTATCAGGGCGTGAGGGAGCAGCTTGCAGTGGTCTTGCGGCAACGAGCCCAAGTGGAGGCAGAGCTGGCGGTGGTAGCCGATCAAGAGAAGGCATGGAAGGACGTCTGCGAGCGATTGCTGCACCTATGCAAGACGCTTCCTTCCCAATAACTGCCATTGTATCAATATACTTGTAATTTTCTTTTTTGAATAAGATGTATACATTCTTTATTCTTTTATACGATTCGCCATGTACTTGATTGAGTTAATAAATAAAGATACACATTTTTTGCAATGTCTTGTATTATTTCTTTGCTTTCTCCCTTCTCTTATTATCAGCATGCTGTCTTGATAAACATGTTTGACAGGTAACAGAGTAAGCATTTTGGTTTCTTCAAGATATAACGATGGCTTAGGCCGCAGGTTCAGATCTGCCGCCTAAGACTTTTCAATTCTATGAGCCGTGAGGGTCTCATAGAGATTTTTCTCCCTACGGATCGAGAGGATCTCATAGGTGGATTTTCTCCTTAGGAATCGTGAGGATTCCTAAGTGTGGTTTTCTCTCATAGGTCGAAAGGATCTTATGAGAGAATTTCTCCCTCTTACGAGTCGAGAGGGCTCGTAAGCGGTTGTTTCCCTCTTTGTCGAGAATCGACTTCAGAGAGTGAGACCCGTGAATAGTATGCAAGAGACCATTTACGATTGACTTGCAGGGTCCCATTGTTCAGGAAGCAAGTTTTTGAATCCTTACTGCCCGAGATGTGAGTCAGAAAAGCTCTCGTCACGGAGTGTTTGTATCCGTGAGTTGAGAAGTTTTGCGAGGGATTATTTGTTTCCCAAGCGCCAAGGATTATTTGTGTCCTTAGGGTTTGAAACGAGTCGATGGTTCCCACGGAGGCGCTGGTGGCTCTGCGAGTCAACGTGGATCAGAAGGCTCTCGTCAAGGAGTGTTTGTATCCGTGAGTTGAGAAGTTTTGCGAGGGATTATTTGTTTCCCAAGCGCCAAGGATTATTTGTGTCCCTGGGGTTTGAAACGAGTCGATGGTTCCTACGGAGGCACTGGTGGCTCTGCGGGTCGACGCGGATCAGGAAGCTCTCGTCAAGGAGTGTTTGTATCCGTGAGTCGAGGGAATTGCTGGGATTATTTGTTTCCCAAGCGCCAAGGATTATTTGTGTCCTTGGGGTTTGAAACGAGTCTATGGTTCCCACGGAGGCGCTGGCGGCTCCGCGGGTCGACGCGGATCAGGAAGCTCTCGTCAAGGAGTGTTTGTATCCGTGAGTTGAGAAGTTTTGCGAGGGATTATTTATTTCCCAAGCGCCAAGGATTATTTGTGTCCCTGGGGTTTGAAACGAGTCGATGGTTCCTACGGAGGCACTGGTGGCTCTGCGGGTCGACGCGGATCAGGAAGCTCTCGTCAAGGAGTGTTTGTATCCGTGAGTCGAGGAATTTGCTGGCTTCTTCGGTTGAAATGAACCGTTGAGGTTTGGCTTCGTCATTCGACGGAATCCGTTGGGGAAGTATGGTTTCCTCTTTGTTAGCGCCCTTGGATTGTATACAGGGATCGATGTGATCTTAACTGTAGGGCCGAAGTTTCATCATTTCTTATTTTTGTTTTATTTTATTTCCGCGATGCTCTATCATTTCAGCTTTTATATCGCGAAGGTCGCGATTGCCCAATCATTTCGGCTATTTTTCGCGGTGCCCAATCATTTCGGCTTTTTTATTTTATCTTTACTCGTTGCTTTTTATTACGAGTTGCCCGATCATTTCGGCTATTTTGCATGCATACATTTTACTTGCTGCTTTTTATTGCAAGTTGCCTTATCATTTCGGCTATTTTGTATGCATGAGCGGCCTACTGGCTTTCGCCATAAACCTGAAATTGGGTACCGACTTCGGCATCAGCACCGCTGCAACTGGAATATTGCCAGAAGCGAATCATCATTTGCCTCTGTCGTTGTCGAGCAAAGGAGGCTTAGCGACCAGGGTTAGGGTCCTGTCGGCTAAGGCTTTTGACTTCATGAGCCGTAAGGGTTTCACGAAGTTATTTCTCCCTACAAGTCGTGAGGATCTTGTAGGTGTATTTTCTTCTTAGGACTCGTGAGGATTCCTAAGTGTTCGTTTCCTCTGTAAGTCGTAAGGATCCTACAGGAGGGTTTTCTCCTTGTAAGTCGAGAGGACTTATAAGGGTTGTTCATCATGCGAACATATCCCCAGTCTCGGATGAGACTTGATTAGGGAAATGTTTATTCGCGCCCGTGGATTGTATACAAGGGTCAATATTGAGCCACTTGTAGGGCAATATTGGAAGTTTGTGGGGGCTTGCTTAAGCACAGGTTTAGGTTTCTGTAACTTAAGACTTTCAAATCTCATGAGCCGTGAGGGTCCCATAAGAGAGTTCTCCCTACGAGTCGTGAGGATCTCGCAAGCGTATTTTCTCCTTAGGAATCGTGGGGATCCCTAAGTGTGTTGCTCCCTTGTGAGTCGTAAGGATCTCACGCGGGTAGTTTCTCCTTACAGGGTCGAGAGGACCCTATAAGTGTCTTTTAACGAGGTTGCGCCCTTTCGGGTTTTCACAAACACTCGCCGGTAGCCCTGCTGTTTTTACTCACGGAGCCCTTTCGGGTTTTCATCCGTGCCCATTTTGCTTATGGACATACCATTTTTTTTTTTTTTTTTTTTTTTAACGAGGTCGCGCCCTTTCGGGTTTTCACGAACACTCGCCGGTAGCCCTGCTGTTTTTACTCACGGAGCCCTTTCGGGTTTTCATCCGTGCCCTTTTTGCTTATGGACATACCGTTTTATTTTATTTTATTTTTTTATATATATTTTTTTTTACATCTCGTCAGCCTAGAGGTGCTGCGCTAGTAGTTTCAAGACGTCTCGGTCTGCTATTAGTTTAAGGACATTTCGGTCCGCCGTTGAGAGGGCTGGCTACTGTTTATAAAGCCTGAGCTTAGGAAGATAGCGAGCGGACATAGTCGTCGTCATCTATCATTGACCTAAACTAAGGCTCGTTAAGCGTAGTATTTCTTTAGGAAGCGACCGTTTATTGTCCTGAAAGGCCTTTCACCGTGCATGTCCATGAGTAGATAGGCTCCGCCCTGGTAGACCTTATCAATGATGTACGGTCCTTCATAATTTGGCTCAAATTTTCCCCGCTTGGCGCGATTGGGGACCATGGGCCTTTTGACGACTAGCACGAGTTCGCCTTGGTGGAATGTCCTCGGGCGGCTCAATCTTTCATATGAGCGCGTCATCTTTGCTTTATAAGCTTCCAAATTTTGCTGTGCTAGAAGCCGGATTTCATCAAGGGCGTCAAGCTCTTCAAACCGAAGGTGAGCATTTTCTTCGTCCGTCAACTCGTAATGGACTGCCACTCGTAGAGAGGGTAATTCTATCTCGAGGGGGAGTACTGCTTCCGTCCCAAATACCAACGCGTACGGCGTTGTGTTTGTGGCCGTTTTAAATGTAGTTCGATACGCCCAAAGCGCCTCTTGCAATCTTTCGTGCCAATCTCTCTTATTTCGTGACACCGTTTTCTTCATGATCTTCGTCAAGGTCTTGTTGAAGGCCTCAGCTAGACCGTTAGCTCGGGGGTTATAAACTGAGGAATATCTCCAGTCTATATTGTGCTGCTGTGCGAAGCGGCTAATCTTATGACTTCGGTAGGCTGGTCTATTGTCAGAGATAATCCTTCTTGGGGTTCCAAACCGGTATATGACATGCGTTTTGAAGAAACGGAGGATGTTCTCCGTTTTTACTTCCCTCAACGGTACCCGCTTCTGCCCATTTGGAGAAGTAATCAGTCGTCGCCAAGATGAAACGATGTCCCTTTGACGATGCTGGTTCGATGGGACCGACTATGTCAGTTCCCCACATTTCAAATGGCCAACTAGCCACTGTTGGATGCAGTGGATTGGGATGCTGATGGATAAAGTCCCCATGAATTTGACATGAATGACATTGCCTCGCATATTCGAGGCAATCCTGCATCATCGTGGGCCAGTAATAGCCCATCCGCTTTATCTTCAACTTCATCTTAGGGCCTGCTTGGTGGGAACCGCAGAGTCCGTCGTGAACTTCTTGGATGACCCTTCTCGCTTCATCAGGTCCTAAGCATCTCAACCACAGAGAATCGAATGACCTCTTGTACAAAGTATCATTGACGAAGGCGAAAGACAGAGCTCGTTTCGTGAGCTGATGTCTTGTGGACGCTTCTTCAGGTATTCGGTGGAACTTGAAGTAATCTATGAAAACTTCTCTCCAGTCTTCGGTCTTCCCATGGTCTTTTATTTGTAGGGTCGTCTCCTCGTTCGCTCCTTCTTCTTCAGACGATTCTGGAGATACTTCTGCTGGGGCAAGCACTCGTCGGCTTTGTACCACGATTCTAACGTCGTCGAGGTTCTCATCAGCCAGTTCTTTAGCAAGTTTGGCTAGTGCGTCCGCTTTGCTGTTTTCCGCTCGCGGTATGCTCTCCAAAGTGTAGGAGGGAATTTGGGTTAGCAGTTGCTGCACTTTTTCACCGTATTTTACCAATTCCTGTTTGCACGTTTGGTAATCGCCGTTCACTTGACTGACGACTAGTTGGGAGTCCCCATATATGAGGAGGCTCTCAATTCCCATATCGATGGCGATCTCGAGGCCTGCTATCAAAGCTTCATATTCAGCTTCATTATTCGTTCTCGGCTCCGTTAAGGAGAAGGCGAAGCGCATTATTCCTCCTTGGGGAGTCACAAAGATGAGTCCCACCCCCGATTTGATCGTTGGCATACTTTGTTTGTGCTTTTTCATAGAGGACGCTCCATCGAAGTAAAGCTCCCAACGGCTATCACCACTGTCGATTGTGTCAAACGCGTGTCTGTCTGGCAAATCGCAATTTAAAGGAGAGTCGGCAGGTATGGGATGCTCAGCGAGGAAGTCGGCGATGGCCTGGCCTTTTACCGCCTTGAGAGGTTGATATGTTATCGAAAATTCCATCAATAGCAGGGCCCATTTAGCGAGTCGTCCTGTCAATATGGCTTTTGACATTAAATATTTGAGAGGGTCCACTTTTGAAATCAGACGGACCTCGTGCGCCAACGCATAGTGCCTAAGCTTTGTTATTGCGAAGATCAATGCCAAGCAGTGTTTTTCAATGGGAGAATAGTTGCTTTCTGCCCCCAGCAGCACTCGACTTAAGTAGTAGAGCGCCCTCTCTTTCCCTTGATCGTTTTCTTGTGCCCATAATGCGCCTAAGGAACCTTCGAGGGCGGTTGTATAAAGAATGAGAGGCTTCCCCTTAACCGGGGCAGCCAACACCGGCGGGTTCTGCAGGTACTGCTTGATCTCGTCTAGTGCGCCTTGGCATTTTTGATCCCAAACGAATGGGGTTCCTTTCTTCATCAGGTGACTATATGGCCGGCATTTTCCTGAGAGGTTGGCTATAAATCGCCGTATGTATGCGAGTTTCCCTTGGAGAGACCGCAGCTGTTTGAGAGTCCTCGGCGGAGGCATTTCCATGATTGCTTTAATCTTTGACGGATCTATTTCAATACCTCGGTGTCGAACAACGAATCCCAGGAATTTGCCCGAGGAAACCCCGAACGCACATTTAAGAGGATTCATCTTCAGGTTGTACTGCCGAAGGCGTTGAAATACAGTCTTCAGATGCTCGAGATGTTCCTCGTATGATTTGCTTTTAACCACGAGATCGTCGATATAGCATTCAACGATTTCGTGTATAAGGTCGTCGAAGATCTTTGTCATGGCCCTCTGATAAGTAGCACCAGCGTTCTTCAAACCAAAGGGCATCACTTTATAACAAAATATACCAAGAGGAGTCCTGAAGGCTGTGTGCTTCTGGTCTTCGGGATGCATTTTTATCTGGTTATACCCCGACGAGCCGTCCATGAAGGAGAAAACCTCATGAGTGGATGTATTGTCTATCATAAGTTCAGTAACTGGCACTGGGAAATCATCTTTTGGGCAGGCTTTATTAAGATCCCGAAAGTCTACGCATATGCGCACTGTCCCATTTTTCTTCATCACTGGGACGATGTTAGCGATCCATTCAGGGTATTGAACTTCCTGGATGAAGCCAGAGTCTATAAGCTTTTTGACTTCGGCGTTGATGCTCATCTCAAGCTCGAGTCGCATTCTCCTCGGCGCTTGTTTGACGGGCTTGATGTACGGAGATATCGCCAATTTATGTACAGCAATTTCTGGATCTAGTCCCGGCATTTCGGAATAGTTCCACGCGAAGCAATCTTTGTGTTGTAGAAGCACATCCTTCAACGCAGTCACCCTTTTTTCAGATAACAGCTCGCTGATGAATGTTGGTCGCGGGTCATTTTCCGTCCCCAACTCAATTTTCTTGAGATTATCTGCAGTGGTGTGGATTCCATCCTCCAGTTCTTTCGGAGCTGGGGGAAATTCTGAGATTACCTCATCGCTGCTGTTTTCAAAGCACCAAGGGAAGTCGTTCATGTCCTCGGATTCTTCTTTTAATATTGTTACCACGTGGCAAGTGCAAATTTTCTGCCAATCCCAATGCGGAGTTGGTTTTTCTTTTGCAGCCTCGGGTTCGTGCTTCTGTGGTGGTGCTACCCTCCAGTTGTCAGAAAGCGCGAATTTGCCTAACTGATATTGGTCCTCAACCCAATTCTTAAAGGTGAAACAATCTTCAAGCGGATGCCCTACTACTCGATGGTAAGAGCAATAATTTGGGTTGGAGACTTCGCCTGCTTGCTCAGGGTGTTTAGACTCTGGCAGAGTAAGCATTTGATGTTTTAGAGCAAGATCAAGTATTTTCCTTGTTTTGTTCCGAGGAAACGAGTATGCTCGACCCATTTTCTTCATAAGGGCTAGGTCAATAACGCTCGCCTCTCGTATGCGTGGCTTCTTAGCTCTGTCTTGTGGTTGTCGAGCACCTTTTCGGCCCCTCGACTTGCTTTTGCTTTCGCGTCGAACCCTTTTTGTAGCAGGCTGACGTGGGGTAACATCTTCGTTCTTTACTGCCTGTCGAAGGAGACGCTGTGTCTTGGCTTTCTCATAGATTGCCATTTCACGATCGTGATCATCTCGGGCTTTTTGACTCGCATCCTTTATAAATTTGCTCACCGGGTCTTTAGACGATGGACTGGGCGGCTTTGTGTCAGGAACTTTTGCTGATTCGGGATTAGCGTCCTCCCATTGAGCGTCCGCTTCTTCATCAAAGTCATACATGGCATAACAGCTGTTTATTAACTCCCGTTTCTTTGGCCGGATGTACCCGAGCCCTTTTGTTTCCGTTCTCCCGTTAGGCAGTTTGCATTGAGTTCCGGGAACGTTCCAGACCTTGTCATAGAATTTGGCTTTTCTGATGGTCTGTGTGAAGGACATCCCTTGGCGTTTCAGCAGTTTCTTCAAACCTTCGGTATAATATCTGGGAAGACGGATAGGCTGAAGCTTGTCGAGCGTGGGATCCGCGCCATGCCAAATTTCTTTTTCCACCTTGTTTTCTTCAGAACGGTAGAATAGGATTGCCTTCTCGCCTTTTCTTCCGGGAGGGATATAGAATGTCTGCAATTCTTCTACGCTGTTGGTGTCGAGTGCATCCAGTTCTTTGTAATGTTCAAGCGGCACCATGGTTATCTGCAGACTTCGCTCTTCATCAGTGGAAATCTGTATTGAAGGCCGAGCGGGGAATACAGCATGAACTTCATCCTCTGAGTCACTACCGAAGATCAATGAAGGAACAGATGGTCCTGGCCTGGTGGACTGGGACGGACCTGAATAAATTATATCCTCCTCCTCCTCGGTGTCACTGCCGAAGACAGGGATGGTTGCGTTAGTTTTGTTCTCCGGTTTGTGACATCTTTCCGTGTCTTCGAAACTCGGTAGGAAGTATTTGGCATCTTCATACTTGCGAACTTCGTTCACGGAAAATGGATTCAACTCTCCTGCCACTGTGTACTCGAGGCCGTCCCTAGAATACTTCATGCACTGATGCTGTGTAGAAGGGATGATATTGTATTCGTGTAGCCATGGTCGGCCGAGCAGAGCATTGTAGCACGTCTTGGCGTCTATAACATGGAATTTGATGTCTGTGACGAGCACCCCGAAGCGTAGCGTCAATATCACAGATCCAAGAGTCTTTGAGGATTGAGAGTCGAAACCGGAGATGGTGATTTTGTCCCGGGCGAGGTGTTGGACACTCATGCAAATCTCCTTTAACACTCGCACATTGAGTAAATTGACAGACGATCCGTTATCGACCAAGATTTTTCCTATCTTTATGTCATGGCAGTATCCCGAGACATAAAGGGGGCGATTGTGTTCACACGTCCCAAGGAGAAGGTCTTCATCACCAAAAGCAATGTCGGCTGTGTGCACCTCTTCCAATTCATCCTTCATCTTTTGTTCGGCTAAGAAGGCTTGGAACTGGTCCGGATCCTGTAGGGCCTTAATCAAAGAATCCCTCGCCTCTTTTGATAGCAATAGGGCATCGAGAATGCTGAGTTGTGAGGGTAGCTTTCTCAGATGCGCCAAGACATTGTAATCTACTTTATTCCTTTTTGGGGGATTCTTGGCGGTTAACTCTTCCGCAACTTGGTCATCCAAAGCGATGTCTTCAGAGACCTTCTCTTTCCCTTTGTTTTTCTTATTCAAGGGTCCGAGGTTCTTTTCGGGTAATGTTCGATTGCGCAGCTGTATATTCTCACAGGCCTTCAGTTCTTTTTCTTTTCCCGAAGTGGATTCTTCGAAGAGGGGGCCAAGCTCTGGCTCTTCATCGGAGTCGCTCCCAAATGTAGGCACTTGTGACCCGGTAATGTTAACCATGTGACAATTGCCGGTAGTTCTTTCAAGTTCTTTAGTCGTATTTCTTTACTCTCGGCGAATTTTACGTTTTTCCCGTTTAAATCGTTGTCGATTAGCGACGTATCCTTGCCACCATCCATTGAAAGCTTTGCAATCTTGGGTGGAATGCGAGACCTTCTGATGGTATAAGCAATAAGAAGGGTGCATTTCTACCGCGCCAGTAACTTTTTCTTCAGAGGGTGGTAGCTTCATGCCCATCGATATGGCCTTAGCAAATTTCTTTTTTATCTTGAATTGGCTTTTGTCAGTGGTGGAGGCATTTTGCTCCAACGGGATCATTTCAGCTCCTTCCTCAAGTCGCTGACGCTTGGCCCTTTCGAATATAGCCGTCTCGCGTTCTCGATCAGCCTTACTTTTCAACCGAGCTTCATTAAGAAACGCGCTAATCATTTCAACTGGTAACCCTGGGGTTTTTGATTCGGCATTTGCCCCCAGCGTTTCAGTGCCAGAAGTTCCTTCATCGTTCGTGATCGAATGGGAGATCATATGACAGCTTGCTACATATTCGTCAGACTCATCCGATGAACTTTCTCCTTCACCTTCTTTTTGGAAGACGTGATCAAGGAAATCTTGGAGCGTGATGGGAGTTCGCGCCTTTTGGTTATATTCATCCAGCGCATCGATTTGCTTTTGTAAGTCCGTGCGCTTGTCGCCAGGCTTCACGGGCTTCTTAGATTTCTTCTTCTTCTTTTTCGAAGATTTTGACGGCTGGCTATGAACGCTTGAACTACTACCATCGGTCTTCGGAGTCGGTCGTGGCTTCAACATCCCTTCAATAACCTGCGGTTCAAAGGGGTTCTTCCACTTGACCGCTGGTCAGGTTTGAAGATCATTTAGCATTCTCCTCGTTTTGGCCGATAATACAACCTCCCAGGGAGCCTCTTCAATAACGGAGCATGTTGCCCCCGGCGTATTCGTCCCCTTATAGGTGTGGGGCTGCGGAGGGTTCACCTTCCATTTGTCAGACAGCGCAAATTTGCCCTGACGGTATTGATTCTCAAGCCAATTTTTGAAAACGTAACAGTCTTCGATTGGATGTCCCAACACTCTGTGATAAGGGCAGTAATTAGGATCGTTGACGTCATTCGGTTGTGACGGACATTTTGGATCTGGCAGATTTATGAGCCTGTTGCGCAATGCCAGCTCGAATAACCTCCTTGTTTTATCACGGGGGAAGGAGTAAGCACGTCCCATCCTGTCCTCAAGGGGTACGTACGGGCGTGTATTATTTGGACGAGCAACCGGCTTCGAATCGTTCGGTTGTTGTTAGGCATTAGCGACGACGATCGCTTTTCCCTTTCCTTTGTCGTTTCGGGAATCCGGCTTCGGGAGAGGGGGTTTATGGCCCATCTGGTCCATCTGCGCCAATTTGTCGATCAAAGCCTGGAAGGAAGTCGGCTTGAAGAACATCATAAATTGTGAAATGGTTGCTTGTGGATCGAGTGTTCCAACAAACATTCCCACCGCAGGGGCTTCTTCTATGCGCTGTTCACACTTAGACCATAGATTACGCCACCGTATAGCGTACTGAACCCATGTCTCGCCGGGTTTTACCCTGGCATTGATCAGTGCCGTCATTGGGGTACGCTCGCTGGCACTTGCAAAACGTTGGGTGAAGAGCAGCTCCATCTCCGCAAAGGTTTTGATAGAGTCGTTGGGGAGCTCGGAATACCACTCGAAAGCCGTGTCTGATAAGCTTCCAACGAATTGGCGCAGCAAGAGTTTGTCGTCGCCTCCAGTGTTACCACAAAGCGCCCTGAACTGGGCAACATGTTGATGGGGATTGCCGGTCCCCTTGTAGACATGAAACTTAGGAATTGTGTAACCTGGCGGGTACTTAATTTGATCATACCAGCCCGGATATGGCCGTCCCGTTTTTACAACGTGGCCGGCTGCTTCGGCCGCCTGATGCACCCGTATTTGTTGAGCAATATATTCATCCAAATCAGCTTTTGATATGGTATCCTCTTTAGCTGCGGATAGAGCCGGTGGAGGATTCGATGTCTCTCCTCTATCATCTTCAAGAATGATCGGGGGATCTCCAACAGGTGGATCTGGTTGAATCATCATACCCACCACATCCTGGAACAGGAGGGCCATTTTCTTTATGTTGGCTGCCTGTTCCGCAGCCTCTTTGTCCCTCTTTTCCAGTGTTCGGCGGAGGAACTCAGCGTCGGTCTCTTCCTCTTGGCGTTCATCTAAGGACGTCTCAGGATTCTCTTTTGGCCCCGTGAGTGCAGCCATTGTAGTCATCATCTCCTGGAGCTTTTGTTGCTGCTCCTGAGACTTGGTCACTGACCGGGTAAGCGGTCGGTGGCCCGTAGAAGTACGACTTTCTTCTTTTCCCGAAGCCATATAGATTGTATGTACTATCATGCCCCCTGACTTGGGGCGTTTAGGTTCGCCGCTTTTAGATTTTGTCATCGTCGCGGGAGCCTTCTCTGGTCTTTTCCTTTTATGGACCTTTGAGGTTGAAGGAGCCGTTGAAGTGGGCCTCCTAGCATTTGTTGCCCCCTGCCGTTTAATGGGGTGGTTCTTGTCTTTTTCCACCTTCGCCCTTTTCTGGCGACGGAAGTGGTCTGAGTCAATCACGGAGTCTTGAACTCTCCGCCAGACTTTATAAATTTTGGACGACAACCGTTGAGAGGGCTGTTCTTGTTTTGCCTCCGGAGCTTTCTCCACGGGCGGAGGAGATCTTTTCAATACGGCGGTTGGGGAGTTCTTTCTCACTTTCCTCAGTAATTCAAAGCTGTTTCCAGTTGGAACAGCAGCATTGACCTCCGCCACTGGAGCAGGCGGGGTTAGCCCTGAAGGGGAGTTGCCCCCTGCTTTCCTTATTCGTTGCCAGTGACGACGTCGCGCACGACGAGCCATTGGGACTGGCTCGGAAATCGGGATAGTTTCTTGCTGCCCCCTGTTTGGGTGTGGGGTAACTGCCGGTGTCAGCCTATCAAAGACTGATGCTTTTTGACCAGCTGAAGGAGGAGTAGGAACCGTCAATCTTGTGAAGACTGACTTTCTGATAGGAGAAGCCGCTTCAACGACTTCCGAAGCTGTGGCCGTTGCCCTCTTTGGGACAGCCACTTTATGATCCTGACCTAGCCTGGTGAAAACAGAGGCTGTCAGCTTAGTAGCGGGCGACCCGTTGACAGGGGTCGTGGTAGCAGTGAGCCGGTCGAATACCGACTTCTTGTTCGCTTCTGGTGCGGATATCGGCATGGAGAAGCTTGTAGGTGGGACCATGGTCCCGAAGAACAAACCGGTGGTGGCTTGCGTCACCTGGTCTACCGGCAAAGTCAGGAAGGAAGCCGCTTGGGGCCCATATGCTACACCTCTCGGTGAGGTGGAACGTCCGCTGCAATGGCATTTCGAGCAGCTGGTGCAGTTGGTGGCCATCGGATCTTGAGTTCTGCGCCAGACAAAAGACCAAATTTTAGCAACTTGAAATCCGCGGACAACCATTTAACAAACCGCGATTGGTTCGCGAAGACGACACACGAAGTGTGGAGTGGAAAGAGGAAAATGTCCCACCGGGCGTGCCAGAATCTGTTCCCCTCCGAACGGCGGCCTGCGACGTTGGGACGTCACGTAACCTGGGGTTCGGGGCAGATGCTATTTGGTTTTTATCCGTCCACCTCTCCGAAGATGCCAAGTTGATTTATGGCACCGTGTATCGAAGGTTTAGACGGATGCGGCCGATGTAGCAGACTTTGTCAGATTCCCCCTCAGGGTGAGGGGTTTTTGATTGTGGGGACGCTCTTCCCTGCAGGCGCAAGCCCCTGCAGTTAATTACGCTATCGCGTTGCGATAACAACTTTCTCCTTCTCCAGAATTTCACTTCGTGTCGTGTATGTTTATTTTATTTGTGGTTGCCCGTGGATTGTATACGGAGACTTAGTGATGTCGTCGCCCGTAGGACGTGGATTAGTCCAAATCCGTGTTTGCTTAGATTTGAGTTTGGTGTTTTTAGTTTAAGGATGCATTGGTCGCGTTGCGACTAAGATCAACTTAAACGTTCATCAAGGATACGCTAGTCCTGTTTTGGACTAAGATCGACCTGACGTAGTGATTGATTTAATTATCCGGCCGTCGGGACTCGTCACCTCTCTGACGTCATTGAGGGATTACAACGACATACGTCTGAGGAGTTCCGAGATGTACCCTTGAACCAAAGTTGGTTTGGGATTTCATTGTTTATTTAGATGTCTAAGGACACGTTAACCGTATTTGGGGTTAAGATCAACTTAGGCGGGACCGTTTAGATCCGACAAAAGAGCGTTTGGGCCCTATTATGTCAGTTTAGGGATGTAGCGGTCCATATTCCAATTTAGGGACGTGGTGGTCCATTATTAGTTTAGGGACGTTTCGGTCCGATTTTAGTTTAGGGACGTTTCGGTCCGTCACCAGTTTAGGGACGTAGTGGTCCGTCATTAGTTTAAGGACGTCTCGGTCCAATATTAGTTTAGGGACGTTTCGGTCCGATTTTAGTTTAGGGACGTTTCGGTCCGTCGCCAGCTTAGGGACGTAGTGGTCCGTCATTAGTTTAGGGACGTTTCGGTCCGATATTAGTTTAGGGACGTTTCGGTCCGTCGCCAGTTTAGGGACGTAGTGGTCCGTCATTAGTTTAGGGACGTTTCGGTCCGATATTAGTTTAGGGACGTTTCGGTCCGATATTAGTTTAGGGACGTTTCGGTCCGATTTTAGTTTAGGGACGTTTCGGTCCGTCACCAGTTTAGGGACGTAGTGGTCCGTCATTAGTTTAAGGACGTCTCGGTCCAATATTAGTTTAGGGACGTTTCGGTCCGATTTTAGATGAGTGGTCGTTGGGACTCGTTACCTCTCTGACGTCGCTGAGGAATTACAACGACAGATGTCAGAGGAGTTCGGAGATGTACCCTCGAACCGGTCATGACTTGGTTTATGAGGGGCATTTAATTTAAGGACTTACAGCCAGGATTGGGTTAAGTCCAATTTTTATTTTAGGCTTTGCCAGATTAGAAGAATCAATCTAAACAGGGCTTTGCCCCTTTCATTATTTTACAAGTCTGATTTGGGCCAGGCCCTTCTAATTAATGAGTTACAAGGACTCAGGAATTCTCCAAACAGGGCCTTGCCCTTTTTATTTATTATTTTTTTTTCTGCAATTGGGCTAGGCCCTTTTAAATAATGAGTTTCAGAAACTCAAGAAGTTTTTACAAACAGGGCTTTGCCCTTTTATTGTTCTGTAATTTAGTTTGGGCCAGGCCCATTTGAATAACGAGTTTGCAGAAACTCAGGAATTTTTCCAAACAGGGCCTTGCCCTTTTATTATTTCAATTTAGTTTGGGCCGGGCCCAAAACAAGGGGTTGCAGAAACCCTAGAAATCTTCAGATTGAAGAACACAAGTGCATGGCACTTTGATTTGAATTTGGATCAAAGGAAAACAAGTTCTTGTTTTTTCCTGATCATACAGAACCGAGGGTTCATATTAAGTGCAAGGCACTATTTATTATTTTTTTATTTATATTTTTTTTAAGAACCAGGGGTTCCTATCAAGTGCAAGGCACTATTTATTTTCTCATTTTCTGTTCTTCAGAAATTTTACCTTCTTTTTTTTTTTGGTTCTTGATTAATCTTCAAGAGCTCTCTTTTTTCAGAAGCTTTTTCCCTCTCTCGATGATGATTGATTATCTGATGCCTTTGAATGAGGCCTGGGGTCTTATTTATAGTGCCCACCAATTTGTTGGATTTGTTAACAAAATCTTTCATGAATAATTTTGGGAATTTTCCCACCATTGGATCAGAGATCCAAGGGTCCCTGTTTTACAGGAGAACAGAAAAGATCCACTTAAATTTTCATTCAGTTGCTGCGCAACTCACCAGCGCGTGACACGTGTCCCGCATCTGTGCGCTTGCGCAGTTGCGGTTGCGCAACTGCGCAGACACGTGTCGCGCATCTGTGCGCTTGCGCAGTTGCGATTGCGCAACTGCGCAGACACGTGTCACGCATCGGTACGCTTGCGCAGTTGCGATTGCGCAACTGCGCAGACACGTGTCCCTCATCTGTGCGCTTGCGCAGACACGTGTCCCGCATCTGTGCGTTTGCGCAGTTGCGATTGCGCAACTGCGCAGACACGTGTCACGCATCTGTGCGCTTGCGCAGACACGTGTCACGCATCTGTGCGCTTGCGCAGTTGCGATTGCGCAACTGCGCAGACACGTGTCACGCATCTGTGCGCTTGCGCAGACACGTGTCGCGCTGCCATGCATTTGCGCAGTTTAAGTCTTAATTTTGTTTTCTGAAGAGCCTTGCTCTGATGGGACGCACTGTCTCGGGCGTTACGCTGCCGAATCACCTTCTGCCATGTGGCAAACTGCGCGCTGCGCACGGAAACCGAAGCGTTGCTTCGAATTTTGAATTTTCAAAATTCAGTAGAGCCTTGCTCTGATTGGGGGAAACACTAATATTTCGGGTCATAACAAAAGTTGGTATCATAACGCTAGGTTTAACCTTTGTTCGAGTTTAGGTTTGACTATGTGTAGTCTGGGGCGTAAATATTTCGGAACCTAGGCTTGACCTTACGGAACCTAGACTTGGACAGGGGGGTATTAGACCCGAACTTTCGTTACATAGGCTGAACCTGATTGATGGAGTAGGTAGCTTGAGTAGAGTAACGTACCGTGCGTATGTTCCATGGCATATTTACGATACGATACTTCACTTAAGAAACCTTAGGATGTACATATATTGAGATCTTTGACTCTATTTGTTTCCATGATCATACCCTTATTGATTCCATTCCTCCTTATGATCATGTATCCATTTTGGGATCTGTTGATTCCTTTCATTCCATTGATATGGTTTTATCGATACATGCTTGAGGTTCCTGTCACCATGGTTTGAGCACAGATTAAGCTGCTGCTAGTGATGCGGTCAGGGCGAGCTCGTCATTGACGAGGACTGACCATCGCGTTTTCTGGTGACACGAGAACGTCTCGATTTTGTATTGGTGTTGTGACTTCTCATTTGAGGCGAGTGTTCGGCATTGCACCGTATGATTGGGACGTTGATAGAGGCTGCCGGTTGTGAGAGGACTGTTGATGTACAGCATACCTCAGAGATTTTGATGTTGTCTACCGTGTGGACAGATGACCCAGCTGTTGCTGAGATTGATGTGATGTCGCTTCCAGAGCTTACGAGCTGAGATCGCTGGAGCTTTCAGGCAGAGATACGACAGATGATTGCTAGTCTATCTTGAGTTGAGAGACGAAGGGTATTCACATGTTGTCTAGGCGAAGTTAAAAGTTCGAACGAATGTCAGAAACCCATATTTCCAAGTTTAAAGTATTCGGAAGAACATGCAAGTAATTCTGTGGACCCTCTAAAAGAATGAAACCCTAACTCGACATGATGACCATAGAACTGCTTTTGAACCTTAGGGTTTACGGCAGTTTAGCGGTGCCACCAGTGAGGCTTAGGTTTGCCCTTCTACGGTTGGTCCATAGGTACTGTGGCGTGTACTAGATATTATTAAACTGTGCTCAGAGTTGAGCTTTCGGGGAATTATGGGATTTTGACAAATCGAACGAAAAGTTTAACTTCGTCCGGATATCATATGATAGGAGACCAGTAAGTGGACCAGCTTCAGATAGAGGACCTCATCCTGATGCATTGTAAGTTGATCGAGAACGGACGAGTATTGAGTATTCCTCCGATGGTATGGACGAGTTCCCGATGACGTGTTCGGCTAGAGATCTTCTACAGAGTGATGAAGATACCGAGTTAGTGATTATGAGTCCGTGTGAGAGACTCCGGATTGACTGTAGCCGAGGCAATTGCAGTACGCAGATAGCATGACGTAACGTCAAAGCAGACGATAATAAAGACGAATGGAACAAGAGGTTCGTGCGAGATGTCAAACGAGCTGTTGCTACTCCCTGTTGAGATCAGAGATCTGATATGTATACAGAGGCGTGAGATACGACCAGTTTCCAAGGAAAAGATGTTCTGAGAACGCAGATGTCCAGAAAGAGAGAAAAGATTAGGCAAGTGTATCAGCCTTCGTTTAGTTCAGCATAGGCAAGATCGGAAGAGACCCTGAGCAGGTTCCTTCCAGGACACTGCTGCAATAAGATTTGCACTGATGACCAGACGTGTGACGAGTATTCAGAGGACCAGAGGCCGATGCCGGTGACGTGCTGCTTTATGAGAGGTCATACTAATTGGCCAAGAGTTGACCAGAGAAGTACC
Source organism: Agapanthus africanus (assembly GCA_030015575.1). NCBI lineage: Eukaryota > Viridiplantae > Streptophyta > Magnoliopsida > Asparagales > Amaryllidaceae > Agapanthus > Agapanthus africanus. The sequence continues at coordinate 469,881,517 of CM057350.1, read as the reverse complement.
AGAGCGGAATCGTTTCCGTTAGCACACCTGACTGAACCGATGAGCTGATGGATTGCGAGATTGGTAATCCACAGAGAAATGAGGACCCAGAGACAGAAGACGCCAAACCATAAGCAGGAGGCAAGCGGATGTTCTTGCTCTGCCAGTTTTGGGCGCACCAATATTTTTCGACATTGTAGGAGGTGTACCTCAATGTCATTTGCTGCGATTTTCTTTGTGATCCGAGTATCACGCTTATATCATGTGGATTTGAGTTTTGATAATGAGTTTTATGATGTTACTTTCGTGCTCCATTGTTGCGCCTACTGGGTAATTATATTTTCGTGCATAGTTATTGCACTTGATATATATTTTTATACACCGTTGTGTTAGTTTATGTTTTGTGCATGTATATTGCACTTGATATTGATTTTGTGCCTTGGCTGCACATGTTTATGATTTCCTGGATTTTATACAGTTGATTTGATTTTGTACGTGTGGTACGCACTCGATTTGATCTTGCACTCGGTATAGCTTATATGTGCTTGCAGTGCATTGATACGTGTTTTGTGCACGCAGTTGCACACATTTATAATTTTTACACCTTGGTACACTCGGTGTTGCTTTTTATGCACTTGAGTTATTGATTGGTATTTTGTGCATTTGATGCGCCAGATTTGTATTTTTGTGCATTTGTTACACCAGACTTATATTTTTCATACATGCTATTGCACTAGATACTTTTTACGGACCTGACGTGTTTGATTTGGATTTTTGCGCATGATATGAGATGTGATTTTGTGCACACCGGATGAACTCAATTGAGATTTTCGTGCACAATAGCTGCACCAGATATTGTTGCCGTGCACACCCGTTGCACTGGACAGATGCTTTCGTGCACACCCGTTGCACTTAATTTTGCTTTGTGCATATTGTGGCGCCTATGTTTGGATTTGATTTCCGTGTGCACCGGACGCAGGTGATTTTTGGATACGCCCTTTTGAGGCTGATTTTGCTTTTGAGCACCTTTTTTTGATGTTGGGCACTATATTGTATAGTAGCCAAATATGACTGATCTGGGGACAGTACCTGAGTATTTTGCATGCACTAAAAAGTTAACAAGAGGTTTTCAGGAAAAAAAAGAACTATAGTCTCACTATTTCCAACGTGTCCGCGAGCGGCACGAACGTTTATAAAAGAAAACCTTTTGGGATATTTCAAGACGGCGGGACGTATAATTCGAGCAAAAACATATATAAGTATATTTACTACTTTACAATGAGCGTCCGCCCCTTGTGCCGTGAGTTACGCATCACACGGCAATTCAGAAAGATTTTGCATGTATTATATTCGGTTTTAAGATTTTTCCAAGGATGCGAGCTATATATATGTATTATAGTATTTGACTATGCATAATGGATTTCAGTAGGGGATTTTGAGATCTGTATCTCTATTATAACTCCGATGATATGCGTGCAAATCCGATGATTTGCAAGACGCTTGACGAAGTTCCATTTTGAGTTTGTATTCGTTTTCAGTCGCACGCGATGCGTTGTGGCTTTCTATATCTTCCATGATTTCGGAGCCCCGTCGATTTGAGTTGATTACTGAAATGTTTTAGTGTATGGGGGTTTAAATTTAAATTCGGGGACCGAATTTCTTTAAGGGGGGAAGATTGTAACATTTCAGAAAATATAAAATATTATTTTTTGAATTTAATATTAAAATAATATATTTTGCGAAAACTACCCGATTTGTGAAATTGGGGTTTTCGTAAGAAGGTATAAATATATACCAATAATTGTGAAATAATTAGAAATTAAAATGATTTTATTCATTTAAAAGTATATTTATCGGATTTGGCATTTTAAAAATTTATTATATGCAGTTTGGATCAAAACCGATTAGTGCACTGCTAATCGTGATTAGGCCAAATCCGTGTCTCTACAGTTTTCCATGGCTAGTGCACCATGTCATGTTACGTTTTGGTTACTTGTTGTCTCCTTGTGTTGTTTTTAGGGTATTATGTGTTTTGGTTTTTTAAAAATAAAAAGGAAAGGAAAAAAGGAAAAAAGGGTAATAGTGTAAATAATTGAGAGAGAGGGTTAGAATAAGTGAGAGAGGGGGGCTGCCTCATTTCTTTTCCTCCTCCATTATTTCTTTTCATCTCCTTCAACCTCACTTCCCTCCCCCTTCAACCCTAAGGAATCAACTCAAATTCTTTATCCAAACACTATACCCCTTTCATTAAAATTGATCCCCTCTTCATCCTCAACACTTTGGACCCATCAATATTGGATTTTGATGACTTGGGACAGCTAGGGTTTTTCTTGAGTTGCCCAATTGAGGTAAAATTTCCTTCACTTGGTTTAGTTTATGTTTTTTTAGCATTCTAATTAGTTAGAATTGGTTTAAGGTATGGATTTGTGAGCTTGGAAATTCCAAGAGAAGGATTAGAGTTTGAGATGTGTTGTGGTGATGTGTAGGGGCAGTTACTAGAACTTAGAGTTAGAATTCCGGTTAAACTTGAGACTTGAAACCCAACACTTGAACTTAGAGGTTTTTCCAATATCGGGTTTTGACAGTTTGCGAGGTTTATATGATATCTGCTATGACCCGAGAGCACCACTAAGTAAGTTGCCATTACTAAGAGACGTGCAGGCTCATAGGAACCCACCATAGAAACCCTAGCTCCTCCCCTCCTTTCCTAGTCGCCAATTTATCCCTAGTAGCCACAAATTGCGGCCACAGTGTGTGGGAATCAGTTGGTTTTTTGTCTGTGTCTCCCATATCTTCTAATTAGAACAACCCCTTATGCAAAATTTCCTAATTGTACCTGATGGAAAATCTGGGATGGATTTCTCATGTTGCTGAATTTATGTTTTCCGATTCTGAAAACTTGGTTTTTGTATTTGATTTGAATTCATTCGTGTGGCGTTTGTACGTCAACAATGAGGGTTATTTGGTTGTATTTTGCATGCGAGGCTATAGGTTCTAACCTATAAACGCACCGTGTGCCGTATTGGTTTTCCGAACTCGATTTTAATAGCATTTCGATATGTGTTGATATTGTAGGTACCTTCGTGTGGATTCCGAGACGATGGAGCATGGCGTCATCTACTTCGGCGAGCAAGGATCAAGGTGAGTTGATCTATATCTACGGGGGAAGTCGGGTGGATGGCGTATAGCACCCCCGCATGTTTTGATGGAAACCGATTTATAGAATACGGTTAACGAACCCTAGACTAGAAAACTATAGGATATAACTAGAGAAACCATATTAGAAAGTTAGGAATAAGGTTAAGGAATTAGTAGGAGATAAGATATACCATGACTTAAAAGTATAGCTTAGGGTTTAGGTGACATGATATGATAGATATAGATAAATAGTTATAAAGAGAACCAATAGGAGATTATAGTGGCTTAACATGAGGTTGACAATATACGACTTTAGATTGATAAGATGACTTGATGATATGTTGGTATACGGATGCGAGTCGATATGAGATGATTGATACCTTACCAGTCCCATGATCCGAGATTGAGGGGGGCGTGACCTGAGAGATAGGTGTGTGTATATATATATATATATATATATATATATATATATATATATATATATATATATATATATATAAATATGGATAATGTTGTGAATCTTGAATGATGAGCCGTACGAGACGTGAGGTCCGTACCCTCCTTGTCACATAGGTTGTTAGGATCCTTAATTGTTTTATGACGCCGTACGATGAGTTACCGTACGTGATGAGTTGATTGATGATTGATCCATACCCTTGACTAGAGGAGGCCGATTGATAAATTCACCGACTCGGTCATGTTAGATACGTATACCTTATACCTTTTAGCTGCTGATTTACTTTATGCCACGTTCATGTCATTACTATTGCATTTCATATACCTGTGCTAGTACACCTGCACCATTATCGATGATGCGTATGTCACACTTACACAGATTGGCCGGCACACACACTTCATCATCGATAATTGCCATGTCACTACACAGTAGAATTGCTGCATCATGATATGACTCTTTGCATAATTTACTTGCTATAGTTGCATATACACCTTTATACGATGTTGCATTTGACCTTGGAGAAATTGGGAACCGCAGGATATATTTTAAAACTGGATTCATTTTAAAGAGCGGGTTTCCCTTGATATATGCTTATTACTATTCCATGTTGCATGATTTACTGATATGCTTATATTTTGTTATATATCGAATACATCATGCTTTATGATTTTACGCATTGAGATATGCTGCTTTCATGAGATTTCTGGATTTGAGAACCGTTGTTATTTCAAAGGAAAGTATGTATTGTTTTAAAAATCCGGTTTCTCCTGATATGATATTTCAGTGCGTCCACCATGTGTTTTCTCGGTTCTGAGATTGGCATGTTACACCCAATTCGAGAAGGAGAAGGAACCATCTGCGGGTGCATGGTGGACCCGGTGAGGTACCCCGGGGCAAGATGGTCGCAGATGATGGCGTTGAGCCTAGCAGGGGAGCACTACCTACCGGTGATAGTATTTGGACTCGGCGGTTTATCCGGAGGATATCGACCGGAGTAGAGAGATGGACATGAGGGCCGATCTGAGGATGCGGCGTATGAGATATGAGGATTTACGTGTCGATGCTGTACATGGGTTTCATGATATTTCGAGTGTCGGTGTTGGACACTCAAGTTACATGTTTTGGTGTGTCACTTATGGACAAACACATTCTTGATATCCTCATATATTTACATGCATATGCTATTACGATGTTTCGAGTGGACGAGATCCACATGTATATTGACATTGATTATATTATTAGATGATATCCACTTGTATACTTGCATTTATTTATTGTTGGCACATATTTACACATACGGTCACCCTAGATATCATAGTATTACCTTTATGATATAGTTGACCTAGGAAATCTTTATTTTATTCGATTTCTACCTGATGATGTTTTCTACTCACGAGTTGGCAACTCACCCCCGTTGTGCCACAGTTCTTGCAGGTTGACCGCATGAATCGGTAGCGGCATCGTTGGCACACAGCTTGCATTCGGGTGACTTGCTTGGGTAGGTGGTACATGTTGGATCGTACCACTTTTTGTATTTATTATTCTTTTGTATCTAGTCAACTCCATCAATCAAAACTTGTATTTGTATAAATAGTGAGACATAGTGAGTCTTGTAGTTGCGAGACTTGAGCAATGGGTTATGTTCGCTTTTTGGGTTGATGTCTTGCTTTATTCTTTATCTTTTGTGTTGATCTTCGCCGATTGGGCATCGTATAATTGTTTTATTACTTGTGTGGTTATGATCCGCCGTTTGGCGAAGAGCTAGCTCCCACTTGGGATGCCTTTCGTATTATCTTATATTTGTGGTTTTGGATCAAAATATACAAAGGAGGTGCTGCCCAAATTTTTAAATGACGAACACGTTTCACAACAAGTAGGATAAACTTGCATTTTTCATGTTCCCTTTTTTTTATGCATTTAAGAAAAAACTTTTCTTCATTATACGTTATTTCAAAACTGCACCTCTTTTATTTCTTGAAAAGGTTTAGATTTATGGGTTTCAGCTTACTTGGATTACGTTAAGCCTTTAGATGTTGCGTGATCTAAGCGCTGGTCACGAGCTAATATTTCGGGTCGTGACAAAAATTGGTATCAGAGCGCTAGGTTTAACCTTTGTTCGAGTTTAGGTTTGACTATTTATAGTCTGGGGCGTAAATATTTTGGAACCTAGGCTTGACCTTATAAAACCTAGACTTGGACAGGGTGGAATTAGACCCGAACTTTCGTTACATAGGCTGACCCTGATTGATGGAGTAGGCAGCTTGAGTAGAGTAACTTACCGTGCATATGTTCCGCGGCATATTTACGATACGATACTCCACTTAAGAAAGCTTAGGATGTACATATATTGAGATCTTTGATTCTATTTGTTTCCATGATCATACCCTTATTGATTTCATTCCTCCTTATGATCATGTATCCATTTTAGGATCTATTGATTCCTTTCATTCCATCGATATAGTTTCATCGATACATGCTTGAGATTCCTGTCACCATGGTTTGAGCGCAGATTGAGTTGCTGCTAGTGATGCGATCAGGGCGAGCTCGTCATGGATAAGGACTGACCATCGTGTTTTCTGGTGACACGAGAACGTCTCGATTTTGTATTGGTGTTGTGACTTCTCATTTGAGGTGAGTGTTCGGCATTGCACCGAATAATCGGGACGTTGATAGAGGCTGCCGGTTGTGAGAGGACTGTTGATGTACAGCATACCTCGGAGATTTTGATGTCGTCTACCGTGTAGACAGATGACCCAGCTGTTGCTGAGATTGATGTGATGTCGCTTCCAGATTAACGAGCTGAGATCGCTAGAGTTTTCAGGCAGAGATACGACAGATGATAGCTAGTCTATCTTGAGTTGAGAGACGAAGGGTATTCACATGTTGTCTAGGCGAAGTTAAAAGTTCGAACGAATGTCAGAAACCCATATTTCCAATTTTAAAGTATTCAGGGGAACATGCAAGTAATTTTGTGGACCCTCTAGAAGAATGAAACCCTAACTCGACATGATGACCATGGAACCGCTTTTGAACCTTAGGGTTTGCGGCAGTTTAGCGGTGCCATCAGTGAGGCTTGGGTTTGCCCTTCTACGGTTGGTCCATAGGTGCTGTAGCGTGTACTAGATATTTTTAAACTGTACTCAGAGTTGAGCTTTCGGGGAATTATAGAACTTTGACAAATCGAACGAAAAGTTTAACGTCTTCCGGATATCATGTGATAGGAGAACAGTAAGTGGACCAGCTTCAGATAGAGGACCTCACCCTGATGCGTTGTGATTTTATCGAGAACGGACGAGTATTGAGTATTCCTCCGATGGTATGGACGAGTTCCCGAGGACGTGTTCGGCTAGAGATCTTCTACAGAGTGATGAAGATACCGAGTTAGTGATTACGAGTCCGTGTGAGAGACTCCGGATTGACTGTAGCCGAGACAATTGCAGTACGCAGATAGCATGACGTGACGTCAAAGCAGACGATAATAAAGACGATTGGAACAAGAGGTTCGTGCGAGATGTCAAACGAGCTGTTGCTACTCCCCGTTGAGATCAGAGATCTGATATGTATACAGAGGCGTGAGATACGACCAGTTTCCGAGGAAAAGCTGTGCTAAGAACGCGGATGTCCAGAAAGCGAGAAAAGATTAGGCAAGTGTATCAGCCTTCATATAGTTTGGCATAGGCAAGATCGGAAGAGACCCTGAGCAGGTTCCTTCCAGGACACTGCTGCAATAAGATTTGCAATGATGACCAGACGTGTGACGAGTATTCAGAGGACCAAAGGCCGATGCCAGTGACGTGCTGCTTTATGAGAGGTCATACTAATTGGCCAAGAGTTGACCAGAGAAATGCCAGAGCGGAATCGTTTCCGTTAGCACACCTGACTGAACTGATGAGCTGATGGATTGCGAGATTGGTAATCCACAGAGAAATGAGGACCCAGAGACAGAGGACGTCAGACCGTAAGTAGGAGGCAAGCGGATGTTCTTGCTCTGCCAGTTTTGGGCGCACCAATATTTTTCGACATTGTAGGAGGTGTATCTCAATGTCATTTGCTGCGATTTGCTTTGTGATCCGAGTATCACGCTTATATCGCGTGGATTTAAGTTTTGATAATGAGTTTTATGATGTTACTTTCGTGCTCCATTGTTGCGCCTACTGGGTAATTATATTTTCGTGCATAGTTATTGCACTTGATATATATTTTTATATACCGTTGTGTTGGTTTATGTTTTGTGCATATATATTGCACTTGATATTGATTTTGTGCCTTGGCTGCACATGTTTATGATTTTCTTGATTTCATACAGTTGATTTGATTTTGTACGTGTGGTACGCACTCGATTTGATCTTGCACTCGGTATAACTTATATGTGCTTGCAGTGCATTGATACGTGTTTTGTGCACGCAGTTGCACACGTTTATGATTTTTACACCTTGGTACACTCGGTGTTGCTTTTTATGCACTTGAGTTATTGATTGGTATTTTGTGCATTTGATGCGCCAGATTTGTATTTTTGTGCATTTGTTACACCAGACTTATATTTTTCGTACATGCTATTGCACTAGATGCTTTTTACGGACCTGACGTGTTTGATTTGGATTTTTGCACATGATATGAGATGTGATTTTGTGCACACCGGATGCACTCAATTGAGATTTTCGTGCACAATAGCTGCACCAGATATTGTTGCCGTGCACACCCGTTGCACTGGACAGATGCCTTCGTGCACACCCGTTGCACTTAGTTTTACTTGTGCATATTGTGGCACCTGTGTTTGGATTTGATTTCCGTGCGCACCGGAAGAAGGTGATTGTTGGATACGCCCTTTTGAGGCTGATTTTGCTTTTGAGCACCTTGTTTTCATGTTGGGCACTATATTATGTAGTAGCCAAACAAGACTGATCTGGGGACAGTACCTGAGTATTTTGCATGCACTAAAAAGTTAACAAGTGGTTTTCAGAAGAAAAAAAAAGCTATAGTCTCACTATTTCCTACGTGTCCGCGAGCGGCATGAACGTTTATAAAGGGAAACCATTTGGGATATTTCAAGACGGTGGAACGTATAATTCGAGCAAAAACACATATAAGTATATTTACTAATTTACAATGAGTGTCCGCCCCTTGTGCCGTAAGTTACGCATCACACGGCAATTCAAAAAGATTTTGCATGTGTTTTATTCGGTTTTAAGATTTTTCCAAGGATGCATGCTATATATATGTATTATAGTATTTGACTATGCATAATGGATTTCAGTAGGGGATTTCGAGATCTGTATCTCCATTGTAACTCCGATAATATGCGTGCAAATCCGATAATTTGCGAGACACTTGACGGAGTTCCATTTTGAGTTTGTATTCGTTTTCAGTCGCACGCGATGCGTTGTGGCTTTCTATATCTTCCATGATTTCGGAGCCCCGTCGATTTGAGTTGATTACTGAAATGTTTTAGTATTTGGGGGTTTAAATTTAAATTCAGGGACCGAATATCTTTAAGGGGGGAAGATTGTAACATTTCAGAAAATATAAAATATTATTTTTCGAATTTAATATTAAAATAATATATTTCGCGAAAACTACCCGATTTGCGAAATTGCGGTTTTCGTAAACAGGTAAAAATATATACCAATAATTGTGAAATAATTAGAAATTAAAATGATTTTATTCATTTAAAATTATATTTATCGGATTTGGCATTTTAAAAATTTATTATATGCAGTTTGGATAAAAACCGATTAGTGCACTGCTAATTGCGATTAGGCCAAATCCGTGTCTCTACAGTTTTCCATGGCTAGTGCACCATGTCATGTTACGTTTGGGTTACTTATTTTCTCCTTGTGTTGTTTTTAGGGTATTATGTGTTTTGGTTTTTTAAAAATAAAAAGGAAAGGAAAAAAGGAAAAGGGTAATGGTGTAAATAATTGAGAGAGAGGGTTAGAATAAGTGAGAGAGGGGGAGCTGCCTCATTTCTTTTCCTCCCCCATTATTTCTTTTCATCTCCTTCAACCTCACTTTCCTTCTCCTTCAACCCTAAGGAATCATCTCAAATTCTTCATCCAAACACTATACCCCTTTCATTAAAGTTGATCCCCTCTTCATCCTCAACACATTGGACCCATCAATGTTGGATTTTGATGACTTGGGACAGCTAGGGTTTTTCTTGAGTTGCCCAATTGAGGTAAAATTCCCTTTACTTTATGTTTTCCGAGCATTCTAGTTAGTTAGAATTGGTTTAAGGTGTGGATTTGTGAGCTTGGAAATTCCAAGAAATGGATTAGGGTTTGAGATATGTTGTGATGATGTGTAGGGGCAGTTACTATACCTTAGAGTTAGAATTCCAGTTAAACTTGAGACTTGAAACCCAACACTTGAACTTAGAGGTTTTTCCGATATCGTGTTTTGACAGTTTGCGAGGTTTATATGATATCTGCTATGACTCGAGAGCACCACTAAGTAAGTTACCATTAAAAAGAGACGTGCAGGCTCATAAGAACCCACCATAGAAACCCTAGCCCCTCCCCTCATTTCTTAGCCGCCAATTTATCCCTAGTGGCCGCAATTGCGGCCACAATGTGAGGGAATCAGTTTGTTTTTGGTCTATGTCTTCCATATCTTCTAATTAGAACAAACCCTTATGCAAAATTTCCTAATTTTACCTGATGGAATATCTGGGATGGATTTCTCATGTTGCTGAATTTATGTTTTCCGATTCTGAAAACTTGGTTTTTGTATTTGATTTGAATTCATTCGTGTGGCGTTTGTACGTCAACAACGAGAGTTATTTGGTTGTACTTTGCATGCGAGGCTATAGGTTCTAACTTATAAACGCACCGTGTGCCGTATTTGTAAGTCCACGTTGCCCACCCCGGTTCTTACTGTAAGTCCACGTTGCCCACCCCGGTACTTGCGGGGAGGCGGAAAGCGGAATAAAAATCAAATCTTTATCAACTTAGGCAACATGGACTAGACAAAGAAGGATCTTTGCTAAACAAAAACAAGCTAAAGCTAACTAGAAACTAGCTAAGTGTTAGAAAGGTTATACCTAGGGCTTTATGTCCTTCTCTCCTTGCTCCTTGGAGTAGTGGAAAGAGGTCACCTTTGTCGTCTTCTCACGTCGAAGAAAGATCCACCCGAAAGCCTCAACCTTTGGCTTCAACTCCAAGCTAGAAGTAACTAGGGTGCAAGAAGTGCTAATCCTTGAACCCTAGATGAGAGTAGAGATTATCAAGAAGGGGTTTTTCTCAAGCTCAAGTGTTTCTCAACACATGAGAGGGGAGAGCTTGAGGGAGAGGAAGAACAAGAGAGAGAAAGTGAATGATAGAATGAGAGAAAATATGAAGCATTCTCTCATATATGTGTGAATTATTGTAATTAGATAATTAGCTAAATAATTGTCATGGTTAATCAAGACATGACCATTATCATTTCATTTTTAATGCAAATTGCAAGGATCAAAGAGCATCTTCCAAATGAAATGATGATGGTCAAAGTGTCAACCTAAGTCAACAAGTCAAGGAGGTCAAATGGTCAACAACCATAACCATGCACAATTATTTAAACTAATATCAATTAACCATAATACACACATAAGCATTAGGGTTAATAAAATAACAATGGTCATTAACCCTAATCAAAGTACTCTCCCTCTGTCTCAAGCAACTGTGCATACGCACCCGTATTCGTGATCCGAGGAACACGAATACAATGAGATAAAACCAATCCCAAATCATATACTAGGATCCGGCTTAAACCAAAGCCCGCTAGTATAAGCCGTCCGGACAGCAAACGTGCACAAGTGCGCGGATGTGAACGAACCCTGTCGCAAAACCATGCGACCTCTACACATTTTGCCTAAAGGCGAATAGCTCTCTGTGTGGGACTCTAAAGACTCGACACTACGCTGGCAGTGGGTTTAACCACAGACCGCAAGCGGCACTAGCTGTACGTAACGGTCCCCAGGTAGATGTCGATAAGAAGACTGACGAGGTGAACCCCATCTGAACTCCTACTGAGCCTGTATGTGACAGTCTCCGTACAGTCCGGTCTGTTCGTCTGATACATCGCATGGCGGGCCTAGGGGGCGGTGAACGTCAGTCCCCTAATAGCGGTACAAGTCGTGTCGGAGTGTAGCCCAGAATACCCTGAGATAACACTGGAAACCTACCAGTATATCCCGCTTGCCCTGGCCAGGGACTACTCGTGTAATGGCTCTCCTAGACACAGCGCGATGTCAACCCCCAATACCGGGAGAGACGAATCCTGTCTAACCGTCACTGCCTCCAAGTGCTTCGGGACTGCACCCAAAAACTACCTGTTTGCACGACTCCTTTGAGCCGTGGTAGGGTAGTAATCAAAGTGCAGTGGGAACACACTCGAGGCGAAGTGACAGTGTCAAGTCAGCGGACTAAGCTGTACTCATGTCACCTGCGAACTGATAACTGACGATAGGTATAATACCAACCAACAGTTCCCGACGAGTCATGTCCAGTGTACTCGTAACCTAACGAGCACCCGCATACTATCTCAAGTACGACGTACTGACGGCTGTGGGACAGATCGTCTCCCACGCTGGGATGAGAAGCGCATACGCTAGTCTACTCCGGAGTATCGATGCCCTGTCTCGATAGTCCAACGACCAGGGACCTGTATAAGGATGTGCTTATGGATTATCCAGCCCCACGAGTGTGAGCGCCATCACAACGCTGGTAATCAAGCAAAGATCCTAAGGGCTCTACTAATATGTATATAAGCGATATGCTAAAAGAAACACATGCACATTTTGAAGTAGAGACAAATCAAGTAGCATACTACCATTTCGAGCAAGATTGTATATACAATTGTGAATATCCCAAGCTTCCATCAAGTAATATACATACTAGTATGATACAGTAATGGCCTCTAGGGCATATACACTAACAATCTCCCACTTGCACTAAGGCCATGTACTGGCGTATCGAAGACCTATCATCTCGATCAGCCGCTCGAACTTAGTCTGGGGCAAGGCCTTGGTGAATGGATCTGCTGTGTTATCTTCTGAAGCAACCCTCCGAACCTCGATCTCCTGGCGATCCACGATCTCCCTGATCAGGTGATACCGCCTTAAGATGTGTCTGGATTTCTGATGGGACCTGGGTTCCTTCGCTAAAGCTATAGCCCCGTTTTTGTCGCAATACAGAGGTATTGGGTCAACAATGGACGGAACCACCTGAAGTTCTTTTAAGAACTTCCTCATCCAGACAGCTTCTTTTGTGGCATCAGATGCAGCAATGTATTCCGCTTCCATAGTCGAGTCAGCAACGGTTTCCTGTTTGGAGCTCTTCCAACACACCGCCCCTCCATTGAGGGTGAAGACAAAACCCGACATGGACTTGGAATCATCCTTGTCACTCTGGAAGCTGGAGTCAGCAAAGGCCTCAATCTGGAGGTCTTTTCCGCCATACACCAAGAACATCTCCTTAGTCCTTCTCAGGTACTTGAGAATGTTCTTTACTGCTATCCAATGTTTCTCCCCAGGGTTTGACTGATACCTGCTTACCACACTCAGTGCATAAGCCACATCCGGTCTGGTACACAACATCGCATACATTATAGAGCCTACCGCAGAAGCGTAGGGTATAATAGACATGCGATCCCTCTCCAAATCAGTCTTGGGAGACATCTCTTTGGAGAGGGTGATCCCGTGACAAGCCGGTAGATTACCGCGCTTGGAATCTTCCATACTGAATCTCTTCAGTATGGTGTCGATGTACCTGGACTGCGAAAGTCCTAATATCCTCTTGGATTTGTCACGGTAGATCCGGATACCCAGAATGTATGAAGCATCACCCAGGTCTTTCATGGAGAACCTGTGTGACAAGAACCCCTTGACAGATTGTAGCATAGGAATGTCATTTCCTATTAAGAGAATGTCATCCACGTATAAAACGAGGAATATTACAGTTCTCGCTACAAATCTACAATAGATGCATGGTTCATCTGGATTTTTGATAAAGCCAAATTCCTTGACCGTCTCATCAAAACAGATGTTCCAACTCCGCGATGCCTGCTTTAGTCCATAAATGGACTTAAGCAACTTGCACACCTTTCCGCTGCTCCCACTCTGAATGAAACCCTCTGGCTGGTCCATATAGACACACTCCTCTAAATGTCCATTTAGAAAGGCTGTCTTTACGTCCATCTGCCAAATCTCATAATCGTGGAAGGCAGCAATGGCAAGAAGGATCCGAATGGATTTTAGCATAGCTACTGGAGAAAAGGTTTCATCATAGTCCAAACCAGGTCGCTGACGAAAACCCTTTGCTACCAGTCTAGCTTTATAGGTCTCAACCTGTCCATCTACACCAATCTTCCTTTTGAAGATCCACTTGCATCCTACGGGTTTTACCCCATCTGGAGCAATATCCAACGTCCATACTTTGTTGGTGTATATGGACTCCATTTCGGTCCGCATTGCATCCAGCCATTTTACCGAGTCGACGCTCTGAATGGCTTGCTGGAAGCTAGTAGGCTCATCAAAATCTATGATGCAATCTTCTCTATCCCCGTCAATGAGAAAACCGTAGTATCTCTCGGGCGGATGAGACTGCCTACTACTCCTGCGGAGTGGTGTGGGAATGTCCTGATCTTTCGAACCCTCTGGTTCTACTAAGCTTTCAGTAATAGCTCGTGGTTCTGGAATTTCTTCCAGTTCTATTGCGCTCCCACTTATTTCTTTTTCTATGAACTGGTGTTCTAGAAAGTGGGCATGGCGAGAAACAAACACCTTTTGTTCCTCTTCGCAATAGAAGAAATATCCCTTGGAGTTCTTTGGATATCCCACAAACTTGCACTGTACTGAGCGTGTCTCGAGCTTGTCCGCATGCTGCTTTTTTACAAAAGCTGGACATCCCTATGTCTTAATGTGATTAAGATAGGGTCTCTTCCCACACCACATCTGATATGGTGTAGTAGGCACAGTCTTAGTTGGAACTCGGTTCAAAAGGTATGCAGCTGATTCTAGCGCATATCCCCAAAACGATCGCGGCAGCTCAGCGTTACTCATCATGGACCGTACCATATCCAATAGGGTTCGGTTCCGTTTCTCCGATACACCGTTATGTTGCGGAGTGTATGGAGGAGTAAGTTGAGAGAGAATTCCATTCTCTTTTAAGTAACCCAGGAACTCGGCACTCAAGTATTCACCACCTCGATCAGATCTCAGTGCCTTGATACTTTTGCCTGTTTGTTTTTCTACTTCATTCTTATATTCCTGGAATTTTTCAAAAGCCTCGGATTTATGTTTCATTAAGAAGACATAACCGTACCTTGAAAAGTCATCCGTAAAAGTAATGAAGTAAGAATAACCGCTTCGTGCATGTGTAGACATTGGACCGCACACGTCGCTGTGTACGAGTCCCAAGAGCTCGCTCGCTCTTACTCCGTGTCCAGTGAACGGAGTCTTTGTCATCTTTCCTTTGAGACAGGATTGACAAGTTGTATACGATTGATATTCGAACGGATCCAAATATCCTTCTGTATGTAACTTAGTCAACCTTCTCTCATTGATGTGACCCAGTCTACAATGCCATAAGAAAGTTTTATTGATTTCTGGAGACTTCCTTTTGTGTGTATTCTGGACATTGAAAATCTGTGGTTGGTTTAACACGTATATACCGTTGTTCAATGTACCTGACCCAATCAAAACTTAATTAAGGTGAATGTTCACTACATTACTTACAAATGCAAATTCATAACCTTCTTTAGATAATAAAATACAGAAATGATATTACAGGTTGCATTTGGTACATAATAACAACTACGCAAAACCAAAAAGTGTCCATCCGACAATCCCAGGTGATAGTCCCCCACGGCCTCAGCATCCATGCTAGCACCGTTTGCAACTCTGAGGGTCATGTCACCTGCCTTCAAAACTCTACGCTTTCTCAATGCCTGCAAAGAATTACAGATATGAGATCCTGATCCGGTATCCAATACCCAGGATGTAGAGTTTATTGATAGACAGTTTTCAATAACATACACACCTGAAGCTAAAGCCGCAACTCGCTTCAAATCCTGTGTTCTGGCCTTCCAAGCCTTGCAATCCTGTTTCCAGTGACCACTTTTGTGACAGTAGAAGCATTCTTCCTTCCCTACCAGCTTTCCCGCTACCTTTGTTGCTTTTCCTTTTCCCTTCGTATCCACTTTACTTACACCGCCTCTTGGTTTGGCGGGGGCTTTCTTCTTCTTGCCCTTGGCTTTCGCCCTGGACCTAGAAGAGGAAGATCCCCCTACAAATAAAGTGGATGTCTCCCAACTTTTTTGTAGGGTGCCCTCTGCACTCCTCAGCTTGTTGAGGAGCTCTGAAAGTTCAACTTCCTTTTCCTGTAAGTTGAAGTTCAGGATGAACTGGGTGTAAGTGGAAGGAAGGGACTGGAGAATCAAGTCCGTATAGAGCTCATTCTCCAACGTGGTCCCAAGTTCTGTGAGCTCCTCTATGTAGCCAATCATCTTAAGCACGTGTTCCGCTAACGATGATCCGACGGCCAACCTTGCCGAAAACAACTTCTTCGACACTTCGTATCTGGCGATACGAGACTGCTCTCCATACAGTTCTTTTGTATGAAGAAATATGGACTCTAGGTCCATATTCTCGTGCCTCCTCTGATGTTCGTTGTCCATCGAGGCAAGTACGAGGCATTTGGCCTTCGCGCAATCTATTTCCCATGTCTTACGGATTTCCCTATCCGCGACACTGGTTTTGGGACCTGGGACAGGAGGAGCTTTGGTGGTAAGGAGATACCCCAGCTTGTCGTAAGTGATTGCCATCTTGACATTCCTGAGCCAATCTTTGTAGTTTGGCCCTGTCAATATGTTTTTATCTAGTAATAACTTAAGTCCGGTCATGTTGAATGGTCGCTGCAATTAGGAGAGAGAAAAGAAACACTTTAGCATGATGCTCTTGCAAGTTTAGAGTGGTTTTTAGTTTGTCTAAACAGGATGGCTCCCACTGTCTCTCGAATCCCTTCTCAAACCGTAAAGAAAGCATTAGTCAGGATCAATCTCACCGTACAATACTTGCTTAACCGTTCAGCCAGGCCAGTGTCGGTACTTCGAGGGAGGTTTTCCAACGCTTTCGCGAAGTTCCTTAATTAAGTAACCTCTTTTCCCAGTGGGCGTAGCCCCGCTAACACCTTTCTAGACACCTACTAGGTTTATAGCATTGATCGTTAAGTGAGAGTTTTCCCGAGGAGTAGCATATACTCACAGTAGGATCGGGATCCAAATATCATCGCGTGATAAAACCGAAGGAATCCTACCAGAATTATCACACTCCAAATGGTATGTAGCGCTAGCAAGTTTCAGTACTTATGAAACTCCCGATGTGGATTTTTGCCCCATGCTCTTATGACCTTGACTTTGGCCAAAATATCATAAGTCACATGTCAAGTTCTACCCGTCATTCTCCTGGTTAATTTGGACCCACCCGTACCTACCCTTGACTTTGGCCAAAATGGCAGCACGACTGTCCCAAACCAACGCATCTATCTATGCTACACATGAATACCCAATAGCTACCAATCACTATGCCTTGACTTTGGCCAAAATACATAGCTTGAATACTTTTTGACCATTCATGTGGAATGACGGAGAGCTACGAATGGTTTTGGCTAAACCGTGAACGTAGAGAACTTGATATAATCGATGGAACGAGATAGCTTTTAAAAGGAGTGGTTCAAGCTCCGCGTTTAAAAGTTTAGTTTTGAAAAGAACCGAGTGGTTTTCAAAGTGTTCCAATCGACTTTTACTTGGTTTATTTTCTTGCATTAGTTCTTTTAATGTGTCCCATCATTTAATCCTACCATTGCAGAAAACAACCAAAATATGACGTACGCTTATGCCATTCGCATTCGCCACGGGGCCCCGTCATCACCCGTTAGGTTACTTAACTAACGACAGAGCGGGGGCTGGGCTAGCGCGGCTGTAAAACATAAGCAACGCCTAAATAGTTATCATATATAAATATATAGCAATGATAGACATTACAGATCATAGATGAATACATTGGATATACTAGGAATCCGCAATACGTTCGAGCCTGCAACGAAAAGCGGATTACACGGTCGCGGTGAATAGCCAATACCCCACCCAAGACCCCTACGGGTGCGGCAAACTACCCGCCAAGTACCCAAAGCGAAGCAACCTCCCTCACCACCGTGAGTAGGCTACTCGGCACTTCGAGATACCCGGTAGTTTGTGCACCCCCTCCATGGGTCTATCCTAGGAGCAAAAACAGTAAAAAGAATTATACAATGACGGCTACAACCCCGACCCGGTTGTGCGGCCAAACAAATAATAATATTACATCAATTTACATATTACAATGAATGAAAGAAAAAGAAACACTCATCTCACATCTACCCCGGCTATTCACCCGCGACAATCCAACGCATTCATATACACATACCATCATCAAACACAGATCACAGATATGTATAACCCCGACTAATCGACATATAGCGATTAGCCGACGTTCAGTACATATAAACATCACAGATATAACCCTTATAGTCAAAGTGTAGTGAAGTTCGAAAAAAATACGGATTTATAGGCCCCCAAAAACAAATTTCTATTCTGGAAAATCTGGGCACATATAAACCATCTTAAAAATCCCAAAACCAAGCCAGAAAGATACTGCACCAAACTCGACCAGAGCCGAGCCAACTCGGCCGCGGTTGCGCGGCAATAGCTTGCTATTGCCGCAGAACCGCGGCGCTTTGGTCGAGTCACTGGACTGGATTTGGTGGCTTTCTTCACAAAACCCTGAGACGATTTTTGGAGTATGATAAATTTTATTTTGAGAAGGAAAAAATTTAACAGAAAGTTGGGTTTTTGAAAACTCGGTTTTTCGATTTTTTTTTTCGATTGAACTTCCATACACTTTACTACCTAGCTAGTTTATGTTTAGTTAGGCTCTGATACCACTGTAAGTCCACGTTGCCCATCACGATACTTGCGGGGAGGCGGAAAGCGGAATAAAAATCAAATCTTTATCAACTTAGGCAACATGGACTAGACAAAGAAGGATCTTTGCTAAACAAAAACAAGCTAAAGCTAACTAGAAACTAGCTAAGTGTTAGAAAGGTTATACCTAGGGCTTTATGTCCTTCTCTCCTTGCTCCTTGGAGTAGTGGAAAGAGGTCACCTTTGTCGTCTTCTCACGTCGAAGAAAGATCCACCCGAAAGCCTCAACCTTTGGCTTCAACTCCAAGCTAGAAGTAACTAGGGTGCAAGAAGTGCTAATCCTTGAACCCTAGATGAGAGTAGAGATTATCAAGAAGGGGTTTTTCTCAAGCTCAAGTGTTTCTCAACACATGAGAGGGGAGAGCTTGAGGGAGAGGAAGAACAAGAGAGAGAAAGTGAATGATAGAATGAGAGAAAATATGAAGCATTCTCTCATATATGTGTGAATTATTGTAATTAGATAATTAGCTAGATAATTGTCATGGTTAATCAAGACATGACCATTATCATTTCATTTTTAATGCAAATTGCAAGGATCAAAGAGCATCTTCCAAATGAAATGATGATGGTCAAAGTGTCAACCTAGGTCAACAAGTCAAGGAGGTCAAATGGTCAACAACCATAACCATGCACAATTATTTAAACTAATATCAATTAACCATAATACACACATAAGCATTAGGGTTAATAAAATGACAATGGTCATTAACCCTAATCAAAGTCCTCTCCCTCTGTCTCAAGCAACTGTGCATACGCACCCGTATTCGTGATCCGAGGAACACGAATACAATGAGATAAAACCAATCCCAAATCATATACTAGGATCCGGCTTAAACCAAAGCCCGCTAGTATAAGCCGTCCGGACAGCAAACGTGCACAAGTGCGCGGATGTGAACGAACCCTGTCGCAAAACCATGCGACCTCTACTCATTTTGCCTAAAGGCGAATAGCTCTCTGTGTGGGACTCTAAAGACTCGATACTACGCTGGCAGTGGGTTTAACCAAAGACCGCAAGCGGCACTAGCTGTACGTAACGGTCCCCAGGTAGATGTCGATAAGAAGACTGACGAGGTGAACCCCATCTGAACTCCTACTGAGCCTGTATGTGACAGTCTCCGTACAGTCCGGTCTGTTCGTCTGATACATCGCATAGAGGGCCTAGGGGGCGGTGAACGTCAGTCCCCTAATAGCGGTACAAGTCGTGTCGGAGTGTAGCCCAGAACACCCTGAGATAACACTGGAAACCTACCAGTATATCCCGCTTGCCCTGGCCAGGGACTACTCGTGTAATGGCTCTCCTAGACACAGCGCGATGTCAACCCCCAATACCGGGAGAGACGAATCCTGTCTAACCGTCACTGCCTCCAAGTGCTTCGGGACTGCACCCAAAAACTACCTGTTTGCACGACTCCTTTGATCCGTGGTAGGGTAGTAATCAAAGTGCAGTGGGAACACACTCGAGGCGAAGTGACAATGTCAAGTCAGCGGACTAAGCTGTACTCATGTCACCTGCGAACTGATAACTGACGATAGGTATAATACCAACCAACAGTTCCCGACGAGTCCTGTCCAGTGTACTCATAACCTAACGAGCACCCGCATACTATCTCAAGTACGACGTACTGACGGCTGTGGGACAGACCGTCTCCCACGCTGGGATGAGAAGCGCATACGCTAGTCTACTCCGGAGTATCGATGCCCTGTCTCGATAGTCCAACGACCAGAGACTTGTATAAGGATGTGCTTATGGATTACCCAGCCCCACGAGTGTGAGCGCCATCACAACGCTGGTAATCAAGCAAAGATCCTAAGGGCTCTACTAATATGTATATAAGCGATATGCTAAAAGAAACACATGCACATATTGAAGTAGAGACAAACCAAGTAGCATACTACCATTTCGAGCAAGATTGTATATACAACTGTGAATATCCCAAGCTTCCATCAAGTAATATACATACTAGTATGATACAGTAATGGCCTCTAGGGCATATACACTAACACTTACGGGGAGGCGGAAACGGTAAAAAACGATTTTTTGACACAAGGCAACATGGACTAAAAAGAGGATCTTTGCTAAACAAAAATCTAGCAAACTACATGAGGTTCTATCTACTATGCGAAAGAGATTATACCTCATGAAATCGGTCCTTCAGGTCTTCTCTCCGCTGTCCTCCTCGTCCATCCAAGCTCCGAGGATCGATCCGGATCTTGGTCACCTCCGCGGCCTCCTAGTGTCGAAGACGATCCACCCGAGAGTTTGTGTTCCGAGCTCCACCTCAAGCCGAGGTAACTAGGGCAACAAGGTTGCTAAGCTTGATGTCCTAGATTGTGTAGAAGAAGAGGATGGATGTGTTTGTCAATTTAGATCCTTATTTTCTTAACACATGAGAGCAAAGGAAAAATCAAGAGGAGGAAGAAGAAGGAGCAACCATGGAGCTTCTCATTTCAAGAGAGAGAATGAGAAGAGAAAATAATGAACCAAGAATAATGAACCATGGACATTATCATTACTAATCTCTTCATGATAAAGTTGATGGCTACCATGATTTGACCATTATCATCACAAATCAAATCCAAAACCAAAAAGCAAAAGAATACTCTAGATCTCACAAGAAAACTCCAAGTCAACAATGGTCAAATTGTCAACATGATCAAGCATGGTCAAATGGTCAAAGCAATTAGCCATAACATAATTATCATTAAAACATTAGTAAATAATGTCCCCGCCTCATAATGGTTTTGACCGAACCAACTGTCAAAACCCTAATGGGGCACCTCCTTCTTCTTCGCTCCTCACAACTGTGCATACACACCCGCATCCGCATTCCGTAGAATGCGAATGCACAGAAGACAAAACTAATCTATCCATACAATACTACGATCCGACTTAAACCAAAGCCCACTAGCATTGTCTGCCCGAACAGCATACGCGCACAAGTGCACGTAAGTGATCGTAGCCTTGTCGTAAAACCATACGGCCTCTACACTTTTTGCTCCGTGCAGGGAAACTCTCTGTGTGGGAATCTAAAGACTCGACACTACGCTGGCAGTGGGTTTAACCACAGACCGCAAGCGGCACTAGCTGTACGTAACGGTCCCCAGGTAGATGTCGCTAAGAAGGCCGATGAGATAAACCCATCCGAACTCCTACTGAGCCTGAATGTGACAAAGTCCGTATAGTCCGGTCTGTTCATCTGAGAATATCGCATGGCGGGCCTAAGGGGCGGTAAACGTCAGTTCCCTAATAGCGGTACAAGTCGTGTCGGAGTGTAGACCAGAATAGCCTGAGATAACACTGGAAAACCTACCAGTATATCTCGCTTGCCCTGGCCAGGGACTTTGCGTAATGGCTCTCCTAGACACAGCGCGATATCAACCCCCAATACCGGGAGAGACGAATCCTGTCTAACCGTCACTTCCTCCAAGTGCTTCGGGACTGTACCCAACTACTACCTGTTTGCACGACTCCTTTGAGTCGTGGTAGGGTAGTAATCAAAGAACAGTGGGAACACACTCGAGGCGAAGTGACGGTGTCAAGTCAGCGGACTAAGCTGTACTCATGTCACCTCGGAACTGATAACTGGCGATAGGTATAGTACCAACCAACAGTTCTCGACGAGTCCTGTCCAGTATACTCGTAACCTAACGAGCACCCGCATACTATCTCCAGTACGACGTACTGATGGCTGTGGGACAGACCATCTCCCCTGCTGGGATGAGAAGCGCATACGCTAGTCTACTCCGGAGTATCAATGCCCCGTCTCGATAATCCTACGACTAGGGACCTGTATAACGATGTGCTTGTAGATTACCCAGCCCCTACTAGTGTGACTGCCATCACAACGCTAGTAATCAAGTAAAGATCCTAAGGGCTCCACTAATGTGTATAGGCGATATGCTAAAAGAAACACATGCACACATTAAAGTAGAAACAAACCAAGTAGCATACTACCATTTCGAGCAAGATTGTCTATACAACTGTGAATATCCCAAGCTTCCATCAAGTAATATACAAAATAGTATGATACAGTAATGGCCTCTAGGGCATATACACCAACAATCTCCCACTTGCACTAAGGCTATGTACTGGCGTATCGAAGACCTATCATCTCGATCAGCCGCTCGAACTGAGTCTGTGGTATGGCCTTCGTGAATGGATCTACAGTGTTATTCTCCGAATTTACTCTCTTCACATCGATCTCCCTGATCAGGTGGTACCGCCTCAAAATGTGCCTGGACTTCTGATGGGACCTGGGTTCCTACGCTAAAGCTATAGCGCCGTTGTTGTCACAATACAGCGGTATTGGATCAACAATGGTAGGAACCACCTGAAGCTCCGTGAGGAACTTCTTCATCCAGACAGCTTCCTTTGCGGCATCGCAAGCAGCTATGTACTCTGCTTCCATAATTGAGTCAGCAACGGTTTCCTGCTTGGAGCTCTTCCAGCAAACCGCCCCTCTATTGAGGGTAAAGGCATAACCCGACATGGACTTGGAGTCATCCTTGTCACTCTAGAAGCTGGAGTTAGTAAAGGCCTCGATCTGGAGGTCTTTTCTGCCATACACCAAGAACATTTCCTTAGTCCTTCTCAGGTACTTGAGAATGTTCTTTACTGCTATCCAGTGTTTCTCCCCTGGGTCCAACTGATACCGGCTTACAACGCTCAATGCGTATGCTATATCTGGTCTGGTACACAACATCGCATACATTATAGAGCCTACCGTAGATGCGTAGGGTATAGATGACATGCGAGCCCTTTCCAAATCAGTTTTGGGAGACATCTCTTTGGAGAGGGTGATTCCGTGACAAGCCGGTAGATTACCGCGCTTTGAATCTTCCATACTGAATCGTTTCAGTATGGTGTCAATGTACCTGGACTGCGAAAGTCCCAACATCCTCTTAGATCTATCACGATAGATCTGGATCCCCAGAATGTAGTTGGCATCGCCCAGGCCCTTCATGGAGAACCTCTGTGACAAAAATCCTTTGACTGACTGTAGCATAGGAATATCATTTCCTATTAGGAGAATATCATCCACGTACAAGACGAGGAATACCACAGTTCTCCCTATAATCTTACTGTAAATGCATGGTTCATCTGGGTTTTTGATAAAGTCGAATTCTTTGACAGTATCATCAAAGCAGATGTTCCAACTCCGCGATGCCTGCTTCAGTCCATAAATGGACTTAAGTAACTTGCACACTTTACCGCTGCTCCCACTCTGAATGAATCCCTCCGGCTGATCCATATAGACGCACTCTTCCAAATTTCCATTTAGGAAAGCCGTCTTTACGTCCATCTGCCAGATCTCATAATCGTGGAAGGCAGCAATGGCAAGAAGGATCCGAATGGATTTGAGCATAGCCACTGGAGAAAAGGTCTCGTCATAGTCCAAACCAGGTCTTTGACGAAAACCCTTTGCAACAAGTCTAGCTTTATAGGTTTCAACCTGCCCATCTACACCAATCTTCTTTCTGAAGATCCATTTGCAGCCTACGAGTTTTACCCCTTCTGGAGCAAAGTCCAAAGTCCAAACTTTGTTGGTGTACATGGACTCCATCTCGGTCCGCATTGCATCCAGCCATTTTACTGAGTCACAGCTCTGAATGGCTTGCTAGAAGCTAGTAGGCTCATCATAATCAATGGTGCAATCCTCTCTATCCCCGTCTATGAGAAAACCGTAGTATCTCTCGGGCGGATGAGACTGCGTACTACTCCTGCGGAGTGGCGCTGGGATGTCCGGTTCTCCTGAACCTTCTGGTTCTACTAAGGTTTCAGTAGTAGCTTATGGTTCTGGAATTTCTTCCAGTTCTATTGCGCTCCCACTTATCTGATTTTCTAAAAACTCAGTTTCCCAGAAACGGGTATGAAGAGAAACAAAGACCTTTTGCTCCTCTGCGTAATAGAAAACATACCCCTTAGAGTTCTTTGGGTATCCCACAAACTTACACTGTACTGAGCGTGCCTCGAGCTTGTCCGCATGCTGCTTTTTGACAAAAGCTGAACAGCCCCATGTCTTAAAGTGTTTAAGACAGGGTTTCTTCCCACTCTACATCTGATATGGTGTGGTAGGCACTGACTTAGTAGGAACTTGGTTCAAAAGATATGCAGTTGTTTCTAGTGCATAACCCCAGAAAGATCGCGGTAACTCAGCCTTACTCATCATAGAACGAACCATATCCAATAGAGTTTGATTCCGTCTTTCCGATACACCGTTGTATTGTGGTGTGTATGGAGGAGTAAGCTGCGAGAGAATTCCATTCTCTTTTAAGTAGTCTAGAAACTCGGCACTCAAGTATTCACCACCTCGATCAGATCTCAATGTCTTGATACTTTTGCCTGTTTGTTTTTCAACTTCATTCTTGTATTCCCGAAATTTCTCAAAGGCCTCGGATTTATGCTTCATCAGGAAGACATGTCTATACCTAGAGAAATCATCCGTAAAAGTAATGAAGTATGAATAACCACTTCGCGCATGTGTAGACATTTGGACCACACACGTCGCTGTGTATGAGTCCCAAGAGCTCGCTTGCTCTTTCTCCATGTCCAGTGAACGGAGTCTTTGTCATCTTTCCCATGAGACAAGATTCACAAGTGGCATAAGACTGATACTCGAACGGATTCAAGTATCCCTCTTTATATAACTTTGTTAATCGTGTCTCATTAATGTGACCCAGTCTACAATGCCATAAGAAAGCCTGATTTGTTTCCGGAGACTTTCTTTTAAGTGTGTTCTGGACACTGAAAATCTGAGCTTAATTCAATACGTATATCCCGTTTTCTAATGTACCTGACCCAATCAGAACTTGATTTAGGTGGATGTGGACCACATCGCTTATAAAAGTAAAATCATATCCTTCCTTAGAAAGTAAGGATACAGATATGATATTACAAGTCGTATTAGGTACATACAAACAGTTACGCAGAATCAATATCTGCCCAGTTGTCAGTCCAAGATGATATTCCCCTACGGATTCAGCGTCCATGCTCATTCCGTTGGCAACCCTGAGAGTCATATCACCTATCCTGATAACCCTACGGTTTCTCAGAGCCTGTAATGAATTACAGATGTGAGATCCTGATCCGGTATCCAATACCCAGGAAGTAGGATTAACTGACATACAGTTTTCTACTACAAACACACCCGAAGCCGAAGCCACAACATGCTTCGAATCCTGGCTACTGGCTTTGCTAGCCCTGCAATCCTTCTGCCAATGTTCATTCCCGTAACAATAGGAACGTCCCTCTTTTACTACATCCAGTCCCGAAATTTTTGCCCTTCCCTTCCCTTCTACTTCCGCGGTTTCCTTCAGGGTATAAGTAAAGGGCAGAGACTGTAGAATCAAGTCAGTATTTGACCCGTTCTTCAACGTGGTCTTCAGGTCCGTGAGCTCATCAAAATAGCCGGTCTCTGTAAAGACGTTGCCCCCTACAGATGATCCGATAGCCAACCTTGCTTGAAGCAATTCGTTTGAGGTCTCATATCTTGCGATACGAGATTGCTCTCCATATAAATCTTTGTTATGGAGGAAGATAGAAACTAAGTCCATCTTCTCGTGCTGCCTCTGGTATGCACCATCAACTGAGGCCAACACGAGACACTTGGCATTCGCACAGTCTTTTTCCGATGTCTTACGGATATCAATATCCGTGACAGGGGAAACTGGTCCTGAGACGGCAGGGGTTTGATTAGTTAAGAGGTGTCTCAGCTCGTTATGGGCAATGGACATCTGGACAGACCTTTGCCAGTCATAACAGTCATATTCAGTCATTTTATTATCTAAATGTAACCTATGTGTGGTCACTGGGTCGCTGCAATTAAGAGAGAGAGAGAGAGAAGAAAAATACTCAGCATGATGCTCTTGCAAGTTTAGATTGGTTTTTAGTTTATCTAAACAGGATGACTCCCACTGTTTCTCGAATCCTTCCTCAAACCATAAAAGAAGAATCAGTCGGGATCAATCCAACCGTACAATACTTGCTTAACCGTTCAGCCAGGCCAATGTTGGTACTTCGAGGGAGGTTTTCCAACGGTTTCACGAAGTTCCTTAATTAAATAACCTCTTTTCCCTATGGGCGTAGCCCCGCTAACACCTTTCTAGACACCTACTTGGTTTATAGCATTGATCGTTAAGTGAGAAAGTTCCCGAGGAGTAGCATATACTCACAGTAGGATCGGGATCCAAATATCATCGTGTAATAAAACTGAAGGAATCCTACCAGAATCATCACACTCCAAATGGTATACAGCGCTAGCAAGTTTCAGTTTCTTTAGAAACTCCCGATGTGAATTTTTTTGCCCCATGCTCTTATGACCTTTACTAAGGCCAACAAATCATAAGTCACATGTCAAATTCTACTCGTCATTGTCCAGGTTGATTTGAACCACCCGTATATACCCTTGACTATGGCCAACAAAGTAATACGACTGTCCCAAACCAACGCATCTATCTATGCATTATATGAATACCCACTAGCTACCAATCACTATGCCTTGACTAAGGCCAACAAACATAGCTCGAATACTATTGGATATTCATATGAAACGACGGAGGGCTACGAATGGTTTTGGCGAAACCGTGAACGTAGTGAATTTGATATAATCGAAGGAACCTTGATAGCTTTTAAAAGGAGTGGTTTAAGCTCCGCATTTTTAAAAGTTTTCTGTTTTGAAAAGCAACCGAGTGGTTTTGAAATTGTTCCAACGACTTTAACTTTGGTTTATTTTCTTGCATTAATTTAATGCGTCCCATCATTTAATCCTACCATTGCAGAAAACAACGAAAATATGATGTACGCTTATGTCATCCGCATTCGCCACAGGGCCCCGTCATCACCCGTTAGGTTACTTAACTAACGACAGAGCGGGGGCTGGACTAGCGCGGATACAAAACATAAGCAACGCCTATTAGATATCATATATAGATATATACATTCGTCAGATGCAATGATAGCCATTCCAGATCACAGATGAACACATTAGATATACTAGGAATCCGCGTTTCGTTCAAGCCTGCAACGAAAGACGGATTACACGGTCGCGATGAATAGCCAACACCCTACCCTAGACCCCTATGGGTGCGGCAAACTACCCGCCAAATACCCGAAGTGAAGCAACCTCCCTCAACTACGTGAGTAGGCCACTCGGCACTTCGAGGTACCCGGTAGTTTGTGCACCCCACCTTGGGTCTATCCTAGGAGCAAAAACAGTAAAAGAAATAATATACAATGGCGGCTACAACTCATCCAGGATGTGCGGCCATAAAATAATATTATATCAATTTACATATTATATCAAATGAAAGATAAAGAAAACTCTCATCTCACAACCTCCGGCTATTCATCCGCGACAATCCAACAAGTTCATATACACAATCCAACAACATTACAGATCACAGATATGCACAACCCCCACTAATCGACGTATAGCGATTAGTCGACGTTCAGTGCATATATCACATTACAGATATAACCATTTAGCAAAAGATTGTAGAACTTCGATCCAAACACCAATTTGTAACTACCCCAAACACAACTTTGTTCTCTGGAAATTCTGGGCAGAAATAAAATACTTTAAAAATCCCAAAACAGAACACTGAAGAAACTGCAGCAAACCCGAGTCGCGGCCGAGTCAACTCGGCCGCGGATCCGCGGCGAAACGCTTGGTTTCGTCACGGTTCCGCGACGCTTTGACCGAGTCGTGGGCTCGGTTTTGCTGGCTGTTTCTAAAAAAACCCTGCACTGATTTTTAAGATATGTGGAATTATTTTTAGAGCAGTTTTAAAAATCGGCAGAAAGTGTGGGTTTTTGACATGTTTCTCAATTTTTTTTCCGGATCGAAGTTCTAATCACTTTGCTAACATGCTAGTTATTGTTTTGCTAGGCTCTGATACCACTGTAAGTCCACGTTGCCCATCCCGGTTCTTACGGGGAGGCGGAAACGGTAAAAAACGATTTTTTGACACAAGGCAACATGGACTAAAAAGAGGATCTTTGCTAAAAAAAACCAAGCAAACTACATGAGGTTCTACGTACTATGCTAAAGAGATTATACCTCACGAAACCGGTCCTTCGGGTCTTCTCTCCGTTGTCCTGCTCGTTCATCCAAGCTCCAAGGATCGATCCGGATCTTGGTCACCTCCGCGGCCTCCTAGAGTCGAAGACGATCCACCCGAGAGTTTGTGTTCCGAGCTCCACCTCAAGCCGAGGTAACTAGGGCAACAAGGTTGCTAAGCTTGATGTCCTAGATTGTGTAGAAGAAGAGGATGGATGTGTTTGTCAATTTAGATCCTTATTTTCTCAACACAAGAGAGCAAAGGAAAAATCAATAGGAGGAAGAAGAAGGAGCAACCATGGAGCTTCTCATTTCAAGAGAGAGAATGAGAAGAGAAAATAATAAACCATAGACATTATCATTACTAATCTCTTCATGATAAAGTTGATGGCTACCTTGATTTGACTATTATCATCACAAATCAAATCCAAAACCAAAAAGCAAAAGAATACTCTAGATCTCATAAGAAAACTCCAAGTCAACAATGGTCAAATTGTCAACATGGTCAAGCATGGTCAAATGGTCAAAGCAATTAGCCGTAACATAATTATCATTAAAAGATTAGTAAATAATGTCCCCACCTCATAATGGTTTTGACCGAACCAACTGTCAAAACCCTAATGGGGCACCTCCTTCTTCGCTCCTCACAACTGTGCATACACACCCGCATCCGCATTCTGCAGAATGTGAATGCACAGAAGACAAAACTAATCCATCCATACAATACTAGGATCCGGCTTAAACCAAAGCCCACTAGCATTGTCTGCCCGAACAGCATATGCGCACAAGTGCACGTAAGTGATCGCAGCCTTGACATAAAACCATACGGCCTCTACACTTTTCGCTCAGTGCAGGGAAACTCTCTGTGTGGGACTCTAAAGACTCGACACTACGCTGGCAGTGGGTTTAACCATAGACCGCAAGCGGCACTAGCTATACGTAACGGTCCCCAGGTAGATGTCTGTTCCCCTCCGAAAGACGGCGCACAGGACCGCGACGTGTCCTGACACTGGGATTCGGGGCAGATGCTATTTGGTTTTATCCGTCCACCTCTCCGAAGATGCCAAGTTGATTTATGGCACCGTGTATCGGAAGTTTAGACGGATGCGGCCGATGTAGCAGACTTCGTCAGATTCCCCCTCGCTAGAGGGGTTTTTGATCGTGGGGACGCTCTTCCCTGCAGGCGCAAGCCCCTGCAGTTAATTACGCTACCGCTTCGCGGTAACAACTTTCTCCTTCTCCAGAATTTCACTTCGTGTCGTGGGTGTTTGTTTTGTTTGTGGTTGCCCGTGGATTGTATACGGAGACTGAGTAATACCGTCGCCCGTAGGACGTGGACTAGTCCAAATCCGTATTTACTTAGATTTGGGTTTGGTGTTTTTAGTTTAAGGATGCATTAGTCGCGTTGCGGCTAAGATCAACTTAAACGTTTGTCAAGGATACGTTAGTCCTGTTTGAGACTAAGATCAACTTAACGGGGTGATCCATTTAATATATGGCCGTCGGGACTCGTCGCCTCTCTGACGTCGTTGAAGGATTACAACGACAGATGTCAGAGGAGTTCGGAGATGTACCCTTGGATCAAGGTCGATTTGGAATTTTATCGTTCATTTGAGCGTTTAAGGATACGTTAGCCGTATTTGGGGCTAAGATCAACTTAAACGGGACCGTTTAGATCCGGCAAAAGAGCATTAGGAGGCTCTATTGTTCCAGTTTAGGGACGTAGTGGTCCATACTCCAGTTTAGGGACGTGGTGGTCCATACTCCAGTTTTAGGGACGTGGTGGTCCAATATTAGTTTAGGGACGTTTCGGTCCGATATTAGTTTAGGGACGTTTCGGTCCGATATTAGTTTAGGGACGTTTCGGTCCAATATTCATGCGTGGTCGTTGGGACCCGTCACCTCTCTGACGTCGTTGAAGGGTTACAACGACAGGTGTCAGAGGAGTTCGGAGATGTACCCTTGAACCGGTAGTAAATTGATTTAAGAGAGCAATTTTGCTCAGTCAATTTAATTTAAGGACTTATGGCCAAAATTGGGCTAAGTCCAGTTTCAATATATTTTTTTTTGTCTTTGGCCTGTGCTAGGGCTTTACCCCTTTTTAGTAATGCACTGCATTATTCTTGTTTTGGTCGGGCTTTACCCTTTTCTAAATGATGCAGAGCATCTATTTTTTTGTTTGGGCTTTGCCCCCCCTTTTGAAATGCATAGCATTTTTTATTAGGCCTGTTGGGCCTTTTAATTGGGCTCTGTCCCTTTTCTTTAATAATGCAGAGCATTAAATACTCTGACAGTGCCCCACGTGGCTTGTCAGGCGCTTTGCGCTAAGTAATGAGCGCAAACTCATATGGTGGTGACACGTGTCACGCTTTGGTGAGCGCAAGCGCAAGAGCGCAGTGCGCTGTTGCGCTGCTGACACGTGGCGCGCTCTGGTGAGTTGCGCCAATTCCAGAGAGCAAAGCACTATTTCAAGAGCGCAAGTTGTTTTGTAGCTGACACGTGGCGCTCTCTCAAGAGCGCAACAGCGCAGTTTGGAAGTGTAAAGCACTAAGAATCTTTTAGATTCAAGAACAGGAGTGCAGAGCACTATTTGATTTCTTGATCTAATTTAGATCAAAGAAAATAAAAAAAATTTGTTTCAAGAACCAGAGGTTCATAAAAAAGTGCAAAGCACTATTATTACTTATTTTTCTTTTATTTTAAAATTATTGATCTTGTTCTTAGATCAATAATCTATCCATAAGAGAATTTTCACTTTTTCCTAAAGGTTTTTACCTTCTGTTGTTCTTGAGGAGTTCTCAAGAGTTCTCTTCTCTCTCTCTTTTTTTTTTAGGAAGATGTTCATGATCTTGAATTAAGGTCTGGGGTCCTTTTTATAGTGCTCATAAATTAGTTAAATTTGTTAAAGAGATTTTTCTCTGAGTGATTTGGGGAATTTTCCCCACCGTTGGATCTTTGATCCAAGGGCTTCTGCTTTGCAGAAGAAAATCTTCTTGTTTTAACAAGAACAGAAAAGATTTCTTGGAAATTTAATTCTGTTTGGCGCAGATGCCCCAGCGCGTGACACGTGTCCGCAGCGCACTGCGCAGCGCAACTGCGCTAGCGCATCTGCGCTGACACGTGTCGCGCAGCGCAGAGCGCAGCGCAACTGCGCTAGCGCAACTGCGCTGACACGTGTCGCGCAGCGCAGTGCTTGCGCAGCTGAAGCGTTGCTTCAGAAAAATAGAGGTTTGCTCTGATTGGGCGCGCCTTCTTGGGCACTGCGCTGACATATCAGCGCCTGACATGTGGCGCGTTGCGCCCGAGATTTGAAACGTTGCTTCAAAATTTTGAATTTTGAATTTTAACAGAGCTTTGCTCTGATTAGGCGAAACAAATGCCCCCCCACCGTTGCGCTCACGTGGCGCACACGTGAGTGCAGCGGTGGCAAACTCTTGATCGTTGGATCAAGGGGTGAGCTCAAGGGGCGCAAGCGCCTTATAAATAGGACCTCTGGCCCTTAGAAAAATCTTACCGTTTTAAGATTTTTATTTTCCAGAGCTTTGCTCTCACTCAAGAACTTCAGAGCTCTGCTCATTTCTAAAGTCAGAAACTTTAGGTAAAAATTAATTTAAATCAAATTAATTTAACTTAATCTTAACCAAAGAGCTTTGCTCTCACAGATCTTTCGATCCAAAGGGATCCCCATTGGGGTTTCATAAACAGAGCTTTGCTCTCAAAACTTATAGATCTACAGGGATCTTATTCATGGGTTTTAACCCATGAACAGAGCTTTGCTCATAGATCAAGTGTGGATCTTTTAGATCTGCCAAGTGAAGAACTTATCATAAGTTTTCATGGGTTTTTCAAGGTCCCAAAAATTTTAAAAGAAAAATTTTAAGTATTAAGATCTTCTGATGGATCTTTTCCATTATTATCACAGAGCTATGCTCTTTTTAAGGAATTTTATTCCTTTGAGACCAGAATTTGACAAGTGTCATTCTGTGACAGAGCTTTGCTCTGAAAGAGGAGATTTTCTCCTGGTCTCTAGGGATTCTTCCCCCCCCCCCTTTTTTTTAAATGGGCATGTTTTCCTGGGGCCAACTGACAATCTCATCCAATGATGAGATTGTCTTATTAACTGACGTATTGTCATTTAGATTTTGTGGGTCCCTCTTTGGTCTCCTACTCACTGCACTGTGGTGCGGTGTAATTAATTAATTTTAATTTGACTAATGCATTTTCTTTTTTTTAGACGCCAAACGTTGGAATTACAATACTAACGGCTAAATTGTTCTTTTTGCAGCGATCATGTCTCTAGACACTTCATTCCCGTTCGTCCGCTCGGAGGGGGGATTTCCTGAGGCACCCTTGGACCGTGAAGTCCTGACCATGATTAAAGAATATGACCCGGAGTACAAGAAACTCCACCTTTGGGGGTCTTGGTATAACCAAATTATTATGGGTCGACGCAGCTTCACATGCGCAGTGCCGTCTGAGCCCATCACGGCGATTCACTATGCTACCCCACCCTCGGTGCAGTATGCCGTGGAGTTGGTGGATTGGACATCGAAGGGTTTTCTACATCCCGCTATAGATGCGATACCGGTTCAGCGTCCTATGGTTTTGGACATCCTAGGGCGCCGTATCTGTTAGGGTGAAGCACGACCTTGGGGGCAATCTTATAACCTTGGTCTGATCCCCCGCCACCCGATTGGTTATCTGCCGTGGGCCCGGTACATCCTGTCGACGAAGAAGTCGCAGTTGATAAGATTAGGACTGTACACCGCGGTCTACGTCTCTCTTTTCCAGTATCCCACGCTCCCCACCTGGTGGTTCAAAGCCTTCTTGGAGCAATGGAATATTCCTACCCACACTTTCCTTGCCATGGATCGGGAAGTGTCAATCTCCTTGGAGGAGTTTGCGGAGGTATCTGGCTTACCAGTGATGGGGGAACATTATGAGGAGCTGCTCCCGACAGATGTGTACGTCTTTGGTGCTAGGCCAATGGTAAGGGGGGTCACACCAGAGAATGCCGTTCAACATCAATTCCCAAGCTTGATTAAAGTGTTGAACATATATGAGTCCCTCTTCGTCGAACATGGGGGTCGGGGAGTTAACTTTGAGGACTTCATTGCTCGTTTCCTTCGTCCAAGTGTCATTTCATCGGAGGCTGCCAAGTTCGCCACCCTGGATGACCCCTTCGGTCTAGGTGTGGACAACCTACCGAAGAAGGATATAGATCAAAAGGGTTTTTTTCTTCCGGACTTCCCTACTATGTCATTTGCAGAAATTGCGGCCCCTGGAATGGATGAGGAGGCCTTTTTCTTGGGATTTCTTGGATTGTGGCTGAGCTGGTTTGCAATCCCAATGCACTCTCATCGGATGCGACCCTCTGTCTTTTACCCAGCTCACCGGATGGTCATCGGGGTAAAGGTAGCTGTTGGGATTGCTGGCTTGGCGCACTTATACCATGGCCTCAGTCGAGCAGCGGATGCTAATGAGCCCGGGGTACTGCATGTGGTTTTCCCGATGCATTACTTTGCATCGTGGCTCGAGCTACACACAGCGGGTGTCTTTGGCATGCATAAAAGGCCATCGTTCTTTGACAAGTGCGGTTTTCCCCGCATTACACAGCTGATCGGCGCATCAATTGTAACCCCATCACCGCGGAACGCCAGGGGCTTACTCATTCGCCCTCACACCGTTGGAGCCGGTATGTCCTTTGTCGATAAGGTATTGACCATTGGAAAGGTGTCTACCACTGTGACGCGGCCATTACAAGATGTCTTTAAAGATGGAGCCTCAGTTTTGACGGCTCGGGAGACCCTTCACTTATATTCCATTAGACCGGATTTCTTAGTCTTTAGGCAGAATGGTGTGGCAATTTTATGAGATATAACCCGCATCGTTTTGCCCAACAACTGGGCTACGATCAAGGGGTCCCCTTGGAAGCCTTCTTGCTGGAACCCACTGCCACTGAAGAAGGGATAGAGAACGCACTGCACCATTTCATGCGCCTGAATACGAGCTCTCATTTTTTTATCAATGCGCCGGCTTATGCTCCGAGACTCCTCAATGTGTACAAAGACTGGTACAATCATGCAACAGGAGCAGTTATAAAGGAGGAAAGGCGACTGTTGGTCGATCGTAAGGGTGTGCCTCCAGGTACCGATCGCAACGCTCCTTTGGTCCCAAGGACCCCAGTAGTTGCCCCTTTAAAAGAGGTCAGAACCGGACCATCGCGTGCGCGAAGCCCTCCACGTGACTTGTCGCTCCCTGTTGTCGCAGATGCACCTGCAGCGCCCCGTGCTCTAGCGGAGACAGTGGTTGTACCCTCGCCGGAGTCTGGCGTGGGTGCGGACATCGGGACCCGTCGTCCCAAAGTAGCTGCTAAACGGAAGTCGATCCCTCGTGAGCCTAGGGTCGGAGGGCAAAAGAAAAAGAAGTCGCTCTTCGCTGCGGACATCGTGTTCGGTCAGGAACCCCATGCTCCCTATTCCGAGGGCCTGATCGAATACGGGACGAACGAAGGATTAGTGATGCCGCCGCCGGACGATACAGACTTGGAAGCCGCCCTCGAAACTTCGGCGTGGTTGGCAAAGCGTGACGCGTGGCTGGCCAAGCTTGCGCAATCAGGTAACTATTAGTCGCCTTTTCTTTATTGCAACATATCCTCTTCATTGCCTTTGATTAACGCTTTTCTTTCTTTCCTTTCGACAGGCATCACTGATGAAGAAGCCATCGCCGCTTCTTTGAAGACTTTCCAGGAGGAGGAACGTCTTAGAGCGTCTATGGGCCTTAGTAAGTTTTAATCCATCAAGTCTCCATCCCGCTCGTGTTATGGTCGATCTAACCTTTCTCTTTTTATTGCAGAAACCTAAATGCCGTTCCCACCAAGCGACGCAGATGTTTTACCAGCTGCCGATGTTCCCGCTTCCTCTGGGCCACCGCAGGAGGTTCGTCTTGAAGAGCCGATGAAGGATGCCTTAAAGGCTCTGGAGGCATCCCTGAACGAGGATGACGACGCCTTGAAGGAGGCGTCACTAAGATCCATCGAGACAGCCTGGGAGGAAAGGAAGCGGCAAAGGCGTGAGTCGAAGGCGTGCCGGGCTGCCTTGGCTGCGGGAGCGGGCCCCAGCACCGCCCCTCGTGCTGATACTCCATCTGAAGAGGCCCCTGTTGCCTTATCCACTGCCCGCAGAGAGGTGGCGCGCGCAGTTCGGAGCGCAAACGGTAAATCCGCTTCAGGTAATATTTCTCTCAGAGTTTTTGTTATAAGGGTTTTTAATGTCATTGGTCCTTATATCCCTTATCTTGCAGGGCCGAGTCCGATCGAGGGGGAGGCGGAAACCGTTGATCCCAAAGAAGCAGAGGAGGCGGTACCTGCCGAACTCGAGCCGACGGTGGGCAATGTCGCTGTGGCTTTGGAGCCTGAAGTGGAGGTCAAGGGGCCTACCGCCGAGAAGGTCATTGATGCCGAACCTGAAGTGGTGGCAGATGATATGATCATTATAACTGAACCGAGGCTGGTGGTGGACGAGGCGCTTGAGGCCGGCGACCTCGTGGTGACAGTGGATGAGCCGATGGAGACGGCGGAGCTCGAAGAAGTTGCGAGCGAGATGGGTACGACTCTTGGGGAAGAGTCAGCCGCTTCCTTCCAAGAATCCGGCAACGCTCCAATTATTGCCCTCCCTGCTTACGATCTCCTGCCGTCTCCTGGTCGCGCTAGCACGACGACGGTCCCCATCGAGTCGGGTGATGAGGCTACGGGCGGTGGCCTTATGTCGATAGAGGAGGGAGTCGCTTCTGTTTCGGCCGGGAGCTCCTCAGGTAAACCTTAGGTTACTGTCTTTCTTATTTTACAATCCTTTCTGACAAGTTCACTTTTCTTGTAACGCAGGTGCAGCCAGCGCCGATGCCCCACTGCTTGAAGGAGCGCCTTCAACGACTGCCTAGGCGGTGGTTACCTCCCAACCCTCTCTCATACCGTCTAAGATGTTGGAAGGTATGGGTTTGCAACTTATTAGTCTTATCTTTCAGATGTATAGTGCATGTACTAAAGTCGTGCTGTTGTGTCTTTTCAGGAGTACTTTTTGATCATGTATATCAGAAGTTGCTCCCACACTTTTCTTTCCCATCCGAGCTTGCTTCTTCGTCTGGTGGCGTTGGTGAGTATGATTTCCGTTGACATCCTTCCTCTTTTTTTTATTGATGGAATTACCTCTAACCTCTTTTTCTCATCTCAACTGCAGTGCTACAGATTGAAGGAGGGGATAAGAGATCAGCTGCGCCACCAGCCTTCCCGACCTTGCCACCTGTCTCAACTGGTATAGGAACTATCACATTGATAAAGTCTTCCTTCTTTATTTTCAGAACTGTTATCTGATCACATCTTGTTTCTTTTCAGCTGTCGTTCTGATCTCGGCGCCCTTCGAATCTCGCATCATAATGCCGGTGGGTCCTTATCTGAGGAGTCTGTCTTTAAAAGGCGCCGCGAATAGTCTGCGCATGTTGAGTGACTACGTTGAGGAACTTGACGTTGAAACTCCTACATCTGCCGCAGACTTCGCTATGATGGTTAACCCGATGCTAGCAATACTCATGAATTTTCATGATGAGGGCATCGTCACATCTTGGGTTAACCATTGCAGGGAGATCGAGGCCAGCCTGCATCGGTTGGAGTCGCTGCGTCCCGCTCCCGAGGCCTTGGCTGCCAGTAATCAAAGAACAGCGTGGATTGAGCAGAGTGCTCCTTACTTCCATCACCTCGAACAAGAAGTCATTTCAAGACGTAAGGAGCGAGGTGAGACTTCGAGCAAGTCTGCCCAACTGCATGCTCGGGTGGAGGCCAACGCCGCACGGCTGAAGGTTGTCTTTGAGGGCCTTCTGCAATGTCTTTCTGAAGGGTTATCATTGAGGCAACACCTTGATGCTGTCGAGCGAGCTGCACCCAGCCAGGAAGCAGCCCAGAAGGCGGCGGAGGAGCAACTTTCATCTTTCTTGCAGCAGCGAGCCCGGGTGGAAGCGGAGGTGGCCGCGGCAGCCGCTCAGGAGGAGGCGCTGAAGGAAGTGCGAGAGCAACTTGTGGATTTACTAAAGACACTTCCTCCTCAGTAGCTACCCCCCTTTGTATCGTTTGTAATTGTAGATAAAATAATGTATATATATACTTTTTCATTCTTTGACATAATGTATCCTGTACCAAATCAAGTTTATGAATAAAAGATACACCCCTTTTTTTTGTAATGTGTCATTTTCTCCGTCTTTTCTTTCTTTCATTACCAGCATGCCACCTTATTAATCATGGTTGACGGATGATCAGAACGAGTATCCTGACTCTCTTAGGAAATAGTGATGGCTTAGGTCGCAGGTTCAGATCTGCTGCCTAAGACTTTTCAACTCTATAAGCCGTGAGGGTCTCATAGAGACTTTTCTCCCTACGGATCGAGAGGATCTCGTAGGTGGGTTTTCTCCCTAGGAATCGTGGGGATTCCTAAGTGTGGTTTTCTCTTATAAGTCGTAAGGATCCTATAAGAGAATTTTCCCTCTTACGAGTCGAGAGGATTCGTAAGAGGTTGTTTCCCTCCTTGTCGAAAATCGACTTTGGAGAGTGAGACCCATGAATAGTATGCAAGAGACCATTTTGGATTGACTTGCAGGGCCCCATTGTTCAGGGAGTAAGCTTTTCAATCCTTGCTGCCTGAGACTTCATCTTGCAAGTTGAGACGAACCGAGAATTCTCCCGCAAAGACAGTGGTGGCTCTGCGTGGGTCAAGAGGCTCTCGTCACGGAGTGTTTGTATCCGTGAGTCGAGGAGTTTGCTAGGGATTATTTGTTTCCCAGGCGCCAAGGATTATTTGTTTCCTTGGGGTTTGAAACGAGTCGAGGATTCCCACGGAGACGCTGGTGGCTCTGCGAGTCGACGCGGATCAGGAGGCTCTCGTCAAGGAGTGTTTGTGTCCGTGAGTCGAGGAGTTTTCTAGGGATTATTTGTTTCCCAAGCGCCAAGGATTATTTGTTTCCTTGGGGTTTGAAACGAGTCGAGGATTCCCACGGAGACGCTGGTGGCCCTGCGAGTCGACGCGGATCAGGAGGCTCTCGTCAAGGAGTGTTTGTATCCGTGAGTCGAGGAGTTTGCTGGGGATTATTTGTTTCCCAAGTGCCAAGGATTATTTGTTTCCTTGGGGTTTGAAACGAGTCGAGGATTCCCACGGAGGCGCTGGTGGCTCTGCGAGTCGACGCGAATCAGGAGGCTCTCGTCAAGGAGTGTTTGTATCCGTGAGTCGAGGAGTTTGCTAGGGATTATTTGTTTCCCAAGCGCCAAGGATTATTTGTTTCCTTAGGGTTTGAAACGAGTCGAGGATTCCCACGGAGACGCTGGTGGCCCTGCGAGTCAACGCGGATCAAGAGGCTCTCGTCAAGGAGTGCTTGTATCCGTGAGTCGAGGAGTTTGCTAGGGATTATTTGTTTCCCAAGCGCCAAGGATTATTTGTTTCCTTGGGATTTGAAATGAGTCGAGGATTCCCACGGAGACGCTGGTGGCTCTGCGAGTCGACGCGGATCAGGAGGCTCTCGTCAAGGAGCGTTTGTATCCGTGAGTCGAGGAGTGTGCTGGGGATTATTTGTTTCCCAAGCGCCAAGGATTATTTGTTTCCTTGGGGTTTGAAACGAGTCGAGGATTCCCACGGAGGCACTGGTGGCTCTGCGAGTCGACGCGAATCAGGAGGCTCTCGTCAAGGAGTGTTTGTATCCGTGAGTCGAGGAGTTTGCTGGGGATTATTTGTTTCCCAAGCGCCAAGGATTATTTGTTTCCTTGGGGTTTGAAACGAGTCGAGGATTCCCACGGAGGCACTGGTGGCTCTGCGAGTCGACGCGAATCAGGAGGCTCTCGTCAAGGAGTGTTTGTATCCGTGAGTCGAGGAGTTTGCTAAACACACTGGCTTCTTCGGTTGAAACGAACCGTCGAGGTTTGGCTTCGTCGTCTGACAGAGTCTGTTGGGAAAGAATGGTTCCCTCTATGTTTACGCCCTTGGATTGTATACAGGGATCGATGTGATCTTAACTGTAGGGCCAAAGTTTTATCGTCATTCATTTTTTTTTGTTTTATTTCCGCGATGCTCTATCATTTCAGCTTTTATATCGCGAAGGTCGCGATTGCCCAATCATTTCGACTATTTTTCGCGGTGCCCAATCATTTCGGCTATTTATTTTATCTTTACTCGCTGCTCTTTATTGCGAGTTGCCCTATCATTTCGGCTATTTCGCATGCATACATTTTACTTGCTGCTTTTTTTTTATTGCAAGTTGCCCCATCATTTCGGCTATTTCGTATGCATGTGCGGCCTAACGGCTTTTTGCCGTAAACCTAAAATTGGACACCGATTTTGGCATCAGCACCGCTACAACTGGGATATCGCCAAGAGCGAATATCATTTGCCTCTGTCATTGTCGAACAAAGGAGGCTTAGCGACCAGGGTTAGGGTCCTGTCGATTAAGGCTTTTGACTTTATGAGCCGTAAGGGTCTCACAATGTTATTTCTCCCTACAAGTCGTGAGGATCTTATAGGTGTATTTTCTCCTTAGGAATCGTGAGGGTTCCTAAGTGTTTTGTTCCTCCGTAAGTCGTAAGGATCCTACAGGAGGGTTTTCTCTTTGTAAATCGAGAGGATTTACAAGGGTTATGCGAACATATCCCCAGTCACGGATGGACCTTGGTTAGGGAAATGTTTATTCGCGCCCGTGGATTGTATACAAGGGTCAGTATTGAGCCACTTGTAGGGCAATATCGGAAGTTGTGGGGGTTGCTTAAGCACAAGTTTAGGTCTCTGTAACTTAAGACTTTCAACTCTTATGAGCCGTGAGGGTCCCATAAGAGAGTTCTCCTTACGAGTCGTGAGGATCTCGCAAGTGTAGTTTCTCCTTAGGGATCGTGAGGATCCCTAAGTGTGTTGCTCCCTTGTGAGTCGTAAGGATCTCGCGCGGGTGGTTTCTCCTTACAAGGTCGAGAGGACCCTATAAGTGTCTTTTAACGAGGTTGCGCCCTTTCAGGTTTTCACAAACACTCGCCGGTAGCCCTGCTGTTTTTACTCACGGAGCCCTTTTGGGTTTTCATCCGCGCCCATTTTGCTTATGGACATACCGTTTTTTTTTATTCTTTTTATTTATATATATATATATATATGTATATATATTTTTTTTTATTTTTTTTTTTTACGAGGTCGCGCCCTTTCGGGTTTTCACAAATACTCGCCGGTAGCCCTGCTGTTTTTACTCACGGAGCCCTTTCGGGTTTTCATCCGTGCCCTTTTTGCTTGTGGACATACCTTTTTTTTAATTTTATTTTTACATGTTTTTTTTTATATCTTGTCAGCCTAAAGATGCTGCGGTAGTAGTTTAAAGACGTTTCGGTCTGCTATTAGTTTAAGGACATTTCGGTCCGCTATTAGTTTAAGGACATTTCGGTCCGACATTGAGAGGCTGGCTACTGCTTATAAAACTTGAGCTTAGGAAGATAGCGAGCGGACATGGTCGTCGTCATCTATCATTGACCTAGGCTGTGGCTCATTAAGTGTAGTATTTCTTCAGGAAGCGACCGTTTATCGGCCTGAAAGGCCTTTCACCGTGCATGTCCATGAGTAGATAGGCCCCATCCTGGTAAACTTCATCTATGATGTACGGGCCTTCATAGTTTGGCTCGAATTTTCCCCGCTTGGCGCGATTGGGGATCATAGGCCTTTTGACCACTAGCACGAGTTCGCCTTGGTGGAATGTCCTCGGTCGGGTCAATCTTTCGTATGAGCGCATCATCTTTGCTTTATAAGCTTCCAGATTTTGTTGCGCTATGAGCCTAGTTTCATCAAGGGCGTCAAGCTCCTCAAGCCGAAGGTGGGCATTTTCTTCGTCCGTCAGCTCGTAGTGGACTGCTACTCGTAGAGAGGGTAACTCTATCTCGAGAGGGAGTACTGCTTACGTACCGAACACCAACGCGTATGGCGTTGTGTTTGTGGCTGTCTTGAACGTGGTTCGATACGCCCAAAGAGCTTCTTGCAGTCTCTCATGCCAGTCTTTCTTATTTCGGGACACTGTTTTCTTTATAATTTTCGTCAAGGTCTTGTTGAAGGCCTCGGCAAGACCGTTAGCTCGTGGATTATAGACTGAGGAATATCTCCAGTCTATGTTATGCAGCTGTGCGAAGCGGCTGATTTTATGATTTCGGTAGGCTGGCCCGTTATCGGAGATGATCCGCCTCGGAGTTCCAAACCGATATATGACGTGCGTTTTGAAGAAATGGAGGATATTCTCCGTCTTCACTTCTCTCAACGGTACTGCTTCTGCCCACTTAGAGAAGTAGTCAGTCGTCGCTAGGATGAAACGATGTCCTTTAGACGATGCTGGTTCGATGGGGCCGACTATATCAGTCCCCCACATTTCGAATGGCCAACTAGCCACCGTTGGATGTAATGGATTTGGATGCTGATGGATGAAGTCCCCATGAATTTGGCATGAGTGACATCGCCTCGCATATTCGAGGCAATCTTGAATCATCGTGGGCCAGTAATAGCCCATCCGCTTGATCTTCAACTTCATCTTTGGGCCTGCTTGGTGAGAACCGCAGATTCCGTCATGAACCTCTTGAACAACTCTTTCCGCTTCGTCCGGTCCTAAGCATCTCAGCCACAGAGAATCAAATGACCTCTTGTATAGAGTATCATTGACGAAGGCGAAAGACAGAGCTCGTTTCATGAGCTGATGTCTTGTGGACACTTCTTCAGGCATTCGGTGGGACTTAAAGTAGTCTATGAAGACTTCCCTCCAATCCTCGGCCTTTTCCCGGTCTTTTATTTGTAGAGCCATCTGCTCGCTCGCTCCTTTTCCTTCGGATGATTCCAGAGATATTTCTGCTGGGGCAAGCACCCGACGGCTTTGCACCACGATTCTAACGTCATCGAGGTTCTCGTCAGCTAGTTCTTTAGCAAGTTTGGCCAATGCGTCTGCTTTGCTGTTTTCCACGCGCGGTATGTTTTTCAAAGTATAGGAGGGAATTTGAGTCAATAATTGTTGCACTTTTTTTGCCGTACTTCACCAATTCTGGTTTGCATGTTTGGTAGTCGTCGTTTACTTGACTAACGACCAGTTGAGAATCCCCGTATATGAGGAGGTTTTCAATTCATATGTCAATGGCGATCTCGAGGCCTGCTATCAGAGCTTCGTATTCGGCTTCATTGTTTGTCCTCGGCTCTGTTAGGGAGAAAGCAAAGCGCATTATCCCTCCTTGTGGAGTTACAAAGATGAGCCCTACGCCCGTTTTGATCATTGGCGTACTTTGTTTGTGCTTTTTCATGGAAGATGCTCCATCGAAATAAAGCTCCCAACGGGTATCACTACTGTCGATTGCGTCAAACGCATGTTTGTCTGGCAAATCGCACTTTAGGGGAGAATCGGCAGGTATCGGGTGCTCAGCAAGGAAGTCGGCGATGGCCTGGCCTTTCACTGCCTTGAGAGGTCGGTACGTTATCGAGAACTCCATTAAGAGCAGGGCCCATTTAGCTAGTCGTCCCGTCAATATGGCCTTTGACATTAGGTATTTGAGAGGGTCCACCTTTGAAATGAGATAGACTTCATGTGCTAATGCGTAATGTCTAAGCTTTGTTATTACGAAGATCAACGCCAAGCAGTGTTTTTCAATGGGGGAGTAGTTGCTTTCTGCCCCCAGCAGAACTCGACTTAAGTAGTAGAGTGCTCTTTCTTTTCCCTGGTCATTCTCCTGCGCCCATAACGCGCCTGAAGAACCTTCGAGAGCAGTTGTATAAAGAATGAGAGGCTTTCCCTTAACCGGAGCAGCCAACACTGGCGGGTTCTGCAGGTATTGCTTGATCTCGTCTAGCGCGCTTTGGCATCTTTGATCCCAGACGAATGGGGTTCCCTTCTTCATCAGGTGGCTATAGGGACGGCACTTGCCTGAAAGATTGGCTATAAATCGCCGTATGTATGCGAGCTTCCCTTGGAGAGACCTGTTAGTTATATGTATGCCCTAGAGGCCATTACTGTACATATGATGTATATTGTAGTGGATGCTAGGACGTATATAGGGAGGACTTTCTTGCTCGACATGATAGTATGCTATCTGGTTGCTCTTTACCTTAACGTGTATACTGATTGTCTCTCTGTTACATGTTGGTAAAGCCCTTAGGATGTGTACTTGACTACCTGGACTATGATGCAGATCATACTAGTGGGGACATGGTAGTCTATAAGTACATCCTTCAAAGTCCCTAGTCGTGGGCGTATCGAGACGGGGCATCGATATACCAGAGTAGACTAGCGTATACCTTCTCGACCCATACAGATGGGCGATGGATGATCCCATATCCATTGGTGTTTGACATCAGAGATGATATACGGGTGCTCAGTGGAGACTGGGTACACTGGACGGACTCGCCGAGAACTCCCAGATGGTATTATACCTTACGTCAGATGGCAGTTCTCCGGTGACACTGGTACAGAGTAGTCTGTTGACCCGAGATCGTCATAGAGTCTTGTGTGGTTCCCACTGTGCTTTGATTTCCACCTTACCACATCCAAGAGGGCGTGCAAAACGGTGGTTTTTGGGTACAGTCCCGAGTCACATGGAGGCAATGAGCGATAGGAGGGGATTCGTCTCTCCCGGTATAGGGAGTTGATGTTGCGCTGTGTTCGATTGGCTATAACCGGAAATCCCTGGCCAGGGTTGCTGAGATTTACTGGTAAGTGTTACCAGTAGTATCTCGAACTGTTATAGACCTCATATCGACACGACTTATCGAGCTATTGGGGTCTGACGTTTACCACCCCTAGGCGAGATATGCGACATATCAGACGATCAGACCGGACTGTACGGTAGTGTTACTGGTTGGATTCACTGGAGCGTGAGCGGGCTTGCTCGTCGATCTTCTGATCGCTCAATACCCGGGTGGCCGTTACGTTTAGCAGACCGCTTGCGGCTTGTGGGTGCTTGATATGATCATCACCTGCTGCCGGCGT
Source organism: Agapanthus africanus (assembly GCA_030015575.1). Taxonomy (NCBI): domain Eukaryota; kingdom Viridiplantae; phylum Streptophyta; class Magnoliopsida; order Asparagales; family Amaryllidaceae; genus Agapanthus; species Agapanthus africanus. The sequence continues at coordinate 469,836,886 of CM057350.1, read as the reverse complement.
ATTGACGAGTCTTTAGAGTCCTACACAGAGGTTTCCTGGCTCAAGCGAAACGAAATAGGAGCGCATATGAGATATGTGCGGGACCTAGAATAATGCGTGTATGTGATACCGTATTCTATTCTCGCGATGAATGTATCGAATGGTTATATGCGATATAACCTAGTTATCGAATCGAGAGTTGATTCGATAAGCCGATACATTGAATACTAGTCGGTTATATGCGATATGACCGGATCATTAAATCAAGTGTTGATTTAATGATTTAATGCATAATTATATATTTGATATATTACTTTGCATTAACTAGTATTGGTTCACTTTAAATGGATTTTCTCACTTGGATTGTGCACATTGTATATGTGATATACTTTTGTACACAAGTTTGTATCATGTTTGATGATACATGCTAACTTGAGCATGTGTAAAGATTAAACCATGGTTGTGTAATGGTTAGGGTTTTCCTTTCATTTTCTTATTCATTTATTTATTGATTTATTCTTTATGGAAAATGAAAAGCATAAAGAGAAAAATAGTTGCTAACTTTGTTTGTATTATGAAGCTTCATGAAGCTTTGACTTAGTGACCATTTTGTCTCATGCTTAACCCTAACCATTCCCACTAACCCTAGTTTAGTCTCTACACTTGACCATGGTTGGTAGATGATAAGTATTATTATTATTTTGATTTTACTTAATACTCATCATTTTATCTTCTTCTTCTTCATCTTCTTCAAAGAAGAAGCTTGACTTCATCAATGGTGATTGATGAAAAAGAGTGAGAAATCCAATTCTAAAGTGAACCCACTTCCTATTTCTTCATCCTCTACCTCTTGCCAAGTAGTATAGGGTGTTTTCTTCACAAGTTTCATAACTTGGTGAAGTTGGAGCTTGATCTAGCGATGCCTCGACGTAGATCATCTTCGGCATCGTCGTCGATGACCTAGCCCGCTTTTTCTCCGATGAAGCCGACGCTAGAGCCCAAGATTCGATTTGTACAGCGAGGTGACATCATCGCGGAGCCATGGAGGTGGAGAACCGGATCTACAAAGGTTGTATTTCCGTTTACTCTTAGTAAAGTAGTTTACTTGTTCTAGTTTCGCCTAAATATCTAGCCAACGATCTAGTCTAGAGTTTCTCGGCACCCGTAAATTTTGAAATTGGCATGGTTGATGCCTTGTGAGACCTCATTAGTGTGCCTAGGAACCCTACAAAACCGCAACTGTTTGAGAGTCCTTGGCGGAGGCATTTCCATGATTGCCTTGATCTTGGACGGATCTATTTCGATAACCCGGTGTCGAACAATGAATCCCAGGAATTTTCCTGAGGAAACTCCGAATGCACACTTGAGCGGATTCATCTTCAAGTTGTATTGCCGAAGACGTTGAAATACGGTCTTCAGATGCTCGAGATGTTCCTTATATGATTTGCTTTTAACAACGAGGTCGTCGATATAGCATTCAACGATTTCGTGTATAAGGTCATCGAAGATCTTCGTCATGGCCCTTTGGTAGGTGGCACCGGCGTTCTTTAAACCGAAGGGCATCACCTTGTAACAGAATATTCCCAAAGGAGTCTGGAAAGCCGTATGTTTCTGGTCTTCAGGATGCATTTTTATTTGATTATATCCTGATGAGCCGTCCATGAATGAGAAAATCTCATGCGTGGACGTATTGTCTATCATCAGTTCGGTGACTGGTACTGGGAAATCATCCTTTGGGCAAGCTTTGTTGAGATCCCGAAAGTCCACGCATATGCGCACCGTCCCATTTTTCTTCATCACTGGGACGATATTAGCAATCCATTCAGGGTATTGAACCTCCTGGATAAAGCCGGAGTCTATCAGCTTTTTGACTTCAGCATTGATGCTCATCTCGAGCTCGAGCCGCATTCTTCTCGGCGCTTGTTTGACTGGCTTGACACCCGAGGATATCGCCAGTCTATGTACAGCCACTTCTGGATCTAGTCCCGGCATCTCGGAATAGTTCCATGCGAAGCAATCTTTATGCTGTACAAGGACGTCTTTTAACGCAGCCACCCTCTCTTCAGACAGCAGCTCGCTGACGAATGTCGGTCGCGGATCGTTTATCGTCCCTAACTCAATCTTCTTAAGGTTATCTGCAGTGATATGGATTCCATCCTCCAGCTCTTTTGGCGCTGGTGAGAATTCTGAGATCACCTCATCATTGCTGTTTTCGAGGCACCAGGGAAGGCTGTCCATGTTCTCGGATTCTTCTTGTAGTATTGTTATCATGTGACAGGTACGAATTCGCTTCCAATCCCAATGTGGAACTGGTTTTTCTTTCGCTGCCTTAGGCTCGTGCTTTTGTGGTGGTGCTACCCTCCAGTTGTTGGACAGAGCGAATTTATCAAGCTGATATTGATCTTCGACCCAATTCTTGAAGGTGAAGCAATCTTCAAGAGGATGACCTACTACTCGATGGTAAGAGCAATAGTCCGGGTGTGGGGCTTCGCCTGCTTGTTCAGGGTGTTTAGACTTCGGCAATGTAAGCATTTGATGTTTTAGAGCAAGATCAAGTATCTTCTTCGTCTTGCTCCGAGGAAATGAATATGCTCGACCCATTTTCTTCATGAGGGCTAGGTCCATAACGCTCGACTCTCGTATGCGTGGTTTTTTAGCTCTGCTTTGTGGTTGTTGAGTGCCTTTTTGGCCTTTCGACTTATTTCTGCTTTTGAGCTGAGCCTTCTTTATAACGGGTTGACAAGGAGCGGCATTTTCATCCTTTACGGCCTGTTGGAGAAGGCGTTGCGTCTTGGCTTTCTCATAGATGGCCGTCTCACGGTTGTGATCATCTCGGACTTTTTGACCAGCTTTCTTCATAAGTCTGTCCATTTGTTTCTCGAACGACGGACTGGGCTCTTTTGCATCTGGAACTTTCACTGGCTTAGGATTAGCGTCCTCCCATTGAGCATCCGCTTCTTCATCAAGGTCGTATACGACGTAGCAGCCGGGTAGTAACTCTCGTTTCTTTGAACGGATGTATCCAAGCCCTCTTGTTTCCATTCTCCGGTTAGGCAGTTTGCGTTGGATCCCGGGAATGTTCCAGACCCTGTCATAGAATTTGGCCTCTTTAACGGTCTGTTTGAAGGATATCCCCTGGCGTTTCAGCAGCTTCTTCAAACCTTCTGTATAATATCTGGGAAGACGGATAGGCTGAAGCCTGTCGAGCGTGGGATCCGCGCCATGCCAGACTTCTTTTTCCACCTTGTTTTCTTCAGAATGGTAGAATAGGATTGCCTTCTCGTTTTCTCGCCTGGGAGGGATATAGAATGTCCGCAGCTCTTCTACACTGTAGATATTAAGTGTGCCCAGTTCTTTATGATGTTTAGGCGGCACCATGGCGACTTGCAGACTTTGCTCTTCGTCAGCGGAAGCTTGTATTGAAGGTCGAGCAGAGAATACGACATAGACCTCATCCTCCGAATCACTACCAAAGACCAATGTGGGAGTGGACGGTCCTGGCTTGTTATGTTGGGGCGGACCCGAATAAACGATCTCCTCTTCCTCCTCGGTATCACTGCCGAAGACAGGGATGGTGGCGTTAGTTTTATTCTCCGGCTTGTGACACTTCTCCGTGTCTTCGAAATCCGGCAAGAAGTATTTGGCATCTTCGTATTTGCGGACCTCGTTCACAGAGAACGGGTTCAGTTCTCCCGTCACGGTATACTCGAAACCATCCTTAAAATACTTCATACACTGATGTTATGTAGAAGGGATGATGTTGTACTCGTGTAACCATGGTCGGCCGAGCAAAGCGTTGTAGCATGTCTTGGCATCTATGACCTGGAACTTAATGTTCGTGACGAGTAGCCCGAAGCGTAGCGTCAGTATCACAGATCCAAGAGTCTTTGACGATTGGGAGTCGAACCCGGAGATGGTGATCTTGTCCCGAGACGCTCATGCAGATTTCCTTCAACACCCGCACGTTGAGTAGGTTAACAGACGACCCGTTATCGATCAGGATTTTGCCTATCCTTATATCATGGCAGTATCCCGAGACATAGAGAGGGCGATTGTGTTCACACGTCCCAAGTAGAAGGTCTTCATCGCCAAAAGTGACATCGGCCGTGTGCACTTCCTCCAATTCATCCTTCATCTTTTTCTCGGCCAGGCATGCTTGGAATTGTTCCGGGTCTTGGAGTGCCTTAATCAACGAATCTCTCGCCTCTTTTGATAGCAAAAGGGCGTCAAGAATGTTGAGCTGTGAGGGCAGCTTCCTCAGATGAGCCAAAACGTTGTAGTCTACCTTATTTCTTTTCGGCGGGTTCTTGGCATTTAACTCTTCCGCCACTTGGTCATCTAAGATGATATCTTCAAAGACCTTTTCTTTCCCTTTATCTTTTCTGTTCAAGGGTCCGAGGTTCTTTTCAGGCAGCGTCCGATTCCGCAGCCGGATATTCTCGCAGACCTTCGGTTCTTCTTCTTTTCCTGAAGCGGACTCTTTAAAGAGAGGGGCAAGTTCTAGCTCTTCATCAGAATCACTCCCGAATGTAGGCACTTGTGATCCACCGGAGTTAACCATGCAACAATCGCCAGCAGTTCTTTTAAGCCCTTCGGTCGTATTTCTTTGCTCCCGACGAGTTTTACGTTTTTCCCGCTTAAAGCATTGTCGGTGAGCAACGTATCCTTGCCACCATCTATCGAAAGCTTTGCACTTTTGAGTGGGGTGCGAAATCCTTTGATGATATAAGCAATACGAGGGGTGCGTTTCCACTTCACCGGCGATGTTTCCTTCAGAGGATGGTAGCTTCATGCCCATTGATATGGCTTTAGCGAACTTTTTCCTCATCCTGAGTTGGCTTTTGTCGGTAGCGGAGGTGTTTTGCTCCAGCAGGATCGTCTCAGCTCCTTCATCAAGTCGCTGGCGCTTGGCCCTTTCAAATATAGCCGCCTCGTGCTCCCGATCAGCTTTACTTTTCAACCGAGCTTCATTAAGGAGTGCGTCAATTACTTCATCTGATGGCCCCAGAACTTTTGGTTCAGGATCTGCCCCCAGCTTTTTGGTGCAAGGAATCTCCTCATCATTCGTGATCGAATGGGAAATCATATGACAGCTTACCACATATTCCTCAGATTCATCTGATGAACTTTCTCTCTCATCCTCTTCTTGAAAGACATGGCTGAGGAACTCTTGGAATGTAATGGGGGTTCGTGCTCTCTGATTGTATTCCTCCAGCGCGTCAATTTGCTTTTGTAAGTCCGTGCGCTTGTCGCCAGGCTTCACGGGCTTCTTAGATTTCTTCTTCTTCTTTTTCGAAGATTTTGACGGCTGGTTATGAGTGTTTGGGCCACTTCCACCAATCTTTTGAATCGGACGAGGTTTTAGCATTCCCTCCATAATTTGCGGCTCCAATGGGTTCTTCCACTTGACTGCTGGACATGTCTGAAGATCGTTTAGCATCCTCTTTGTCTTGGCTGATAATACGACCTCCCAAGGAGCTTCTTCAATGACGGAGCATGTTGCCCCCGGCGTATTCGTCCCCTTAGAGGTGTGGGGCTGCGGGGGATTCACCTTCCATTTGTCAGATAACGCGAACTTGCCCTGTCGGTATTGGTTTTCAAGCCAATTCTTGAAAACGTAGCAATCTTCGATCGGGTGGCCTAGTACTCGATGATAAGGACAGTAGTTGGGCTCGTTGACGTCACTTGGTTGCAACGGACGTTTTGGATCCGGCAGATTTATGAGTCTGTTGCGCAACGCCAACTCGAATAACCTCCTTGTTTTATCGCGGGGAAAGGAATAAGGACGTCCCATCCTATCCTCGAGGGGTAAGTACGGGCGCATATTATTTTGACGAGCAACCGGCTTCGAGTCGCTCGGTTGTTGTTGAGCATTAGCGACGACGATCGCTTTTCCCTTCCCTTTATCATTTCGGGTGTCTGGCCTTGGAAGAGGGGGTTTATGGCCCATCTGGTCCATCTGCGCTAGTTTGTCAATCAAAGCCTGGAAAGTTGTCGGCTTGAAGAACATCATAAATTGGGAGATGGTTGCTTGTGGATCGAGGGTTCCCACAAACATACCCACCGCGGGAGCTTCTTCAATGCGCTGCTCACACTTTGACCATAAGTTCCGCTATCGTATAGCGTACTGAACCCACGTCTCGCCGGGTTTTACCCTGGCGTTAATCAGTGCTGTCATCGGGGTACGTTCACTAGTGCTTGCAAAATGCTGAGTAAACAACAGCTCCATCTCTGCGAAGGTTTTAATAGAGTCGTTCGGGAGCTCAGAGTACCATTCGAACGCCGTATCCGATAAGCTTCCAACAAACTGGCGAAGTAAAAGCTTGTCATCTCCACCGGTATTGCCGCAGAGTGCCCTGAACTGGGCAACATGCTGGTGAGGATTGCCCGTCCCCTTGTAGACATGGAACTTGGGAATCGAATAACCTGGCGGGTATTTGATTTGATCGTACCAACTCGGATATGGTCTCCCTGTTTTCACGACCTGGCCGGCTGTTTCGGTTGCATGATGAACCCTTATTTGCCGGGCGATGTATTCATCCAAATCAACTTTGGAGATTGTATCCTCTTTAGCTGCGGACAAAACTGGTGGAGGATTCGACGTTTCTCCCCTATCGTCTTCAATAATGATTGGGGGATCTTCAGCAGGTGGATCTTGTTGAATCATCATACCCACCATATCCTGGAACAGGAGGGCCATCTTCTTTATGTTGGCTGCCTGCTCCGCAGCTTCTTTATCCTTCTTCTCCAGTACGCGACGAAAGAATTCTGCGTCCGTTTCTTGTTCTTGACGCTCGTCCGAGGATGTTTCAGGGGTTTCTTTTGGCCCTGTAAGTGCGGCCATAGCGTTCATCATCTCTTGGAGCTTCTGCTGCTGCTCCTGAGCCTTGGTCACTGACCTCGTGTGCGGTCTATGACCTGTCGATATGCGGCTATCTTCTTTTCCCGATGCCATATAAACCGTATGAACTATTATGCCCCCTGACTTGGGGCGTTTAGGTTCACCATTTTTAACTTTTGCCACTGACGCGGGAGTTTTCTCTGGCCTCCTTCTTTTGTGGGCCGTTGGGGTTGAAGGAACAGTTGAAGTGGGCATCCCAGCGGCTGCTGTCCCCCGTTGTTTAATGGGACGGTCCTTGTCTTTTTCCACCTTCGCCTTTTTCTGGTGACGAGAGTGACCTGGGTCAATCACGGAGTCTTGAACCCTCCTCCAAACTTTATATATTTTTGAGGACAGCCGTTGAGGGGGCTGTTCTTGCTTCGTTTCTGAAACTCTCTCCGCAGGTGGAAGAGATCTCTTCAGTGTAGCGGTTGGAGAGTTCTTCCGTACCCTCCTCAGCAGTTCAAAGCTGTTCCCGGTTGGGATAGCAGCGTTGACTTCCACCACTGGAGCCGGTGGAGTTAGCCCTGAGGGAGAGTTGCCCCCTGCCTTCCTTACTCGTTGCCAATGACGACGTCAGGCACGGCGAGCCGTTGGGATTGGCTCAGAGATTGAGATAGTTTCTTTTTTCCCCCTGTCTGAATGAGGCGCCGCCGGTGTTAATCTCTTAAAGACTGAGGTTGTCTTTTGAGGGGTGATATTCAACCTGTCGAAGACAGATCCTTGAGCAGGGGCAGGAGCAGGAATCGTCAGTCTTGATAAGACTGACTCTTTGACAGGGGAAGCCGCCTTGACGATTTCTGAAGCAGCAGCTGTTGCCCTCCTTTGGACAGCCATTTTAGAGTTCAGATTTAGCCTGGTGAAAATAGAGGCTGTCGGTTTGGTAGCGGGCGACCCGTTGACAGGGGCCGTCGTAGCAGTGAGCCGGTCGAAGACCGACTTTTTGGGAGCTTCTTGTCCGGGCATAGGAGTGCTAAAGCTCATTGGCGGGAGTATGGTCCCGAAGAAGAGCCCAGTGGTGGCTTGAGTTACCTGTTCCACTGGCATGGTGAACAAAGAAGCCGCTTGGGGCCCGTAGGTTATGCCCCCAGTTGAGGCCGGACGCGAGCTGCAACTGCAGTTGGAGCACTTTGAACAGGTTGAGGCCATCGATGCTTGTTTTCTTCTTCTGCACCAAATGAGAGACCAAATCTTAGCAAACTTGAAATCCACAGGCAACCATTTTTAACGAACCGCGATTGGTTCGCGAAGACGACACACGAAGTGTGGAGTGGAAAGAGGAAAAGGTCCCACCGGGCGTGCCAGAATCTGTTCCCCTCCGAAAGACGGCGCACAGGACCGCGACGTGTCCTGACGCTGGGATTCGGGGCAGATGCTATTTGGTTTTATCCGTCCACCTCTCCGAAGATGCCAAGTTGATTTATGGCACCGTGTATCGGAAGTTTAGACGGATGCGGCCGATGTAGCAGACTTCGTCAGATTCCCCCTCGCTAGAGGGGTTTTTGATCGTGGGGACGCTCTTCCCTGCAGGCGCAAGCCCCTGCAGTTAATTACGCTACCGCTTCGCGGTAACAACTTTCTCCTTCTCCAGAATTTCACTTCGTGTCGTGGGTGTTTGTTTTGTTTGTGGTTGCCCGTGGATTGTATATGGAGACTGAGTAATACCGTCGCCCGTAGGACGTGGACTAGTCCAAATCCGTATTTACTTAGATTTGGGTTTGGTGTTTTTAGTTTAAGGATGCATTAGTCGCGTTGCGGCTAAGATCAACTTAAACGTTTGTCAAGGATACGTTAGTCCTGTTTGAGACTAAGATCAACTTAACGGGGTGATCCATTTAATATATGGCCGTCAGGACTCGTCGCCTCTCTGACGTCGTTGAAGGATTACAACGACAGATGTCAGAGGAGTTCGGAGATGTACCCTTGGATCAAGGTCGATTTGGAATTTTATCGTTCATTTGAGCGTTTAAGGATACGTTAGCCGTATTTGGGGCTAAGATCAACTTAAACGGGACCGTTTAGATCCGACAAAAGAGCATTAGGAGGCTCTATTGTTCCAGTTTAGGGACGTAGTGGTCCATACTCCAGTTTAGGGACGTGGTGGTCCATACTCCAGTTTTAGGGACGTGGTGGTCCAATATTAGTTTAGGGACGTTTCGGTCCGATATTAGTTTAGGGACGTTTCGGTCCAATATTCATGCGTGGTCGTTGGGACCCGTCACCTCTCTGACGTCGTTGAAGGGTTACAACGACAGGTGTCAGAGGAGTTCGGAGATGTACCCTTGAACCGGTAGTAAATTGATTTAAGAGAGCAATTTTGCTCAGTCAATTTAATTTAAGGACTTATGGCCAAAATTGGGCTAAGTCCAGTTTCAATATATTTTTTTTGTCTTTAGCCTGTGCTAGGGCTTTACCCCTTTTTAGTAATGCACTGCATTACTCTTATTTTGGTCGGGCTTTGCCCTTTTCTAAATGATGCAGAGCATCTATTTTTTTGTTTGGGCTTTGCCCCCCCTTTTGAAATGCATAGCATTTTTTATTAGGCCTGTTAGGCCTTTTAATTAGGCTCTGTCCCTTTTCTTTAATAATGCAGAGCATTAAATACTCTGACAGTGCCCCACGTGGCTTGTCAGGCGCTTTGCGCTAAGTAATGAGCGCAAACTCATATGGTGGTGACACGTGTCACGCTTTGGTGAGCGCAAGCGCAATAGCGCAGTGCGCTGCGCTAATGCGCTGCGCTGTTGCGCTGCTGACACATGGCGCGCTCTGGTGAGTTGCGCCAATTCCAGAGAGCAAAGCTCTATTTCAAGAGCGCAAGTTATTTTGTAGCTGACACGTGGCGCTCTCTCAAGAGCGCAACAGCGCAGTTTGGAAGTGCAAAGCACTAAGAATCTTTTAGATTCAAGAACAGGAGTGCAGAGCACTATTTGATTTCTTGATCTAATTTAGATCAAAGAAAATAAAAAAAAATTTGTTTCAAGAACCAGAGGTTCATAAAAAAGTGCAAAGCACTATTATTACTTATTTTTCTTTTATTTTAAAATTATTGATCTTGTTCTTAGATCAATAATCTGTCCATAAGAGAATTTTCTCTTTTTCCTAAAGGTTTTTACCTTCTGTTATTCTTGAGGAGTTCTCAAGAGTTCTCTTCTCTCTTTTTTTTTTAGGAAGATGTTCATGATCTTGAATTAAGGTCTGGGGTCCTTTTTATAGTGCTCATAAATTAGTTAAATTATTTAAAGAGATCTTTCTTTGAGTGATTTGGGTAATTTTCCCCACCGTTGGATCTTTGATCCAAGGGCTTCTGTTTTGCAGAAGAAAATTTTCTTGTTTTAACAAGAACAGAAAAGATTTCTTGGAAATTAAATTCTGTTTGGCGCAGATGCCCCAGCGTGTGACACGTGTCGCGCAGCGCACTGCGCAGCGCAACTGCGCTAGCGCATCTGCGCTGACACGTGTCGCGCAGCGCAGTGCTTGCGCAGCTGAAGCGTTGCTTCAGAAAAATAGAGCTTTGCTCTGGTTGGGCGCGCCTTCTTGGGCGCTGCGCTGACATATCAGCGCTTGACATGTGGCGCGTTGCGCCCGAGATTTGATGCGTTGCTTCAAAATTTTGAATTTTGAATTTTAACAGAGCTTTGCTCTGATTGGGCGAAACAATGTCGATAAGAAGACTGACGAGGTGAACCCCATCTGAACTTCTACTGAGCCTGTATGTGACAGTCTTCGTACAGTCCGGTCTGTTCGTCTGATACATCGCATGGCGGGCCTAGGGGGCGGTGAACATCAGTCCCCTAATAGCGGTACAAGTCGTGTCGGAGTATAGCCCAGAACACCCTGAGATAACACTGGAAACCTACCAGTATATCCCGCTTGCCCTGGCCAGGGACTACTCGTGTAATGGCTCTCCTAGACACAGCGCGATGTCAACCCCCAATACCGGGAGAGACGAATCCTGTCTAACCGTCACTGCCTCCAAGTGCTTTGGGACTATACCCAACTACTACCTGTTTGCACGACTCCTTTGAGCCGTGGTAGGGTAGTAATCAAAGAACAGTGGGAACACACTTGAGGCGAAGTGACGGTGTCAAGTCAGCGGACTAAGCTGTACTCATGTCACCTGGAAACTGATAACTGACGATAGGTATAGTACCAACCAACAGTTCCCGATAAGTCCTGTCTAGTGTACTCGTAACCTAACGAACACCCGCATACTATCTCCAGTACGACGTACTGATGGCTGTGACAGACCATCTCCCCTGCTGGGATGAGAAGCGCATACACTAGTCTACTCCGGAGTATCGATGCCCCGTCTCGATAATCCTACGACTAGAGACCTGTATAAGGATGTGCTTGTAGATTACCCAGCCCCCACTAGTGTGACTGCCATCACAACGCTGGTAATCAAGCAAAGATCCTTAGGGCTCCACTAATGTGTATAGGCGATATGCTAAAAGAAACAGATGCACACATTAAAGTAGAAACAACCCAAGTAGCATACTACCATTTCGAGCAAGATTGTCTATACAACTGTGAATATCCCAAGCTTCCATCAAGTAATATACAAACTAGTATGATACAGTAATGGCCTCTAGGGCATATACTGTAGCGTCTTGAAAAGTCGTTTTGGTGTTTTCCTGAAAATCGGTGAAAATTCGGTATTTTTCCGAAAACCGTCTTTCTCGTTATTTTGCAGTTTAGGGCTAATTATACTTAAAATGGATAGGTAATTGCTTGTTTTTAGTATCTAATGAGTTACTTATGAAATTTTGGTCATTTAAAAATTTTTCCCTATTTTTCAATTTTTTAATATTATTTAAGCCGGTAAGAAAATACATTAAATTAGCGATAAATGCAAATTTTTCCGGGCTAATTTTAATCTTTAAAATTATGATAATTAAAATCTAGTGGTAACATAAATTTTTAGTATTTTATTTTGAATTTTTACTAATTTTTATGATAGGAAACGAATTTATTGAATTTTAAGCTAAAACTTGCAATTTTGGACTTGGGGGGGGTCTTTTTGCATAAAACCTCTTTGTATCCACTCCCACTCACCCCCACTCCCCTAGGCCGGCCCCACCACTGCTGCAGCAGCCCCCATCCCTCTCTTTTTGACTTTTAAATCATGTTAATGAATTGTTTGGAGTAGGATTTAAATATAGTAATTTGCATGTGGGTTTTTAGTGAGATGTGAGAGCTTTGACCTTGGAAAATTCCACATAACTCTCCCCCACTCCTCCCCTTACCTCTCCTGGCCGAGACCTGCACCCTCCCCCATTTCCATTATTTTCCTTCTCTTTCTCTCTCATTTTCTTCAAAAATTTGCAACAAAATTCAATAAAAATCAACAAATCCTTCACTTTTTCAACACAAAACCTTATTCCCTCTCTTCTCAAACCCAAATTGGTTCAAATCTTGGAGAAAGATGGTATCTTGGGAGGTTTTAGCAACTTAGGGATTGATCTTTTGAGGTATAATTTCTAAATCAAATGGTTAAATTGTAGTTTAAAGTGTGCTAATTGAACTTTGAAAATTGTTTTAGAGTTAATTTTAGTGTTAATTGCAAACTAGTTTTTTTAAAGTGAATGGTTTGAATTGAATTAGGGTTTAGAAACCATTATTTAGTTGATTAAATCTAATTGTTATCTAGTTGTTTTGCTAACCTAATTTAGTAGGTTAACTTGCTAATTGAGTTATAAATTAGTGTTAATTTAAGGTTTTCATATATAGTTTGGATTAAGATTTGCTAGGTTATATAATTCAAGTAATGGTTGTTTATGGAAAATAGGTTTTGAATCTTTGCTAATGTGTTGTAATTATAGTGTTGTAGATTGCTTGTTATGTGGTCTTCAAATTATGCTAATTTAGTTAATTTTAATGTGTGAAATTAGTTTGTAATTGTTGTTTTATGAAAATCAAGAAAGGGGTTTGTGTATGGAAATGGGTTGTGAGGCATGATAAATGAGTTGAATTTATGTGATTGTGGCTAACTAGTTGTGTGGTTGGATATTGTGTTGGATTGTGATAACCGTATCGCTAAGTTTCGATATTTGCACCAAATTGCTAGTTTTGTGCTTACTAGGTTTTTGTTAAAATTATCTGGTGAATTATTTGTGATACCTTGGGGATGTTTTTAGCATCTCCTATGACGTTTAGGATGCGTGAGTGCGGATTTTTGGGTAGTCGGGTTTTAGTTTTGCCGGGCGACCAAATCGGCGTTTTTTGGCAGTTTTTGCGATTTTCGCGTGTGTTCCGCGCACCCTGCGCCCGTTGTACCTAGCTAGTGAACTTTAGTAGTTTCGTGGGTTTTGCGTCGTTCTTGATAAGTAACCTTATGTTGGTATTGATGTAAATTCCAGGTTCGGTCGCGGAGACGTCAGACGCGGCGCGAAAGGGAAAAGCGGTGATTGGACACAGCTAGCCAGGGATTCCGGTGAGTAGATGTAACATCTACGGGGGACTATCGTTGGATGGCGCAAGCCGCCCGATAGTTTTAGTAACTTACAAGATTCTTAGTGATGTTAGTAATTAGGGGTGAAATACTTATTTGATTATTTGCTGCATCCATGCATTATATTGACATACCTATACGAAACTAATTTATAGGACACCTGCACCATTGCCAGGGTTTTTATATGCAGCACGAGCACTATTCATGCTTACACACACACCCTGGTAATTGCCATGCCACCACACTAGATAACCTTTAAATCTAAACCTTTTACTAAATGATACTTAAACTTGTGCTGTTGCCTTTAATTCCTTAAAATGAAACCGTAGGATTGCTATTCATGTGCATGTACTTCATCATATTAATTGTTCATGCCTAATCTATTAATCACACATCGCAACTTGATTATTGATACCATATGCATTCATTATCATTGATATATGCACTTATGAGGATTTCTTGAGATTTTATGATATTTCTGGATTTCGGGGGAAAGCCGCAAAATTTCTAAACTTATTATATTTTTAAAATATGTAAATTGCGGTTTTCTAGTGATGTAAGTGTCGTCCACCATGAGTTTGCTGTGGTTTTGGAAATCCGTGTCGAGGAGTGGAGGAACCGGCACGGGTACATGGTGGGCCCGGTAAGGTACCCCGGGGCAAGAGGAATGTGGTGTTGACGTTGAGCCTGGCAGGGGACGGATTACCTACCGGTGACTGTTTGGGACGGCGGATATCCAGAGGATACTGACCGTGGCCGCTAGATGATGAGATATTGATATTTGAGATGGGTCAGCCGGACGGCTGAGGCCAGAGACACTATGACATGGATTTATGAGATTTGAGACAGCTTTTAGGTGTTGTTGCTGGACACCGGTTCTCGTCGATTCCTTGAGTATTATGCTGGCATTCTAAAAGAGTTTCAAAAACAAAAAGAGATAAAATGTTTCTTATAGATACCTATTGAGACCTCAGATATTCATGTTGCATACATATTCGTACACTGATGTTGTATACACACCTGCTAGTGCATCCATTCATACCTGTATTTTAGATGCTAGGATGCTTGTGTGCATGCATACGATAGCCTTTGTAGGTGTTATTTATTACTCACGAGTTGGCAACTCACCCCCGTTGTGCCACAGTCTTTTGCAGGTCCGCTCCGTCAGTACAGTAGCGGCGGGCGCACTTGTTCTTTTGCCTCCTTTGCCTGGACTCGAGGTTTTGCTCTTAGGTGGGTTATGTTACTATTTTTGTACCACCTTGTATATTCTTTGTATCTAGTGCACTCCATCTACTGTATCTACCAGTATTGTTGTATATTGACTTAGAGATGAGACTGTGAGGTTTGTGGACTTTTATGCTGTATTTTGGGGTCGAGCTCACTTGAGTCGACATGCTATTTTTCTTATGCTTCATTATGATTATTTTGCATGCTGTCGTTTTATATTGCGTGGGATTTGTGACCGCCTTGTGGCGAAGAGCTAGCTCCCGCTTGGGGATGCCCTTTTTTTGTTGGATTCATATATATTTTTGTTGTACCCATTTTGGGGGCCAGTATTTACAAAGGAGACTCTGCCGAAATTTTCGGAAAAATTGGTATTGTTTTTAAAAAGGGTTTTACATGACTTATTTGATAAACTCGCTTTCAATTGATTGGGTTTTCTTCACTCTTTTGCTTAATTGGTTTTGTTTTCTGGGCTTTGGCTTACTTATTTTACGGACGTCTTTAGACGTTTCGTAAACTTAAGTGCCAGTCACGTTCCGTACCCTGCGGGTCGTGACAAAGTTGGTATCAGAGCGATAGGTTTTACCTTTGTGAGTGTAGGATGACCCTTGGTAGATGGAGTAAGTGACTTAAGCAGGGTAACGAAGCGTGCGTATGTCCGCGGCATACTTACGATACGGTACTCCGCCTAAGTGACTTTAGGATATACTTGCTTGAAAAATTCCTTCTTCAATTCCGTGTATCCTATGATCCGATTGCACTGTTCTTACTATCCGTTTTCCTGTAACAGCCACTATGCCGCCGAAGGCTACGAGGGCACAGAGGGCTGCCGCCAGAGACGAGATTCGAGCTGGCTCGTCCGAGACTAGGACTGAGCAGGGTGGTATGCCTACGCCGCAGGGACAGACCGATCCACCTTCCCCAGGCCGTATGGATAGGCTCGAGACTGGTATGCAGGAGTTGCGACAGATGATGGGAGGCATGCAGGAGCTACGTCAGATGGTAGGATCCCTAGTTGCAGCCAGTCGTACACCGAGGCCGGATGACGTACCTACTACATCACAGACGACCATGATACCTGCTCCTACTACTACCACCGTGACCATCCCGGTTTCACTACAGGATTTCATGAGGCTGAGACCTCCAGTATTCACCGGCACCGAGGCAGCGGAGGACCCACAGACGTTCCTTGACAGTTTAGCCAGGATATGCCGTTCGCTGAGATGTTCGGATGATCGATGGGTAGAGCTTGCGAGTTTCCGACTAGAGGGTCTCGCACAGACATGGTGGGAGTCAGTCTTGAGAGGTCGAGCTGCAGGTCTACCGCCTATGACTTGGGCCGAGTTTACAGCGGTCTTTCTAGCCCGTTTCCTTCCAGAGAGCGTTCGTGACGCCAGAGCTCGTAGCTTCGAGGCCTTAGTCAAGACACCTGGGATGACGGTGTCTGAGTATGACATCCAGTTTACACAGTTATCCCGATATGCTCAGTATTTGGTGGATACCGAGGAGAAGATGGTGAAGAGGTTCGTACAGGGACTTGATGCCCAGCTATATCTTGCCATTGGCGCCCAGCACTACGACACTTATTCAGCTGCTATGGATACGGCTTTGCGGATGGAGGCACGCATATCACGGACTTCGGCCGTTTCTGGGCCGAAGAGGATTCGCACCGATGTACCGTCTCAGAGGCAGCGCGCCAGATTCTTTCCGAGAGATAGGCCTGGCAGAGGATTTGGGCGGGGACAGTTATATGGTTCTTATCCCCAGGGGCAGCAGCCGTCGCCAGGGTGCTTTGGGTGCGGGAGTTTGCACCATCTTGTCAGAGACTGTCCGGCGAGACGACAGGGAGCAGCGACAGTTCCGCATGTGACCTTGCCACCATCACCACCCCCTCCACAGAGAGCCCTACTTCCTACCACAGGCGATGCTCCACGCCAGTTAGGTGCACCCAGAGGCCATGGACATGGCGGTCCTGTTCAGAGAGGACAAGGAGGCAGAGGCCGAGGTCGAGGTCAGCCCGCTATCGGTGGAGGACAGGCCCAAGTTTTTGCTTTGACACCGCAGGATGCGCAGGCATCCAATGCCGTTGTGACAGGTACCTTGCCAGTTTGTTCTTTCGACGCACGGGTATTATTCGACCCAGGTTCCACACATTCGTACGTCTCTACACACTTTGCACCGATGTTGGGCCGTGAGTCGTCGTCGTTAGATCATCCGCTTATTGTTGTTACTCCGGTAGGTGAGTCGTTTGTCGCTCGTTTTGTATTTCGTTTGTGTTCCGTTCGTATCGGGGAGAGGGATTCATCAGTTGATTTGATACTCCTCGATATGTTGGACTTTGATGTGCTTCTGGGCATGGACTGGCTGGCCACTTGTTATGCTTCGGTGGACTGCCGTGAGAAGGCAGTCAGATTTAGCTTTCCGGGAGAGCCAGTCCTTGTTATTCAGGGAGACCGCAGTGTCACCCTTCCCAGCTTAATTTCGTCTCTTCGCGCTGGTCAGCTCTTGCGGAAGGGATGTCAGGGATTCTTAGCATGTATTTGTGATACTCGAGCTACAGAGGTTCCGTTGGACCGGGTCCCGGTAGTTTGTGAGTTCCCTGATGTTTTCCCTGATGAGCTACCTGGGCTACCGCCTGAGCGCGATGTTGAGTTCTGCATTGGTTTGATTTCCGGCTCGGGGCCTATTTCTATACCGCCTTATCGGATGGCCCCGGCAAAGCTTCGAGAGCTGAAGGATCAGTTGCAGGATTTGTTAGATAAGGGGCTTATTCGACCGAGTGTTTCTCCGTGGGGTGCTCCGGTCCTGTTTGTCAAGAAGAAGGATGGAAGTTTGCGCTTATGTATCGACTACCGCCAGCTGAACAAAGTTACCGTTCGGAACAGATATCCGTTGCCGCGCATTGATGATCTGTTTGACCAGCTTCAGGGTGCGGGGTATTTTTCGAGGATCGACTTGCGATCAGGATACCATCAGCTACGAGTTCGACAGGAGGATATACCGAGGACAGCTTTCCGCACGCGCTACGGCCACTACGAGTTTTTGGTGATGTCGTTCGGACTCACCAACGCCCCAGCAGCATTTATGGATTTGATGAACCGTATATTCAGGCCGTATCTTGACTTGTTCATCATCGTGTTTATCGACGATATCTTGGTGTACTCCCGGAGCAGAGAGGAGCACAAGCAGCACTTGCGGATTACGTTACAGACTCTGAGGGAGCACCAGCTGTTCGCGAAGTTCTCCAAGTGTGCTTTCTGGCTGGACAGCGTCGGATTCTTGGGTCACGTGGTTACGAGAGATGGCATTTGTGTGGACCCGAAGAAGATTGAGGCTGTTCAGCAGTGGCCCCGACCTACATCGGTTACTGAGATCCGTAGTTTTCTAGGCTTGGCGGGCTACTACAGGCGTTTTGTTCAGGACTTCTCCCGTATAGCTGCACCGTTGACCGGTTTGACCTGGAAGGGAGTTCCTTTCGTCTGGACTGAGGAGTGCGAGCGCAGTTTTCAGCAGCTACGGACTTGTTTGACTACGGCGCCGGTATTATCTTTGCCTTCGGGATCAGGCGGATTTGTTGTCTACTGTGATGCTTCGCGAGTGGGATTAGGATGCGTATTGATGCAGCATGGCCGGATGATCGCTTATGCTTCTCGGCAGTTGAAGAAGCATGAACAGAACTACCCCACTCATGATTTGGAGATGGCTGCAGTGGTCTTTGCCCTGAAGATTTGGCGACATTACCTGTATGGCGAGTCGTGTCAGATATTCACCGATCACAAGAGCTTAAAGTACATATTTCAGCAGCGAGACCTGAACCTCAGACAGCGTCGTTGGATGGAGTTGGTGAAAGACTACGACTGCGAGATCTTATATCACCCAGGCAAGGCGAATGTGGTGGCAGATGCGTTGAGTAGGAGGCCCAGGGGTAGTCTATCCTTTTTGCGCGCAGTGCAGAGGCAGTCGTCAGCAGATTGGCAGATGTTATGCGACAGCCGAGTTGAGTTCGAGTTCACTCAGACAGGGGGACAGCTCGCGCATGTTCGTGCACGCCCACAGTTGCTTGACCGTATATATGAGGCACAGCGCAGTGACGACCGTTGCTCAGAGATCATGGCACAGATGGGACAGGGCAGATTTTCCGAGTTCGTGATTGACGATCAGGGGATTTTACGATATGGATCTAGACTGTGCGTACCAGATGCTGATGGATTGCGGCGCGACATTCTTGAGGAGGCACACCGATCAGTGTATAGTGTCCACCCCGGTTCCACCAAGATGTACCATGATATGAGAGAGACCTACTGGTGGGACGGGATGAAGAGGGACATTGCGGAGTTCGTTTCGAGATGCCTGACTTGTCAGCAAGTCAAGGCCGAGCACCAGAGGCCCGCAGGAGAGCTACAGCCGTTACCCATTCCAGAGTGGAAATAGGAGCAGATTTCGATGGATTTCGTTGTGGGTCTACCCAGGACCAGTCGAGGGTACGACTCCATCTGGGTGATCGTGGATAGATTGACGAAAGCGGCTCACTTCCTACCAGTGAAGACCACTTTCAGTTTCGCTCAGTATGCTCAGCTCTACATCGACGAGATCGTGCGGTTGCATGGCGTACCGACTTGTATCGTGTCAGATCGAGGCACCCAGTTCACCAGCCGACTTTGGCAGAGACTTCAGGAGGCTTTGGGCACTCGTTTGAGCTTCAGCACAGCGTTTCACCCGCAGACAGACGGACAGTCAGAGCGGACCATTCAGACTCTCGAGGACATGCTCAGAGCGTGCGTTTTAGACTTTGGTGGTAGCTGGGATCGTCATTTACCTCTAGTGGAGTTCTCCTACAACAACAGCTTCCAGGATACTATTCAGATGGCACCTTTCGAGGTATTGTATGGGAGGAGATGCAGATCGCCCGTTTGTTGGACAGAGCTCAGCGAGAGCAGCATTTTGGGGCCGCAGCTTGTTGAGGAGACGACAGCGAAGATACAGTTGATCCGAGACTGGATGAGAGCGGCTCAGAGCAGGCAGAAATCCTATGCAGACAGGCGCCGTCCCAGATTAGAGTTCGCAGTTGGCGACCATGTTTTTCTGAAAGTCTCTCCGATGAAGGGCGTGATGCGTTTTGGGCGAAAGGGGAAGCTTAGCCCTAGATTCGTAGGTCCCTTCGAGATCCTCGAGCGTGTCGGCGCAGTTGCATATCGTTTGGCCCTTCCACCCAGCTTTCCCGATGTTCACCCCGTCTTCCATGTTTCGATGCTCCGCAAGTACCTTCACGACCCTTCGCATGCGATTCAGCACCCGACAGTCCAGCTAGAGCGCGACCTTTCTTTTGCAGAGCAGCCGGTGGCCATCCTGGATCGGCAGGTGAAGAAGTTGAGGTCGAAGATTATACCAACCGTCAAGGTCCTTTGGCGTAGCCCGAGCAGCGAGGAGGTTACCTGGGAGACCGAGGGCGAGATGAGGAAGAAATATCCCCATCTCTTCGAAGGTACGCGTAGCTATATTTTAAATTCGGGAACCGAATTTCTTTAAGGGGGGAAGATTGTAGCGTCTTGAAAAGTCGTTTTGGTGTTTTCCTGAAAATCGGTGAAAATTCGGTATTTTTCCGAAAACCGTCTTTCTCGTTATTTTGCAGTTTAGGGCTAATTATACTTAAAATGGATAGGTAATTACTTGTTTTTAGTAGCTAATGAGTTACTTATGAAATTTTGGTCATTTAAAAAAAATTTCCTATTTTTCAATTTTTTAATATTATTTAAGCCGGTAAGAAAATACATTAAATTAGCGATAAATACAAATTTTTCCGGGCTAATTTTAATCTTTAAAATTATGATAATTAAAATCTAGTGGTAACATAAATTTTTAGTATTTTATTTTGAATTTTTACTAATTTTTATGATAGGAAACGAATTTATTGAATTTTAAGCTAAAACTTGCAATTTTGGACTTGTGGGGGGTCTTTTTGCATAAAACCTCTTTGTATCCACTCCCACTCACCCCCACTCCCCTAGGCCGGCCCCACCACTGCTGCAGCAGCCCCCATCCCTCTCTTTTTGACTTTTAAATCATGTTAATGAATTGTTTGGAGTAGGATTTAAATATAGTAATTTGCATGTGGGTTTTTAGTGAGATGTGAGAGCTTTGACCTTGGAAAATTCCACATAACTCTCCCCCACTCCTCCCCTTACCTCTCCTGGCCGAGACCTGCACCCTCCCCCATTTCCATTATTTTCCTTCTCTTTCTCTCTCATTTTCTTCAAAAATTTGCAACAAAATTCAATAAAAATCAACAAATCATTCACTTTTTCAACACAAAACCTTATTCCCTCTCTTCTCAAACCCAAATTGGTTCAAATCTTGGAGAAAGATGGTATCTTGGGAGGTTTTAGCAACTTAGGGATTGATCTTTTGAGGTATAATTTCTAAATCAAATGGTTAAATTGTAGTTTAAAGTGTGCTAATTGAACTTTGAAAATTGTTTTAGAGTTAATTTTAGTGTTAATTGCATACTAGTTTTTTTAAAGTGAATGGTTTGAATTGAATTAGGGTTTAGAAACCATTATTTAGTTGATTAAATCTAATTGTTATCTAGTTGTTTTGCTAACCTAATTTAGTAGGTTAACTTGCTAATTGAGTTATAAATTAGTGTTAATTTAAGGTTTTCATATATAGTTTGGATTAAGATTTGCTAGGTTATATAATTCAAGTAATGGTTGTTTATGGAAAATAGGTTTTGAATCTTTGCTAATGTGTTGTAATTATAGTGTTGTAGATTGCTTGTTATGTGGTCTTCAAATTATGCTAATTTAGTTAATTTTAATGTGTGAAATTAGTTTGTAATTGTTGTTTTATGAAAATCAAGAAAGGGGTTTGTGTATGGAAATGGGTTGTGAGGCATGATAAATGAGTTGAATTTATGTGATTGTGGCTAACTAGTTGTGTGGTTGGATATTGTGTTGGATTGTGATAACCGTATCGCTAAGTTTCGATATTTGCACCAAATTGCTAGTTTTGTGCTTACTAGGTTTTTGTTAAAATTATCTGGTGAATTATTTGTGATACCTTGGGGATGTTTTTAGCATCTCCTATGACGTTTAGGATGCGTGAGTGCGGATTTTTGGGTAGTCGGGTTTTAGTTTTGCCGGGCGACCAAATCGGCGTTTTTTGGCAGTTTTTGCGATTTTCGCGTGTGTTCCGCGCACCCTGCGCCCGTTGTACCTAGCTAGTGAACTTTAGTAGTTTCGTGGGTTTTGCGTCGTTCTTGATAAGTAACCTTATGTTGGTATTGATGTAAATTCCAGGTTCGGTCGCGGAGACGTCAGACGCGGCGCGAAAGGGAAAAGCGGTGATTGGACACAGCTAGCCAGGGATTCCGGTGAGTAGATGTAACATCTACGGGGGACTATCGTTGGATGGCGCAAGCCGCCCGATAGTTTTAGTAACTTACAAGATTCTTAGTGATGTTAGTAATTAGGGGTGAAATACTTATTTGATTATTTGCTGCATCCATGCATTATATTGACATACCTATACGAAACTAATTTATAGGACACCTGCACCATTGCCAGGGTTTTTATATGCAGCACGAGCACTATTCATGCTTACACACACACCCTGGTAATTGCCATGCCACCACACTAGATAACCTTTAAATCTAAACCTTTTACTAAATGATACTTAAACTTGTGCTGTTGCCTTTAATTCCTTAAAATGAAACCGTAGGATTGCTATTCATGTGCATGTACTTCATCATATTAATTGTTCATGCCTAATCTATTAATCACACATCGCAACTTGATTATTGATACCATATGCATTCATTATCATTGATATATGCACTTATGAGGATTTCTTGAGATTTTATGATATTTCTGGATTTCGGGGGAAAGCCGCAAAATTTCTAAACTTATTATATTTTTAAAATATGTAAATTGCGGTTTTCTAGTGATGTAAGTGTCGTCCACCATGAGTTTGCTGTGGTTTTGGAAATCCGTGTCGAGGAGTGGAGGAACCGGCACGGGTACATGGTGGGCCCGGTAAGGTACCCCGGGGCAAGAGGAATGTGGTGTTGACGTTGAGCCTGGCAGGGGACGGATTACCTACCGGTGACTGTTTGGGACGGCGGATATCCAGAGGATACTGACCGTGGCCGCTAGATGATGAGATATTGATATTTGAGATGGGTCAGCCGGACGGCTGAGGCCAGAGACACTATGACATGGATTTATGAGATTTGAGACAGCTTTTAGGTGTCGTTGCTGGACACCGGTTCTCGTCGATTCCTTGAGTATTATGCTGGCATTCTAAAAGAGTTTCAAAAACAAAAAGAGATAAAATGTTTCTTATAGATACCTATTGAGACCTCAGATATTCATGTTGCATACATATTCGTACACTGATGTTGTATACACACCTGCTAGTGCATCCATTCATACCTGTATTTTAGATGCTAGGATGCTTGTGTGCATGCATACGATAGCCTTTGTAGGTGTTATTTATTACTCACGAGTTGGCAACTCACCCCCGTTGTGCCACAGTCTTTTGCAGGTCCGCTCCGTCAGTACAGTAGCGGCGGGCGCACTTGTTCTTTTGCCTCCTTTGCCTGAACTCGAGGTTTTGCTCTTAGGTGGGTTATGTTACTATTTTTGTACCACCTTGTATATTCTTTGTATCTAGTGCACTCCATCTACTGTATCTACCAGTATTGTTGTATATTGACTTAGAGATGAGACTGTGAGGTTTGTGGACTTTTATGCTGTATTTTGGGGTCGAGCTCACTTGAGTCGACATGCTGTTTTTCTTATGCTTCATTATGATTATTTTGCATGCTGTCGCTTTATATTGCGTGGGATTTGTGACCGCCTTGTGGCGAAGAGCTAGCTCCCGCTTGGGGATGCCCTTTTTTTGTTGGATTCATATATATTTTTGTTGTACCCATTTTGGGGGCCAGTATTTACAAAGGAGACTCTGCCGAAATTTTCGGAAAAATTGGTATTGTTTTTAAAAAGGGTTTTACATGACTTATTTGATAAACTCGCTTTCAATTGATTGGGTTTTCTTCACTCTTTTGCTTAATTGGTTTTGTTTTCTGGACTTTGGCTTATTTATTTTACGGACGTCTTTAGACGTTTCGTAAACTTAAGTGCCAGTCACGTTCCGTACCCTGCGGGTCGTGACATATACACTAACAGTATTGGTTTTCCGAACTCGATTTTAATAGCATTTCGATATGTGTTGATATTGTAGATACCTTCACATGGATTCTGAGACGATGGAGCATGGCGTCATCGACTTCGGCGAGTAAGGATCAAGGTGAGTAGATCTATATCTATGGGGGAAGTCGGGTGGATGGTGTATAGCACCCACGCAAGTTTTGATGGAAACCGATTTATAGAATACGGTTAAGGAACCCTAGACTAGAAAACTATAGGATATGGCTAGAGAAATCATATTAGAAAGTTAGGAATAGGGTTAAGGAATTAGCAGGAGATAAGATATACCATGACTTAAAAGTATAGCTTAGGGATTAGGTGACATGATATGATAGATATAGATAAGTAGTTATAAAGAGAACCAATAGGAGATTATAGTGGCTTAACATGAGGTTGATAATACACAACTTTAGATTGATAAGATGACTTGATGATATGTTGGTATACGGATGCGGGTTGATATGAGATGATTGATACCTTACCGGTCCCATGATCCGAGATTGAGGCGGACGTGACCTAAGAGATAGGTATATATATATATATATATATATAGATAATGTTGTGAATCTTGAATGATGAGCCGTACGAGACGTGAGGTGCGTACCCTCCTTGTCACATAGGTTGTTAGGATCCTAAATTGTTTTATGACGTCGTACGATGAGTTACCGTACGTGATGAGTTGATTGATGATTGATCCATACTCTTGACTAGAGGAGGCCGATTGATAGATTCACCGACTCGGTCATGTTAGATACGTATACCTTATACCTTTTAGCTGCCGATTTACTTTATGCCACGTTCATGTCATTACTATTGCATTTCATATACCTATGCTAGTACACCTGCACCATTATCGATGATACGTATGTCACACTTACACAGATTGGCCGGCTCACACACTTCATCATCGATAATTGCCATGTCACTACACAGTAGAATTGCTGCATCATGATATGATTCTTTGCATAATTTACTTGCTATAGTTACATATAGACCTTTATACGATGTTGCATTTGACCTTGGAGGAATTGGGAACCGTAGGATATATTTTAAAACTGGATTCATTTTAAAGAGCAGGTTTCCCTTGATATATGCATAGTACTGTTCCATGTTGCATGGTTTACTGATATGCTTACATTTTGTTATATGTCGCATACATCATGCTTTATGATTTTACGCATTAAGATATGCTGCTTTCATGAGATTTCTGGATTTGAGAACCGTGGTTATTTCAAAGGAAAGTATGTATTGTTTTAAAAACCCGGTTTCTCCTGATATGATATTTAAGTGCGTCCACCATGTGTTTTCTCGGTTCTGAGATTGGCATGTTACACCCGATTCGAGGAGGAAAAGGAACCGTCTGTGGGTGCATGGTGGACCCGGTGAGGTACCCCGGGGTAAGATGGTCGCAGATGATGGCGTTGAGCCTTGCAGGGGAGCACTACCTACCGGTGATAGTATTTGGACTCGGCGGTTTATCCGGAGGATACCGACCGGAGTAGAGAGATGGACATGAGGGCCGATCTGAGGATGCGGCACCTGAGATATGAGGATTTACGTGTCGATGCTGTACACGGGTTTCATGATATTTCGAGTGTCGGTGTTGGACACTCAGGTTACATGTTTTGGTGTGTCACTGATGGACACACACATTCTTGATATCCTCATATATTTACATGCATATGCTATTACGATGTTTCGAGTGGACGAGATCTACATGTATATTGGCATTGATTATATTATTGGATGATATCCACTTGCATGCTTGCATTTATTTATTGTTGGCACATATTTGTTAGTTATATGTATGCCCTAGAGGCCATTACTGTACATTGGATGTATATTGTAGTGGATGCTGGGACATATATAGGTAGGACTTTCTTGCTCGACATGATAGTACGCTATCTGGTTGCACTTTATCTTAACATGTATACTTTCTGTCTCTCTGATTACATGTTGATAAAGCCCTTAGGATGTGTACTCGACTTCCAGGACTATGATGTAGATCATACTAGTGGGGCCTGGGTAGTCCATGAGTACATCCTTGAAATGTTCCTAGTCGAGGGAATATCGAGACGGGGCATCGATATTTCAGAGTAGACTAGCGCATATCTTCTCGACCCATGCGATGGGCGATGGATGATCCCATATCCATTGGTGTTTGACATCGAAGATGGTATGCGGGTGCTCAGTGGAGACTGGGTACACTGAACGGACTCGCCGAGAACTCCCAGATGGTATTATACCTCACGTCAGATGGCAGTTCTCTGGTGACACTGGTACAGCTTAGTCTGTTGACCCGAGATCGTCATAGAGTCTTGTGTGTCTCCCACTGTGCTTTGATTTCCACCCTACCACGGCTCTACTGAGTCATGCAAACAGGTGGTTTTTGGGCACAGTCCCGATTCACATGGAGGCAATGAGCGATAGGAGGGGATTCGTCTCTCCCGGTATTGGGGGTTGATGTTGTGCTATGCTCGACTGGCCATAACAGGAAATCCCTGGCCAGGGTTGCAGTGATATACTGGTAAGAGTTATCAGTAGTTTCACGAATGTTATGGACCTCAAGTCGGCATGACTTATCGAGCTATTGGGGTCTGACGTTTACCACCCCTAGGCGAGATATGCGACATATCAGACGAACAGACCGGACTGTACGGTAAGTGTTACTGGTTGGATTCACAGGAGTGTGAGCGGGCTTGCTCGTCGATCTTCTGATCGCTCAATACCCGGGTGGCCGTTACGTTTAGCAGACCGCTTGCGGCTTGTGGGTGCTTGATATGATCATCATCCGCTACCGGCGTATTGACGAGTCTTTAGAGTCCTACACAGAGGTTTCCTGGCTCAAGCGAAACGAAATAGGAGCGCATATGAGATATGTGCGGGACCGAGAATAATACGTGTATGTGATACCGTATTCCATTCTCACGACGAATGTGTCGAATGGTTGTATGCGATATAACCTAGTTATCGAATCAAGGATTGATTCGATAAGCCGATACATTGGATACTAGCCGGTTATATGCGACATGACCGGATCATTGAATCAAGTGTTGATTTAATGATTTAATGTATAATTATATATTTGATATATTACTTTGCATTAACTAGTATTGGTTCACTTTAAATGGATTTACTCACTTGTATTGCACATTGTATATGTGATATATTTTTGTGCACATGATTGTATCATGTTTGATGATACATTCTTTCTTGGTTTTGTGTAAAGTATTGAACCATGGTTAGTTAGTGGTTAGGGTATCATTTCATTTGCTTATTCATTTATCTTTTTATTTATTTCATTTGAAAAGAAAAAGAGAAATGAATGGTGGCTATATTTGTTTTTAGTTGAAGATTCATGAAGCATTGACTTAGTCGCCATTCTTGTCTCATGCCTAACCCTAACCACTCATCTAACCTAAGTTAAGTCTCTACACTAAACCATGGTTGAAGATATGATAAGTATTGTATTTTCTTTTCTATTTTAATTGAACTTATCATATCTTTTCTTCTTCTTCTTCATCTTGAGCAAGAAAGAGAAAGCTTGACCATCAATGGTGATTGATGGAAAAGTGTGAGAAATCCAAATATAAAGTCTACCCACTTCCTATTTCTTCATCCTCTACCTCTTGCCAAGTTGTATAGGGTGTTCACTTCACAAGTTTGCAAAGCTTGGTGAAGTTGGAGCTTGTTCTTGTGATGCTTCGACGTAGATCATCTTCGGCATCGAACCGACGATCAAGCCCGCCCATTCTTCGATGATGCCAATGCTAGAGTCGTGAGTTCGATTTGGACAGCGGAGGGAGATCATCGTGGAGCTCACGAAGTGGTGGACCGGATCTACAAAGGTTGTAGCCCCTTCCCTATTTCTATATTTCCGTATACTTGCTTGCTTTGCCTAAATATCTAGTTAACGATCCGTTCTAGGTTTTCTCGGCACCGTAATTTTTAGAAATTTGCATGTTTGATCACTTGTAAGACTCCATTAGAGTGCCTAGGAACCCTACAGTGGTATCAGAGCCTAGCTAGAGCCTTAGGCGAAGTCCCGACGGAATCAGAAGTCCGAACGACCCGAAAACCCAACCCTATATATGCTCTCTGTACAATTTTTAATTTCGGGGATTTTTCCACATTAAAAATATTCAGAAAAATCAGCAGGAAGATCTAAGACATACTGTAAAATTCGTGGTCTTGATTCCATAAAGGGGGCGCGGATCCGCGGACTTACAGAAGGCTCATGCGGCGGATCCGCGGCCCTTTTGTCGTTTTGTGCATCCTATTTTGCACAGTAACTCTTAGTTGTCTGTGCTGGTTTTCCTGTGGATTTTTAATAATTTTTCCAGAGTTGCATTTTCTGGGTTGTATTGGGAACTCGGTGTATCGGTCGGATTGTCTAATTTTATCGGTGTGTTTTTCCGGATAAATCTTAGAATATGTTAAAAAGTTCGACCGGATATAAATACCCACTTTTTCCCCTGCCGGGAAATTTCCAATTGTTGGATTTTTCCGTAGTTTAACGACGTTCTAAGTAGTGCAAGTAACGCGATGGACCCTCTAGAAGACAACAAACCTTAACTCGATTATGTGACCGTCTTGAACTGCCCTTTGAACCTTCGGGTTTGGGGAAGTACGGCGTGCCACATGTGAGGCGTTGGCTTGACCCTTCTACGGCTGGACCGTTGGTACTGAGGCACGAACTGAATGTTGTTAGACTTATTTCATGTGTTGAGCTGTATCGGGAAAACTTGGGTGTTCGATTGTTCGATCGAAAAGTTTAGAATTTTCTATTTATCCGGAATGTGATACAATAATTGGAATTCGCAAATAGTTATGAGATAACGGAATGAATATTATAAACGTAGTAGTTTAGTCTCACTTGATCGGTTGCCACGGAGTTTTGATGTGATCAAAAGTCCGTCGCAATCACGTAGCGTACGTGGATACTCGCCGGGTAAACTTAATAGACAGCCTCACTCCATAGCCCCGACCAAGTGACTGTAGGAGAACCCCGTAGCCGAAAGCATCCGGTCGGGTGCTCGCGGCAGCGGTGTTCCGCCTTGGTGCACTTCGTCGACGGTATCGGGGGTGCGGCCGCCTGCTAAAGTTTGCAACGAGCATTCGATCAGAATGTCGGGAATCCTGTTGAATTGCCCGACTCGATATTGAAAAGAGTTTTCGATAATGAGACTAAAATGCGGGATTTATAATTGTTAGGCATGCGATGTCTAAGGAATTCATTTGGTCAGGCATGCGATGTCTGAGGTGGTTGCGGATTCCAACTGTTGTAGTTTTTCACTTTCTTTTCTGTGACCGTAAGTGTAATATGTGATGTCGCCGGTTTCGTTGCTATATGTCAACGACAATTGGGATGCGTATATTTACTTACGTTGATGACATGTGATGTTATGTGTTGCTGGATATGTTATATTGGATCGTCGTGTTTGAATAGCCGGGGGTTTTTATGTGAGATGAGTGTTTTTTCATTTTCATTCATGTAAAAACTTGTATGTAATATTCTTTTATTGGGGCACCTCCAGGTTGCGGATGTTGTCACCACTTGTATATTATTTACTTTTCTGCACTAGGATAGACCCAAGGAGGGGAGCACAAGTAACCGGGTTATGGGGTCCAGTGGGAAACCATCTCGAGGAGTCGAGTCCGGGTCTCCTAACCCTAGAATTGGTAGGGTTGCTTGCCGCTCTCGTAGGGGTCTTGGGGTGTGGGATTGGCTATTCATCACGACCGTGGAATCCGTGTTTTATACTGGCTCGTATTGAAAACACGGACGTCCTAGTATATCCAATATTTCATATGTTTCTTCTGCTGTGATTTATCTGTGATCATGTGATGTTCTGTGACAGGTATTATATATAGTATATATGATATATTATATAGACGTTGCTTATGTTTTACACCCGCGCTAGCCCTGCCTCGCTCTGGCGTTAGTTACCTAACCTAACGGTGCAGACGGGACATCGAGGCGAATGCGGATGGCATAAGCGTACGTTATATTTATCTGTGATGATTAGGTGGACTTAAATGATGGGATATTCATTAATGAGATTAATGAAAGAAAATAAACCTAATTGATGTTGTGGAATCGAATTTCAAAATAAAAACAGGTAGCTACAGTTCTTGCTTTGCATCGCGGTGTTCATTATAGAACATCCTGCACCTTATTCGATGAGGAAAGGACCGAGATCCCTTCACCGGGAGTGACTCCTTTAGCAATAACTGGCAGATGCTACAACCCTCGGTTTGTCTTTGATCGTTTCTATAGTTTCCGCTTTGCACAGTGATATATATGATATATCCCGCACCTCATTCGACTAGGAAAGGGCCGACGATCCTTTCACCGGGAGTGACCCCTTTAGCAAAACTAGAAAAGCCTCAAAAACATTCCATTTAAAAACCATTTGATTCCGCAACGAGATCAAGTTCAAAGCGTTAAAGGTTTTCACAAAAACCAGCAGCAACCCTCCGTCATTTTAGGAAGTAGAGTACTTAGTATTCGTGCTGTGTTTGTTGACCATAGTCAAGGCACAGTGTACGGTAGCTAAGTGATGTCTTCCTACACCGCATATGATGCGATTAGTTAGGACAGTCGCGTGACTTTGTTGACCTTAGTTAAGGGTCATGTGGGTGGGTCTAATTAATCACGAAATGACGGGTAGAACTTGACTAGTACTTATGATTTGTTGACCATAGTTAAGGTCATAGGTGCTAGGGGTAAAAACCTTTATCGGGAGTTTCAAGTGTTGAAATTTGCAATGAGATTGCATACCTTCTATATGATAGTTGGATCCCGATACCCACTGCGAGTAATTGTTACTCCTGGGAGAGTTTTGCACTTTGCAATTAGCCGATCAAGTAGGTGTCTAGAAAGGTGTCAGCGGGGTTACGCCTCTGGGAAAACGAGGTTTACATTAATTAGGTCCGTGCGAAAGCACGAGGAACCTCCCTCAAAGTACCGACACTGGCCTGGCTGAAAGATTGGCTAACTTGTAGAGTGTAATTAATCCCGGCTAGTCTTTCCTTTTAAGGTTTGAAGGAAGATTTGATAAAAACAGTGGGAGCCATCCTGATTAGATAAAATATATAACCAATCTGATCTTGCAAGAGCGCACGCAGAGTGTTTTCTTCTCTCTCTCCTGGTAGCGACCATGTCACGCCTTAATCAAGATAATAATATGGATGTATTGACCGAACCCGCTTGTTATACTGGGCTGGGGAACGTTGATCCCGCTCCAACTTATAATTGTTATAAGACAGAGCAGGAAATTGGGGAATACCAGAATTCCTATGCCGCCCAAACGAAGAAAGTGCATATGATGCATCTCCTTCGGGTGTGTTCATTATAAAGAACTGTTTCTCAGTATCCTCTGCATCCTGGGTATATGATACCGGATCAGGATCCCAGATATGTAATCTGTTACATAGGGCTACAAAAAGGTACAAAAACTGAGAACGGGTGATAAGTTTCATGAGACAGAAACCGGGGCAAGTGTTGCAGCCAAGTCTGTTGGTCACTGTCACCCTGTATTACGAATACATTGATTCTGAACAAATGCTATTAGATACCGAACCTGATATACAAAATCATATCAGTCTCTTTATTAGTAAAGAAATGATATAATTTTGAACATTTCCTATATCAAAGTTGATCGGTTCAGGCACGTCATCTAAAAGCATTGACGTTCTAAATCAAACTACAGTTCCTTGTATACTGAACACACACAAGAGGAAGAGTTCAGAAATGAACGAATCATTCTTGAGGCATTGTAGACTAGGTCATATCAATGCGACCCGACTGGCTGAAGTTACATTTTAGATGCATATTTAAATCAGTTTAAATTTACATCTTGTGAAACTTGCCAGTCATGTCACAAAGATATAATGACACCAGCTCTGCTTACTGGAAGCCGAGAAAGAGTTAATGAACTCTTGGGACTGATACATGATGATGTATGTAAAGTCTCCTGTCTACACATGCCAGGACTGGTTCTTTATACTTCATTATATTCTCTGATAATCTCTCAAGATTCAGTCATATATTCCTGTTGAAACATAAGTCCGAACCTTTTGAGATATTCACAGAATATAAATTAGAAGTAGAGAACCAAAATACGGGTATAAGTATTATGTCCTATGATAAGATCAGGGAGGAGAATACTTGTGCATAGAATTCCTGGACTATTCTAAAGGAGAATGAGATTTTCTCTCAGTGTTACTCCTCTGAATACACCACAGCACAACGGTGTATCAGGACGGAGCAATTGCACAATATTAGATATGGTGTGCTCTATGATGAGTATTACTGAGTTACCTATTTCCTTTTGGGGTTATGCACTTGAGAAGCTGCATACCTATTGAATTAGGTTTGAATCAAATCACTGCCTACCACTCCATATAAGATATGGTATGGGAAGAACCCATCTCTTAAGCGAGTTAAGATTTGGGGTTGTCCGGCCTATGCTTAAAGCAAAATCCGGACAAGATCGAGGCAGGATCAGTTCTGTAGAACTGGAAAGGTTCCAGCTATACAAAACTGCAGTTGATGATTTGACAGAACCATAAGATTCTATAGTTCCCGACGAACCTCAGCCTCTCCGCCGATCTAGTAGGGTTCCTCATCCGCCTGAGAGATACCTCGGTTTCTCGATGACAGTGGGAGCAAGGATTGCATCATGAAATGATGACCCAACTAGTTTCGAGCAGGCCATCGAGAGTAGGGACTCTGTAAGAATGGCTGGATGCTTAGCGATCTGAGATGGAATCCATGTACACCAGCAAAGTATAGACTTTAGCTGCTATATCTGAAGGGTTAAATCCCCATCAGGAGCAAGTATATCTTGAGAAGATTACTTGGTTTAGATGGAAAAGTTGAGACTTTCAAAGCTAGACTTGTTAAAGGTTTTCGTCATCGACCAGGCATGGATAATGATGAAACCTTTTTCCAGTAGCTATGCTTAAGTCTGTCCAGATCCTACTTACCACGGCTACATACCATGACTACGATATCTGGCGGTTGGGTGCCATGACTGCTTTTCTAAATACTGATTTAGAAGAGAACGTCTATAAGAACACAGCCAGAGGTCTTCGTAAATAGTGGGAGCAGCGGAAACGTGTGCAAGTTGCTTTACATAATGAAGCAGGCATCGCGGAGTTGGAACGTCTGTTTTGATGTGATAGTCAAAGTGTTTGACTTCATCAAAATGGTAGACGAACCTTGTATATACAAAAGGGTAGTAGAGAGTAAGGTGGTCATCTTCGTATTGTACGTAGACAACATACTCTTGATAGGAAAAGAGTTTCCTATACTACGATCGGTCAATCTCCTATTATCACTAGGATTCCCCAAATAGGATCAAAGTGATACCTCCTAAATCCTGAGTTTTCATCTATGAGATAGATGTAATTGGATGTTAGGATTCTCACTAGATGTAGTGAGATGGTATCAATCGATCCTGAGGAGAATCACTGGAAGTGTTCCAGGGTGATAAAGACGACTGAATGTCAGTCACAGGCACTGTCTTTACCCTCAGTAAAGGAACGGTATGTTGGAAGAGTTCCAAGCTCGATACCGTGGCAAACTAGACGATAAAGGCTGGTAACATCGCTATTAAAGATACTACCAAAGAGGAAGTTTGGGTGTATATTGGTTCATAAGATGAACTAGGTTCCTGCCATTGTATGACAATGGAAGTGTGGCTTTGGCCCTTGGAACCCTGGTCCCATCAGTGACCCAGACATATTCTGAGGCAGCATCACCTGATCATGGAAATAGTTGATCTCCAGGTTGATCGAGGTTAGGAGAGTAGACTCAGAGGACAACACGGCGGATCCACTCACGAAGGCCTTTTTCCCAGAGAGAGACTCATATGGGATGGTTGAGTATTAGATACTGCGACCACTGCTACAGATGGCCCTAGTGCAAGTGGGAGATTGTTAGTTATATGTATGCCCTAGAGGCCATTACTGTACATTGGATGTATATTGTAGTGGATGATGGGACATATATAGGTAGGACTTTCTTGCTCGACATGATAGTACGCAATCTGGTTGCACTTTATCTTAACATGTATACTTTCTGTCTCTCTGATTACATGTTGATAAAGCCCTTAGGATGTGTACTCGACTTCCAGGACTATGATGTAGATCATACTAGTGGGGCCTGGGTAGTCCATGAGTACATCCTTGAAATGTTCCTAGTCGAGGGAATATCGAGACGGGGCATCGATATTCCAGAGTAGACTAGCGCATATCTTCTCGACCCATGCGATGGGCGATGGATGATCCCATATCCATTGGTGTTTGACATCGAAGATGGTATGCGGGTGCTCAGTGGAGACTGGGTACACTGAACGGACTCGCCGAGAACTCCCAGATGGTATTATACCTCACGTCAGATGGCAGTTCTCTGGTGACACTGGTACAGCTTAGTCTGTTGACCCGAGATCGTCATAGAGTCTTGTGTGTCTCCCACTGTGCTTTGATTTCCACCCTACCACGGCTCTACTGAGTCGTGCAAACAGGTGGTTTTTGGGCACAGTCCCGATTCACATGGAGGCAATGAGCGATAGGAGGGGATTCGTCTCTCCCGGTATTGGGGGTTGATGTTGTGCTATGCTTGACTGGCCATAACAGGAAATCCCTGGCCAGGGTTGCAGTGATATACTGGTAAGAGTTATCAGTAGTTTCACGAATGTTATGGACCTCAAGTCGGCATGACTTATCGAGCTATTGGGGTCTGACGTTTACCACCCCTAGGCGAGATATGCGACATATCAGACGAACAGACCGGACTGTACGGTAAGTGTTAATGGTTGGATTCACAGGAGTGTGAGCGGGCTTGCTCGTCGATCTTCTGATCGCTCAATACCCGGGTGGCCGTTACGTTTAGCAGACCGCTTGCGGCTTGTGGGTGCTTGATATGATCATCATCCGCTACCGGCGTATTGACGAGTCTTTAGAGTCCTACACAGAGGTTTCCTGGCTCAAGCGAAACGAAATAGGAGCGCATATGAGATATGTGTGGGACCGAGAATAATGCGTGTATGTGATACCGTATTCCATTCTCGCGACGAATGTGTCGAATGGTTGTATGCGATATAACCTAGTTATCGAATCAAGGATTGATTCGATAAGCCGATACATTGGATACTAGCCGGTTATATGCGACATGACCGGATCATTGAATCAAGTGTTGATTTAATGATTTAATGTATAATTATATATTTGATATATTACTTTGCATTAACTAGTATTGGTTCACTTTAAATGGATTTACTCACTTGTATTGCACATTGTATATGTGATATATTTTTGTGCACATGATTGTATCATGTTTGATGATACATTCTTTCTTGGTTTTGTGTAAAGTATTGAACCATGGTTAGTTAGTGGTTAGGGTATCATTTCATTTGCTTATTCATTTATCTTTTTATTTATTTCATTTGAAAAGAAAAAGAGAAATGAATGGTGGCTATATTTGTTTTTAGTTGAAGATTCATGAAGCATTGACTTAGTCGCCATTCTTGTCTCATGCCTAACCCTAACCACTCATCTAACCTAAGTTAAGTCTCTACACTAAACCATGGTTGAAGATATGATAAGTATTGTATTTTCTTTTCTATTTTAATTGAACTTATCATATCTTTTCTTCTTCTTCTTCATCTTGAGCAAGAAAGAGAAAGCTTGACCATCAATGGTGATTGATGGAAAAGTGTGAGAAATCCAAATATAAAGTCTACCCACTTCCTATTTCTTCATCCTCTACCTCTTGCCAAGTTGTATAGGGTGTTCACTTCACAAGTTTGCAAAGCTTGGTGAAGTTGGAGCTTGTTCTTGTGATGCTTCGACGTAGATCATCTTCGGCATCGAACCGACGATCAAGCCCGCCCATTCTTCGATGATGCCAATGCTAGAGTCGTGAGTTCGATTTGGACAGCGGAGGGAGATCATCATGGAGCTCACGAAGTGGTGGACCGGATCTACAAAGGTTGTAGCCCCTTCCCTATTTCTATATTTCCGTATACTTGCTTGCTTTGCCTAAATATCTAGTTAACGATCCGTTCTAGGTTTTCTCGGCACCGTAATTTTTAGAAATTTGCATGTTTGATCACTTGTAAGACTCCATTAGAGTGCCTAGGAACCCTACAATATTTACACATACGGTCACCCTAGATATCATAGTATTATCTTTATGATATAGTTGACCTAGGAAGTCGTTATTTTATTCGATTTCTACCTGATGATGTTTTCTGCTCACGAGTTGGCAACTCACCCCTGTTATGCCACGGTTCTTGCAGGTTGACCGCATGGATCGGTAGCGGCATCGTTGGCACACAGTTTGCATTCGGGTGACTTGCTTGGGTAGGTTGTACATGTTGGATCGTACCACTTTTTGTATTTATTATTCTTTTGTATCTAGTCAACTCCATCAAGCAAAACTATTATTTGTATAAATAGTGAGACTTAGTGAGTCTTGTAGTTGCGAGACTTGAGCGATGGGTTTATGTTCGCTTTTTTGGTTGATATCTTGCTTTATTCTTTATCTTTTGTGCTGATCTTCGCCGATTGGGCCTCGTATACTTGTTTTATTACTTGCATGGTTGTGATCCGCCGTTTGGCGAAGAGCTAGCTCCTGCTTGGGGATGCCTTTTATTATCTTTTATTTGTGGTTTTGGATCAAAATATACAAAGGAGGTGCTGCCCAAATTTTTAAAAGACGAACACGTTTCACAACAAGTAGGATAAACTTGCATTTTTCATGTTCCCTTTTTTTTTGCATTTAAGAAAACACTTTTCTTCATTATACCTTATTTCAAAACTGCACCTCTTTTATTTCTTGAAAAGGTTTAAATTTCTGGGTTTCAGCTTACTTGGATTACGTTACGCCTTTAGACGTTGTGTGATCTAAGTGTTGGTCACGAGCTAATATTTCGGGTCGTGACATATATGATCTATGTTTGGAAGAAAGGTAGGGAGGAAGACTAAATGCGATGTTTTATTGAGAGATGATGTGATTTCTGACATCTTTCCATGACTATTAAGATAGGGCTCACGGCTACTAAAAAAAGCTAGTATAGTTTAAAACTCTTATCTTCAAGTTCTTTCTTCTATATGTTCTTTATCTTTATATATAACTTTCATCATCTTTCTTTTATTAAGAGATTTTGTGGGTGTAATCCACTGAAAACCCTCAGGAGAAACACTCCATCTACTAGGGACACCTAGAGGTTTAAAGGCTTATTACACGTGCTAAGTGCAATCGTGTTTCCTACGAAAGTGTGCTAGGTTTTTCTTTTTCTTTTTTCTTTTTCTTCTCTTTAATAACTAGTTTGCTCGGGACGATCAAAATTAAGTTTAGGGGTATTTGATTAGTCTGAAATATTGCACATTTGAATGATTATTTTCCCCACTATTGTTAAGCTCTAAAAAGTGTTTATTGTAATTATAGAACATATGAGGGTTTATGTGTAAAAAGTTTATTATCATATGTTTCTATATTATAATTAACATTATGAGGGAAAATACATGCATATAATATTTATATGAAATATTAATAATTAAAATATGTATATCATATCAAATATTTCTAATCAATATTCTTAAGATTTAATATCATATAAAATGGCTAGGATAATATCTCAAAATAATACCAAATACTACTAATACTATGACTTGAGATATTGTGCAGATATTAGCTCAGTTCTGGAATCCAAGAGATCCGAGATGTCGAAATCAAATCTGCCGAAATATTGAAGCAAATCATAAGATCTAGCAACGGCAGAGACTCAGAGTTAAATTCTCAGAATCTAGACATCTAGAAGATCTACACATGTCAACACCAGAGACCTGAAGAATTTTCAAAACGTGATGACACTAAACCGCGGCGGTTGGGCGGCCAAAATAACACATTTGCGGTGGATACGCGACAGTTCTGTGGCCGTAGGATTTGAGATTTTTTGGATAAGATCGTAACAACAAATCATCACATATGGCATATAGGGTTTCTGGGTTAGTGACTATATAAGGGGCCGAGAGTTATACTTTGAAGATCATCAAACCGAAGAGATCAAGAGGTCCAAAGCGATCCACGCATCCAGGTGATCATCGGTTGTTCATCTACTTCCAATAAAATAGAGATCGAGAGCAAAAACTAGGGTTCTTGTACTCTACTTTAAAAGGATTTGTATATGATATAGTTGATTAATAAAGGTAGAGTTTTTATTAGTCTTTTCACAATTAATTTCTGCACTTAATTTATGCATCTTAATCATGTCTTCTTCTTCATCCTTTCTTCTATTTCAAACCATGAGTGGGTAATTCCTAACTTGCTAGGGTTCGTAGGCTAGAGTAGATCAATGGATGATAAAATATTTTAACTTCTTTTATACATTTTAAAGTTTATAAACTTTAGCAAAATAAATGTTAACATCCTTATCGGGCACGCTACCAATTTATTGATAGTCTCGACCACGATTTGAGATTAGATTAACACTTGTTTTGGTAAAGGCTAGACATGAATAGAGATCAATGCAAGGACTGTTGGAGATAGTGCCCTCAGAGTCAATTATTGGATCACAGGCACGTGATTGCAATGATTGAGGGAGGACCTATACCGGTAGGACAGTCTTACTCAAGATGATAGTATGCTATCTGGTTTATCTTTATCATCGTGTACTGCTTTAGGTGACATTACTGATCACTATTGCACGTTGATAGAGCCCCTAGGATTCTTGCTTGACTGCCAGCAGTATGAGGGCGATCATATACATGGGAGCTGGGGTCCATAAGCACATCCTTAAAAGGTCCCTAGTTGTGAGAGTTTCGAGACAGGGCATCGATACTCCAGAGTGGACTAGTGTATACAGTCGAGACCCCGACGAGGGGAGGTGGCCGGTCTCACAAGCCACTGGTGTCAGTTGGTTCACCTAAAATTTATACAGGTGCTCATTGGGTTATGAGTGCACCGGACAGGACTCGCCGGGAACATGCTAGTTGGTATTATACCTAGCGTCAGATAGCAGTTCCCTGGTGACATGTGTACAGGTTAGTTCATCAACCTGAGATCGTCATTTGTCTCGTGTGAGTTCCCACTGTACTTTGATTACTACCCTACCATGGCTCAAAGGAGTCGTGCAAACAGGTTTTAGTTGGGTACAGTCCCGAGCCACATGGAGACAGTGAGCGGATCTGCAGGGGTTCGTCTCTCCCGATATTGGGGGTGAGGCCGCGCTGTGTCTAGGAGAGCCAATACACGAAATTCCTTGGCCAAGGCAGGAGATTTACTGGTAGGTATTCCAGTAGTATCTCAGGGTGTTCTGGGCTACACTATGACACGACTTGTACCGCTTTTAGGGGTCTGACTTTTACCAACCCCCTATGCCCGACATGCGATGCTCATAGACGAACGGACCGGACTGTACGGATATTGTCACTGACAGGCTCAGTAGGGTGTCAGCAAGAGTTTGCTCTACGACGTCCCTTTTGGTCAATACCTGGTAGCCCGTTACGTATGGCTAATACCTCTGACGTGCTAGTGGTTAAATCCACAGCCAAAAGTATTGACGAGTCTTTAGAGTCCCCCACAGACAGTTTCTCAAGTTTTGGGCGAAACGCTGTAGAGGCCGTATGGAGATATGGCACGGTTCGATCTTATACGTGTGGTATTGTACGGATCATGATCGGACGGATAATACTAGCAGGCTTTGATTTAAGCCGGATCCTAGTATTGTACAGTGTAGATTTTGTCTCATTGCATTTGTATTCGGCCGGAATACAAATGCGGGTATGTATATACGGTCGCGGGGTTTTCCTGTAATTTATTACGGGATCAGTTTTTTGAAGTTGCCAGTTTGCATTCCGTTTCGGCCAGTTTTCCTTTGTTCCTTCACGGCCGGATTTTTGTGATGAGAAAGGCTAATTTGCAAATATGCAAATTAGCAATTGTGGAGGTGTTATTAGTGATATGTGGCTTTATGATAATACAAGCATCTTTGCTTTTTTTCTTTCATCATGGTTTGCATTAATTGAGATAGGATTTGATGAGGATGTGAGGGTGATGTTTTGAAGTGAGGTTTGATTTTGTTTATGATCACCCTTTTGCTTTTACTACACTTACCTCCCTTCATGCTCTCTCTCTCTTTTTCTTAGGCCGGCCACTTCAAAGAGGGAAGGGGATTTCATTTTTGGGTGTGGGGAAAGTTTGTTCATCTCATATTATGCTTTGCCACAAAAATCCAGAGCCATCTCAAAAGCTCATTTTCTTCTTCCCTCTTTCAAAGGAAACTTCACTACCCACTTAAGACAAGTGATTCTACACTAGCCTACAGTATTCTTGGACACGTCGACTCGCCAACTTCGTGCCCGAGTTGCCTCGGTCCAGAGGTGGGAGCCCGTAAAAGAACCCGGCGATGTGGTGCCCGTTCCGACGAGGAGATGAAGACCGGAGATTCCGCGAGGAGATCGGAATGGAGGCCGAAGACCGAAGGAAACGGATCGCTCGGTATAGCTTTCTACCCATTCTCTAGTTTGCTAGCATTAGGTTAATGGCCCGATCCGGGTTTAACAGTGCGCGGTAGCGCCGTTTCTAGTTTTGTAAAAGTTTCGTTTCCGCATTCCGGCGTCGGATTGACGGCCGGGGCGCTGCTGTGCACTTACACTGGTATCAGAGCCACGCCATTAACCTAGTCTAGCTTGCTCTAACGTGTTTACAAGTTCGATCGAACGGATTTTCCAAAAACCGCGTTTCCATGTCAAGTTTCTGTCGAATTTTTCCAGTGCTCTAAAAATCATTTGGTACAGTGTAAAAATACGTGCAGGGTTTTTTATGCATTCTGTGAAAATTTGGTACCCTGATCCTACTGTAGAGCCGCAGAACCGTGGTCGTAACCCCATTTTGGCCGCGGTTCCGCCGCCTAAATGTGGCTTCACTGCATCAAATTTTTACAGTGGCTCTCTGACATGGAAATAGGGTTTTTGGTATATTCTGTTTGGGCCCAGATTTATTTTGAGTGCTGCAATTGTGCTTGGGGCCCACTTCGGTAAATTCTGTCGATCGAAAATTTTAAGCATGTTAGTTCACAGTATTTACATTATATCTGCGACCGTGAATGTCACTTGATCGGTAAATCCTGTCTAACTGCTATAGCCCTTTTAGACGGATTTGCAAACGTGACATTCACGTTGATGTTCTGTGTTATGCTGTGATGTTGCGGATTTGTCGTGGGGATAGCCTGGATGCAATGGTAGTACAGTTTGGTTTATTATGTACATTTGATATTGCGGGGCGAGCGTCCGACATGTGGACTGCCGTCACTGCCTGTTTGTATATTTTTCTTCGGGGGCACGACCGGGCTGAGGTCGATGTACCCGTTGTATGTATATTTTACTTTCTGTACTAGGATTACCCCGCGAAGGGGTGCACGGGTAGCCGGGTTCTAGAGCGCAACGGGCCCGCATCTCATGGCGTTGAGACGGAGGGGGCTTTACTCTAGAATTGGCGGGCTATTCGCCGTACTCGTAGGGGGTATAGGTTGACCCAAGGAGGGGTGCCCAAGTTACCGGATTCCGTGAAGTGCTGGGTGGTCCATTCACGTTGTTGAAGGGGGCTGCCTCGCTTCAGGTTTTGGCGGGTAACTTGCCGCGCCCGTAGGGGTCTAGGATTTCATTGCACAGGCTATCCACACGACCAGGGGAACGTCGGGTTTCAGTAGCGGCTCTATGAAACCCGGGGATCCCAGATATCTTTATTGTTCTGTGATGCTGATTACATTTCTGTGATGTTGCATTTTATCACG
This sequence comes from Agapanthus africanus, assembly GCA_030015575.1. Classification (NCBI taxonomy): domain Eukaryota; kingdom Viridiplantae; phylum Streptophyta; class Magnoliopsida; order Asparagales; family Amaryllidaceae; genus Agapanthus; species Agapanthus africanus. The sequence goes on along the minus strand of CM057350.1, from coordinate 469,795,336 downwards.
CCTTGAGCGAATATTATATATTGATATATATACTAGTAGATGTTGTATATGTTTTGCATCCGTGCTAGTCCAATCCCTGCTCTGTCGTTAGTTAAGTAACTTAACGGGTGATGACGGGACCCAGTGGCGAATGCGGATGGCATATACGTACATCATTATTTTCGTTCTTTATTGGTGTGATCAATTGATGGGGCTGCGTTGATTCGGATCAATGCAAGCTAAACAAACCTATTCTGATGTTGTTGGAACAATTTTTTCAAAAAGCTGTTATTGTAAAGGCGTTCTCTTTTGTTTTGCACAGTGGTATTCGGTTATGAATATCCAGCACCTCAGTCGACGAGGCAAGGGCCGAGATCCCTTCACCGGGAGTGGCCCCTTGGACAGAAGTTTGCGTCAGGTCAATAACTTCACTATAGTCGTTTACTTTTGCTTTGCATCATGGTATTCTGTTGGAATATCCTGCACCTCATTCTACGGGGAAAGAGCCGAGATCCCTTCACCGGGAGTGACCTCTTTAGCAAAGGTTTTCGCTACTATATTTTTATAAAGCTATCCGGTTCCTTCAACGATATCAAGTTCATTACGTTAAAGGTTTTTCGCCAAAAACCATTCGTAGCCCTCCGTCATTTCAGACGGGTAGCACGTAGTATTCATGTTATGTTTGTTGGCCAAAGTCAAGGCATAGTGTATGGTAGCTATTTGTTACTTTTCTGCAGCATAGATAGATGCGTTGGTTTAGGACAGTCGTACTGCCTTGTTGGCCAAAGTCAAGGGTAGGTACGGGTGGGTTCAAATCAACCTGGAGAATGACGGATAGAACTTGACATGTAACTTATGATTTGTTGGCCAAAGTCAAGGTCATAAGAGCATGGGGTAAAAATCACATCGGGAGTTTCTAAAGAAATTGAAACTTGCCAGATATGCGCATACCTTCTGGAGTGTGATAACGTGAGCGGATTCCGTCACATTATCATGCGATGATAGTTGGATCTCGATTCCCACTGATGAGTTGGTTTACTCCTCGGGTGATCCCGACTAATTCTTCTTTCAGATTTGGAGAAGAATTTGACGTTACAGTAGGAGGTTCCCTGATTAGATAAATTGATAACCATTCTGATCTAGGTTAGAGTGCACGCTGAGTGTTTCTTTTCTCTCTCTCTTTGGCAGCGACCATGACCCGACCCTTGACTATGACTCAGTGACCAAGATTAACCGAACCTTCTTAAACACTGGCTTTTGGATTGTCAGAATTACAAACCTCTTTGCCACTCCTACTTTTACCCTTTTCTCCAGAACACCCTGTATTACTACGAACGTCCACTTCCATTGGATAAAACCATCGTATGGTTATATATGAACTCGAAGAAATTTATTTGAGGATGGTTTCTGGTTCTGGAGAAAACGAATAGGACTATTCAGTTGTCTTTTCCTTTTACCTTCTCACAGGTTGCGAGTGCTCCTTGGATTAGGACAGTACACCTATTATGCAAATTGGATAGTCTTCTTCCAAACCATAAGCAGGTGCCGACCGGTAGGGAATGAAGAAAACCAATTAGCCTAACGATGGTGTACAGAAGGTACTATGTAAAGACAAATAAAGGGATTAGTAAGAGGGCAAAGTAAATTGCGACTGCTATTCACGACCAAACCAAGTATTTCTTCGCCAATCCTACATCACCTTTGTATTTCTACAGAACACTCCGTGTCACTACGAAGATCCACAGTTTATTGGATATTCCATCGTATGGTTATATACGAACTCGAAAGGAACTTGTTCCAGTTCGGGGATGGATTCTGGTTCAGGAGGAATAGGAATAAGGTTTATTCAGGTGTCTTTTATCTTTACCTTCTCTCGGGTTGCGAGTGCTTCTAGGATTAGGACAGTACACCCATTATGCTTATTGGATAGTCTTCTTCCAAACCATAGGCTGGTGCCGAATGGTAGGCAAGGAAGAAAACCATTTGGCCTAAAGGGTATACAGAAGGTAATGACTAAAGACATATGAAGGGATTTGGAGAGATGGAAAAGAGATATACGGTTACACTTGTGAATCTGATAATGGAAGAGGCATTACTAAGAATACCAGGATACCCCATCAAAACATTTCAATGTTTCAGTTTCACAGTGTACTGTTAAAAGAAAACTGATTTCCCAATTAGACACTTGCTCCAGGGTATGTATTTACCAGGTATGATTCTCACATCTGTATGGTTTTACAGATGATGAGTGGGAGTAAGTTATTGGAAATTAGGTGATCATCCTCATTATATCGGGATTCGTTGTAATTGGTGATATTTGAGGAAATCACCTGGGTAGTTTGCCGGACGGCAAATATTTGGTTTTGAATATCCGTTGTTATGCACCAATTTCAAATTGATATATCTGTACGTCTATTTTTATAGAGTGAGATATATCTTTTTGAAATTATGTCTATGACATTTACCTATATCAGTGGATGGTTAGGTAAGGAGCATTAAACAGCGGTGTAATTCTTCTTAACCATAAGTACAGTTTTCAACTTACGACACACAGCGAATGAGTTATTGGACTCAGGGGACTTATACAGAGTATTGTATGTTGTCCAGTGTCCATTAGGACAGAGGGGTTGGTTCTCGTACTATATTCGGTTTACTTATGACTTCTCTAGTTTTTAGACAAGTGTTTCGTAGAAACGCAGGGTCCGAATTTTGAGAAGTTATAGGTATATGAATAAAGTAGAGAACCAGGTGTTGCAAGTATCGGGATTCTTCAAGGTGATCGAAGATGTAGATACTTGTGTATGGTATTCAGTTAATAGTAATGATTAAGAGAACTTGCTTCTCTTTCAGGTTACTCATAATTAAAAGTACTTCTAAGTTGAGTAATGCCGATCGGCCTCTCTCCATTTTGTTGACATGCACTGGAGACAGCTGCATGATTTGAATCTGGTTCAATTAAATCAGTGCCTTTGCTTCTATATTGGATATAGAACAATTCATATCTTAACAATGTTAAGGTACGGGAAGTCGTCCGGCTTATGCTTAAAACCAGACTCTGGATAACTCAAGGCATGTTTCTGTAATGGCTGTTTGTGGGTTGACCCGGGCTATGACGAGGGTTGACTTTCTACCATCTGGAAGATCAATAGTGATATTGTTCTTAACTCGCCACAGTTTTAATAAAAATGGATTTTTTCAGAAAACAGTAGTGGGAGTATGGTAGAACTGGAAGTGATTCCAGAACCGCAAACGATTACTGAAGATTTGATAAGAACCTAAAGATTCAATCTGGTTTGACATTTCATTGGCCACTCCGCAGATAAGGTGGGTAACCTCAGGCACCCGAGAGGTACTCCGGTAGCCTCAAGGACGGTGACAGGGAGGTTCTTGTTTACCCAGACTTGCCATTGCTGTTGTTCCAGGCTGTGAGACCCGGCAGGAGAATGAGTATAGCGTCGTTCTGAACTAGCTTTAGAAGTATACGTCTATATGACTCTGCCAGAGGGTTGTCGTAGTCAGTGAGAGCAGCGGAAGCATAGTGGACAAGTGGCTTATATCTATTTATAGACTAAAGCAGATATAGCGGAGATAGATCATCTATTTCTGATGTGATAGTCATAGGTTTGACTTCATCAGAATAGGGGATGGATCTGTTAAGAAGGTAGTAGGGTGTGATGTCCTGGTATTTGGATGACATACACAGAGTAGGAAGTGAAATTCCTATACTACGATCGGTTATACTTTGGTTGTCACACGGTGGTTTCTCCACATAGGATATAGATATTATATCAGATATTCTGGTTACTAGATCTATAGTTTTAGATCTAGATTTGGGTAGTTTCCCAATCAGGGTACTTAGACAGCATTCTAAGAGTATTTAGAATGGACGACTCCAGGCACGGTAGTGTACCTGCAGGTGATGGAGTCACCCTCTCTAAAGGTGTCTTATAGACTAAAGGAGAGAGGGATGTGCATGATCGGCAGATCACTTGCTTAGGCAATTGAGTTGATCATGAGATGTCAAGTACCACACCAGATATTGTTTTTGCACCAGATGCAATAAGTTGATATTGATCCAATCCTGGAGAAACATTCGAAAGCAGTTTTGGAACATAAGTTGATGTTCTAGGGATATGATAACGTCACTCATTCAGGTGACGGTTATCATTCCAGGCTTCCAAGGTGACTTGGATGACAGAGTGACTGTCAGAGTTATAGTTTTCCCTCTGACGAGGGGCAGTATCTGGACAGGTGGTCCAGGAGGATACTGAGGGAGGCATGGCGCAAGATACTGATTAAGTTCAGTTGTCGATACAGTCTAAGAAGTTTGGATTTAGAGTTCATTTATGAACTAGGTCCCATCAGACATCCAAACATATTCTAAGACAGGTATTGCTCATTTCGGGAGATGGCTTTCTCCGCGAACTTGAGATAAAGAGAGACATAGAAAGAAACATCAGAGCCGATCCACTCACTGAGGCTATTCCTCGAACGCAATAGTTTCGCAAACAGGCTTTGTGAGACTGATTACTAGAGGAGTTGGGTGTTCGGTATCACACGGGCTGTGAGTATGCGACATCGCAATAATTAGCCTTGAGTGCAAGTGGGAGATTGTTGGAGATAGTGCCCTCAGAGTCAATTATTGGATCACAGGCACGTGATTGCAATGATTGAGGGAGGACCTATACCGGTAGGACAGTCTTACTCAAGATGATAGTATGCTATCTGGTTTATCTTTATCATCGTGTACTGCTTTAGGTGACATTACTGATCACTATTGCACGTTGATAGAGCCCATAGGATTCTTGCTTGACTGCCAGCAGTATGAGGGCGATCGTATACGTGGGAGCTGGGGTCCATAAGCACATCCTTAAAAGGTCCCTAGTCGTGGGAGTTTCGAGACAGGGCATCGATACTCCAGAGTAGACTAGTGTATACAGTCGAGACCCCGACGAGGGGCGGTGACCGGTCTCACAACCCAATGGTGTCAGTTGGTTCACCTAAAATGTATACAGGTGCTCATTGGGTTATGAGTACAACGGACAGGACTCGCCGGGAACATGCTAGTTGGTATTATACCTAGCGTCAGATAGCAGTTCCCTGGTGACATGTGTACAGGTTAGTTCATCGACCTGAGATCGTCATTTGTCTCATGTGAGTTCCCACTGTACTTTGATTACTACCCTACCACGGCTCAAAGGAGTCGTGCAAACAGGTTTTAGTTGGGTACAGTCCCGAGCCACATGGAGGCAGTGAGCGGATCTGCAGGGGTTCGTCTCTCCCGATATTGGGGGTGAGGCCGCGCTGTGTCTAGGAGAGCCAGTACACGAAAGTCCTTGGCCAAGACAGGAGATTTACTGGTAGGTATTCCAGTAGTATCTCAGGGTGTTCTGGCCTATACTCCGACACGACTTGTACCGTTTTTGGGGGTCTGACTTTTACCAACCCCCTAGGCCCGACATGCGATGCTCATAGACGAACGGACCGGACTGTACGGATATTGTCACTGACAGGCTCAGTAGGATGTCAGCATGAGTTTGCTCATCGACGTCCCTTTTGGTCAATACCTGGTAGCCCGTTACGTATGGCTAATACCTCTGACGTGCTAGTGGTTAAATCCACAGCCAAAAGTATTGATGAGTCTTCAGAGTCCCCCACAGACAGTTTCTCAAGTTTCGGGCGAAACGCTGTAGAGGCCGTATGGAGATATGGCAGAGTTCGATCTTATACGTGCGGTATTGCATGGATCATGATCGGACGGATAATACTAGCGGGCTTTGGTTTTAGCCGGATCCTAGTATTGTACAGTGTAGATTTTGTCTCATTGCATTTGTATTCGGTCGGAATACAAATGCGGGTATGTATATACGGTCGCGGGGTTTTCCTATAATTTATTACGGGATCAGTTTTTTGAAGTTGCCAGTTTGCATTCCGTTTCGGCCAGTTTTCCTTTGTTCCTTCACGGCCGGATTTTTGTGATGAGAGGGGCTAATTTGCAAATATGCAAATTAGCAATTGTGGAGGGATTATTAGTGATATGTGGCTTTATGATAATACAAGCATCTTTGCTTTTTTTCTTTCATCATGGTTTGCATTAATTGAGATGGGATTTGATGAGGATGTGAGGGTGATGTTTTGAAGTGAGGTTTGCTTTTGTTTATGATCACCCCTTTGCTTTTACTACACTTACCTCCCTTCATGCTCTCTCTCTCTTTTTCTTAGGCCGGCCACTTCAAAGAGGGAAGGGGATTTCATTTTTGGGTGTGGGGAAAGTTTGTTCATCTCATATTATGCTTTGCCACAAAAATCCAGAGCCATCTCAAAAGCTCATTTTCTTCTTCCCTCCTTCAAAGGCAACTTCACTACCCGCTTGAGACAAGTGATTCTACACTAGCCTACAGTATTCTTGGACACGTCGACTCGCCAACTTCGTGCCCGAGTTGCCTCGGTCCAGAGGTGGGAGCCCGTAAAAGAACCCGGCGATGTGGTGCCCGTTCCGACGAGGAGATGAAGACCGGAGATTCCGCGAGGAGATCGGGATGGAGGCCGAAGACCGAAGGACACGGATCACTCGATATTGCTTTCTACCCATTCTCTAGTTTGCTAGCATTAGGTTAATGGCCCGATCCGGGTTTAACAGTGCGTGGTAGCGCCGTTTCTAGTTTTGTAAAAGTTTCATTTCCGCATTCCGGCGTCGGATTGACGGCCGGGGTGCTGCCGTGCACTTACAAGGACAAGGGGTAGGAGTGGGGAAACCCTAGTTTCTTCCAAAAGAACCCTAATTTACATTCATCACTTTCAATCTAGTTTTAAACTATTAAAAGATAAAAGGAGTCATTTTTAATTAGTCATCCATTACTACTAAGTCATATGAACCCTAAAATCCTCTTCTTTATAAATTCTCCATCCGTATCAAATTAGATCTACAACCAATCACCCATCTTCCATCAACTCGTCTAAAGCAAGAAAAAGGTTCACGTTTCCCTGCGGACAACCCATACTCATCGCGGCTAGCTACTAGCGACACTGTCCTGATTGCGGTTACTTTACTTTACGAACACTTTTTAACGTTTAATCAGTGGCCATCAACAGAAATCCTTGGCCAAGTTAGACGATAATTACTGATTTGGATCAGTAGTTTCTCAATGGGTGATGGGTTTCATACCGACACGAAATATCATGTTATTAAGGGTCTGACTTTATCAACCCCCCAGACTCGATATGCGATACTCTTAGACGAACAGACCGGACTGTACGGAGATTGTAACGGACAGGATCAGTAGGGGTTCGGATGAGTTTGTTCGTCGGCCTTCCTTTCGCTCAATACCTGGGTAGCCGTTACGTACAGCTAGTGCCACTGACGTGTTTGTGGTTAAACCCGCTGCTAGCGGATTGACGAGTTTTTAGAGTCCCACATAGAGAGTTTCCCTGGTTCTTGCGAAATGATGTAGTAGCCGTATTGGATACGTGCAGGGTTCCGATCGATTGTACTATGTATCCGGACTTTCGATCGGACAGCTGATAATACTAGCCGGCTCGGGTTTGAGCCGGATTATTAAATCATGTATTGATTTAATAATTTACGTATATATATTTCGATATGTATGTTCTAGTATTATGTTCTTTGTGTTATTCTATCTCTTTGGGTAATCATATTTCGGTACGAATACAGGTATGTAAATACAGTAGAGTGTAATCCGTATTTGTACAGATAACATTCTAGAAGGTGAACGCCTCATTTTAGATTTCTCCATTTATTTTTAATGGGAAATGAGGTGGAAAAGGAGAGAGGGGAGTATGGTGAGAACCATGCTTGCATAGTGTTGCACAAATGAATTGTTAATTCATTTGTGCAAACTATTCAAGCATGGGTTGCATTTTATATTGGAAAAATGGGTTTGATAAAACAAGGCTTCATATTATTTTTCCTCACTTGATGAGTTTTTCTTTACCTCACCATCATGCTTCACTCTCCTCTCTAGTTTCTTGAGTTCATCCACCTTCATCCTCAAGCTTCTCTCTACAATCTCATGAGTTGAGAATCAAGAGAGGAGGTGAGATAGTTAAACACTTTGAACACTTCACTATATCTTAGGCACTCTAGATTAGCAACCTAGAGTCCCTAGTTGCTTCACTTGATCTGTGGTGTGGAGATAGAGCCATGAGCTACATCTCTCGAGTGGATCATCTTCGACGGAGGAAGACCGGCGGTCAAGTTCAGTCGAGGACGCCTCAAGGAGCTAGGGAAGATGGTAGAAGACCGAAGGACACGGTTCATTCGGTATAACCATTTCTAACCTTATAGTTTAGCTTTTCGTAGTTTGCTAGTGTAGGTTCCTTCGTAGTTTGCTAGTGTAGGTTCAAGCATGGGTTCATTCGGTATAATCAAATGATTTAAATCGAATAAGGTGTTGGATATTCTATAAGGAATACCGCTATGCAAAGCAAGAACTAGAGCTACCTATTTTTGAAAATTCGATTCCACAACATCTTTAGGTTTCTTTTATTTCATTAATCTCATTAATGAAGTCCCATCATTTAAGTTTACCTAAAGATCACAGATAAATACAACGTACACTTATGCCATCTGCATTCGCCTCGATATCCCCTCGTGCACCGTTAGGTTAGGTAACTAACGGCAGAGCGGGGCAGTGCTAGCGCGGGTATAAAACATAAGCAACGTCTATATAATATATCACATATACTATATCCAGTATTTATCTCAACATATCAAATGATCACATCACAGATATCGCGGCAGAAGAAACATATGAAATATTGGATATACTAGGAAGTCCGTGTTTTATTGCGAGCCTGTATAAAACACGAATTCCACGGTCGTGATGAATAGCCAAACCCACATCCTTAGACCCCTACAGGAGCGGCAAGCAACCCTACCAATTCTAAGGTTAGGAGACCCGGTCTCGACTCCTCGAGATGGCCTTCCACTGGAACCTAGAACCCGGTTACTTGTGCTCTCCTCCTTGGGTCTATCCTAATGCGGAAAAGTAAATAATATACAATGGTGACATCATCCTCAACCCGGAAGTGCCCCAATAAAAGAATATTACATACATTGAATTTTTCATGAATGAAAATAAAAACTCTCATCTCACATAAAACCCCCGGCTATTCAGAACACGACGATCCAATATAACATATCACAGCAACACATAACATCACATGTCATCAACGTAAGTAAATATGCGTATCCCAATTGTCGTTGATGTATAGCAACGAAACCGGCGATACACCACATATTACACTTACGGTCGCAGAAAAGAAAGTGTAAAACTATAATATTTGGAATCCACAATCACCTTAGACATTGTAAACCCGAAATATCATATATTACAGATTTCATGCCTAACTATATGAATTCCACATATTGTATCAGATTACAGAAAAAGCTAGACGATGTTAAACATTCCGATCGAATCAACAAATACCCAAAATTTCCAAAAATGCTTAACACTTTAGCGTAGTTTAGAAGTATCCATCATATGCCACAGTAGTAGTGAGCCAGCCGTAGAAGGGTCAACCAATGCCTCACTTGTGGAACCGCTAAACTACCACAAACCCTAGGGTTTAGAGGCGGTTTTGATGGTCACAAAATCGAGTTAAGGTTTTGTTCTTCTAGAGGGTTCATCGCATCACTTGCACGCTATTTGAATGTTCTTTAACTAAGGAAAAATCCAACACTTGGAAATTTCCGGCAGGGAAAAAAGTGAGTTATTGATATCCGTTCGAACTTTTTAACACTGTCTAAACAATCCGAAATAAAGCTAGAATTGCGATTACTAAACACTCCGAATTACCTTTTTAGTAAATAAACATCTCATGCAAATTTAGCAAAAATAAACTACACCAAAAGTACCAAACCCCAGAGACTTGAACACCACCCAAGACCCAAACCCTAGCTCTTTCAAAAATCCGAGCAGGCCAGATTTATTACCCTTGTGGCCGGCCAAATTCCGAGCTGGGGGGTTGGATTTTGGTGTGTGTTCATATTGTATCACATACAACATTCTGCAACTGTTTGAAAAAATTTTTGACACCTAAAATAATTCGACAGAAACTGGGGTTTTGCATCGGGTGTTTCGGAGTTGTTTCGGTTTCGTAATCCTACACTTATCCGTCTAATTCTCTAGCTAGGCTCTGATACCACTGTTGGGTTACGTACAACGGCAGCAAGGTTTCGGGAGACATCATCCACGCCAAGTTTAAATTTTTTCCATTCTAGATAACCCTAACCATAGATCTTTAACTAAAGAATCAAACAAAACAATATGTTAACAACTTAACATCTAAGAGTTTGGGATTACAACCTTTGTAGTCTATTCCTTCGCTTCTTAAGCTCCGAGTTGAAGTCCCTTCGCTGCGATCATCAAGCTCCCTGACTCTATACAGGCTCCATGAGGTGAATGAAACAAGCTAGCTTGAAGTCTTCACTAATCCAAGATGATCTACCTTGAGGGATCACAAACCCAAGCTTTCACTTCACTAATGAGGTATTAGTAAAGATAACACACTAATCTATATGGCTAGTATTGAAGAGGATGATGAAGTAGGAATATTGCTCTCTTTAGAATTTCATTTCTCACAATATATCATCACTTGATCAATGGCTAGTGAGCTCAACTCATGAGCAAGAAGAAGATGAAGAAAATAATGATTAAGTGATGAAAATATCTCTTCTCATTTGGATATATATGCAACCATGGGAGGGGTGAGAATATCACAAACCCTAACTCATGTAGAGAGTTAACCATGGTCAAGGGTTAATGGTTAGGTCACAAAATATCTTAAGTAGAAACAAAAGAGTGGACTAAGTCAAAGCTTATCCAAAAGCTTCTCCAAGCTTCTAGCTTTAATTAAGTCCACTAATTTGTGATTACTTAATGATAAATGAAACCCTAACATAAACCCTAATATGGTATGAGTCTCATACATACATGTTGTAGGGTTCCTAGGCACTCTAATGGAGTCTCACAAGTGATCAAACATGCCAATTTCTAAAAATTACGGTGCCGAGAAACCCTAATACGGATCGTTAACTAGATAAATAGGCGAAGCAAGCATGTAATCGAATTAACTGCTAAGGGAAAGTGACTACAACCTTTGTAGATCCGGTCCACCACTTCGTAAGCTCCGCGATGATCTCCCTCCACTGTCCAAATCAAACCCTTGACTCTAGCATTGGCATCATCGAAGAATGGGCGGGCTTGATCGTCGGTTCGATGCCGAAGATGATCTACGTCGAGGCATCACAAGAACAAGCTCCAACTTCACCAAGCTTTGAAAACTTGTGAAGGAAACACCCTATACTACTTGGCAAGAGGTAGAGGATGAAGAAATAGGAATTGGGTAGACTTTAGTTTTGGATTTCCCACACTTTTTCATCAATCACCATTGATGTAGCAAGCTTTTTATTCATGTTGAAGAAGAAGAAGAAGATGAAGAAAAGAATATGATAAAATATTAAGTAAATGATAAATAAATCAATACTTATCATTTACTAACCCTTGGTTAGTTGTAGAGAATGGACCATGGTTAACTTGAATGGTTAGGGTTAAGGATGAGACAAGAATGGTGGACTAATTCAAAGCTTCAAGAATCTTCAACTAGCAAACAAAATTAGCAACCATTCTTTTCTCATCTTTTTCCAAAATAAATAAATAAGAAAAAAGAAAACCCTAATCATAATCTTAACCATGGTCTAATTCTTTACACTAACCCTAGCTTGCATGTATCATCAAACATGATACAATCATGTGCACAAAATATATCACATATGCAATGTGCACAAACTAAGTGAGTAAATCCATTTAAAGTGAACCAATACTAGTTAATGCAAAGTAATATATCAAATATATAATTATACATTAAATCATTAAATCAACACTTGATTCAATGATCCGGTCATGTCGCATATAACCGGCTAGTATCCAATGTATCGGCTTATCGAATCAATCCTTGATTCGATAACTAGGTTATATCGCATACAACCATTCGACACATTCATCGCGAGAATGAAATACGGTATCACATACACGTATTATTCTCGGTCCCGCACATATCTCATATGCGCTCCTATTTCGTTTCGCTTGAGCCAGGAAACCTCTGTGTAGGACTCTAAAGACTCGTCAATACGCCGGTAGCGGATGATGATCATATCAAGCACCCACAAGCCGCAAGCGGTCTGCTAAACGTAACGGCCACCCGGGTATTGAGCGATCAGAAGATCGACGAGCAAGCCCGCTCACACTCCTGTGAATCCAACCAGTAACACTTACCGTACAGTCCGGTCTGTTCGTCTGATATGTCGCATATCTCGCCTAGGGGTAGTAAACGTCAGACCCCAATAGCTCGATAAGTCATGCTGACTTGAGGTCCATAACATTCGTGAAACTACTGATAACTCTTACCAGTATATCACTGCAACCCTGGCCAGGGATTTCCTGTTATGGCCAGTCGAGCATAGCACAACATCAACCCCCAATACCGGGAGAGACGAATCCCCTCCTATCGCTCATTGCCTCCATGTGAATCGGGACTGTGCCCAAAAACCACCTGTTTGCACGCCTCAGTAGAGCCGTGGTAGGGTGGAAATCAAAGCACAGTGGGAGACACACAAGACTCTATGACGATCTCGGGTCAACAGACTAAGCTGTACCAGTGTCACCAGAGAACTGCCATCTGACGTGAGGTATAATACCATCTGGGAGTTCTCGGCGAGTCCGTTCAGTGTACCCAGTCTCCACTGAGCACCCGCATACCATCTTCGATGTCAAACACCAATGGATATGGGATCATCCATCGCCCATCGCATGGGTCGAGAAGATATGCGCTAGTCTACTCTGGAATATCGATGCCCCGTCTCGATATTCCCTCGACTAGGAACATTTCAAGGATGTACTCATGGACTACCCAGGCCCCACTAGTATGATCTACATCATAGTCCTGGAAGTCGAGTACACATCCTAAGGGCTTTATCAACATGTAATCAGAGAGACAGAAAGTATACATGTTAAGATAAAGTGCAACCAGATATCGTACTATCATGTCGAGCAAGAAAGTCCTACCTATATATGTCCCAGCATCCACTACAATATGCATCCAATGTACAGTAATGGCCTCTAGGGCATACATATAACTAACAATCTCCCACTTGCACTAGGGCCATCTGTAGCAGTGGTTGCAGTATCACATACTCAACCATCCCTTAAAAGTCTCTCTTTGGGAAAAGGCCTTCGTGAGTGGATCCGCCGTGTTGTCCTCTGAGTCTACTCTCCTAACCTCGATCACCCCGGAGATCAACTATCTCCATGATCAGGTGATGCTTCCTCAGAATTTGTCTGGGTCACTGATGGGACCAGGGTTCCAGGGCCAAAGCCACACTTCCATTGTCATACAATGGCAGGAACCTAGTTCATCTTATGAACCAATATACACCCAAACTTCCTCTTTGGTAGTATCTTTAATAGCGATGTTACCAGCCTTTATCGTCTAGTTTGCCATGGTATCGAGCTTGGAACTCTTCCAACATACCGTCCCTCTACTGAGGGTAAAGACAGTGCCTGTGACTGACATTCAGTCGTCTTTATCACTCTGGAACCCTTCCAGTGATTCTCCCCAGGATCGATTGATACCATTTCACTACAACTAGTGAGTATCCTAACATCCAATTAGATCTATCTCATAGATCCAAAGTTTAGGATTTAGTAGGTATCACTTTGATCCTATATGGAAAATCTTTGTGATAAGCGGAGATTGATCTAGCGTAGCATAGGAAACTCCTTCCCTAACAAGAGTATGTCATCCACGTACTCTACGAGGATCTTCACCATACTCCCTACTACCTTTTTGTTTATATAAGGTTCATCTACCATTTTGATGATGTCAACATCTTTGACTAATCCATCAAAACAGATGTTCCAACTCCGCGATGCCTGCTTTATCCTATAAAGCATCTTGCACACGTTTCCGCTGCTCCCACTGTCTACGAGGCCCTCTGGCTGTGTTCTTATAGACGTTCTCTTCTAAATCATTATTTAGAAAAGTTGTCATGGCACCCAACCACCAGATATCGTAGTCATGGTATGTAGCCGTGGCAAGTAGGATCTGGATGGACTTAAGCATAGTCCCTGGAAAAGGTTTCATCATTATCCGTGCCTGGTCAATGACGAAAACCTTTAACAAGTCTAGCTTTGAAAGTCTCAACTTGTCCATCTACACCAAGTAATCTTCTCAAGATATACTTGCTCCTGATGGGGATTTAACCCTTCAGATATCGCAACCAAAGTCCATACTTTGTTGGTGTATATGGATTCCATCTCAGATTGCTAAGCATCCAGCCATTCTTACAGAGTCCCTACTCTTGATGGCCTGCTCGAATCTAGTTAGGTCATCATCTCATGATGCAATCCTTGCTCCCACTGTCATCGAGAAACCGAGGTATCTCTCAGGCAGGCGAGGAACCCTACCAGATCGGCGGAGAGGTTGAGGTTCGTCGGGGACTATAGAATTCTTTGGTTCTGTCAAATCAATAGCAGTTTTGTACAGCTGGAACCTTTCCAGTTCTACAGAACTGATCTTGCCTCGATCTTGTCCGGATTTAGCTTTTGACATAGGCCGGACAATCCCAAATCTTAACTTACTTAAGATATGGGCTCTTCCCTTTCCATATCACATATGAAGTGGTAGGCAGTGATTTGATTCAAACCTAATTGAATAGGTATGCAGCATCTCAAGCGCATAACACCCAAAAAAGAAATAGGTAACTCAGTAATACTCATCACAGAGCACACCATATCTAATATTGTGCGATTGCTCCGCCCTGATGCACCGTTGTGCTGTGGTGTATTCAGAGGAGTAATACGGAGAGAGAATCTCATTCTCCTTTAGAATGGTCCAGGAATACCATGCACAAGTATTCTCCTCCCTGATCTTATCATAAGACATAATACTTATACCCGTATTTTGGTTTTCTACTTCTAACTTATATTCTTTGAATATTTCAAAAGGTTCGGACTTATGTTTCAACAGGAACATATGACTGAATCTTGAGAGATTATCAGAGAATATAATGAAGTATGAAGAACCTGTCCTGGCATGTGTAGACAGGAGACTTTACATACATCATCATGTATCAGTCCCAAGAGTTTACTAACTCTTTCTCTGTTTCTAATAAACAGAGCTATGGTCATCTAATCTTTGTGACATGACTGGCAAGTTTCACAAGATGTAAATTCAAACTGATTTAAATATGCATCTAAAATGTAACTTCAGCCAGTCGGGTCGCATTGATATGACCTAGTCTACAATGCCTCAAGAACGAATCGTTCATTTCTGAACTCTTCCTCTTGTGTGTGTTCTGTATACAAGGAACTGTAGTTTGATTTAGAACGTCAATGCTTTTAGATAACGTGCCTGAACCGATCAACTTTTGATATAGAAAATGTTCAAAACATTATCCATCAATACAAAATTTTATCATTTCTTTACTAATAAAGAGACTGATATGATTTTGTATATCAGGTTCGGTATCTAATAGCATTTGTTCAGAATCAATATACTGGTAATACAGGGTGACAGTGACCAACAGACTTGGCTGCAACACTTGCCCCGGTTTCTGTCTCATGAAACTTATCACCCGTTCTCAGTTTTTCTACCTTTTTGTAGCCCTATGTAACAGATTACATATCTGGGATCCTGATTCAGTATCATATACCCAGGATGCAGAGGATACTGAGAAACAGTTCTTTGTAATGAACACATCCGAAGGAGATGCATCATATGCACTTTCTTCGTTTGGGCGGCATAGGAATTCTGGTATTCCCCAATTTCCTGCTCTGTCTTATAACAATTATAAGTTGGAGCGGGACCAACGTTCCCCAGCTCAGTATAACAAGCGGGTTCGGTCAATACATCCATATTATTATCTTGATTAAGGCGTGATATGGTCGCTACCAGGAGAGAGAGAGAAGAAAACACTCAGCGTGCGCTCTTGCAAGATCAGATTGGTTATATATTTTATCTAATCAGGATGGCTCCCACTGTTTTTATCAAATCTTCCTTCAAACCCTAAAAGGAATGACTAGCCGGGATTAATTACACTCTACAAGTTCGCCAATCTTTCAGCCAGGCCAGTGTCGGTACTTTGAGGGAGGTTTCCCGTGCTTTCGCACGGACCTAATTACAGAAAACCTCGTTTTCCCAGAGGCGTAACCCCGTTGACACCTTTCTAGACACCTACTTGATCGGCTAATTGCAAAGTGCAAAACTCTCCCAGGAGTAACAATTACTCACAGTGGGTATCGGGATCCAACTATCATATAGAAGGTATGCAATCTCATTGCAAATTTCAACACTTGAAACTCCCGATAAAGGTTTTTACCCCTAGCACCTATGACCTTAACTATGGTCAACAAATCATAAGTACTAGTCAAGTTCTACCCGTCATTTCTTGATTAATTAGACCCACCCACATGACCCTTAACTAAGGTCAACAAAGTCACGCGACTGTCCTAACTAATCGCATCATATGCGGTCTGGGAAGACATCACTTAGCTACCGTACACTGTGCCTTGACTATGGTCAACAAACACAGCACGAATACTAAGTACTCTACTTCCTAAAATGACGGAGGGTTGCGAATGGTTTTTGTGAAAACCTTTAACGCTTTGAACTTGATCTCGTTGCGGAATCAAATGGTTTTTAAATGGAATGTTTTTGAGGCTTTTCTAGTTTTGCTAAAGGGATCACTCCCGGTGAAGGGATCGTCGGCCCTTTCCTCGTCGAATGAGGTGCGGGATATATCATATATATCACTGTGCAAAGCAGAAACTATAGAAGCGATCAAAGACAAACCGAGTGTGTAGCATCTACCAGTTATTGCTAAAGGAGTCACTCCCGGTGAAGGGATCTCGGTCCTTTCCTCATCGAATAAGGTGCAGGATGTTCTATAATGAACATCACGATGCAAAGCAAGAACTGTAGCTACCTGTTTTTATTTTGAAATTCGATTCCACAACATCAATTAGGTTTATTTTCTTTCATTAATCTCATTAATGAATATCCCATCATTTATGTCCACCTAATCATCACAGATAAATATAACGTACGCTTATGCCATCCGCATTCGCCTCGATGTCCCGTCTGCACCGTTAGGTTAGGTAACTAACGGCAGAGCGGGGCAGGGCTAGCGCGGGTGTAAAACATAAGCAACGTCAATATAATATATCAAATATACTATATATAATATCTATCTGAACAGAGCACAGAACATCGCATGATCACATCACAGATAACGCAGCAGAAAGAATCATATGAAATATTGGATATACTAGGACGTCCGTGTTTTCAATACGAGCCAGTATAAAACACGGATTCCACGGTCGTGATGAATAGCCAATCCCACACCCCTAGACCCCTACGAGAGCGGCAAGCAACCCTACCAATTCTAGGGTTAGGAGACCCGGACTCGACTTCTCGAGATGGTCTCCCTCTGGACCCTAGAACCCGGTTACTTGTGCTCCCCTCCTTGGGTCTATCCTAGTGCAGAAAAGTAAATAATATACATCAACGGTGACAACTTCCGCAACCTGGAAGTGCCCCAATAAAAGAATATTACATACAAGTTTTTACATGAATGAAAATGAAAAACACCCATCTCACATAAAAAAACCCCGGCTATTCAAACACGACGATCCAATATAACATATCCAGCAACACATAACATCACATGTCATCAACGTAAGTAAATATGCGCATCCCAATTGTCGTTGACATATAGCAACGAAACCGGCGATATCACATATTACACTTACGGTCACAGAAAAGAAAGTGTAAAACTACAACAGTTGGAATCCACAACCACCTCAGACATCGCATGCCTGATCAAATGAATTCTTTAGACATCGCATGCCTAACAATTATAAACCCCGCATTTTAGTCTTATTATCGAAAACACTTTTCAATATCAAGTCAGGCAATTCAACAGGATTCCCGACATTTTGATCGAATGCTCGTCGCAAACTTTTGTAGGCGGCCGCACCCCCGACGCCGTCGACGAAGTGCACCAAGGCGGAACACCGCTACCGGGAGCACCCGAACGGATGCTTTCGGCGATGGGGTTCTCCTACAGTCACTTGGTCGGGGCTATGGAGTGAGGCTGTCTATTAAGTTTACCCGGCGAGTATCCGCGTACGCTACGTGATTGCGACGGACTTTTGATCACATCAAAACTCCGTGGCAACCGATCAAATGAGACTAAACTGCTACGTTTATAATATTCATTCCGTTATCTCATAACAATTTGCGAATTCCAAGTATTGTATCACATTCCGGATAAATAGAAAATGTTAAACTTTCCGATCGAACAATCGAACACCCAAGTTTTCCCGATACAGCTCAACATATGAAATAAGTCTAACAACATTCAGTTCGTGCCTCAGTACCAACGGTCCAGCCGTAGAAGGGTCAAGCCAACGCCTCACATGTGGCACGCCGTACTGCCCCAAACCCGAAGGTTCAAAGGGCAGTTCAAGACGGTCACATAATCGAGTTAAGGTTTGTTGTCTTCTAGAGGGTCCATCGCGTTACTTGCACTACTTAGAACGTCGTTAAACTACGGAAAAATCCAACAATTGGAAATTTCCCGGCAGGGGAAAAAGTGGGTATTTATATCCGGTCGAACTTTTTAACATATTCTAAGATTTATCCGAAAAAAAAACACACCGACAAAATTAGACAATCCGATCGATATGCCGAGTTCCCAATACAACCCAGAAAATGCAACTCTGGAAAAATTATTAAAAATCCCCAGGAAAACCAGCACAGACAAATAAGAGTTACTGTGCAAAATAGGATGCACAAAACGACAAAAGGGCCGCGGATCCGCCGCATGAGCCTCCTGTAAGGCCGCGGATCCGCGCCTCCTTTATGGAATCAAGCCCTCGAATTTTACAGTAACCCTTATATCCGCCTGCTGATTTTTCTGAATATTTTTAATCTACAAAAATCCACATTTTACAGAAAAGTCCTGAGAGCATTTTTCAAGTCGGGTTTTGGGTCGATCGGACTTCTGATTCCGTCGGGACTTCGCCTAAGGCTCTAGCTAGGCTCTGATACCACTGTAGGGTTCCTAGGCACTCTAATGGAGTCTCACAAGTGATCAAACATGCCAATTTCTAAAAATTACGGTGCCGAGAAACCCTAATACGGATCGTTAACTAGATAAATAGGCGAAGCAAGCATGTAATCGAATTAACTGCTAAGGGAAAGTGACTACAACCTTTGTAGATCCGGTCCACCACTTCCTAAGCTCCGCGATGATCTCCCTCCGCTGTCCAAATCAAACCCTTGACTCAAGCATTGGCATCATCGAAGAATGGGCGGGCTTGATCGTCGGTTCGATGCCGAAGATGATCTACGTCGAGGCATCACAAGAACAAGCTCCAACTTCACCAAGCTTTGAAAACTTGTGAAGGAAACACCCTATACTACTTGGCAAGAGGTAGAGGATGAAGAAATAGGAATTGGGTAGACTTTAGTTTTGGATTTCCCACACTTTTTCATCAATCACCATTGATGTAGCAAGCTTTTTTCTAATGTTGAAGAAGAAGAAGAAGATGAAGAAAAGAATATGATAAAATATTAAGTAAATGATAAATAAATCAATACTTATCATTTACTAACCCTTGGTTAGTTGTAGAGAATGGACCATGGTTAACTTGAATGGTTAGGGTTAAGGATGAGACAAGAATGGTGGACTAATTCAAAGCTTCAAGAATCTTCAACTAGCAAACAAAATTAGCAACCATTCTTTTCTCATCTTTTTCCAAAATAAATAAATAAATAAATAAGAAAAAAGAAAACCCTAATCATAATCTTAACCATGGTCTAATTCTTTACACTAACCCTAGCTTGCATGTATCATCAAACATGATACAATCATGTGCACAAAATATATCACATATGCAATGTGCACAAACCAAGTGAGTAAATCCATTTAAAGTGAACCAATACTAGTTAATGCAAAGTAATATATCAAATATATAATTATACATTAAATCATTAAATCAACACTTGATTCAATGATCCGGTCATGTCGCATATAACCGGCTAGTATCCAATGTATCGGCTTATCGAATCAATCCTTGATTCGATAACTAGGTTATATCGCATACAACCATTCGACACATTCATCGCGAGAATGAAATACGGTATCACATACACGCATTATTCTCGGTCCCGCACATATCTCATATGCGCTCCTATTTCGTTTCGCTTGAGCCAGGAAACCTCTGTGTAGGACTCTAAAGACTCGTCAATACGCCGGTAGCGGATGATGATCATATCAAGCACCCACAAGCCGCAAGCGGTCTGCTAAACGTAACGGCCACCCGGGTATTGAGCGATCAGAAGATCGACGAGCAAGCCCGCTCACACTCCTGTAAATCCAACCAGTAACACTTACCGTACAGTCCGGTCTGTTCGTCTGATATGTCGCATATCTCGCCTAGGGGTGGTAAACGTCAGACCCCAATAGCTCGATAAGTCATGCCGACTTGAGGTCCATAACATTCGTGAAACTACTGATAACTCTTACCAGTATATCACTGCAACCCTGGCCAGGGATTTCCTGTTATGGCCAGTCGAGCATAGCACAACATCAACCCCCAATACCGGGAGAGACGAATCCCCTCCTATCGCTCATTGCCTCCATGTGAATCGGGACTGTACCCAAAAACCACCTGTTTGCACGACTCAGTAGAGCCGTGGTAGGGTGGAAATCAAAGCACAGTGGGAGACACACAAGACTCTATGACGATCTCGGGTCAACAGACTAAGCTGTACCAGTGTCACCAGAGAACTGCCATCTGACGTGAGGTATAATACCATCTGGGAGTTCTCGGCGAGTCCGTTCAGTGTACCCAGTCTCCACTGAGCACCCGCATACCATCTTCGATGTCAAACACCAATGGATATGGGATCATCCATCGCCCATCGCATGGGTCGAGAAGATATGCGCTAGTCTACTCTGGAATATCGATGCCCCGTCTCGATATTCCCTCGACTAGGAACATTTCAAGGATGTACTCATAGACTACCCAGGCCCCACTAGTATGATCTACATCATAGTCCTGGAAGTCGAGTACACATCCTAAGGGCTTTATCAACATGTAATCAGAGAGACAGAAAGTATACATGTTAAGATAAAGTGCAACCAGATATCGTACTATCATGTCGAGCAAGAAAGTCCTACCTATATATGTCCCAGCATCCACTACAATATACATCCAATGTACAGTAATGGCCTCTAGGGCATACATATAACTAACACATGTTGCATGTGTAACCAAATATGGCACAATATTATATATCGCATATATAATATATTTATGTAACAATAGAAAACAATATAATAAACATATATCACATATATATTAAATATATCATGAGTGAGAATAATAAATACTTAAGTGTGCATATAATATATATATATATATATATATATCATTATATCGAATCAACACTTGATCCGATAAGCCAGCTATATCACATATAACCGGCCGATATCACATATCGCGAGAATAGAATACGGTATCACATACGCGCATCAATCTCATCCCGCACATATCACATATGTGCTCCTACTCCGTTTTGCCTGAGCCAGGAAACCTCTGTGTAGGACTCTAAAGACTCGTCAATACGCCGGCAGTAGGTGATGATCATATCAAACACCCACAAGCTGCAAGCGGTCAGCTAAACGAACAGCCACCCGGGTATTGAGCGAGCAGAAGATCAACAAGCAAGCCTGTACACACTCCTGTGAATCCAATCAGTAACACTCCTGTACAGTCCGGTCTCTTCGTCTGATATGTCGCATATCCAGTCTAGTGGTGGTATACGTCAGACCCCAATAACCGATAAGTCATGCCGATGTGAGGTCCATAACGGTTCGAGAAACTACTGATAACACTTACCAGTAAATCTCAGCAATCCTGGCCAGGGATTTCCAGTTATGGCCAATCGAGCACAGCGCAACATCAACTCCCAATACCGGGAGAGACGAAACCCCTCTTATCGCTCATTGCCTTCATGTGATTCGGGACTGTACCCAAAAGCCACCGTTTTGCACGTTCTCTTGAACGTGGTAAGGTGGAAATCAAAGCACAGTAGGAATCACACAAGACTCTATGACGATGTCGGGTCTACAGACTAACCTGTACCAGTGTCACCAGATAACTGTTATCTGACGATAGGTACTATACCATCTAGGAGTTCTCGGGGAGTCCGTTCAGTATACCCAGTCTCCACTGAGCACCCGTATACTTTCTCTGATGTCAAACACCAATGGATATGGGATCATCCATCGCCCATCTACATGGGTTGAGAAGGTATACGCTAGTATACTCTGGTATATCGATGCCCTGTCTCGATACACCTACGACTAGGAATATTTGAAGGATATACTTAGCGACTACACTGTCCCCACTAGTATGATCCGCATCATAGTCCTGGTAGTCAAGTACTCATCCTAAGGGCTTTATCAACATGTAACATAGAGACAATCAGAGTACATGTTAAGATAAAGAGCAACCAGATAGCATACTATCATGTCGAGCAAGAAAGTCCTCCCTATATATGTCCAAGCATCCATTACAATATACATCGTATGTACAGTAATGGCCTCTAGGGCATACATATAACTAACATCTCTTTGGCAGCGACCATGGCCTGACCTTAAAAACTCATGAACTAAATTAACCGAACCTTCTTAAAATACTTTGGCTTTTGGATTGTCATTAAGTCGCATATATCCCCGCCGCTCCTATTTTCCCTTTGCATTTTTCTAGAACACTCTGTATCACTACGAAGATCCATATTGATTGGATATTCCATCGTATAGTTACATACGAACTCGAAGAAACTTGTTTCAGTTCGAGGATGGTTTCCAGTTCTGGAAAAATTGAATAGGACTATTCTGTTGTCTTTTCTCTTTACCTCCTCTCAGGTTGCGAGAGCTCCTAATATTAAGAGAGTACACCTATTGCACTTATTGGATTGTCTTCTCCCAAACCATAGGCAGGTGCCGAAAGGTAGGGAAGGAAGAAAACCAATTAGCCTAAGTGTGGTGTATAGAAGGTAATAAGTAAAGATATATAAAGGGATTAGAATGAGGGCAAAGGAAATTGCGACTACTATCATTCACGAAGAAACCGCATATACCCCTGCCACTCCTACTTCCCTTTTGAATTTCTCCGGAATAATCCGTATCACTACGAAGATCCATATTGATTGGATATTCCATCATATAGTTACATACGAACTCGAAGAAACTTGTTTCAGTTCGAGGATGGATTCCGGTTTTGGAGAAATTGAATAGGATTATTCGGTTGTCTTTTATCTTTACCTTCTTTCAGGTTGCAAGGGCTCCTAGTGTTAGGAGAGTACACCTATTATGCTTATTGCATAGTCTTCTTCCAAACCTTAGGCTGGTGCCGAAAGTTAGGGAAAGAAGAAAACTAATTAGCCTACGAAAGGTGTACAGAAGGTAAGAAGTAAAGACATATAAAGGGATTGGAGTGAGGGCAAGAAAATATACGGTTACTGTCATGAATCTGGATAGTGGAAGAGGCATTACTAGGAATACCCGGCCACCCCTTCGAAACATTTTCATGTTTCAGTTTTACTGTGCGGTGTTAATTGAAATCAATTTTCCCAATTTGATTCTGACTCCAGGGTATGTATTTATCAGATTTGATTCTCACATCTGTATGGTGTTACAGATGCTGAGTGGGAATAAGACATTGGGAATTGGGTGATCAGATCGTCTATATATCGGAATTCTTTGTAATTGGTGATATTTGAGAAAATCACCTGGGTTTTGCCTGATGGCAAATATTTGGTTTTGAATATCCATCGTTATGCACCGATTTCAAACTGATATATCTGTACGTTTATTTTATAAAATGATATATAACTTTTTGAAATTATGTTTATGACATTTACCTATATCAGTAGATGGTTAGGTAAGGAGTATTCAACAGCGGTGTAATTCTTCTTAACCATATTACAGTTTTCAACCTACGACGCACATGGTTTGAGTTATTGAACTCAAAGGACTTATACAAAGTATTGTATGTTGTCCGATGTCCGTTAGGACAAAAGGGTTGGTACTCATACTATATTCTGTTTACTCATGACTTCTCTAGTTTTAGACAAGTATTTCGTCGAAATACAAGGTCCAGATTTTGAGAAGATATAGGTATAAGAATAAAGTAGAGAACCATATGTTGCAAGTATCAGGATTCTTCAAGGTGATCGAAAATGTAGATACTTGTGTTTGGTATTCCGTTGTAAGTAATAGTTTTGAGAACTTGCTTCTTTCTCAGATTACTCATCCGTGAGTACGCTCCTTGATGAGTAATGCTGCTTGGCCTTCTTCTATTTAGTTGATATGCACTGGGAACGACTGCATGTATTTTGAATCTACTTCCAATTAAATTAGTGCATTTGTTTTTATATTGGATATAGAATGGATTCATATCTTAACGATGTTAAGGTATATAGAGTTATCCGGCTTATGCTTAAAACCAGAATCCGGATAAACTCTAGGCGCGTTTTAGTAATGGCAGTTTATGGGTTATCCCGGGCTTTGATGAGGGTTAACATTCTACCATTTGGAAGATCAATAGTTATATTGTTCTTGACTCGCTACAGTTTTAGTAAAATGAATTCTTTTCAGAAAACATTAGTGGGAGTATGGTAGAACTGGAAGTAATTCCAGAACCACAAACGATTATAAAAAATTTAGAAGAACCTAAAGATTCAATTGGATTCGACAATCCATTAGCCACTCCACAGATTTTGTGGGTAACCTCAGGCATTCGAGAGGTACTTCGGTGTCCTCAAAGACGGTGACAGGAAGGTTTTTAATTACCCATACTTGCCACTACTGCTGTTCTAAACTATGAGATCTAACAGGAGGATGAGTATAACGTCGTTCTAAATTAGCTTTAGAATTGCACGTGTATATGACTATGCCAGAGGGTTGTTGTAGTCAGTGGGAGCAGCGGAAGCATAGTGGGCAAGTAACTTATGTCTATTTATAGATTAAAGCAAATATAGCGGAGATAAATCGTCTAGTTTTGATGTGACAGTCATATAGTTTGACTTCATCAGAACAACAGATGACCTGGTAAGAGGATAGTAGGGAGTGATGTCCTGGTATTTGGATGACATGCTCTTGATTGGAAGTGATTTTCTTATACTACGATCGGTTATACTGTGGTTGTCATATAGTGTTTCTCCATATAGGATCTGGATAAAATATTGTAAGTCCACGTTGCTCACCCCGGTTCTTACGGGAAGGCGGAAACGGCGAAAAACAATAAATTGGCGCAAAGGCAACATGGACTTAAAAGCCGGATCTTGGCTAAACTAGAAACTAGCAAACAAGTGGAGGCTTTAACTACTATACTGTAGAAAATATACCACACGAAACCGGTCCTTCGGGTCTTCTCTCCGCTATCCGGCTCGTCCTTCCACGCTCCGAGGGTCGATCCGGATCTAGGTCACCTCCGCGGCCTTCTTGAGTCGAAGACGATCCACCCGAGAGTTGTACACCGAGCTCCACCTCAAGCCGAGGCAACTAGGGTAACGAGATCGCTAGTCTAGATACCCTAGGTTGTGTAGAAGAGAAAAATGGAAGTGTTTGTCTATGTGGATTCTTTTTCTCTCAACACATGAGATCAAAAGAATTTTCAAGAGGAGGAAGATGAAGGAGAAACTCTAGCAACCATGGAGCTTTTCTTTTCTTCTCACTTCAAGAGAGAGAATGAGAAGAGAATAATGAAAAGATTAACTCAAGAAAATGAACCATGGTTGCAATAATACACCAAAACCATCATTACTAATCCTATCAAGATAAAGTTGATGCTACATTGAATTGACCATTATCATAATCAAAAATTAAAAAGAAAATCAAAGAAGAGTGTAGACCTCTCTTGAAGGTCAAGGGTCAACACGGTCAACGGGTCAACAAAGTCAAGAGAGGTCAAGGTGGTCAAATGGTCAATGCAATTAGCCATCACTAAACTATCACTAAAAGGATCAGTAAACAATGTCTCCGGCTCATAATGGTTTTGACCAAACGAATTGTCAAAACCCTAATGAGCCTGCCACATTACGGTTTTGGCCGAACCAACTGCCAAAACCCTAATGGGGCACCTCCTCCTTCATCGCTCCTCAAAACTGTGCATACACACCCGCATCCGCATTCCGTAGAATGCGAATGCATAGAAGACAAAACAAATCCATCTGTACAATACAAGGATCTGGCTTAAACCAAAACCCACTAGTATTGCCTGCCCGAACAGCATACGCACACAAGTGCACGTAAGTGATCGTAGCCCTGCCGTAAAACCATACGGCCTCTACACATTTCGCTCAGTGCAGGGAAACTCTCTGTGTGGGACTCTAAAGACTCGACACTATGCTGGCAGTGGGTTTAACCACAGACCGCAAGCGGCACTAGCTGTACGTAACGGTCCCCAGGTAGATGTCGATAAGAAGGCCGATGAAGTAAACCCATCCGAACTCCTATTGAGCCTGTATGTGACAATCTCCGTACAGTCCGGTCTGTTCGTCTGATACATCGCATGGCAGGCCTAGGGGGCGGTAAACGTCAGTCCCCTAATAGCGGTACAAGTCGTGCCGGAGTGTAGCCCAGAACACCCTGAGATAACACTGGAAACCTACCAGTATATCTCGCTTGCCCTGGCCAGGGACTACTCGTGTAATGGCTCTCCTAGACACAGCGCGATGTCAACCCCCAATACCGGGAGAGACGAATCCTGTCTAACTGTCACTGCCTCCAAGTGCTTCGGGACTGCACCCAACTACTACCTGTTTGCATGACTCCTTTGAGTCGTGGTAGGGTAGTAATCTAAGTACAGTGGGAACACACTCGAGGCGAAGTGACAGTGTCAAGTCAGCGGACTAAGCTGTACTCATGTCACCTGGGAACTGATAACTGACGATAGGTATAATACCAACCAACAGTTCCCGACGAGTCCTGTCCAGTGTACTCGTAACCTAATGAGCACCCGCATACTATCTCCAGTACGACGTACTGATGGCTGTGGGACAGACCACCTCCCCTACTGGGATGAGAAGCGCATACGCTAGTCTACTCCGGAGTATCGATGCCCTGTCTCGATATTCCAACGACTAGGGACCTGTATAAGGATGTGCTTATAGATTACCCAGCCCCCACAAGTGTGACTACCATCACAACGCTGGTAATCAAGCAAAGATCCTAAGGGCTCCACTAATATGTATAAGCGATATGCTAAAAGAAACACATGCACATATTGAAGTAGAGACAAACCAAGTAGCATACTACCATTTTGAGCAAGACTGTCAATATAACTGTGAATATCCCAAGCTTCCATTAAGTAATATACAAGCTAGTATGATACAGTAATGGCCTCTAGGGCATATACACTAGCAATCTCCCACTTGCACTAAGGCCATGTACTGGCGTATCGAAGACCTATCATCTCGATCAGCCGCTCGAACTGAGTCTGGGGTAGGGCCTTCATGAGTGGATCTGCAGTGTTATCCTCCGAATTTACTCTCTTCACCTCGATCTCCCGGCGATCTACGATCTCCCTGATCAGGTGGTACCGCCTCAAAATGTGCCTGGACTTCTGATGGGACCTGGGTTCCTTCGCTAAAGCTATAGCTCCGTTGTTGTCGCAATACAGCGGTATTGGATCAACAATGGTAGGAACCACTTGAAGCTCCGTGAGGAACTTCTTCATCCAGACAGCTTCCTTTGTGGCATCGCAAGCAGCTATGTACTCCGCTTCCATAGTTGAGTCAGCAACGGTCTCCTGCTTGGAACTCTTCCAGCAAACCGTCCCTCCATTGAGGGTAAAGACATAACCCGACATGGACTTGGAGTCATCCTTGTCACTCTGGAAGCTGGAGTCAGCAAAGGCCTCGATCTAGAGGTCTTTTGCGCCATACACCAAGAACATCTCCTTAGTCCTTCTTAGGTACTTGAGAATGTTCTTTACCGCTATCCAGTGTTTCTCCCCTGGGTCCGACTGATACCGGCTTACAACGCTCAAAGCGTATGCTACATCTGGTCTGGTACATAACATCGCATACATTATAGAGCCTACCGCAGAAGCGTAGGGTATAATAGACATGCGATCCATTTCCAAATCAGTCTTGGGAGACATCTCTTTGGAGAGGGTGATCCCGTGACAAGCCGGTAAATTACCGCGCT
The DNA here is from genome assembly GCA_030015575.1 of Agapanthus africanus. Lineage (NCBI taxonomy): Eukaryota > Viridiplantae > Streptophyta > Magnoliopsida > Asparagales > Amaryllidaceae > Agapanthus > Agapanthus africanus. Next base: position 469,767,045 of record CM057350.1, on the reverse strand, counting down.
TTGAATCTTCCATACTGAATCTTTTCAGTATGGTGTCAATGTACCTGGACTGTGAAAGTCCCAACATCCTCTTAGATCTATCACGATAAATCTGGATCCCCAGAATGTAGTTGGCATCGCCCAGGTCCTTCATGGAGAACCTCTGCGACAAGAATCCTTTGACTGACTGTAGCATAGGAATATCATTTCCTATTAAGAGAATGTCATCCACGTACAAGACGAGGAATACCACAGTTCTCCCTACAATCTTACTGTAAATGCATGGTTCATCTGGGTTTTTGATAAAGTCGAATTCTTTGACAGTATCATCGAAGCAGATGTTCCAACTCCGCGATGCCTGCTTCAGTCCATAGATGGACTTTAGCAACTTGCACACTCTACCGCTGCTCCCACTCTGAATGAATCCCTCCGGCTGATCCATATAGACACACTCTTATAAATTTCCATTTAGGAAAGCCGTCTTTATGTCCATCTGCCAGATTTCATAATCGTGGAAAGCAGCAATGGCAAGAAGGATCCGAATGGATTTCAGCATAGCCACTGGAGAAAAAGTCTCGTCATAGTCCAAACCAGGTCTTTGACGAAAACCCTTTGCAACAAGTCTAGCTTTATAGGTTTCAACCTGCCCATCTACACCAATCTTCTTTCTGAAGATCCATTTGCATCCTACAGGTTTTACCCCATCTGGAGCAAAGTCCAAACTTTGTTGGTGTACATGGACTCCATCTCGGTCCGCATTGCATCCAGCCATTTTACCGAGTCACCGCTCTGAATGGCTTGCTGGAAGCTAGTAGGCTCACCATAATCCATAGTGCAATCCTCTCTATCCCCGTCTATGAGAAAACCGTAGTATCTCTCGGGCGGATGAGACTGCCTACTACTCCTGCGGAGTGGCGTAGGAATGTCCTATTCTTTCGAACCCTCTGGTTCTACTAAGCTTTCAGTAATAGCTCGTGGTTCTGGAATTTCTTCTGGTTCTATTGCGCTCCCACTTATCTGGTTTTCTAAAAACTCAGTTTCCAAGAAGCGGGCATGACGAGAAAAAAAAACCTTTTGTTCATCTGCGTAATAGAAAAGATACCCCTTGGAGTTCTTTGAGTATCCTACAAACTTACACTGTACTGAACGTGCCTCGAGCTTGTCCGCATGCTGCTTTTTGACAAAATCTGGACATCCCCATGTATTAATGTGATTAAGATAGGGTTTCTTCCCACACCACATCTGATATGGTGTAGTAGGCACAGTCTTAGTTGGAACTCGGTTCAAAAGGTATGCAGCTGATTCTAGTGCATAACCCCAGAAGGATCGCGGTAACTCAGCCTTACTCATCATGGATCGAACCACACACATCACTCAAGTATTCACCACCTCGATGAGATCAAAAGAATTTTCAAGAGGAGGAAGATGAAGGAGAAACTCTAGCAACCATGGAGCTTTTCTTTTCTTCCCACTTCAAGAGAGAGAATGAGAAGAGAATAATGAAAAGATTAACTCAAGAAAATGAACCATGGTTGCAATAATACACCAAAACCATCATTACTAATCCTATCATGATAAAGTTGATGCTACATTGAATTGACCATTATCATAATCAAAAATTAAAAAGAAAATCAAAGAAGAGTGTAGACCTCTCTTGAAGGTCAAGGGTCAACACGGTCAACGGGTCAACAAAGTCAAGAGAGGTCAAAGTGGTCAAATGGTCAATGCAATTAGCCATCACTAAACTATCACTAAAAGGATCAGTAAACAATGTCTCCGGCTCATAATGGTATTGACCAAACGAATTGTCAAAACCCTAATGAGCCTGCCACATTACGGTTTTGGCCGAACCAACTGCTAAAACCCCAATGGGGCACCTCCTCCTTCATCGCTCCTCAAAACTGTGCATACACACCCGCATCCGCATTCCGTAGAACGTGAATGCACAGAAGACAAAACAAATCCATCTGTGCAATACTAGAATCTGGCTTAAACCAAAGCCCACTAGTATTACCTGCTCGAACAGCATACGCACACAAGTGCACGTAAGTGATCGTAGCCCTGCCGTAAAACCATACGGCCTCTACACATTTCGCTCAGTGCAGGGAAACTCTCTGTGTGGGGCTCTAAAGACTCGACACTACGCTGGCAGTGGGTTTAACCACAGACCGCAAGCGGCACTAGCTGTACGTAACGGTCCCCAGGTAGATGTCGATAAGAAGGCCGATGAGGTAAACCTATCCGAACTCCTACTGAGCCTGTATGTGACAATCTCCGTACAGTCCGGTCTGTTCGTCTGATACATCGCATGGTGGGCCTAGGGGGGCGGTAAACGTCAGTCCCCTAATAGCGGTACAAGTCGTGCCGGAGTGTAGCCCAGAACATCCTGAGATAACACTGGAAACCTACCAGTATATCTCGCTTGCCCTGGCCAGGGACTACTCGTGTAATGGCTCTCCTAGACACAGCGCGATGTCAACCCCCAATACCGGGAGAGAAGAATCCTGTCTAACCGTCACTGCCTCCAAGTGCTTCGGGACTGCACCCAACTACTACCTGTTTGCACGACTCCTTTGAGCCGTGGTAGGGTAGTAATCTAAGTACAGTGGGAACACACTCGAGGCGAAGTGACAGTGTCAAGTCAGCGGACTAAGCTGTACTCATGTCACCTGGGAACTGATAACTGACGATAGGTATAATACCAACCAACAGTTCCCGACGAGTCCTGTCCAGTGTACTCGTAACCTAACGAGCACCCGCATACTATCTCCAGTACGACATACTGATGGCTGTGGGACAGACCACCTCCCCTACTGGGATGAGAAGCGCATACGCTAGTCTACTCCGGAGTATCGATGCCCTGTCTCGATAGTCCAACGACTAGGGACCTGTATAAGGATGTGCTTATAGATTACCCAGCCCCCACAAGTATGACTGCCATCACAACGCTGGTAATCAAGCAAAGATCCTGAGGGCTCCACTAATATGTATAAGCGATATGCTAAAAGAACCACATGCACATATTGAAGTAGAGACAAACCAAGTAGCATACTACCATTTTGAGCAAGACTGTCAAATAACTGTGAATATCCCAAGCTTCCATTAAGTAATATACAAGCTAGTATGATACAGTAATGGCCTCTAGGGCATATACACTAACAAATATCACAGATTCTTGTAACTAGATCGATAGTTTTAGATCTAGATTTGGGAAGTGACCTAATTTGGGTACTTGACACTATTCTAAAGTGTTTTAGAATAGACGACTCCTGGCATAGTGGTGTACCCGCAGGTGATGGAGTCACCCTCTCTAAAGAGATGTCTTCTAGACTGATGAAGGGAGGGATTTGCATGATTGGCATATCTCTTGCTTAGGCAATTGAGTCAATCATTAGATGCCAAGTACCACACCAGATATTGCTTTTGCGCTAACTGCAATAAACATATATATTAATCCAATTCTGGAGAAACGTTGGGAAGCAGTTATGAACATAAGAGGATGTTCTTGGTATATGGTAAGGCAGCCTCCTTCAGGAGGCGGTTATCATTTCTGGCTTCCAAGGTGACATGGATGATAGAGTGACTGTCAGAATTATAGCTTTCCCTCTATTGAGGGGCAGTATGTTGAACAGGTGGTCCAAGCGGATACTGAGAAAGGCATGGCGCAGGATACTAATTAAATTCAGTGGATGATATGGTCTAAGAAGTTTGTTGGATTTGAAGTTCATTTGTGAACTGGGTCCCATCAGATATCCAGACAAATTCTAAGACAGGTATCGCTCATTTCGGGAGATAGTCTTACTCCGCGAAGTTGAGATATAAAGAGATAAAATAAAAACATTGGAGCGGATCCACTTAATGAGGCTATTTCTTGAACGCAATAATTTTACAAACGAGCTTTGTGAGACTGATTAGTAGAGAAGTTGGGTGTTCAGTATCACACGGGCTGTGAGTATGTGACACCGCAATAATTAGCCTTAAGTGCAAGTGGGAGATTGTTGGATATAGTGCCCTCAAGTCAATTATTGTAATAGCAGGCACGCAATTGTGATGATTGAGGGAGGACCTATACGAGTAGAACAGTCTTACTCAAAATGATAATATGGTATCTGGTTTGTCTTTATCATCATGTACATGCATTATGTGGTATTACAGATTACTATTATATGTTGATAGAGCACATGGGATTCTTTCTTGACTACCAGCATTATGATGGCGATCATATACATGGGAGCTGGGTGGTCTATAAGCACATCCTTAAATGTCCCTAGTCGAGGGAGTATCGAGACTGGGCATCGATACTCCGGAGTAGACTAGTGTATACTTTTCGAGACCTCGACGAAGGGCGGTGGCCGGTCTCACAAGCAATTGGTGTCAGTTAGTCACCTAAGATAATATACAGGTGCTCATTGAGTTATGAGTACACTAGACGGACTCGCCGGGAACATGCTAGATGGTATTATACATATTATCAGATAGCAGTTCCCAGGTGACATGAGTACAGGTTAGTCTGTCGACCTGAGATCATGATTTGTCTCATGTGAGTTCCCACTGTGCTTTGATTACTACCCTACCACGACTCAAAGGACTCATGCAATTAGGTTTTAGTTTGGAACAGTCCCGAGCCACATGGAGGCAGTAAGCGGATCGTCGGGGATTCGTCTCTTCCGGTATTGGGGGTTGATGTCGCGCGGTGCACGGGTGGCCATCACCAGAAATACTTGGCCAAGGTAGACAAGAATTACTGATTTGGATCAGTAGTTTCTCAGTGGGTGATCGGTTTCATGCCGACACGAAATATCACGTTATTAGGGGTTTGACTTTATCCACCCCCCAGAATCGATATGCGATACTCTTAGACTAACAGACCGGACTGTACGGAGATTGTCACGGACAGGCTCAGTAGGGGTTCGGATGAGTTTGCTCGTCGGCCTTCCTTTCGCTCAATACCTGGTAGCCGTTACGTACAGCTAGTGCCACTGACGTGTTTGTGGTTAAGCCCACTGCCAGCGTATTGACGAGTTTTTAGAGTCTCACATAGAGAATTTCCCTGGTTCTTGCGAAATGATGTAGTGGCCGTATTGGATACGTGCAGGGTTCCGATCGATTATACTATGTACCCGGACTTTCGATCGGACAGTTGATAATACTAGCCGGCTCGGGTTTGAGCCGAATTATTAAATCATGTATTGATTTAATAATTTACGTATATATATTTCGATATGTATATTCTAGTATTATGTTCTTTGTGTTATTCTATCTCTTTGGGTATTTGTATTTCAGTACGAATACAGGTATGTAAATACAGTAGAGTGTAATCCGTATTTGTACAGATAACATTCTAGAAGGTGAACGCCTCATTTTAGATTTCTCCATTTATTTTTAATGGGAAATGAGGTGGAAAAGGAGAGAGGGGAGTATGGTGAGAACCATGCTTGCATAGTGTTGCACAAATGAATTGTTAATTCATTTGTGCAAACTATTCAAGCATGGGTTGCATTTTATATTAGAAAAATGGGTTTGATAAAACAAGGCTTCATGTTATTTTTCCTCACTTGATGAGTTTTTCTTTACCTCACCATCATGCTTCACTATCCTCTCTAGTTTCTTGAGTTCATCCACCTTCATCCTCAACCTCCTCTCTACAATCTCATGAGTTGAGAACCAAGAGAGGAGGTGAGATAGATAAACACTTTGAATACTTCACAACATCCTAGGCACTCTAGATTAGCAACCTAGAGTCCCTAGTTGCTTCATTAGATCTTTGGTGTGGAGCTAGAGCCATGAGCTACATCTTTCGGGTGGATCATCTTCGACAGAGGAAGACCGGCGGTCAAGTTCAGTCAAGGACGCCTCAAGGAGCTAGGGAAGATGGTAGAAGACCGAAAGACACAGTTCATTTGGTATAACCATTTCTAACCTTATAGTTTAGCTCTTCATAGTTTGCTAGTGTAGGTTTATGGTTCGAAGCCCCCAGACGGCGTATTATTTTGAAACGAGGTTCTAGACGGTTTCGTTGGCGCCAAGTTTTTTAAACGTCATTTTTGTTCCGTATCGGCCACGGTAGATGACCAGGACGCTATCGTAACCTAACAAATACAAAGTTCATAGTATTTAAAAGTAAAACTCAATTTAAAGTTATCTAGCATGATAATTTAGGGTGAAAGTTGTTTCTAATTATTAGTTTCATGTTTAACAATTCAAGGTATAGAATATGAATGAGTAATGCTTAATAAAAGATGTAGTTTTAAGGGTTTTAGAAACTAATATCAGTATAACTCCACTTACCGACATGTTTTATAAAAAGAGACATTTTTAAGTATAAAGAAAAGAAGGGGGTGGGACTTAGTTGCTAGAAGGAAAGAGGGAAGGTAGAAGAAGATGTGGAAACTTTCATGACGTCGTGAGGTCGCTGGAAATTGCGTAGATCCTCACCGGAAGTCGACCTCTTGCTAACTCCACTTGTACTCTTCTTGGACTTAGAAAATTTTGATAATGTTGACTAGAGATTTCAGAATGAGGAGGGGCTAGGGTATGGGGTTGTATTTATAGGGTGGAATTAGGGTTTTGGAATTGAAAGATTGAATTAAAATGCATTTAAAATATGATTAAAGGTGAAATTGAATTCTCTGTTAAATTGCAGAGATAACAAACAAAACAGGGGTAATGGGGGGTAGGCCAAGAGTCAAGTGTGCAGAATATATGGACTTTTCCCCATGGGGGACTTGCCGTCGCCGGCCCAAACCTTCATCTCGCCGGCCAAATTTTTGAGTTGGGCCGTTGGATTTGTGCCACCTATCCTCTTCAGTACATACAACATTTTAAACATGTTTGTTTTTCTTGGCTGTTCATTTTTGTGTGCAGTCACGTGTAAATTTTTTGTCTTCCAAAAAATTTAAAAGAAAAATCAGGAAAAAATAATATGTGGCTGATGGGATTCAAACACAGGGGATACGTCACAGCAGTGCAAGGCTTTACCAATGAGCTACAGGTGTTTTCTTGCTGTTCTTAAACAAAAATAACTTTTAAATTATAGTCAAGCTTGCAAACTCCATTCTGTACTTTAAGAAGAAAAATTTTATACAGAAAATTCCGGGTTGTTACACCCTTACGGCTCATAAAATTGAAAAGCCTTAGGTGATAAGGATCTAAATCTGTCTCCTAAGCCACCGCTCCCGAACGGGCAACGGCAAATGATGAGTTGCTTCTGACATTATGCTTCAGTGTTAACGGTGCTGATATCAACCCAAAACCCAAATCCCAAGTCTTCTTAAGGCAAATGATGAGTCGCTCCTGGCATCGCTCAAGTGTTAGCGGTGCTAATGCCGACCAAAGACTCAAACCCTAAGTTTTCCCAAAGGCAAATGATAAGTCGCTCCTGGCTCTACGCTTCAGTGTTAGCGGTACTGTTGCCGACCCAAAAAACAAATTCCAAGTCCTCCTGGGGGAAATCATGAGTTACTCCTGGTATTATTCCAGTGCAGCAATACTGATGCTAAACAAAATCCAAATTTAAAGTTCTTCTCAAATTCAAAAGACCCGCCAAATAAGGCAGAAATCAAATAGATCAAATCAATGTCCCACTCGGCAGTACTTCTAAGCTCAAAAGTCCCGCTGGACAGGTATGGAACTCCCAAAACAAAACAAATCAACTATGACACTGCAAAAATCGGAGCAAGTCAACTTCAATCCCGACACCGTAAAAAACGGAGCAAATCAAATCAAATCCCGACACCGCAAGAAGCTGAGCAAGTCAACTTCAACCCCAACACCGCAAGAAGCGAGCAAGTTAAATGGCAACACCGACCGTCCAAGTCGCTAAAGTGGCAGCACCGACCGTCCAAGTCGCTAAAATGGCAGCACCGACCGTCCAAGTCGCAAAAGTGGCAGCACCGATCGTCCAAGTCGTAAAAATGGCGGCACTGATCCTCCACAGGGAACCAAACCAAATCAATCCCCATATAGAACAAGATCCATCAATTTCATACAAGCGCGACTCTAAGGTCGAAATAAATAACTGGTCCAATAAACTTATCAAGTAATACAGGTATGGTTGATGGAGCGTACTAGATACAAATGAAAGAATAAAAGTACAATGGTGGTTCAGATACAAGTGAACCAACCTACCGTGCAAATCACCCTGAATGAAATGATGTGCCAGCAACTGCCAGGGAAACCAGTACATTGAACCTGAAATAAAATTTGGCACAACGGGGGTGAGTTGCCAACTTGTGAGTAGAAGACATCTACGAAAAGAAATCGAATGCACGACGCTATCCTAGGTCATAATAATACACTACTATGTTCCAATCATCTAGTAATAGCCGAGTAATACTACGTGTAAATGCAAATAGTCCGTGCTCGTGTCAGTGCCTCATATAGTACTATATCATATGAATGGGTATGCATGCACCATGAATGTAAAGTAACAAATCCTGAAATCCAGATATATCTGTATAAGAAATCTTTATCTGTTATCATAGTAAAATGTGTATAGGAATCTGGAATCTCAACAGTGAAATCCATGGAAATCCGTGTCAAGTATCGACACAAACATGTAAATCTCAAGTCTCATAGTCTCAATACCTCGGGCTCCGTCAGTCCGGATCGGCCCATATCATCAAATCTCACGACAACGGTCGGTATCCTCCGGATATCCGCCGCGCCAGACATCACCGGTAGGTAGCCTTCCCCTGCCAGGCTCATCATCTACAACTCGATCTTCTTGCCCCGGGATACCATACCGGGCCCACCATGTACCCGAGACGGTTCATCCACTCCTCAATCGAGTCTCGAAATCCATCAGAAAACATGAAATCTCATGGTGGATGACACATACATCACGAGAAAACCGCATCTTATATTTTAAAAAGAGAGGAGGAGAGAGAGAGAAGTTTTTATATATTCTTGCGGTATTTCTCAAAAATCCAGAAATCTCATAGAAATCCAAATCTCAAAATCATGAGTAAGTATATGATAAGTGTCGGCATATGCCCATGATACTGCATGATAACATGAAAATATGAATGCATGAATGTCTAAGTAATAAATACCATGTCTATACTAACATCAGAGAGGAATCACAATATTATATCGGTCTAGTTGTTAACTGATTCTATCAATAAAAGATAATATGATCTAAAGTGTACGTGATATAGCAATTACCGATGATGATGTGTGTGAGCCGGCAAATAAGTGTGCGTGGAATATGCGCATCATCGGTAATGGTGCTGGTGTCCTACGGATAAGGTTTATACTGATTATAGCAACATATGTATGAACATGCAATATTATGATTACAGTGTGATAGTAAAGACGGATGTGTGTTATCCACTCATTTGATATACAACTACCACTACCCCTATATGACTCGAACCTAACCTAGTGTCCATCTAACCCCCCCTAAGGAAAACTAAACCTAAGAACTGGTCGATAGAAGTACACCTAAAGCCTGAGTCCATATCTCTAAGAGTCGGTGATCCTGCCTCAAAAGCGTCACGTACATAGTACGACTTCCTCAAATCAAGAGTGCGGATTAATCATCATATCTATGCCTCGTACGGTAAAGTCCATCGAACGGCATCCCAATATCGGAGTACGGGTCAAGTATCACCTATGTGTCTCATCATTTGTATAATATCATTATCAACACATATCATGATCAAGGTGCTATACTGTAATCGCATACATCAATCATATATCATTGTCACATATATCATATCTTGATCAAGTCACATATGTCAAGTCGTGATTAAGTCGCCTATGAGATATCGAAATCAAGTTACATCTATATAATGTTGTAATCAAGTCACACATATAACATATCAGAATATCAATCACATGTTACGGTTCGGGTGCTATTTTAGAGTCCCATGTACCTCTATATCATCACCACCCTTTTATTATCTACGTACACCTATTCATTATATCATTTTTGTAATGATCCGCTAACATCATAATACGACCGTATAGTCAAGAATCACGACATCAAGCCCAGCTATACTGTTCCATTCACGTGTATCATATCACATCATTGTATCCCATATACGTGTTGTATATATATATATATATACACACCTATACCTAGTCCTATATATATATATATATATATATATATATATATATATATATATATATACACACATACACGTATACACCACGTCAAGTTTCAGTGTGCGCGCGTGTGTGCATCAACCTGAAACCTACGAATCTCCTCCATGATATTCATTCTCGGGTAAGGTCTTCCTAAATCAATCTAGTCCAACCTAAGGTCACTACTAGGGTCCTACTCACCGAAATTCTAAGGTCACGTCTGGCTTCCTAAAGACAATAAGTACTTATTTCTATCCTACGTTTGCGGGGGTGCTAAACGCCATCCACCCGATTTCCCCCGTAGATATACATCTACTCACCTGGTCCATGTCTGCCGAAGACGGTGTCGCCATCCTCCTCTTCATCGCCCGCAGTCCACGTGAGGGGTACCTAAACGCAAACATATAAATAGTATCGTAAACTGAATCACATACAAAAGTCAAAACGACGCAAGGAACAAGCATAGGTTAAAACCTATGCCCCGTCCACGCAAAAGAACCAAATATCGCTCGGTATCGGCGTACAAACTCCGATGGATCGAGATAAATCTCAACAACCAACGCATAGTTTTAAAATTCATTACTTATAATATAAAACATGATTTAATTCATCAAAACCCTAAAATCCATCAAACCGTCCAATTTCGTAAAACCCGAAAATGCCAATTTACCGTTTTTCATCAAAACTTGACATCTAAATGAAACCAATGGTCATAAAGCTCATTAAATAGCATAACTAGACTATACAACCCATTACTATATTTTTCTTACACAAATTTGTATTAATTTGAAATTTCTAGTTTGCAACCATTAGCAATTTTCAACCTCTTACAAGCAAAATGTCACAATTCCACAACAAAACTTGATTTTGCATGAATTAATGTATTAAACTACAATTCATGATGATAATGATATAATGAAACCATAATTATATTTTTTAATCTCATTTATTTAGGAATTTCCAAAATCTAGTTAACAAAAATAGCATTTTATTAGTATTTTCCAATTATCAAAAGAAACTAGTGATCAAACTAAGTTTTTCTTTCTATTAACATGCTAATATTCTCACTAAAACTACAATCTAATGATAGCAACCTAAATTAGAATTTTATATTACCCACATATACATTTTATAAAAAAAACTAGTTAGCTAAATAGCATAATTAAAATAATTTTAATAAACAAATTATTATATAACAACCATGCAAGATTTTTCCACTCAAAAAAATGTTAAACTAGCTATTATAACCTTATTTAATCAATAAAAACCACAACTTGAATTTACAAACCCTAACTTGAATTTTAAAATTTGCAAATAGAGTTAATTTAATAAATCTAATTATACTTTAAAAGAAACATCTAATAAAAATAAAACAAAAGAAGGAAATTTATACCTCCAAAATATGAAATCCAAATATAAAAATGAGCCTCCAAAATGCTTGCTATCCATCTCCAAAATCCATGTAAAGAAGAGTAAAGAATAAAGGGTAGGAAATAAATAGGATTTTGTGCATTTTTTGTTGAATTTTTGATGTAATTTGATGGATTTTTGAACAAAATCAAGAGAGGAAAATGAGGGGACTGCCAAGGGGGTGTGGCCAGCCATGGTAGGAGAGAGAGGTAGAAAGAGAAAAGAGTGAAGAAAAGTGTAGAAGTTTCCCCCAAATTATCACTTCATTATGTCTTTTCATGATTTATTTAACTTTCTTTTATTTCTTTACTAAAAACAACCAAGAAAACTCTAGAATTACTGAAAAATTTGCAAATAAATTTTGCGTGATACACACTAAATTCTAATATGCCATGGTTCATTTTTACAAATTAAAACCATTCAAATTTGCAATTTACACTAATTTAGTGTAAAAATAAAGCTTATGTTAATATTTAAAATATTTAATTTAGGAAAAATATTTAATTAAACTAAAAATTTATAAGTGGATAAATGAACACCATTTACTAGTAATTACATAATTAAAATAGGTATTTTTGAAATTATAAAGAAAAACAATCACGGTTTAGTTTTACGAAAAATACATTTTACTTTACCAAAAATCATAAAATTCACTTAAACAATTTTATTCATTTAATTATTTATTTAATTATTTTCAAAACGTTACAATCTTCCCCCCTTTAAGAAATTCGGTCCCCGAATTTAAATTAAAACTCCCCCTCCAAATACTAAAACATTTAGCAAAACACTCAAATCGTCGGGGCTCCGAAATCATCGATACATAACAAAAATCAACTCCGTCAAGCATAGCGCAATCATCGGAGTTATGGCGAGAATAAAATATCAAAACCCAATATGAAAACCATCATAATATACATCAATCTATAACTTATATATAGTGCGCATCATAGTAAAACCATCCAAATATCTGGATAAGGAAATATGCAAAAAACCCTTTTGAAAATCGCCGTGTGATGCACGTGTCACGGCATAAGTAGCGGACGTTTATTTAAAAAAAATAGCTATATATATATATATATCTTTTATTTAACATACACGTCCCGCCTGGTTACTAAATCAAATAGTAATGATTATAAAAACACACTGCTCAAACTGAAATCAATCCCAATCACATCAATAAAATATCATGTGCGTCCGGTGCGCACTGAAATCGAAACCAAATACAGATACCACGACTACACCCAAAAACAAAATAAGTGCAACAGGTGTGCACCAAAACATCTGTCAAGTGCAACGGGCGTGCACGACTCAATATCAGGTGTATCTAATCTGTACAAAACCCCGATTTAGTGCATCTGGTGTGCACAAAATCGTATCAAATGCGCCAAGTGTGCGCAAGAATCTCAATTAGGTGCACATGGTGCACGAAAACATTCACCGAATATTAAAATCAAAATCACAGTACGAAAATGCATGAAAACTAGGTCGAAGCATATGTCAAAATCATGTGTAACCCATATGCACAAAATCAAATCAAAATCATAAAATGTATTAAAACTAAATCAAGTGCACTAGGTATGTACAAAACAACATCAATACAACCGATATATGAAACATGCATAGAATATAATGGAAGTACTCAAGAAATACCGATCGTAGAACAAAATCCTCAAATACCAAAATCCGACCAACGGAAATATGAAATTCAAATCACCAAGTCGCAATCGTAAACACTATCGTCAATGTGCGCCTCTTTCCTCTGATGTCGACTGCTTCGAACTCGTCTCTTCGTAGCTGTGCTGACTGCGCTACCAAAGGCAATACTCATATCTAGAGTCTCCCACATAGTCGATCCCTTCACTTGATATCCGGACTACATTAAACTTTTCGATCGATCCATCAAAATCCCATAATTCCCCGAGAGCTCAACACTCAAGTACAGTTTAGAAATATCCGGTACATACCCCAGCATCGATGATCCAGCCGTAGAATAGCAAACCCAAGCCTCACTAATGGCACCGTGGAACTGCCGTAAACCCTAAGGTTCAAGGGCGTTCCCGTGGTCATTATGTCGAGTTAGGGTTTCATTCTTCTAGAGGGTCCATCGAAATACCTGCATGTTCTTCCGAATACCTTAAACTTGGGAAAATGGTTTTCTGATAATCGTTCGAACCCTTTAACTTCATCCGGGCGGCATGTGAATACCCTTCGTCCGCACGCTAAGCAATGCTTCAATCCTCAAGACTAAACGATACCCTAATGGTTATTGCATTTGAGCCGTAGCTCTCTCTGCCAGTGTGCCCATGGTAACAGAAACTACCATCCGATATCGACGAAGATAGATCAAAGGAACGAATGAAATACGGTGCAAACAATATACATCCTAAGGCTCCTTAAGCAGAGTAGCGTATCGTAAGTATGCCACGGACCATACCCACGGTACGTTACTCTACCTAAATCGCCTACTCCATCAACCAAGGGTCACCTAGACTTATACAAGGTTAAACCTAGCGCTCTGATACCAACTTTGTCACGACCTGAAAGTACGGAACGTGACCGGCACTTAGATTACGAAACGTCTAGAGGCGCAACGTAACCTAAGTAAGCCGAAGCCCAGAAATCTAAACCATATAAAAGAAAAGAAGTAAAAGAAAACATGAAGAAAAACAAGTTTAAAAGCATCAGCAAATTTTCCCAAAAATTTCGGCAGAGTCTCCTCTGTAAAAACTGGCCCCTAAACGGGTACAACAAGTATAATATACATAAACAATAAAAAGCATCCCCAAACGGGAGCTAGCTCAACGCCAACAGGCGGAAAAAACCACAACAAGCACAATAATATACAACGCCAAAGGGCGAGGCTCAAAACTCAAAAGAAAACAATCCACCAAAGCAGAATAATACAAGCGCGACTCTAAGGTCGAAATAAATAACTGGTCCAATAAACTTATCAAGTAATACAAGTATGGTTGATGGAGCGTACTAGATACAAATGAAAGAATAAAAGTACAATGGTGGTTCAGATACAAGTGAACCAACCTACCGTGCAAATCACCCTGACTGAAATGATGTGCCAGCAATTGCCAGGGAAACCAGTACATCGAACCTGAAATAAAATTTGGCACAACGGGAGTGAGTTGCCAACTTGTGAGTAGAAGACATCTACGAAAAGAAATCGAATGCACGACGCTATCCTAGGTCATAATAATACACTACTATGTTCCAATCATCTAGTAATAGCCGGGTAATACTACGTGTAAATGCAAATAGTCCATGCTCGTGTCAGTGCCTCATATAGTACTATGTCATATGAATGGGTATGCATGCACCATGAATGTAAAGTAACAAATCCTGAAATCCAGATATATCTGTATAAGAAATCTTTATCTGTTATCATAGTAAAATGTGTATAGGAATCTGGAATCTCAACAGTGAAATCTATGAAAATCCGTGTCAAGTATCGACACAAACATGTAAATCTCAAGTCTCATAGTCTCAATACCTCGGGCTCCGTCAGTCCGGATCGGCCCATATCATCAAATCTCACGACAACGGTCGGTATCCTCCAGATATCCGCCGCGCAAGACATCACCGGTAAGTAGCCTTCCCCTGCCAGGCTCATCGTCTACAACTCGATCTTCTTGCCCCGGGGTACCATACCGGGCCCACCATGTACCCGAGACGGTTCATCCACTCCTCAAATCGGGTCTCGAAATCCATCAGAAAACATGAAATCTCATGGTGGATGACGCATACATCACGAGAAAACCGCATCTTATATTTTAAAAAGAGAGGAGGAGAGAGAGAGAAGTTTTTATATATTCTTGCGGTATTTCTCAAAAATCCAGAAATCTCATAGAAATCCAAATCTCAAAATCATGAGTAAGTATATGATAAGTGTCGGCATATGCCCATGATACTGCATGATAACATGAAAATATGAATGCATGAATGTCTAAATAATAAATACCATGTCTATACTAACATCAGAGAGGAATCACAATATTATATCGGTCTAGTTGTTAACTGATTCTATCAATAAAAGATAATATGATCTAAAGTGTACGTGACATAGCAATTACCGATGATGATGTGTGTGAGCCGGCAAATAAGTGTGCGTGGAATATGCGCATCATCGATAATGGTGCTGGTGTCCTAACAGGTAAGGTTTATACTGATTATAGCAACATATGTATGAACATGCAACATTATGATTACAGTGTGAAAGTAAAGACGGATGTGTGTTATCCACTCATTTGATATACAACTACCACTACCACTATATGACTCAAACCTAACCTAGTGTCCATCTAACCCCCCTAAGGAAAACTAAACCTAAGAACTGGTCGATAGAAGTACACCTAAAACCTGAGTCCATATCTCTAAGAGTCGGCGATCCTGCCTCAAAAGCGTCACGTACATAGTACGACTTCCTCAAATCAAGAGTGCGGATCAATCATCATATCTATGCCTCGTACGGTAAAGTCCATCGTACGGCATCCCAATATCGGGGTACGGGTCAAGTATCACCTACGTGTCTCATCATTCGTATAATATCATTATCAAGACAAGTCATGATCAAGGTGCTATACTGTAATCGCATACATCAATCATATATCATTGTCACATATATCATATCTTGATCAAGTCACATATATCAAGTCGTGATTAAGTTGCCTATGAGATATCGAAATCAAGTTACATCTATATGATGTTGTAATCAAGTCACACATATAACATATCAGAATATCAATCACATGTTACGGTTCGGGTGCTATTTTAGAGTCCCATGTACCTCTATATCATCACCACCCTTTTATTATCTACGTACACCTATTCATTATATCATTTTTGTAATGATCCGCTAACATCATAATACGACCGTATAGTCAAGAATCACGACATCAAGCCCAGCTATACTGTTTCATTCCCGTGTATCATATTACATCATTGTATCCCATATACGTGTTGTGTGTATATATATATATATACACCTATACCTAGTCCTATATATATATATATATATATATATATATATACATACACGTATACACCACGTCGAGTTTCAGTGTGTGCGCGTGTGTGTATCAACCTGAAACCTATGAATCTCCTCCATGATATTCATCCTCGGGTAAGGTCTTCCTAAATCAATCTAGTCCAACCTAAGGTCACTACTAGGGTCCTACTCACCGAAATTCTAAGGTCACGTCTGGCTTCCTAAAGACAATAAGTACCTATTTCTATCCTACGTTTGCGGGGGTGCTAAACGCCATCCACCCGATTTCCCCCGTAGATATACATCTACTCACCTGGTCCATGTCTGCCGAAGACGGTGTCGCCATCCTCCTCTTCATCGCCCGCAGTCCACGTGAGGGATGCCTAAACGCAAACATATAAATAGTATCGTAAACTGAATCACATACAAAAGTCAAAACAACGTAAGGAACAAGCATAGGTTAAAACCTATGCCCCGTCCACGCAAAAGAACCAAATATCGCTCGGTATCGGCGTACAAACTCCGATGGATCGAGATAAATCTCAACAACCAACTCATAGTTTTAAAATTCATTACTTATAATATAAAACATGATTTAATTCATCAAAACCCTAAAATCCATCAAACCGTCCAATTTCGTAAAACCCGAAAATTCCAATTTACCGTTTTTCAACAAAACTTGACATCTAAATGAAACCAATGGTCATAAAGCTCATTAAATAGCATAACTAGACTATACAACCCATTACTATATTTTTCTTACACAAATTTGTATTAATTTGAAATTTCTAGTTTGCAACCATTAGCAATTTTCAACCTCTTACAAGCAAAATGTCACAATTCCATAACAAAACTTGATTTTGCATGAATTAATGTATTAAACTACAATTCATGATGATAATGATATAATGAAACCATAATTATATTTTTTAATCTCATTTATTTAGGAATTTCCAAAATCTAGTTAACAAAAATAGCATTTTATTAGTATTTTCCAATTATCAAAAGAAACTAGTGATCAAACTAAGTTTTTCTTTCTATTAACATGCTAATATTCTCACTAAAACTACAATCTAGTGATAGCAACCTAAATTAGAATTTTATATTACCCACATATACATTTTATAAAAAAACTAGTTAGCTAAATAGAATAATTAAAACAATTTGAATAAACAAATTATTATACAACAACCATGCAAGATTTTTCCACTCAAAAAAATGTTAAACTAGCTATTATAATCTTATTTAATCAATAAAAACCACAACTTGAATTTACAAACCCTAACTTGAATTTTAAAATTTGCAAATAGAGTTAATTTAATAAATCTAATTATGCTTTAAAAGAAACATCTAATAAAAATAAAACAAAAGAAGGAAATTTATACCTCCAAAATATGAAATCCAAACATAAAAATGAGCCTCCAAAATGCATGCTATCCATCTCCAAAATCCATGTAAAGAAGAGTAAAGAATAAAGGGTAGGAAATAAATAGGATTTTGTGCATTTTTTGTTGAATTTTTGATGTAATTTGATGGATTTTTGAACAAAATCAAGAGAGGAAAATGAGGGGGCTGCCAAGGGGGTGTGGCCGGACATGGTAGGAGAGAGAGGTAGAAAGAGAAAAGAGTGAAGAAAAGTGTAGAAGTTTCCCTCAAGTTATCACTTCATTATGTCTTTTCATGATTTATTTAACTTTCTTTTATTTCTTTACTAAAAACAACCAAGAAAACTCTAGAATTATTGAAAAATTTGCAAATAAATTTTGCATGATACACACTAAATTCTAATATGCCATGGTTCATTTTTACAAATTAAAACCATTCAAATTTGCAATTTACACTAATTTAGTGTAAAAATAAAGCTTATGTTAATATTTAAAATATTTAATTTAGGAAAAATATTTAATTAAACTAAAAATTTATAAGTGGCTAAATGAACACCATTTAATAGTAATTACATAATTAAAATAGGTATTTTTGAAATTATAATGAAAAACAATCACGGTTTAGTTTTACGAAAAATACATTTTACTTTACCAAAAATCATAAAATTCACTTAAACAATTTTATTCATTTAATTATTTATTTAATTATTTTTAAAACGTTACAATCTTCCCCCCTTTAAGAAATTCGGTCCCCGAATTTAAATTAAAACTCCCCCTCCAAATACTAAAACATTTAGCAAAACACTCAAATCGTCGGGGCTCCGAAATCATCGATACATAACAAAAATCAACTCCGTCAAGCATAGCGCAATCATCGGAGTTATGGCGAGAATAAAATATCAAAATCCAATATGAAAACCATCATAATATACATCAATCTATAACTTATATATAGTGCGCATCATAGTAAAACCATCCAAATATCTGGATAAGGAAATATGCAAAAAAAACCTTTTGAAAATCGCCGTGTGATGCACGTGTCACGGCATAAGTAGCGGACGTTTATTTAAAAAAATAGCTATATATATATATATCTTTTATTTAACATACACGTCCCGCCTGGTTACTAAATCAAATAGTAATGATTATAAAAACACACTGCTCAAACTGAAATCAATCCCAATCACATCAATAAAATATCATGTGCGTCCGGTGCGCACTGAAATCGAAACCAAATACAGATACCACGACTACACCCAAAAACAAAATAAGTGCAACAGGTGTGCACCAAAACATCTGTCAAGTGCAACGGGCGTGCACGACTCAATATCAGGTGCATCTAATCTGCACAAAACCCCGATTTAGTGCATCTGGTGTGCACAAAATCGTATCAAGTACGCCAAGTGTGCGCAAGAATCTCAATCAGGTGCACATGGTGCACGAAAACATTCACCGAATATTAAAATCGAAATCACAATACGAAAATGCATGAAAACTAGGTCGAAGCATATGTCAAAATCATGTGTAACCCATATACACAAAATCAAATCAAAATCACAAAATGTATTAAAACTAAATCAAGTGCACTAGGTATGTACAAAACAACATCAATACAACCGATATATGAAACATGCATAGAATATAATGGAAGTACTCAAGAAATACCGATCGTAGAACAAAATCCTCAAATACCAAAATCCGACCAACGGAAATATGAAATTCAAATCACCAAGTCGCAATCGTAAACACTATCGTCAATGTGCGCCTCTTTCCTCTGATGTCGACTGCTTCGAACTCGTCTCTTCGTAGCTGTGCTGACTGAGCTACCAAAGGCAATACTCATATCTAGAGTCTCCCACATAGTCGATCCCTTCACCTGATATCCGGACTACATTAAACTTTTCGATCGATCCATCAAAATCCCATAATTCCCCGAGAGCTCAACACTCAAGTACAGTTTAGAAATATCCGGTACATACCCCAGCATCGATGATCCAGCAGTAGAAGGGCAAACCCAAGCCTCACTAATGGCACCGCGGAACTGCCGTAAACCCTAAGGTTCAAGGGCGTTCTCGTGGTCATTATGTCGAGTTAGGGTTTCATTCTTCTAGAGGGTCTATCGAAATACCTGCATGTTCTTCCGAATACCTTAAACTTGGGGAAATGGTTTTCTGATAATCGTTCGAACCCTTTAACTTCATCCGGACGGCATGTGAATACCCTTCGTCCGCACGCTAAGCAATGCTTCAATCCTCAAGACTAAAGATACCTTAATGGTTATCGCATTTGAGCCGTAGCTCCCTCTGCCAGTGTGCCCGTGGTAACAGAAACTACCATCCGATATCGACGAAGATAGATCAAAGGAATGAATGAAATACGGTGCAAACAATGTACATCCTAAGGCTGCTTAAGCAGAGTAGCGTATCGTAAGTATGCCACGGACCATACCCACGGTACGTTACTCTACCTAAATCGCCTACTCCATCAACCAAGGGTCACCTAGACTTATACAAGGTTAAACCTAGCGCTCTGATACCAACTTTGTCACGACCCGAAAGTACGGAACGTGGCCGGCACTTAGATTACGAAACGTCTAGAGGCGCAACGTAACTTAAGTAAGCCGAAGCCCAGAAATCTAAACCATATAAAAGAAGAAGAAGTAAAAGAAAACATGAAGAAAATCAAGTTTAAAAGCATCGGCAAATTTTCCCAAAAATTTCGGCAGAGTCTCCTCTGTAAAAACTGGCCCCTAAACGGGTACAACAAGTATAATATATATAAACAATAAAAAGCATCCCCAAACGGGAGCTAGCTCAACGCCAACAGGCGGAAACAACCACAACAAGCACAATAATATATAACGTCAAAGGGCGAAGCTCAAAACTCAAAAGAAAACAATCCACCAAAGCAGAATAATACAAGCGCGACTCTAAGGTCGAAATAAATAACTGGTCCAATAAACTTATCAAATAATACAAGTATGGTTGATGGAGCGTACTAGATACAAATGAAAGAATAAAAGTACAATGGTGGTTCAGATACAAGTGAACCAACCTACCGTGCAAATCACCCTGAATGAAATGATGTGCCAGCAACTGCCAGGGAAACCAGTACATCGAACCTGAAATAAAATTTGGCACAACGGGGGTGAGTTGCCAACTTGTGAGTAGAAGACATCTACGAAAAGAAATCGAATGCACGACGCTATCCTAGGTCATAATAATACACTACTATGTTCCAATCATCTAGTAATAGCCGGGTAATACTACGTGTAAATGCAAATAGTCCATGCTCGTGTCAGTGCCTCATATAGTACTATGTCATATGAATGGGTATGCATGCACCATGAATGTAAAGTAACAAATCCTGAAATCCAGATATATCTGTATAAGAAATCTTTATCTGTTATCATAGTAAAATGTGTATAGGAATCTGGAATCTCAACAGTGAAATCCATGGAAATCCGTGTCAAGTATCGACACAAACATGTAAATCTCAAGTCTCATAGTCTCAATACCTCGGGCTCCGTCAGTCCGGATCGGCCCATATCATCAAATCTCACGACAACGGTCGGTATCCTCCAAATATCCGCTGCGCCAGACATCACCGGTAGGTAGCCTTCCTCTGCCAGGCTCATCGTCTACAACTCGATCTTCTAACCCCGGGGTACCATACCGGGCCCACCATGTACCCGAGACGGTTCATCCACTCCTCAAATCGGGTCTCGAAATCCATCAGAAAACATGAAATCTCATGGTGGATGACACATACATCACGAGAAAACCGCATCTTATATTTTAAAAAGAGAGGAGGAGAGAGAGAGAAGTTTTTATATATTCTTGCGGTATTTCTCAAAAATCCAGAAATCTCATAGAAATCCAAATCTCAAAATCATGAGTAAGTATATGATAAGTGTCGGCATATGCCCATGATACTGCATGATAACATGAAAATATGAATGCATGAATATCTAAATAATAAATACAATGTCTATACTAACATCAGAGAGGAATCACAATATTATATCAGTTTAGTTGTTAACTGATTCTATCAATAAAAGATAATATGATTTAAAGTGTACGTGACATAGCAATTACCGATGATGATGTGTGTGAGCCGGCAAATAAGTGTGCGTGGAATATGCGCATCATCGATAATAGTGCTGGTGTCCTAACAGGTAAGGTTTATACTGATTATAGCAACATATGTATGAACATGCAACATTATGATTACAGTGTGAAAGTAAAGACGGATGTGTGTTATCCACTCATTTGATATACAACTACCACTACCACTATATGACTCGAACCTAACCTAGTGTCCATCTAACCCCCCTTAAGGAAAACTAAACCTAAGAACTGGTCGATAGAAGTACACCTAAAGCCTGAGTCCATATCTCTAAGAGTCGGTGATCCTGCCTCAAAAGCGTCACGTACATAGTACGACTTCCTCAAATCAAGAGTGCGGATCAATCATCATATCTATGCCTCGTACGGTAAAGTCCATCGTACGGCATCCCAATATCGGGGTACGGGTCAAGTATCACCTACGTGTCTCATCATTCGTATAATATCATTATCAACACATGTCATGATCAAGGTGTTATACTGTAATCGCATACATCAATCATATATCATTGTCACATATATCATATCTTGATCAAGTCACATATGTCAAGTCGTGATTAAGTCGCCTATGAGATATCGAAATCAAGTTACATCTATATGATGTTGTAATCAAGTCACATATATAACATATCAGAATATCAATCACATGTTACGGTTCGGGTGCTATTTTAGAGTCCCATGTACCTCTATATCATCACCACCCTTTTATTATCTACGTACACCTATTCATTATATCATTTTTGTAATGATCCTCTAACATCATAATACGACCGTATAGTCAAGAATCACGACATCAAGCCCAGCTATACTGTTTCATTCCCGTGTATCATATCACATCATTGTATCCCATATACGTGTTGTGTATATATACACACACACACACACATACACGTATACACCACATCGAGTTTCAGTGTGCTCGCGTGTGTGTATCAACCTGAAACCTACGAATCTCCTCCATGATATTCATCCTCGGGTAAGGTCTTCCTAAATCAATCTAGTCCAACTTAAGGTCACTACTAGGGTCCTACTCACTGAAATTCTAAGGTCACGTCTGGCTTCCTAAAGACAATAAGTACCTATTTCTATCCTACGTTTGCGGGGGTGCTAAACGCCATCCACCCGATTTCCCCCGTAGATATACATCTACTCACCTGGTCCATGTCTGCCGAAGACGGTGTCGCCATCCTCCTCTTCATCGCCCACAGTCTACGTGAGGGGTACCTAAACGCAAACATATAAATAGTATCGTAAACTGAATCACATTCAAAAGTCAAAACGACGCAAGGAACAAGCATAGGTTAAAACCTATGCCCCGTCCACGCAAAAGAACCAAATATCGCTCGGTATCGGCGTACAAACTCCGATGGATCGAGATAAATCTCAACAACCAACTCATAGTTTTAAAACTCATTACTTATAATATAAAACATGATTTAATTCATCAAAACCCTAAAATCCATCAAACCGTCCAATTTCGTAAACCCCGAAAATGCCAATTTACCATTTTTCATCAAAACTTGACATCTAAATGAAACCAATGGTCATAAAGCTCATTAAATAGCATAACTAGACTATACAACCCATTACTATATTTTTCTTACACAAATTTGTATTAATTTGAAATTTCTAGTTTGCAACCATTAGCAATTTTCAACCTCTTACAAGCAAAATGTCACAATTCCACAACAAAACTTGATTTTGCATGAATTAATGTATTAAACTACAATTCATGATGATAATGATATAATGAAACCATAATTATATTTTTTAATCTCATTTATTTAGGAATTTCCAAAATCTAGTTAACAAAAATAGCATTTTATTAGTATTTTCCAATTATCAAAAGAAACTAGTGATCAAACTAAGTTTTTCTTTCTATTAACATGCTAATATTCTCACTAAAACTACAATCTAGTGATAGCAACCTAAATTAGAATTTTATATTACCCACATATACATTTTATAAAAAAACTAGTTAGCTAAATAGCATAATTAAAACAATTTGAATAAACAAATTATTATACAACAACCATGCAAGATTTTTCCACTCAAAAAAATGTTAAACTAGCTATTATAATCTTATTTAATCAATAAAAATCACAACTTGAATTTACAAACCCTAACTCGAATTTTAAAATTTGCAAATAGAGTTAATTTAATAAATCTAATTATGCTTTAAAAGAAACATCTAATAAAAATAAAACAAAAGAAGGAAATTTATACCTCCAAAATATGAAATCCAAACATAAAAATGAGCCTCCAAAATGCATGCTATCCATCTCCAAAATCCATGTAAAGAAGAGTAAAGAATAAAGGGTAGGAAATAAATAGGATTTTGTGCATTTTTTTGTTGAATTTTTGATGTAATTTGATGGATTTTTGAACAAAATCAAGAGAGGAAAATGAGGGGGCTGCCAAGGGGGTGTGGCCAGCCATGGTTGGAGAGAGAGGGAGAAAGAGAAAAGAGTGAAGAAAAGTGTAGAAGTTTCCCCCAAGTTATCACTTCATTATGTCTTTTCATGATTTATTTAACTTTCTTTTATTTCTTTACTAAAAACAACCAAGAAAACTCTAGAACTATTGAAAAATTTGCAAATAAATTTTGCATGATACACACTAATTTATAATATGCCATGGTTCATTTTTACAAATTAAAACCATTCAAATTTGCAATTTACACTAATTTAGTGTAAAAATAAAGCTTATGTTAATATTTAAAATATTTAATTTAGGAAAAATATTTAATTAAACTAAAAATTTATAAGTGGCTAAATGAACACCATTTTCTAGTAATTACATAATTAAAATAGGTATTTTTGAAATTATAATGAAAAACAATCACGGTTTAGTTTTACGAAAAATACATTTTACTTTACCGAAAATCATAAAATTCACTTAAACAATTTTATTCATTTAATTATTTATTTAATTATTTTTAAAACGTTACAGCCAAGTGGGCCCAAGCCTAAGTCAAGACCTAATATGGAAGGGGCCGGCCCCATGACAAAAAGAATAAAGCTATAAATTAGTTTAATGTTTTTTTTAAATAAATGTATAGGAAAGGAGCAAAAAGCCCAAAATTTTGTAAACCCCATCGCTTATGTGCAAAAAGGAATAGGCACATGAGGCATGGGGAGGCACAAGTGCCATATGGAAAAGCCCAAGGGGTTATATATAAAGTATGTAGCCTATAAAAGGCAAACATGATGAAAAAATTAATAACAAATTTCATTCTCTTAAAAATTCTAGGGTTTATGCCTCTATCTTCTCTTTCTCAAGTTTTTTCTCTTCCTCTTCATTTCCAACTAAATCGAGTGTTTAGCTCTCTTTTTCTCAAAAATAAATAAAGTTTCACCATAAAACCCTCAAAGGGGAGTTTAGATTTCCCATCAAATTCCTAAAAGAGAGTTTTTTTAACCTCACATTCCTTTTTCCCTAAGATCCAGTAAAAACAGAAGAGGAGGAAGAAGATCCACCTCCAGAAATCCCACTTTGGGAGGATCCAAGGCTCAAGGGAGAAGATTGGGGTCCCCTTTGATCATCTCCGAAGATCTTTGAGGAGTTCAACTCCAAGATCCAAATTCTCAAAGGAGTTTAACTCTAAATTCAGATTTTTTAGGAGTTTAACTCCAAATCCAA
Source organism: Agapanthus africanus (assembly GCA_030015575.1). Classification (NCBI taxonomy): domain Eukaryota; kingdom Viridiplantae; phylum Streptophyta; class Magnoliopsida; order Asparagales; family Amaryllidaceae; genus Agapanthus; species Agapanthus africanus. The sequence goes on along the minus strand of CM057350.1, from coordinate 469,741,414 downwards.
ATATTTTGGGAGTTTAACTCCAAATCTACACCCAATTCCTATTCGGGAGTTCAACTCCAGACCCAAGGGCTTAGCCCCTTTTTCCGCTGATGTTTCTAGCGGTCGTGTGTCGCGCACGTGACCCGCTGGCGCCCGGCAGTCACGTGCCGCTCACGCGACCCACTGGCGCCCAGCACCCACACGCCTGGCACGCGTGTAAATCCCCGTTTCCATCAATGAAAATCTTCTCTATATTTCCCTTTTCCTTTTCCTCGTAATTTTGTGGGAAATTGGTTGCTAGATTGTCGTATTTAAATCTTTCTAAACCTTTAAAATTTAAAACCAAAACCAAACAAAATCTAAAAAAAGATAATTAAACTAAAATCCTCAGTCAATACATCCCCCAACCCAACTGAAAAACAAAACAAAATATATATATATATATATATATATATAATTTCCCCATTTTAAAACCTCAGCCCAAGTTCCCTAATTCCTCAGCCCAAGCTCTTTTCTCCCCGGTCCACTTCCTTCTCTTCAGTTAATAAATGAATTATTTCTCCCCCAAGCCGGCCCAGCCCAGCAGCCCGTGCCCAAACCCCCTAAACCCCAACCCGCCAACCCAAACCCCGACCCGCCTTCTCCAAACCCGACCCGACCCGTTTATACCTTCTTCCCCCTCATTCTAAAACTTTCCCGCTCATTTTTTTCCCTGCGTACCCACGTTCCCACGTCGCGCGTCCCCATGTCGCCGACGCCCCGCCTTCGTTGCCGCACGACCCGACCACGTCCGCGCAGCCCCTCAAACCTCTCCTCGTATCAAACTCCTCTCTCCCTCTCACTCTCCAACTCACTCCTCTCCTCTCTCTTGAAAGCTTCAAACTTCGAGCCCTCACGAATGACGACGACGACTCTCCTCGTCCCCCTTTCTCCTCTCTCGCTCTCACTCTCGTGCTCACTCTTCTCTTTCCTTAGAAAAACCCACCACCATCTTTCCCTCACCACCTCCAAACCGCCGCCACCGAACTCACCCCCCCTGCACCCTCATGCCGACGAGCTCCCATCGCGCCGCCGGCCACGTCGTCGACTCCTCTGCATCCCCTGCATCACCATCACCTCCTCCTAAACTCAGAACCATTCTTCGTCACCTCGGTCGCCACCTGCACACCCAAACCACCAAACTCCAGTACACTGCCTCACCCCTGCTGCCCATCGCCGGGGTGACACCGCGACCACCGCCGACCACCGTCAACCCCAGCACACTCACAGGAACTTCCCAGCACCACCCTCCGCCTCCAGCAATCGCGAGACATCCCCGGACAACTCCGACGACGAACCCGAAACACGAGCCGAGGCCGTGAATCCAAACCATGTCGTTCGTACGTGTTCGTGCCGTTGCCGCTGCCGTGCATCACCAAAGAGTCTCAAGGCAAGTTACCTACTTGCTTCATGCTATTTGTTTTACTAAAACTTGAAATACTGTCAAAATCCACATGAACATTTAGTGCGACTTAAAATAGTGTAGGTGTTCGATGCAAAACTCGAAAAAAAGAGTCTCTTTAAACTGATGGAACTTGATCGTATAATCTGGCCCATGTGATAATGAACATCGTGTAGAAATTTTACTGAAAAATATGGTTGTTACTAGCTTAAACGATTACCCCCAATTACACCCGTAAAAACTGAGAATTCCCCGCACTTGAAACTTGTTAAAATCATAATTAATTGTGTACACATTGAAATGATGCGTTCGAGGGATCGAATCGAATATGACTCGAAGAACTAGAACCTTATAAAAGTTTTTAATTGTTTCTGTACTGAAAATATGACAAGAACTGATTCGGAGAGCGGCTCTGGACTGCAGTCCAGAGCAGCTACGGCTGTTAATTTCTATCTCATAATGCTTACTACCTTGCTGCCTGAACTTGTATGTTGCGGAACCCTACACTTTATTGAAGATGAATCTGTTAGGTAAATAACTCAAGTGATTTCACACCCTTTTATCGTCGTTTACTATTTAATCTGCAATTTAAAAGAACAGGACGTATAGCAGTCCCAAACAGAAACAGAACTGATACTATAGTGTTGAACAGTGCATAACTTCTGATGTAGAGACGCGATTGAGAATCTGTCTAGTATGTTGGAAACACTATTGAAAATTCTAAATTTCATTCAACTGTAGCGTCACTAAATTCTGATCCCAACTGGGTGAAAATCGTGTCGCGAAACGGACGTTCAGTTCAGAAACTGAATTTCCTGCAGCGAGCACTTAAATCGAAATGGCTGTAACTTGAACACCCAAAATCCGATTGCACTAAAACCAATTTTTCTGAACTGCCGACAGAGTGTACTTGTTACCGTATTTGTATCGTTTCACTAAATTCTGAACATATGATTTACTGCAATTTTTGTAAGATTATGACGTGCATAATAGTTCATATCACACATGACTTGTTAACTGCATAAATGTACATACCTTACCCAGCTGCCATATACATAGTGATAGTGCGCGTTATTATTCAGTGGACATTGCATTATCGTGCATGAATGGTATTGGTTTAGGAGTGTCGAGTACGCCAATGGAAAAGTGAATGATTCGTGACAGTGATTAATACAGTGAACAGTGACAAAACCGTGCTATTAGTGCATACTTGTACACGACTAAATCATAATCATCAATAGTGTAAACCTGGGGAAAAAGGGGAAATCGAAATGGAAAGAGCATCGTATTTAGCGAGGACCGTATTTTAGTGGATGATCATTCAAACAGCGATTCTTATATATATTAGGTAGGATCTAGCAATCCGGCTGACAGGGTTATGTCCCGGGCGTGTGGGCCGTTGTCTCGGGTATGTACGAGACTCCCGTTAAACATGATCCTCTTTTCCACTATTCGATTTCAAATATGACTTAGAGACTGATAGGGACACAGATCATACTTTGCATCATTTAGTGACATGGCGAATATCTGCATTTTACTTCCACTGTTATTACCTTATTTGCCTGTTTCATGTCATTATTATAATATTGCTATTACGTCGCTCTGACGACCTGACTATGCATGCTCAGACGTCGAGGAAGAACTTGCACAGGAGTCGGATTTACCTTTCGAGCTAGCGGAGATCTAGTCTGGAGTACCTTTTTCTTCTTTTCTGCTTTCCCTAAAGAGATCTTGTACTCGAACTTGGTTAGTAGTTCTTTTCTTGTTTATTTGTAAATTGTGAACAATGAACTTTGATGTAATATTTTAGTGATGTATTTCCTTTACTTATGTGCTTTGTTTACTGATTACCATGTAATGCTAGAAGCCGAAGTGTGACTACGGCGGGATTATTCCTTGACCGTAGGAGCATGGCTGGCCTAGTCATCTCTCGTTTTCCGTATTTTGGGAAGCGGGGCGTGACATGGTTTTGTTGGTATCAGAGACGTGTTTAATAGTAAGGGATAACATTAACTACACTGTATTACATTATTTTCGCTTCACTATCCCTGATTGTCATCCTTGTATCTAATCATATCCTTTTGAATATCATCCAGCGATATGACGTCCCCGAACGACCACTCCTCGGACTCAAGTTCTCAGGACCGCACGGAGAGGATACTTAGTGCACTGACCTCTCTCGCAGAAGCTCAGGAGAGGAAGACGGACTTACTCGCCGAGGGACTCAGGGCTATTACCGCTGCAGGGGGACCCTCCGCACTCATTACCGCCCCCGAGGGCACTGCTCCACCAGCTTTTTCTGCTAGGGCTGGCACCGTATCAGATTTCCGGAGGTTGCATCCAACTGCATTTACAGGGCTAGCCGAACCACTAGAGGCCGAGCAATGGCTGGTGAACATGGAGAACTTACTGACAGACGCCAGGGTACCAGAGGAAGATAGAGTGAATGTGATAAAGATCCAGTTGGAAGATGTAGCCTGTACTTAGTGGACAGTTGAAGAAAGAAGGCTAGAGAGGCCAATCAAATAGAGCAAATTCAAGGAGTGTTTCCTGGACCACTATTTCCCTTCCACCGCCAAGGCAAAGATGGAGGAAAGATTCATTCTACTGAAGCAGAATGGCCGTCCCGTGGATGTATACGCGGCAGAGTTCAACCGTCTGAGCCGATTTGCTCCGTACATGGTCGCTTCAGAAGCTACCAGGGCCAGACGCTTCTTGCAGGGACTTGATTTCGAGCTGCAGCAGTTGATCGCGTCACTGGAGTTGCAGACTTTTGTACAGGTACTCAACGCGGCAAGAATTCAGGAGAAATTGATCAACAAGTTCAGGAAGCCCCCAGTCGTTCCAGCACGCACCCACGCACCCTCTCGAGGAGCCATACCAGTTCACAGGCCTGGAACGGCATAGATGAAGCGTCCATTCGTACCCCAGCATCGCCCCCAGAGACAAAACGTAGTTTGCGGCTACTGCAATTGAGATGGGCATACCCAGAAGGACTGTCGCCGTGCCAAGGGACAGTGTCTGATTTGCGGATCCAGTCAGCACAGGATTAGCGGTTGCCCCGAGCGAGCAGAGATACAGGGAGGTTCTGGACAGCAGCCGTAGAGATCACAGGAGCAGAAGCAACCCTATACAGGTCGCGATCAGGGACGGACTTTCACCTTGACCGCCGAGCAGGCAGAGGCTTCAGAAGAAGTTGTCACAGGTATTCTGCTTGTACATTCCTTGCCGGCTAGAGTACTATTTGATTCTGGAGCAACGCATTGTTTCATGTCTGCGCATTTCGTTGATACACACTCTATACCGCATGAACCACTAACCAAGGGTTAGGAAATACATACGGGTAATAGCGTGATAGTATCTAGTCGAGAATGTAGATTGTTTACCTCAATCAGAGCAAAGCTCTGTTTAAATTCCAAGGTGGGAAAACAAGCAATACTTCTGTTTTTCTCCAATCAGAGCAAAGCTCTGTCTTGAAAATTAAAAAGAAAATTAAAATTAAAATAAATGAAGTAGCGTACTCCATAAGAGGTTTAGAGCAAAGCTCTTGGGAGGAGGCAAAAAAAAAAAAAAAAAAAAAAAAGATTGCGCAACTGCGCGCGCTGACACGTGTCAGCGCAGCTGCGCAGTGCGCTGCGCGACACGTGTCAGCGCGCGCAGTTGCGTTTAAAAAAAAAAAAAAAAATTCAGTTGCGCGACACGTGTCTGCGCAGTTGCGCAAGCACAGCTGCGCGACACGTGTCACGCGCTGGGGAGTTGCGCAAAACATAATAAATCTTTTCTGTTCTTTTTAAAACAAGAAGATTTTCTTCTGTAACGCAGAAACCCTTGGATCAAAAATCCAACGGTGGGGAAAATTCCCCAAATCACTCAGAGAGAGATCTCTTTAACAAATTTAACTAATTTATGGCCACTATAAAAAGGACCCCAGACCTCAATTAAAAGGGCATGAACATCTTGCTAAAAAGAAAAGAGAAGAGAACTCTTGAAGAATAAAGAAAAAAGGTAAAAACCTTTTAAAGAAGAGAAAATTCTCTTATGAACAAGATCATAGATCTTTAACGATAAATAAATAAATAAGTAAAAATAGTGCCTTGCACTTGTTTTATGAACCATCGGTTCTTGAACCTAAAAGGTTATTAAATTAATAGTGCCTTGCACTTGCTATGAACCTTTGGTTCTCTGATATAAGAAAAACTTGTTTTTTCTTAGATCTAAATCAAATAGTGCCTTGCACTTGTTTTATGAACCATCGGTTCTTGAATCTAAAACATTCTCAAATTAACAGTATTTTGCACAAATGCAATGCATTAATTAAAGGGCCAGGCCCAAATCAAAATGACCTGACAGGCCAAAATAATTTGCAAGGCAATAAATGGGCAGAGCCCAAATAAATTGATGCTTTGCATCCTTTATACAAGGGCAGAGCCCAAATAAAATTGATGCCTTGCATCATTTCTAAAAGGGCAGAGCCCAAAATAAATTGATGCTCTGCATCCTTTCTGGGCAAGGCCCAAATAAAAATAAAAATAAAGAAACGCAATGCAAAAGCAAATAAAATGTTGAACATTTCAACTGGACTTAGCCCAATTTTGGCCATAAGTCCTTAAATTAAATTGACTGAGCAAAATTGCTCTTCTAAATCAATTTACATCCGGTTCGAGGGTACATCTCCGAACTCCTTTGACATCCGTCGTTGTAATTCCTCAACGACGTCAAAGAGGTGACGGGTCCCAATGACCATACATCGATATGGACTGCGGGGTCTTTAAACTCGTGGACCGAAATGTCCATAAACTAACATCGGACCGAAATGTCCCTAAACTAACATCGGACCGGAACGTCCCTAAACTAATATCGGACCACCACGTCCCTAAACTGGCGATGGACCACCACGTCCCTAAACTGGAAAGTGGACCACTACGTCCCTAAACTGGAATAATAGAGCCTCCAAATGCTCTTTTGCAGGATCTAAACGGTCCCGCATCCTTAGACATTTAAATGAATGATAAAACCCCAAATCAACTCTGGTTCAAGGGTACATCTCTGAACTCCTCTGACACCTATCGTTGTAATTCTTCAACGACGTCAGAGAGGTGACGGGTCCCGACGGCCATAAATGCGATGGACCACCACGTCCCTAAACTGGAATATGGACCACCACGTCCCTAAACTGGCACAATAGAGCCCAAATGCTCTTTTGTTGGACCTAAACGATCCCGTTAAGTTGATCTTAGTCTCAAACTGGACTAACGTATCCTTAACAAACGTTCGAGTCGATCTTAGCCTCAAAAATGGCTAACGTATCCTCCAAACAGACTTTAGTCCCAAATTGGACTATGAATCTCCCAAACTGGAACAATAGAGCCCAAACGCTCTTTTGTCGGATCTAAACGATCACGTTAAGTTGATCTTAGTCTCAAACAGGACTAACGTATCCTTAACGAATGTTTAAGTTGATCTTAGCCGCAACGCGACTAACGTATCCTTAAACTAAAAACACCAAACCCAAATCTAAGTAAATACGGATTTGGACTAATCCACGTCCTACGGGCGACGGCATTACTCAGTCTCCGTATACAATTCACGGGCAACCACAAACAAAACAAACACACACGACACGAAGTGAAATTCTGGAGAAGGAGAAAGTTGTTACCGCGATGCGGTAGCGTAATTAACTGCAGGGGCTTGCGCCTGCAGGGAAGAGCGTCCCCACAATCAAAAATCCCTCATCCTGAGGGGGAATCTGACGAAGTCTGCTACATCGGCCGCATCCGTCTAAACCTCCGATACACGGTGCCATAAATCAACTTGGCATCTTCGGAGAGGTAGACGGGTAAAACCAAATAGCATCTGCCCCGAACCCCAGGTACGGACGTCCCAACGTCCAGGCCGCCTTTCGGAGGGGAACAGATTCTGGCACGCCCGGTGGGACCTCTTCCTCTTTCCACTCCACGCTTCGTGTGTCGTGTTCGCGAACAAATCGCGGTTTGCTGTGATTGCCTGTGGATTCAAGGTACTAAGATTTGGTGTCTTGCTCCGTGCAGAAAACAGAAGATCAATGGCTTCGAACTGCATCGTCCGCAGCGATAACTCTCGCTCCGTCATTGCTGGAGGAGTGACTTACGGGCCCCAAGCGGCCTCCCTTTTCAAAATGCCGGTGGAGCAGGTGGCTCAAGCCACCACTGGACTTTTTTTTGGGACCATGCTCCCATCAATGAGCTTCAACGCCCCAATGACATTGCAAGAAGCTCCAAAGAAGTCGGTCTTCGATCGACCCACCACTGCCGCGACACCTCTCAACGGGTCGTCCAACTCCACTGCTTCAGTTTTTAACGGACTAGGCCAGAGCTCTAACAGGCTCATGAAGAAGCCTGCCATACCAGAAGGCGTTATACCGAAGCGGATAGCCATTCCAACTCCCGTTCTTGGCGAAGTCACCAAGGTTGCTTCCCATGTTCAGAAGTCCGCTTCTGACAAGTTGGCCGTCCCCGTTCAACGGACGTCGATCTTTAAAAAGCTGGTACCGGTATATTCTGACCAACACAGGGGGCATGAGGAGGTTACCCCTATAGCTGAAACAACTCCATCAGCACGACACGCTCGACGTCGCCACTGGCGTCGGGTAAGGAAGGCTGGGGGCAACTCCCCCTCTGGGATAACTCCGTCAGCTCCGATGGTGAGAATCGATACTGCTGTTCCAACCAAGAACAGCTTTGAACTGCTCAACAAGGTGCGCAGAAACTCTCCTACTGCGATGTTGAAACGAACTCCTTCACCTGTGGAGAATACTCCAGAGAAGAAGCTAGAGCAGTCCCCTCAACGGCTGTCCTCTAAAATTTACAAAGTCTGGCGACAGGTTCAAGAGTCGGTGATCGATCAAGACTGCCTCCGACGACAGAAAAAGATGAAGGTTCGGCAGGGGAAGGATTACTCTGCCAAAGCACAAAAAGCAAAAGCTACTTGGGTGCCCACTACAACGGCTCCCTTAACTCCAATCACTCAAAAAAGGAGGACGCAAGAAGCCCCTGTGTCTTCGGCAAATCGCAAAGACACCGAACACAAACGCCCCAAGTCTGGGGGCATGGTGGTGCACACTGTTTATATGGCTTATGGAAAGGAGGAAAGCCGCACTTCTATGGGCCACCGACCGCTCACCCGATCCGTGACGAAAGCCCAGGAGCAACAACAAAAGCTTCAGGAAATGATGACTACAATGGCTGCACTCACTGAGCCAAAAGAAAGCTCTGAAACGTCTTCGGATGAGCGTCAAGAACAAGAAACCGACGCTGACTTTTTACGCAGAGTCCTCGAAAAGAGGGACAAAGAAGCTGCAGAGCAAGCGGCTAATATAAAACAGATGGCGCTCCTCTTCCAAGATATGGTAGGGATGATGTTACAGCCGGAACCTCCTGCTGAAGATCCTCCGATCGTCCTTGAAGACGACAGGGGAGAAACGTCAAATCCTCCGCCGGCTCTGTCAACAGCCAAGGAGGAGGCAATCTCCAAAGTTGACCTAGACGAATATATAGCTCAGCAGATCCGGGTTCATCAGGCAAATGAAGCGGCTGGGCAAATTGTTAGAACCGGACGACCGTATCCGAGCTGGTATGACCAAATCAGTTACCCGCCAGGATATACGATCCCTAAATTCCACGTATATAAAGGGACAGGGAATCCGCATCAGCATGTCGCTCAATTCAGGGCCTTATGCGGCAATACTGGAGGCGATGACAAATTGTTGCTACGTCAATTCGTCGGCAGCTTAGCAGAAACAGCCTTTGAATGGTATTCGGAGCTACCTAACGACTCTGTCAAAACATTTGCAGAGATGGAACTGCTGTTTACACAAAGATTCGCAAGTGCTAGTGAACGCACCCCGATTACAGCACTGATAAATGCCAGGATAAGGTCAGGCGAAACATGTGTCCAATACGCAACACGATGGCGGAACCTATGGTCGAAATGCAAACAACGCATAGAAGAGGCTCCTGCGGTAGGCATGTTTGTGGGCACTCTCGATCCGCAGGCGACCATCTCGCAATTCATGATGTTCTTCAGGCCGACCACCTTCCAGGCCTTGATCGACAAATTAGCCCAAATGGACCAGATGGGCCATAGACCGTCTCCTCCTAGACCCGATCCCCGAAATGAGAAAGGAAAAGCGATCATCGTCGCCAACGCTCAGCAACAGCCGAGCAACTCAAAGCCGGTCGCTCGCCAAAACAACGTGCGTCCACGCCCATCCCTCGAAGAGAGGCTAGGACGTCCTTACTCGTTTCCTCAGAATAAAACGAGAAGACTGTTTGAGCTGGCAGTGCGTAACAGACTCATCAATCTGCCAAGTCCAAAGCGTCTGTCGCAGCCAGGCGATCTTAATAATCCCAATTATTGCCCTTACCACCAAACGGTAAGTCACCCGATTGAGGATTGTTTCGTCTTTAAGGGATGGATTGAGGATCAATACCTGCAAGGCAAGTTCACGCTGTCTGAAAGCTGGAAGGTAAACCCCCCACAGCCGCACTCTCCAAAGAAGACGGACACGCCGGGAGCAACTTGTTCTTTCGTCGAGGATGAAAACAATGGAGAAAACTTATCGGATGAATCCGAAGACTACGTAGCGACTTGTCATGTGATTTCTCATTCACTGACGGATGAGGAGGAGGATCCTTGCGCTGAGAAATCAACGGCGGACCCTGAAACAGAAATTTCGCGGCCGTCAGACAAGTTGATCGATGCCTTCCTAAATGAAATTCGTTTGAAAGCAAAAGCCAATCAAGAGCATGAAATGGCCATACTGGAAAGAACCAAGGTATTCCCGTCAAATCAAAAGCCATACACTGCGGGTAAAAATAAATTCAAGACGAGGAAACGGTTCGCCAAAGCTCTATCAGTAGGAATGAAGCTACCGCCCTCCGAAGAAAATCCTTTCTCTGAGGTAGAGATGCACCCTAACTTCTGTTTATATCATCAGAAGATCATACATCCTACCGAAGACTGCGAGTCCTTTAACTGTTGGTGGCAAGGGTATGTCGCTCAAAAGCAACACTTCGACAGGACAAAGTGTGAAGCTTGTGGACATCGGAAAAATGCGATATATGAGCGCAAAAGAGCCACCGCCGACTGTCATATAGCCGACTTCAAGGGATCACAAATTATCACCTTTGGAAGCGACTCTGACGAAGAAGCTACCCCCAACTCTTCCATCGGGGAATCTATTTCAAAAATAAAGGAATTGAGAATCTGCGAGAACGTTCAGCCGTGCAATCTCATGCTACTCGGAAAAAATCTCGGCCCCGTAAACAAAGGATCGAACAAAAAGGATAAAGGAAAAAGAAAAACGGCCCTCGTCGCCAGCACTCACCAACAATCAGGTGACCCTAGACCGGTTGCTTGCCAAAGCAACAAGCGGCAATCCCTCCAGGAAAAGTTGAAACGTCCTTACTCGTTTCCGCAAGATAAAACAAGGGGACTGTTCGAGCTGGCAGTGTGCGACAGACTCATCAATCTGCCGAATCCAAAACGTCCATTGCGGCCAGGCGATATTAATAATCCTAATTATTGCCCTTACCACCAAACGGTAGGTCATCTGATCGAGGATTGCTACGTCTTCAAGAACTGGGTTGAAGACCAATACCAACAGGGCAAGTTCGCGTTGTCCGAAATTTGGAAGGTGAACCCGCCACAACCGCATGCTCCGAAAAATATGGACACGCCGGGGGCATCATGCTCATTCATAGAGAAAGCCTAACGGACCACTACGTCCTAAAACTGGATAACGGACCGAAACGTCCTTAAACTAACAACGGACCGAGATGTCCTTAAACTAACGACGGACCGCAATGTCCTAAAACTTGCAAATGACCGAAACTTCGTTAAACTACTCCCAACCCGCAGCATCTTCAGGCTGACGTGTTAATAAAAAAAAAAAAAAAGGGTACGTCCACAAGCAAAATGGGCACAGATGAAAACCCGAAAGGGCTCCGTGAGTAAAAACAGCAGGGCTACCGACGAGTGTTCGTGAAAACCCGAAAGGGCACGACCTCGTTAAAAAAAAAGAATAAAATAAAAAATAAAAAAAACGGTACGTCCACAAGCAAAATGGGCACGGATGAAAACCCGAAAGGGCTCCGTGAGTAAAAACAGCAGGGCTACCGGCGAGTGTTCGTGAAAACCCGAAAGGGCGCGACCTCGTAAAAAAAAAGAAGAAAAAATAAAGGTATGTCCATAAGCAAAAAGGGCACGGATGAAAACCCGAAAGGGCTCCGTGAGTAAAAACAGCAGGGCTACCGGCGAGTGTTTGTGAAAACCCGAAAGGGCGCAACCTCGTTAAAGAAACACTTATAGAATCCTCTCGACCCTGTAAGGAGAAACCACCTGCGTGAGATCCTTACGACTCACAAAGGAGCAACACACTTGGGGATCCCCACGATTCCTAAGGAGAAAATACACTTGCGAGATCCTCACGACTCGTAAGGAGAACTCTCTTATGGGACCCCCACGGCCCGTAAGATTTGAAAGTCTTAAGTTACAGAGGCCTAAACCTGTGCTTAAGCAACCCCCACAACTTTCGACATTGCCCTACAAGTAGTCCAATATTGACCCTTGTATACAATCCACGGACATGAATAAATATTTCCCTAACAAAGTCCCATCCGTGACTAGGGATATGCTTGTACAGCAAACAACACTTGTAAGTTCTCTCGACTTATAAGGAGAAAACCCTTTTGTAAGATCCTTACGACTTACAAGAGAACATGCACTTAGGAATCCTCACGATTCCTAAGGAGAAAACACAACTACAAGATCCTCACGACTTGTAGGAGGAAATACCTTTGTGAGACCCTTACGGCCCATGAAGTCAAAAGCCTTAGCCGACTGGACCCTTAACCCTGTTTACTAAGCCACCTTTGTTCAACATCGACAGAGGCAAATGATGATTCGCTCCTGGCAATATCCCAGTTGCAGCGATGCTGATGCCTAAACCGGTATCAAATTCCAAGTCCTTCCACGGCAAATGATGATTCGCTCCTGACAATATTCCAGTCACAGCGATGCTGATGCCAAGATTGGGATCAGATCCCAAATCCCCTACTCATAAAAAAAATGCATACGAAATAGCCGAAATGATGGGGCAACTTGCAAACAAAATCAGCAAGTAAAAATGTATGCACGAGTAAAAAGAAAAATAGCCGAAATGATTGGGCAACTCGCAATAAAAAGTAGCGAGTAAAAATAAAATAAACAGCCGAAATGATTGGGCACCGCGAAAAATAGCCGAAATGATTGGGCAATCGCGACCTTCGCGATATAAAAGCTGAAATGATAGAGCATCGCAAAAAAAAATAAAAAAAAAATAAAAAATAAAAATAAAAATAAAAAAATGAAAGAATAAAACTTTTTGCCCTACAGGTGAAATCACATCGATCCCTGTATACAATCCAGGGGCACAGATAAAAAGGGAACAATACCTTCCCAACAGGCTCCATCAGAAAGCGAAGCCAAATCTCGACGGTTCATAGATAACCTAGAGACCTTCTCGACATTTGTCGCAATATTACAGACACGATGTCAACAAACGAAGCAAACGAAGATCCCGAGCTTCAGGGTCTCGACGTCAACGTCTACAGCCTAGAGACCAACAACGGTGTGCCTCCTCATTCCAACAGGACACAGATGTTACACCATCAAGCAGAGCGATGGCAGAATCCCAGCTTCACCTCAGCATTCGTCTCAATACAGTAGACGCAATGTCAACAACAGCGTTCCTCCGCAGTCCAGCTGGAGGCAGATGCAACGTCAACAAAAGACCTCACGGTCAAAACAAAGCGGAGTAACGGCAAAATCCCAACTCCACCTTAGCATTCGTCTCGTTACAACAGACGCAATGTCAACAACGGCGTTCCTTCGCAGCCCAGCGGGGTGTACATGCAAAGTTAACAAAAGACCCCATGGTCGAAACAAAGCGGAGTGATGGCAAAATCCCAGCTCCACCTCAGCATTCGTCTCAATATACCAGACGCAGTGTAAGCAAACGAAGCGAAGGCCACATTCCTAGCTTCAACGTCTTTACGGTAACTCACATAAAACCGGAAAGACAATCGGAGACCATCTCACAGAAAGTGGTCACCTCCTTGACGTTCGTCTCGATACAGTAGACGATATATCAACCCCGGCGTTCTTCCTCCAACAGGATTTGGACACACCAAAGCAAACGAAGCGAAGGCCACATTCCTAACTTCGACGTCTTAACGGTAACTCACATAAAACCGGAAAGACAATCGGAGACCATCTCACATGAAGTGGTCACCTCCATGACGTTCGTCTCGATACAGTAGACGAAATGTCAACCTCAGCGTTCTTCCTCCAGCAGGGATTCAGACACACCAAAGCAAACGAAGCGAAGGCTAAATCCCTAGCTTCAGGGTCTTAACGGCAAGTCATATAAAACCGGAAAGACAATCGGAGATCATCTCGCACCAGTGTGGAGTGGTCACCACTTCGACGTCCGTCTCGATACAGCAGACGAGATGTCACCCCAACGTTCGTCTCGACACAGCAGACGTAACGTCATCAAACAAACGGAGCCACGGCAAAATCCCTAGTTCCCACCGTGACATTCGTCTCGATACAGAGGACGCAATGCCAGCAAACGAAGCGAAGGCTAAATTCCTAGCTTCAGGGTCTTAACGGCAAGTCATATAAAACCGGAAAGACAATCGGAGATAATCTCGCACCAGTGTGGAGTGGTCACCACTTCGACGTCCGTCTCGATACAGCAGACGAGATGTCACCCCAACGTTCGTCTCGACACAGCAGACGTAACGTCATCAAACAAACGGAGCCACGGCAAAATCCCTAGTTCCAAACCTCGGCGGTTCACCAGTAACCTAGAGACAACCACGACATTCGTCTCGATACAGAGGACGCAATGCCAGCAAATGAAGCGAAGGCTAAATTCCTAGCTTCAGGGTCTTAACGGCAAGTCATATAAAGCCGGAAAGACAATCGGAGATCATCTCGCACCAGTGTGGAGTGGTCACCACTTCGACGTCCGTCTCGATACAGCAGACGAGATGTCACCCCAACGTTCGTCTCGACACAGCAGACGTAACGTCATCAAACAAACGGAGCCACGGCAAAATCCCTAGTTCCCACCGCAACATTCGTCTCAATACAGCAGACGCAATGCCAGCAAACGAAGCAAAGGCCAAATTCCTAGCTTCAGGGTCTTAACGGCAACTCATATAAAGCCCGAAAGACTATCGGAGATCATCCCCACACCAGCGCGGAGTGGTTATGACTCATCGGGGCTCTCCAAAATGAGCCTAACCTCAAGTAAAAAGCGGCATGGAAAATTCCTAGCGCTTCTCTTCTGACGGTCAAACTGCCAAGGAGGATTGCTTGAAGACGTCTTGTCCAGCCCCCGAAGGGATCAGAGACACGGCAGTCGCGGGGCTACTCGAACAGCACGATTGCCTATCGAGGACTATATCAGCTTATGCGACGGTACGATGGCCAAAACCCTAAGTACCACCAACCTTAACGGGCTTCTGTCGTAAAGAGCAGAGGTTAAATGCGACGTTAAGATGTTCTTGCGAGATCTGCTCGATCCGTTTCGACTCGTGAGGAAATTGATGTCTTTGCGAGATTTTCTCGATGCGGCTCGACTCGTGAGATAAAGCCTTAGGCAATGGGCATAAAAGAAGTCTGTTTCCTAAGCACTGGGACCCTGCAAGTTGGCCCAAAACGGTCTCTTGCATACCATCCACGGGTCTCACTCTCCAACATCGAACTTCGACAAGGAGGGAAACAACCGCTTACAAGTCCTCTCGACTCGTAAGAGGGAAAAATTCTCTTGTAGGATCCTTACGACTTATAAGAGAAAACCACACTTAGGAATCCTCACGATTCCTAAGGAGAAAACCCACCTACGAGATCCTCTCGATCCGTAGGGAGAAAAGTCTCTATGAGACCCTCACGGCTCATAGAGTTGAAAAGTCTTAGGCAGCAGATCTGAACCTGCGGCCTAAGCCCTCGCTATCTCGTGAAGAAATCAAGAAGCTTACTCTATTACCTGCTAATTGTTACGACATGCTGAGAAAGAGGAAAAGCAACAGAAAGAACATCCGATTTACATTTGATCAAGCGTTCAAGACACAATCATTCATGCATGGGCAAAAAGACTCAGGACAAAAGATATATAATAAAGACAAGCTGGGATATAAAAAAATAAAAAAAAAAATTCATTAATATTGCCCGAAGTTCTTACAGTCATAAAAACAATAAACGAAAATTACAATGGAATAACCTCAGATCCAGGGCATGGATTGAGGAATTCAAAGGCGATCCTATCTATGACTTTCCAAGCCTCGCAGACCATCCTAGTGTGCTTCCTTTCGCGAGCACAAGCGTCAGGGTCCCTCCCGATGTCTTCCACCCTCCGATAAGCAGCGAGTATGGCAGACTGTTGAAAGATCTCGTGCAAGAGGTCAATAAGACTGTCTCGCCGTCTCTTCGAGATAAAGTTCAATAGGTACACAGAGTGCACCTTGTCCTCAGCGGCATCCAACGCCTTAAGTGGCACACCGGAACAGAATAGGGGAAGCGCTTCCCAGATAGCTCCCATGATAAGTTTAAGAAGAAAGTAACGTCGGGGAAGCAGTGGACCGTTGTATGCGTCGAAGCGACTCATTATTTCAGCACACTCCTCGTTTGTGAACTCCCGATTTTAAGAGCGGCCAAATAGGCGGATGCCCTCATGAGAGATGAGCTCGTTAAGAGCATACATTTGGACATTCATTGTTCCTGTGAAAGAGGATCAACAAATTATCAGAAAGACTAATTAAGTAAAATGATATAATGCACTGAGGAATAAAATATCATCTTTAACTTCCAAGATCCATGAAGAATTCTTAGGAGTTCTTCTATATGATTTGGGAGGAGCAAAGCTCCATTAATGAAATGAGAAAATACAGGGAAAATCTTTTAGAGAGCAAAGCTTTATTAATGGAACTCTAATAGGGCTCTCCTTAGTCTTCTATAGACCCCCTTAGAGCAAAGCTCTACTAAGTGAAACCCTAAATGGGTCTTCTTTAGATCTGGGATCTATTGAGAGCAATGCTCTTAAAATTGATTTAATTTAATTAAAATTAATATTTTTACCTAAAATTCTCTAAAAGTTTGAACTTTTAAAAGTGTTTAAACAAAAGAGCAGTGCTCTAAGTTCTGAAAGTAAAATTTTAGAGATGAGAATCATCTAAGCGACCAAAGGTCCTATTTATAGACATCAAGTGCCCTTTCAGCTTCCAAAAGATTGCGCGACGGTTCAGAGTCTACCACCGCTGTGCTAACGTTAGGAAGCCACGTAAGCGCAACGGTGGGGGGGCATTTGTTTACCTCAATCAGAGCAAAGCTCTGTTTATATTCCAAGGTGGGAAAACAAGCAATACTTCTGTTTTTCTCCAATCAGAGCAAAGCTCTGTCTTGAAAATTAAAAAGAAAATTAAAATTTAAATAAATGAAGTAGCGTACTCCATAAGAGATTTAGAGCAAAGCTCTTGGGAGGAGGCAAAAAAAAAAAAAACGTGTCTGCGCAGTTGCGCAGTGCGCTGCGCGACACGTGTCAGCGCGCGCAACTGCGCAAGATTAAAAAAAAAATAAAATAAAATAAAATAAAATAAAAGATTGCGCAACTGCGCAAACTGCACAGTGCGCGACACGTGTCTGCGCAGTTGCGCAGTGCGCTGCGCGACACGTGTCAGCGCGCGCAACTGCGCAAGATTAAAAAAAAAAAAAAAAAAAAGAAAGATTGCGCAACTGCGCAAACTGCGCAGTGCGCGACACGTGTCTGCGCAGTTGCGCAGTGCGCTGCGCGACACGTGTCAGCGCGCGCAACTGCGCAAGATTAAAAAAAAAAAAAAAAAAAGATTGCGCAAATGCGCAGTGCGTGACACGTGTCAGCGCAGCTGCGCAGTGCGCTGCGCGACACGTGTCAGCGCGCGCAGTTGCGTTTAAAAAAAAAAAAAAAAATTCAGTTGCGCGACACGTGTCTGCGCAGTTGCGCAAGCACAGCTGCGCGACACGTGTCACGCGCTGGGGGAGTTACGCAAAACATAATAAATCTTTTCTGTTCTTTTTAAAACAAGAAGATTTTCTTCTGTAACGCAGAAACCCTTGGATCAAAAATCCAACGGTGGGGAAAATTCCCCAAATCACTCAGAGAGAGATCTCTTTAACAAATTTAACTAATTTATGGCCACTATAAAAAGGACCCCAGACCTCAATTAAAAGGGCATGAACATCTTGCTAAAAAGAAAAGAGAAGAGAACTCTTAAAGAATAAAGAAAAAAGGTAAAAACCTTTTAAAGAAGAGAAAATTCTCTTATGAACAAGATCATAGATCTTTAACGATAAATAAATAAATAAGTAAAAATAGTGCCTTGCACTTGTTTTATGAACCATCGGTTCTTGAACCTAAAAGGTTATTAAATTAATAGTGTCTTGCACTTGCTATGAACTTTTGGTTCTCTGATATAAGAAAAACTTGTTTTTTCTTAGATCTAAATCAAATAGTGCCTTGCACTTGTTTTATGAACCATCGGTTCTTGAATCTAAAACATTCTCAAATTAACAGTATTTTGCACAAATGCAATGCATTAATTAAAGGGCCAGGCCCAAATCAAAATGACCTGACAGGCCAAAATAATTTGCAAGGCAATAAATGGGCAGAGCCCAAATAAATTGATACTTTGCATCCTTTATACAAGGGCAGAGCCCAAATAAAATTGATGCCTTGCATCATTTCTAAAAGGGCAGAGCCCAAAATAAATTGATGCTCTGCATCCTTTCTGGGCAAGGCCCAAATAAAAATAAAAATAAAGAAACGCAATGCAAAAGCAAATAAAATGTTGAACATTTCAACTGGACTTAGCCCAATTTTGGCCATAAGTCCTTAAATTAAATTGACTGAGCAAAATTGCTCTTCTAAATCAATTTACATCCGGTTCGAGGGTACATCTCCGAACTCCTTTGACATCCGTCGTTGTAATTCCTCAACGACGTCAAAGAGGTGACGGGTCCCAATGACCATACATCGATATGGACTGCGGGGTCTTTAAACTCGTGGACCGAAATGTCCATAAACTAACATCGGACCGAAATGTCCCTAAACTAACATCGGACCGGAACGTCCCTAAACTAATATCGGACCACCACGTCCCTAAACTGGCGATGGACCACCACGTCCCTAAACTGGAAAGTGGACCACTACGTCCCTAAACTGGAATAATAGAGCCTCCAAATGCTCTTTTGCCGGATCTAAACGGTCCCGCATCCTTAGACATTTAAATGAATGATAAAACCCCAAATCAACTCTGGTTCAAGGGTACATCTCTGAACTCCTCTGACACCTATCGTTGTAATTCTTCAACGACGTCAGAGAGGTGACGGGTCCCGACGGCCATAAATGCGATGGACCACCACGTCCCTAAACTGGAATATGGACCACCACGTCCCTAAACTGGCACAATAGAGCCCAAATGCTCTTTTGTTGAACCTAAACGATCCCGTTAAGTTGATCTTAGTCTCAAACTGGACTAACGTATCCTTAACAAACGTTCGAGTCGATCTTAGCCTCAAAAATGGCTAACGTATCCTCCAAACAGACTTTAGTCCCAAATTGGACTATGAATCTCCCAAACTGGAACAATAGAGCCCAAACGCTCTTTTGTCGGATCTAAACGATCACGTTAAGTTGATCTTAGTCTCAAACAGGACTAACGTATCCTTAACGAATGTTTAAGTTGATCTTAGCCGCAACGCGACTAACGTATCCTTAAACTAAAAACACCAAACCCAAATCTAAGTAAATACGGATTTGGACTAATCCACGTCCTACGGGCGACGGCATTACTCAGTCTCCGTATACAATCCACGGGCAACCACAAACAAAACAAACACACACGACACGAAGTGAAATTCTGGAGAAGGAGAAAGTTGTTACCGCGATGCGGTAGCGTAATTAACTGCAGGGGCTTGCGCCTGCAGGGAAGAGCGTCCCCACAATCAAAAACCCCTCATCCTGAGGGGGAATCTGACGAAGTCTGCTACATCGGCCGCATCCGTCTAAACTCCGATACACGGTGCCATAAATCAACTTGGCATCTTCGGAGAGGTAGACGGGTAAAACCAAATAGCATCTGCCCCGAACCCTAGGTACGGACGTCCCAACGTCCAGGCCGCCTTTCGGAGGGGAACATAGATCATGTCCGGTTGTAGTGTGTGGCAGGGAATTCTATGCGAATTTCCTTTTGATCGAGACAGGCAGCTATGACGCAATTCTCGGGATGAATTGGATGAGTACCTTCTATGCAGTTATTGATTGTCGAGCAAGGAACGTGATCTTCCGCATTCCTAATCACCCGGAGTTTATTTTCGAAGGCGGGAGCGAATCCTTGGAGCCAGCCAAGTATAGATCCAAGCCAAAGGAGCTGACAGCTATGGAGATTGATGAGAGCCCAGCCCCAGAGATTGTTCGGGATTTTCTGGATGTGTTCCCTGGAGATTTACCAGGTCTACCACCTCCACAAGTCTTGGAGTTCTCGATCGATTTAACTCCAGGTACAGCACCAGTTTCCAAGGCCCCGTACAGAATGGCACCGGTTGAGTTGGCAGAGTTGAAGAAGCAAATTGAAGAACTCCTAGAGAAGGGATTTATCCGGCCGAGCGTTTCACCGTGGGGTGCACCAGTTCTGTTAGTGAAGAAGAAAGATGGATCGCTGTGGATGTGTATAGATTATCGGGAGCTGAACAAGGTCACAATAAAGAACAAGTACCCAATTCCGCGCATCGACGACCATTTCGATCAACTAAGTGGGGCCAAGGTATTCTCAAAGTTGGATCTCCGTTCTAGATATCATCAGATCAGAGTGGCAGCCGAGGATGTATGCAAGACGGCTTTCAGGACCCGATATGGACATTATGAGTTCCTTGTGATGCCTTTCGGTGTTACCAATGCTCCAGCAATATTCATGGACTTGATGAACAAGGTGTTTGCAAAATACTTGGACACATTTGTCGTTGTATTTATCGATGACATACTTGTCTACTCGAAGACCCGGGAGGAGCATGTTGAGCATTTGCGCACGGTTCTACGAATTCTTCGGGAAGAGAAGCTGTATGCGAAATTAAGCAAGTGTGAATTCTGGCTCGACAAGGTTCAGTTCTTGGGACACATCGTTTTGGGCGAAGGCATCTCAGTGGACCCGGCAAAGATAGAATCTGTCAGAGACTGGCTGACGCCGAAGTCAGTGGCCGAGATCAGAAGCTTTCTGGGATTGGCAGGATATTATCGGAGGTTCGTCCAAGACTTTTCAAGAATCGCTGAACCGTTGACGAGGCTGACACGGAAGGATGTACCGTTTGCATGGACAGAGGAATGCACTCAGGCATTTGACACACTGAAGCAGAAGTTAACCACGGCGCCTATTCTTACAGTACCAGATGATTCCGGTGGTTTGGTGATACATAGTGATGCATCAGGGAAGGGTTTAGGCTATGTTCTGATGCAGCACGGTCGGGTGGTTGCCTACGCCTCTCGATAGGTGAGAAATCACGAGAAGAACTATCCTACGCATGACTTGGAGTTAGCTGCAGTGGTTTTTGCGTTGAAGATTTGGAGGCACTATCTATTGGGCGAGAAAGTGGAAGTGTACACGGATCATAAAAGTCTGAAGTACATCTTCACTCAGAAAGAACTAAACATGAGGCAGCGCCGATGGCTAGAACTGATGGCAGATTACGACTTGGACCTTCAGTATCACCCAGTGAAAGTAAATGTTGTACCAGATGCTCTCAGTCGCAAGCCAGCAGTCATGATGTTGACCAGTCAGAGGAGCATTATTAAGGACTTTCAGAGACTCGAGCTTGAAGTCGTTACACCGAGAGCACTCAGTCAATTCTGGCAACTACAGGTGCAGTCTTCCCTTGTGGATCGTATTAAGGCTGCACAAGCGAATGATCCTCGATTGCAAAAGTTCAGAGCGCAAGTAGAAGCCGGGCTGAGAACGGACTTAATCATACATGAAGACGGCTCTCTGAGATTCGGTAGCAGACTCTGCGTACCCAAGGGGAATGTTCGAGAAGAAGTACCGACTGAGGCTCATAGTTCAGCTTACTCTGTGCATCCGGGAGGTACAAAGATATATCGGGATCTAAAGCAGCATTTCTGGTGGAACGGGATGAAGCGAGAAATTGCTCGGTTCATATCCAGATGCTTGGTATGCCAACAGGTGAAGGCGGAACATCAGAGGACAGCAGGACTGTTACAACCACTTCCGATACCTGAATGGAAATGGGAGCACATTACCATGCATTTCGTGACGGCCTTACCACGGAGCCCTAGAGGCAACAACGCCATTTGGGTTATCGTCGACCGCCTCACAAAAACTGCACACTTCTTACCTTTCCGAGTGGGACAGTCAACAGAATCACTGGCTGAGAGATACATGCAGGAGATAGTGCGACTTCATGGAGTCCCGATCAGCATTGTATCAGATCGAGACACCAGATTCGTTTCGCACTTCTGGAGGAGCTTACAGGAGAGTTTGGGTACCCGCCTCAAGTTCAGTACAGCTTATCACCCGCAGAAGGATGGACAATCCGAGCGTACGATTCAGACGCTCGAGGATATGTTGAGGGCCTGCATGTTGGATTTTCAGGGTTCCTGGGAAGATCATCTGCATCAAGTCGAGTTTTCTTATAACAACAGCTATCAGGCTAGCATTCAGATGGCTCCTTTCGAAGCACTTTACGGGCGGAAGTGTCGATCCCCAGTTTGTCGGGATGATGTGGGAGAGCGAAGATTACTGGGTCCCGAGCTCATTGTTCAGACAGTCGACAAGGTCCAAATGATCAGGCAGCATATTAGGATGGCTCAGGATCTACAGAAGAGTTGGGCAGATACCAGCAGGAGAGCACTAGAATTTGAAGTCGGAGATCACGTGTTCCTGAAGATTTCCTCTACCCGTGGAGTTATCAGGTTCGGAGGTCGCGGGAAACTCAGTCCCCGTTTCATCGAACCTTTTGAGGTGCTAGAGCGAGTAAGAGAGGTGGCCTATCGACTTGCCTTGCCTCCATCGCTAGCTGGTGTACACAATACCTTCCATGTGTCTCAGTTGCGGCGTTATGTTCGGGATGAGAGCCATGTTCTGGACTATTCGGAGTTAGCATTGGGTACCGACCTATCCTACAAGGAGCAGCCCACCACCATCCTCGACCGTGGGGAGAAAGTGCTGAAGAACAAGATCATTCCGTTAGTCCGAGTATCTTGGGGCGGACGTTCCCCAGGAGAATCTACCTGGGAGAGGGAGGAAGATATCCGTACACATTTTCCACATCTCTTTGTTTAGTGCTTTTGTTTCTTTGTATCCCTGTTTAATTTCGAGGATGAAATTTTTGTAAGGGGGGTATGATGTAAATCCCCGTTTCCATCAATGAAAATCTTTTCTATATTTCCCTTTTCCTTTTCCTCGTAATTTTGTAGGAAATTGGTTGCTAGATTGTCGTATTTAAATCTTTCTAAACCTTTAAAATTTAAAACCAAAACCAAACAAAATCTAAAAAAAGTTAATTAAACTAAAATCCTCAATCAATACATCCCCCAGCCCAACTGAAAAACAAAACAAAAAAAAATATATATATATATATATATATATATATATATAATTTCCCCATTTTAAAACCTCAGCCTAAGTTCCCTAATTCCTCAGCCTAAGCTCTTTTCTCCCCGATCCACTTCCTTCTCTTCAGTTAATAAATGAATTATTTCTCCCCCAAGCCGGCCCAGCCCAGCAGCCCGCGCCCAAACCCCCTTAACCACGCCCGCTAACCCAAACCCCGACCTACCTTCTCCAAACCCGACCCGACCCGTTTATACCTTCTTCCCCCTCATTCTAAAACTTTCCCGCTCATTTTGTTCCCTACGTACCCACGTTCCCACGTCGCGCATCCCCGATGCCTCGCCTTCGTTGCCCCACGACCCGACCACGCCCGCGCACCCCCTCAAACCTCTCCTCGTCTTAAACTCCTCTCTCCCTCTCACTCTCCAACTCACTCCTCTCCTCTCTCTCGAAAGCTGCAAGCTTCGAGCCTTCACGGACGACGACGACGACTCTCCTCGTCCCCCTTTCTCCTCTCGCGCTCTCACTCTCGTGCTCACTCCTCTCTTTCCTCAGAAAAACCCACCACCATCTTTCCCTCACCACCTCCAAACCGCCGCCGCCGAACTCACCCCCCTGCACCCTCACGCTGACGAGCTCCCATCACGCCGCCGGCCACGTCGTCGACTCCTCTGCATCCCCTGCATCACCATCACCTCCTCCTAAACTCAGAACCACTCCTCGTCACCTCGGCCGCCACCTGCACACCCAAACCACCAAACTCCAGTACACTGCCTCACCCCTGCTGCCCATCGCCGGGGCGACACCGCGACCACCGCCGACCACCGTCAACCCCAGCGCACTCACAGGAACTTCTCAGCACCACCCTCCGCCTCCAGCGATCGCGAGACATCCCCAGACAACTCCGACGACGAACCCGAAACGCGAACCGAGGCCGTGAATCCAAACCGTGCCGTTCGTCGCGCGTTCGTGCCGTTGCCGCTGCCGTGCGTCGCCAAAGCGTCTCCAGGCAAGTTACCTACTTGCTTCATGCTATTTGTTTTACTAAAACTTGAAATACCGTCAAAATCCACATGAACATTTAGTGCTACTTAAAATAGTGTAGGTGTTCGATGCAAAACTCGAACAAAAACCTCTCTTTAAACTGGCGGAAATTGATCGTATAATCTGGCCCATGTGATAATGAATATCGTGTAGAAATTTGACTGAAAAATATGGTTGTTACTGGCTTAAACGATTACCCCCAATTACACCCGTAAAAACTGAGAATTACCCGCATCTGAAACTTGTTAAAATCATAATTAATTGTGTACACATTGAAATGATGCGTTCGAGGGCTCGAATCGAATCCGACTCGACAACCTAGAACCCTATAAAAGTTTTTAATTGTTTCTATACTGAAAATATGACAAGAACTGATTCGGAGAGCGGCTCTGAACTGCAGTCCAGAGCAGCTACGGCTGTTAATTTCTATCTCATAATTCTTACTACCTTGCTGACTAAACTTGTATGTTGCGGAACCCTACACTTTATTGAAGATGAATCTGTTATCTAAATAACACAATTGATTTCACACCCTTTTATATTTGTTTACTATTTAATCTGCAATTTAAAAGAACAGGACGTATAGCAGTCCCAAACAGAAACAGAACTGATACCATAGTGTTGAACAGTGCATAACTTCTGACGTAGAGATGCGATTGAGAATCCGTATAGTATGTTGGAAACCCTATTGAAAACCCTAAATTTAATTAAACTGTAGCGTCGCTGAATTCTGATCCCAACTAGGTGAAAATCGTGTCGCGAAACGGACATTCAGTTCAAAACCTGAATTTCCTGCAGCGAGCACTTAAATCGAAATGGCTGTAACTTGAACACCCGAAATCCGATTGCACTAAAACCAATTTTTCTGAACTTCCGACAGAGTGTACTTGTTACCGTATTTGTATCATTTCACTGAATTCTGAACATATGATTTACTGCAATTTTTGTAAGCTAATGACATGCATAATAGTTCATATCACACATGACTTGTTAACTGCATAAATGTACATATCTTACCCAGCTGCCATATACATAGTGATAGTGCATGTTATTATTCAGTGGACATTGCATTATCGTGCGTGAATGGTATTGGTTTAGGAGTGTCAAGTACGCCAATGGAAAAGTGAATGATTCGTGACAGTGATTAATATAGTGAACAGAGACAAAACCGTGCTATTGGTGCATACTTGTACACGACTAAATCATAATCATCAATAGTGTAAACCTGGAAAAAAAGGGGAAATCGAAGTGGAAAGAGCATCGTATTTAGCGAGGACCGTGTTTTAGAGGATGATCATTCGAACAACGATTCTTATATATATTAGGTAGGATCTAGCGATCCGGCTGACAGGGCTATGTCCCGGGCATGTGAGCCGTTGTCTCGGGTATATACGAGACTCCCGTTAAACATGATCCTCCTTTCCACTATTCGATTTCAAACATGAATTAGAGACTGATAGGAACACAGATCATACTTTGCATCATTTAGTGACATAGCGATTATCTGCATTTTACTTCCACTGTTATTACCTTATTTGCCTGTCTCATGTCATTATAATAATATTGCTATTACGTCGCTCTGACGACCTGAGTATGCATGCTCAGACCTCGAGGAAGAATCAGCGCAGGAGTCGGATTTACCTTTCGAGCTAGCGGAGATCTAGTCTGGAGTACCTTTTTCTTCTTTTCTGCTTTCCCTAAAGAGATCTTGTACTCGAACTTGGTTAGTAGTTCTTTTCTTATTTATTTGTAAATTGTGAACAATGAACTTTGATGTAATATTTTAGTGATGTATTTCCTTTACTTCTGTGCTTTGTTTACTGATGTAACAACTCCATTTTTAATGTACAAAGAATTGATTTAAATTCAATGTATACTTAGAGTATTTATTACAGCCGATATCTCTTTAAGTATTTATTTCACTCCATAATTACAAGAAGGAGCTTGTAGCTCATTGGTAACACCTTGCACTGCTGAACTAAGCCACCAGAGTTCGAATCCCATGCCCCACATTATTTTTATATTGTTTTGTTTTAATTTTTTTTGGAAAGTCAACAGTCAAACCGTCATAACTCTCAAAATTTATACTGAACCCAAAAATTTAGATACACCAAAATTTCCCCCAGGAGAAACCCCACCCGACGCCACTTCGACTCGGCCCGACTCGGCCGAGTCGGCCGGCGCCGCCGGCCGGACTCGGCCGGACGGCCGAGTCATCATCACGGAATTTCTCCGTGTTAACCTGGTCTTACCCCCTGTATACACTAAATTCTCTGATCGGTTATCAACTGCTCATTAAACCCCTTTTACTCCCAATTTTAATGATTTTTAATGAATTTTTATATATTTTTATATTTTTTTTAATTAAAACCCTAACCCTAGCCAAGCGCTATATAAACACCCCTACCCTCTACCCTTTCATCCTACATTCCTAAGTCCACTCTCTAAAAATCTCAAGAGAACTCGGTACATTAGAAAACGAGCGAAAGGCGAAGCGCTGCCGAAATCGACGACGAATTCCGGCGATCGTACTAGGACCCTTCACGACATTTCGACGCTCCGACAACCCACTACCTTCCTAGCACTCTCTAGCTTATCCAAACCCGTAAGTCTCCCTTTTTCTATCTTCCTTTTCTTTTAAGAAAAATACGACTTTTTAAAACCCGACGGAAATCGGAACAAACCGATTTCCGATTCGGTTTTCTATCAAAACTCACTTGTCACAAATTACATAATGCTTAAACATATTCATGTTGACTATTAATCACTTAAAAATCAAATTGGATAAAGTTTTTCACATGAAATGATAACGTTTCCATATATCGTATTTCTTTCACTTAAATACCACAATGTTTAGTTATAACATTTAACCCTGAACAATTGCTATACCTTAACGTAGATCACGAGGTAATGACCTACCTCCACACACACGCAAATACAACCCTAATTGATATCATCAAAACTTAGAATACGAAAATACAAGACTTTACATTAAAATACCCTTTTCTTTATAAACCTTTTCTGAAAGTTCTAAGTTGTATACAATTTTAAAACAAAACCTTTTAATAGGAAAATATGATATGTCATGGATATCGATCGTTTATCTAAACTGACTTTGTGGTGTCTAGGCTAGGCAAGTGAGCTTGGGTAACTCTAAAAGGCCCGCCTCACGATTCGTGAGCGGATCCCTCCCTCCTCACTTATACTTACCTGGCCACAATTGGCGGTGAAGAGGCGATTTGAGGCTTCTAATGACTTGTCGTTTAGACCATTTAGAAATAGGCCAGTTGGCTTAGGAAACCCTAGAATCTAAAATACGGAAATTTACACCCTATTACAAATAAATACCTTATTTTTATAAAACCGTTTTCTAAATGATTAGTATTTATTAAATCTTTGCAAAGCGCCACTACAACCCACCTTTGGAGAACTCGTTAGGGATAGTACGGTTTATCGTGCACCCTCGAGCTTAGTAGTGCGAGATTCAGACCTCCGCAAGGAGCATTCGGTCTCGAAAGGTTTAAAATAAGACATTTAAGAAAAATGAGATTTTGGAGAATAAAATATTTAGTTAAAATTATTTTTGTATTAACATATATATATTTATCATTTGAACACCTATTTTATTATAAGATAAAGTTTTCACCTTTTCCTAGAAATTACAAGATTAAAAATTACATTAAAATACCATGAATTTCAAATAAATCAATATTATAAATTAATACTTTTATTAGGATATATTCACTAGAATAACACAAATAAAATTTACACTCATTATAATTATAAAGACGAATAATAAATACTTGAGGTGTATCTTGAAAACTATGCAAAAGTATTTTTACATAAAACCCCCTCAAGTTTTATAATTTACAATAAGGACCCTAACAATTATAGAACTTCAAATTACATTTCTTTTAGTCTGACTCGGTTTTGAGTCTGATTATTTCTGACTTGAATATGATTCATGTCAATCTATATTCTTTAATATTCCAACTCAATATGAATACATGAATCCCGGAATCCAGTTAACAATCTATATAACTTGACTAAACCAAACCATGGATATACATCCATTTTTCCGTTATTCCATTTACCTGATTATTCAGTTACAATCTGTTTACTGATATCATGGTTTTGGTCAGTCATCCAACTTACACAATACAATACAACAATACTATCAAAACACTACGGGGTTTAAGGGGTAGATTGGTACGGAAGGTGTTAAAGGTGGCACGAGGTGGTCAGATTAAGACACCTAACCTATATTCTGTTGCTGTTGTACCGTGGCTTAACGGTTCCTTGTACTTTCCGTTTGCCCTGGTCTCTAACATATAGAGACCCCTCTCGTATACACTGGCATCCTTCTGTACCAAGCTACAAACAACGGCGTTAACACAATATTCCATAATATTCCGCAACATAATACTTTAGAAAATACTTTTATTCTGTCTTTCTAATTCTTCCTTATCTTTGGGACTTACCGAGCGACCTGTTCGCTGACGACATTCTATTTCTTTCTTCTTTGAATGTCGTCAGGTGCTTTGGACTCAGCAGAGATCGAGCCTACGGGTGAAGACTTGGAGTAGTTTCACGAAGATCCCGAGCTTTAGATATTGTACCTTGTTCTTTTCAGTATTTTCATTTCCTGTTATGCCACTGTTTAGGCATTGCTTTTCATTTCAGTTGTATTTACTTTCATGCATTGTACAAAAGAATGTTATTAATAAAGTTGTTATTTCTATATCTCTTGTCTCTTGTGATTTACTTTTATATTGCTTAGATACGCTTAGCGTATTTACTTCACAGTAAATACGTAGCGGACCTCGTCGCGTCCACTTCGCCGTACACCGGGAAGCGGGGCGTGACAGGTTTTGTTGGTGGCCCGTGCAGGTCTCAGCTGTATGAATCCCTATCATGCAGTTCTGGTCTGCGTGAACAAGCTAAGCAATATAACACAAGAACCAGCAACAAAAACATTCTTTACAATTCATGTTCCTTGAATCTTATCATTTCATGTATTTGAATCTGTCCTAACCCAAATTTTTCTTCAAGATTATGGATTGCCCGAACAACACCAGCACCAACGTCAACAACACCCCTCCAGCACTACCTCTCACACCAGCTGTTCCTGCACCACCCACTGAGCAAACAATGCTATTTGAGGTGATCCGCAGCCTTCTCGAGGGACAGCAACAACTTCTGAACCGTCCCGAAACTGACGCACCGGGAGTAAAGCAATTCAGGGCTTTACATCCCAAGCAGTTCTCTGGTAAAGGAAGCCCTCTTGAAGCGGAAGAATGGGCACAAAGCATCGAAGACGATCTGGCAGCAGCTCAAGTGCCAGACAACGCTTGGGTCCGTGTAGCAAAACTACAGCTCACGGATAATGCTCGCAACTGGTGGAAGGCGGAAGAAAGCCGCCTGATACAGCCGATTGAATGGAAGACCTTTCGCGAGAAGTTCGACGCGAAATACTTCCCTGTGACTGCCAGGTTTGCAATGGAGCAACAGTTTATTCATCTACAACAGGGTTCAATGTGGGACAAATCAGTAGATGAATACGATGCTGAATTCACCATGTTAAGCCGGTAAGATATGTCACAATAGTTCAATTTTTAAATATCACATACTACACAGCTAACACAATCTTTAAACAGATTCGCGGCACACTTGATACCGACGGACGATATCAGAGCCCGTCGCTTTCAACAAGGACTGGACACGGAGATTCAGGCTGCTCTAGCCACAGGAAAGTTTTTGACTCATGAGGATGCTCTAGAAGCTGCCCGTAGCTATGAGGCAGTAATAAAAGCAAGGGGCAGACCCCAGTCTGCGGGAGTCAAACACCCTGCCAACCAGATGGCAGGTGGAGCCTCGTCCAGGCCACCTTTTGTGCCAAGGCGACCCGGAGTACCAACCCATCGTCCTAGCCCAGCCTTTTGCACCTACTGCAAGAGAACTGGACATATGATGAAGGACTGTCGTCGAGCCAACAGCCTTTGCTTAGTCTGCGGCTCAGCTACTCACGATATTGGGTCTTGTCCCCAAAGACAGAACCCAGTTACTGCACCCAGGCCAGCAATTACTTATCCACAGCGACCAGCTCTTCAGGCACCTGCTCCCAGACCTGCACTCCCTGCACCACCCAGAGGACCACAAGCTGCACCACCTCCTCGTCAGTTCCATCAAGCTCAAAAGAATGTTCCGAAGAATGCTCCGCAGGCCAGGAGGAATGTACCTAGGCGCCAGGCTTTCATGATGTCCGTGGAAGAAGCTGAGGCCACTGGCCAAGTCATCACTGGTAAATTTTTCTTTTCAAACTTTGCCTTTCTACTACTTAGTTACATATTTCCTATACCTAAAACAAATCCCACATACCTTAGGTACAATATTAGTGTCCTCAATCCCTGCACTTGCACTGTTTGATACTGGAGCATCACATTGCTTTATGTCGCAACGGTTTGTCCGAACCCATGCGATTTCAGTTTCACCGCTTGTATCCAGCTGGAATGTCAGTTCCGGAAATGGCGTTCTAAAGGCAACTATGGGATACAGCATGTGTCCAGTCGTCGTCTGCAGTCGAGAGTTTTATGCTGACTTCAAAGTGCTGGACATACCAAACTTCGATGTGGTTCTAGGAATGGATTGGCTTGGAACTTTTTATGCTACCATAGACTGTCGTCAAAGGAGGGTAGTATTCGAGATTCCAGACCATCCGGTCTTCTATTTCAAAAGCGGAGACCGTACACCAGAGCCAAGTACCTACAAAGCGAAGCCAAGAGAAGCAGTAGTTGCAGTAGCTCAAGCAGAGGAAGAATCAAGACCAGATGTGGTTCGAGAATTCGACGATGTATTTCCTGACGATATATCAGTTTTGCCTCCCGATCGAGCTCTTGAATTCAGTATTGATTTAGTACCAGGAGCACAACCGGTGATCAAAGCACCCTATCGTTTAAGTCCGGAAGGTTTGAAGGAAGTCCGAACACAGTTGGACGAATTACTGGCGAAAGGATGGATTCGTCCCAGCACTTCAAGTTGGGGATCACCTGTACTACTTGTGAAGAAGAAGGAAGGTTCATACAGAATGTGCATCGATTACAGAGCCTTGAATGAAGTCACTATAAAGAACAAGTATCCACTCCCGCGCATCGATGATTTATTCGATCAGCTAAGTGGATCTTGTGTTTTCTCTAAACTAGATCTTCGTTCAAGTTATCATCAAGTGAAGGTCAAGGTAGCTGATATTCACAAAACAGCTTTCAGGACTCGCTATGGACATTACGAATTTCTAGTGATGCCATTTGGAGTGACCAACGCACCTGCAATATTCATAAACCTTATGAATCAAGTTTTCCGGGAGTACTTAGACAGGTTTGTTGTCATCTTCATCGACGATATCCTGGTGTATTCTAAGAGTCAGAAAGAGCATGCAGAACATCTATGAATTGTCCTGGAAACTCTTCGACAACATCAGCTTTATACCAAGTACAGCAAGTGCGAATTTTGGCTAAATCAAGTTGATTTTCTTGGACATATCGTGTCAGGAGAAGGAATCTCTGTAGATCCAGCGAAAGTTTCGGCAGTTAGCGAATGGCCTACACCAAAGTCGCCGTGCTGAAGTTCAGACTTGTTCCCAAGCTTGCTTGCAGACTCTGCCAAAATTGCGATCGGAACCTGGTGTCACGATCGGAGACAATGCAGACCGGTACTCCATGAAGTTTCACAATTTCCTGTATGAGTTCATCGGTATCAGAGATAGTACATTATAAAGGGTTTAAATCTTAATTAGATTATTACCTCCATGTACTTCTTTGCTAGTGTCTCAGTTGATTGGCCAACTCGAAATGGGATGAAGTGAGCCGACTTTGTGAGTCGATCCACAATGACCCATATGGCATCGTTACCCTTTGTGCTGCGAGGAAGAGCAGTCACAAAGTCCATCGTGATGTGTTGCCACTTCCATTCTGGGATTGGTAACGGTTGAAGTAATCCAGCAGTCCTGTGATGTTCAGCCTTTACTTGCTGACACACCAAGCATTTTGCGACGCTTCTGGCTACTTCACGCTTCATTCCATGCCACCAATAATTCTGACGTAGATCTTTGTACATTTTGGTACCTCCAGGGTGTACTGAATAGGGAGAGCTGTGAGTTTCTTTCATTAACTCTTCCCGAACAGGACCTTTTGGTACACACAATCTGCTGCCGTATCTCAAAGATCCGTCTTCATGGATGATGAAGTCTGTTCTGAGTCCATTCTCCACTTGTTCTCTGATCTTTTGCAACTTAGCATCACTTGCTTGAGCTGCTTTGATCTGATTGACAATGGTTGATTGAACTTGTAAATTCATCAAACTTGAAGCATTACCTGGTATGACTACTTCAATCTCCATCTGATGCAAGTCTTGTTGAAGCTTCCACTGAGCGGTGAGATTCATTGCTAATGGTTGGCGACTAAGAGCATCAGGTACTACATTCACCTTCCCTGGGTGATATTGCAAGTTGATGTCAAAGTCCGCCATGAGTTCTAACCATCTTCTCTGCCGCATATTCAACTCCTTCTAAGTAAACACGTACTTCAGGCTCTTATGATCTGTGTAGATGTTCACTCGTTCACCAAGTAGATAATGACGCCAAATCTTGAGAGCAAAGATGACGGCTGCCAACTCCAAATCATGCGTCGGATAATTGCGCTTATGGATCTTCAGCTGTCTTGAAGCATAAGCCACAACCTTACCGTGCTGATGTAGAACACATCCTAATCCCTTACCGGATGCATCGCAATGCACTTCGAATCCTCCAGATTGATCCGGTATGACGAGAATAGGTGCTGGTGTCAACCTTGATTTGAGTTCTACGAAAGCTTGTTCGCATGCTTCTGACCACACAAATTTTTCATCTTTACGTGTGAGCTTGGTCAGAGGCGTTGCTATCTTCGAAAAGCCTTCAATAAACCTTCTGTAATATCCAGCTAAACCCAAGAAACTTCGAATATCCTTCACTGACTTTGGTGTAGGCCATTCGCTAACTACCGAAACTTTCGCTGGATCCACAGAGATTCCTTCTCCTGATACGAAACCAACTTGATTTAGCCAAAACTCGCACTTGCTGTACTTGGCATAAAGCTGATGTTGTCGAAGAGTTTCTAGGACAATTCGTAGGTGTTCTGCATGCTCTTTTCGACTCTTAGAATACACCAGGATGTCGTCGATGAAGATGACAACAAACCTGTCTAAGTACTCCCGGAAAACTTAATTCATAAGGTTCATGAATATTGCAGGTGCGTTGGTCACTCCAAATGACATCACTAGAAATTCGTAATGTCCATAGCGAGTCCTGAAAGCTGTTTTGTGAATATCAGCTTCCTTGACCTTCACTTGATGATAACCTGAACGAAGATCTAGTTTAGAGAAAACACAAGATCCACTTAGCTGATCGAATAAATCGTCGATGCGCGGGAGTGGATACTTGTTCTTTATAGTGACTTCGTTCAAGGCTCTGTAATCGATGCACATTCTGTATGAACCTTCCTTCTTCTTCACAAGTAGTACAGGTGATCCCCAACTTGAAGTGCTGGGACGAATCCATCCTTTCGCCAGTAATTCGTCCAACTGTGTTTGGACTTCCTTCAAACCTTCTGGACTTAAACGATAGGGTGCTTTGATCACCGGTTGTGCTCCTGGTACTAAATCAATACTGAATTCAAGAGCTCGATCGGGAGGCAAACCTGATATATCGTCAGGAAATACATCGTCGAATTCTCGAACCACATCTGGTCTTGATTCTTCCTCTGCTTGAGCTACTGCAACTACTGCTTCTCTTGGCTTCGCTTTGTAGGTACTTGGCTCCGGTGTACGGTCTCCGCTTTTGAAATAGAAGACCGGATGGTCTGGAATCTCGAATACTACCCTCCTTTGACGACAGTCTATGGTAGCATAAAAAGTTCCAAGCCAATCCATTCCTAGAACCACATCGAAGTTTGGTATGTCCAGCACTTTGAAGTCAGCATAAAACTCTCGACTGCAGACGACGACTGGACACATGCTGTATCCCATAGTTGCCTTTAGAACGCCATTTCCGGAACTGACATTCCAGCTGGATACAAGCAGTGAAACTGGAATCGCATAGGTTCGGACAAACCGTTGCGACATAAAGCAATGTGATACTCCAGTATCAAACAGTGCAAGTGCAGGGATTGAGGACACTAATATTGTACCTAAGGTATGTGGGATTTGTTTTAGATATAGGAAATATGTAACTAAGTAGCAGGATAGAAAAGCAAAGTTTGAAAAGAAAAGTTTACCAGTGATGACTTGGCCAGTGGCCTCGGCTTCTTCCACGGACATCGTGAAAGCCTGGCGCCTTGGTACATTCCTCCTGGCCTGAGGAGCATTCCTCGGAACGTTCCTTTGAGCTTGATGGAACTGACGAGGAGGTGGTGCAGCTTGTGGTCCTCTGGGTGGTGCAGGTAGTGTAGGTCTGGGAGCAGGTGCCTGAAGAGCTGGTCGCTGCGGATAAGTAATTGCTGGCCTGGGTGCAACAACTGGGTTCTGTCTTTGGGGACAAGACCCAATATCGTGAGTAGCTGAGCAGAAGACTAAGCAAAGGCGGTTGGCTCGACGGCAGTCCTTCATCATATGTCTAGTTCTCTTGCAGTAGGTGCAAAAGGCTGGGCCAGGACGATGGGTTGGTACTCCGGGTCGGCTTGGCACGAAAGGTGGCCTGGACGAAGCTCCACCTGCCATCTGGTTGGCAGGGCGTTTGACTCCTGCAGACTGAGGTCTGCCCCTTTATTTTATCACTGCCTCATAACTGCGGGCAGCTTCCAGAGCATCCTCATGAGTCAAAAACTTTCCTGTGGCTAGAGCAGCCTGAATCTCCGTGTCCAGTCCTTGTTGAAAGCGACAGGCTCTGATATCGTCCGTCGGTATCAAGTGTGCCGCGAATCTGTTTAAAGATTGTGTTAGCTGTGTAGTATGTGATATTTAAAAATTGAACTATTGTGACATATCTTACCGGCTTAACATGGTGAATTCAGCATCGTATTCATCTACTGATTTGTCCCACATTGAACCCTGTTGTAGATGAATAAACTGTTGCTCCATTGCAAACCTGGCAGTCACAGGGAAGTATTTCGCGTCGAACTTCTCGCGAAAGGTCTTCTATTCAATCGGCTGTACCAGGCGGCTTTCTTCCGCCTTCCACCAGTTGCGAGCATTATCCGTGAGTTGTAGTTTCGCCACACGGACCCAAGCGATGCCTGGCACTTGAGCTGCTGCCAGATCGTCTTCGATGCTTTGTGCCCATTCTTCCACTTCAAGAGAGCTTCCTTTACCAGAGAACTGCTTGGGGTGTAAATCCCTGAATTGCTTTACCCCTGGTGCGTCGGTCTCAGGACGGTTCAGGAGTTGTTGTTGTCCCTCGAAAAGGCTGCGGATCGCTTCAAGTAGCACTGTTTGCTCGGTGGGTGGTGCAGGAACAGCTGGTGCAAGAGGTAGTGCTGGAGGTGTGTTGTTGACGTTGGTGCTGGTGTTGTTCGGGGAATCCATAACCTTGAAGAAAAATTTGGGTTAGGACAGATTCAAATACATGATATGATAAAATTCAAGGAATAGAAATTTGTAAGATTCAAGAAACATGAATTGTAAAGAATGTTTTAGTTGCTGGTTCTTGTGTTATATTGCTTAGATTGTTCACGCAGACCAGAACTGCATGATAGGGATTCATACAGTTCTGACCTGCATGGGCCACCAACAAAACATGTCACACCCCGCTTCCCGGTGTACGACGAAGTGGACGCGACGAGGTCCGCTACGTATTTACTGTGAAGTAAATACGCTAAGCGTATCTAAGCAATATAAAAGTAAATCACAAGAGACAAGAGATATAGAAATAACAGCAACTTTATTAATAACATTCTTTTGTACAATGCATGAAAAGTAAATACAACTGAAATGAAAAGCAATGCTTAAACAGTGGCATAACAGGAAATGAAAATACTAAAAATAACAAGGTACAATATCTAAAGCTCGGGATCTTCGTGAAACTACTCCAAGTCTTCACCGGTGGGCTCGATCTCTGCTGAGTCCAAAGCACCTGACGACATTCAAAGAAGAAAGAAATAGAATGTCGTCAGCAAACAGGTCGCTCGGTAAGTCCCAAAGATAAGGAAGAATTAGAAAGACAGAATAAAAGTATTTTCTAAAGTATTATGTTGCGGGATATTATGGAATATTGTGTTAACGCTGTTGTTTGTAGCTTGGTACAGAAGGATGCCAGTGTATACGAGAGGGGTCTCTATATGCTAGAGACCAGGGCAAACGGAATGTACAAGGAACCATTAAGCCACAGTACAACAGCAATGGAATATAGGTTAGGTGTCTTAATCTGACCATCTCGTGCCACCTTTAACACCTTCCGTACCAATCTACCCCTTAAACCCCGTAGTGTTTTGATAGTATTGTTGTATTGTATTGTGTAAGTTGGGTGACTGACCAAAACCATGATATCAGTAAACAAATTGTAACTGCATAATCAGGTAAATGGAATAGCGGAATAATGGATGTATATCCATGGTTTGGTTCAGTCAAGTTATATAGATTGTTAACTGGATTCCGGGATTCATGTATTCATATTGAGTTGGAATATTAAAGAATATAGATTGACTTGAATCATATTCAAGTCAGAAATAATCAGACTCAAACCCGAGTAAGACTAAAAGAAATGTAAGTCGAAGTTCTATAATTGTTAGGGTCCTTATTGTAATTTATAAAACTTGAGGGGGTTTTATGTAAAAATACTTTTGTATAGTTTTCAAGATACACCCCAAATATTTATTATTCGTCTTTATGGTTATAATGAGTGTGATTTTATTTTGTCTTATTTCTAGTGAAAATATCCTAATTACATAAATAAAGGTATTAATTTGTAATATTGATTTAATTGAAATTCATGGTATTTTAATGTAACTTTTAATCTTGTAATTTTTAGGAAAAGGTGGAAACTTTATCTTATAACAAAATAGGTGTTTAAATGTTAAATATACATATGTTTATACAAGAATAATTTTTAATAAATATTTTATTTTCCAAAAATCTCATTTTTCTTAAATGTCGTATTTTAAACCTTTCGAGACCGAATGCTCCTTGCGGAGGTCTGAATCTCGCACTACTAAGCACGAGGGTGCACGATAAACCGTACTATCCCTAACGAGTTCCCCAAAGGTGGGTTGTAGTGGCGCTTTGCAAACATTTAATAAATACTAATCATTTAGAAAACGGTTTTATAAAGATAAGATATTTTTTTGTAAAAGAGTGTAAATTTCCGTATTTTAGATTCTAGGGTTTCCTAAGCCAACTAGCCTATTTCTAAATGGTCTAAACGACAAGTCATTAGAAGCCTCAAATCGCCTCTTCACCGCCAATTGCGGCCAGGTAAGTGCCAGGTGAGTGGGAGGCTCTCCACTACAAGTAGTGGCCCTAATTAATTAACCACTCGCCTTAGACACACTTGTCTAGACACCACAAAGTCAGGTTTAGATAAACGATCGATGTCCATAACTTATCGTATTTCCTATTAAAAGATGTTGCATTAAAATTATATACAACTTAGAACTTTTAGAAAAGGTTTATAAAGAAAATGGTATTTTAATGTAAAATCTTATTTTATCGTATTCTAAGTTTTCAAGGTAGCGTGTTATGATTACATATGAGTGTGTGTGGAGGTAGGTCATTACCTCGTGATCTACTTTAAGGTATAGCAAAGTTTAGGGGTTAAATATGATAAACTAAATATGGTGGTATTTAAGTGCAAAAATACGGTGTATTGCAAAAGCTATCATTTCATGTGTGAAAACTTGTTCAAATTAATTTTTAAGTGATTAGTAGTCAACATGAAGATGTTTAAGCATTATGGAATTAGTGATAAGTGAGATTTGATAGAAAACCGAATCGGAAATCGGTTTGTTCCGATTTCCGTCGGGTTTGAAAAGTCGTATTTTAATGGAAGAAAAGAAAGGTAGAAAAGAGGGACTTACGGGTTTGGACAACGCTAGAGAGTGAGAGAAAGGTAGTGGGTTTTCCGGTGCGTCGAAACGTCGTGAAGAGGTCCTAGTACGATCGCCGGGATTCCGCCGTCGATTTCGTCAGCGCTTCGCCTTTCGCTCGTTTTCTCACGTACCAAGTTCTCTTGGAATTTTGGGAGAGTGGACTTAGAAAAAGTGATGAGAGGGTAGAGAGTATGGGGGGCTTATATAGAGTTAGGCTAGGATTAGGGTTTTTAATAAAAAATATATAAAAAATATATAAAATCATTAAAAATTCATTAAACATAGGAGTAAAAGGGATTTATTGGGAAATTTAAAACCGATCCAGGTATAATAAGTGTGCAGGAGGGTTGACCAAGTCAAGGAGCATCTTTTCTCTGTTGGCGACTCGGCCGTCCAGCCAAGTCCGGCCGGCGGCGCCGGACCAAGTCGGCCGAGTCGCCGGCCGGCGGCGTCGAGTCGGGCCGAGTCAGGGCTCCAATGGCTGGGGATTCTTCGGGGGTACAATGTGGTATATTTACTTTTTGTTGTCCAGTATATATTTTGGGAGTTATGGCCTTTTTACTGTTGACTTCCAAAAGAAATTAAAATAAAATAAATACAAAAATAATGTAAGGCATGGGATTTGAACTCTGGTGGCTTGGTTCAGCAGTGCAAGGTATTACCAATGAGCTACAAGCTCCTTCTTGTAATTATGGAGTGAAATAAATACTTATAGAGATATCAGCTAAAATAAATACTCCAAGTATACATTGAATTTAAATCAATTCTTTCTACATTAAAAATGGAGTTGTTACAGTCTACCCTCCTTACAAAAATTTCGTCCTCGAAATTTACAACTTTTATTTGAGGACTAGTTTACAAAGAGATGTGGATATCTAGTACGCATTTCATCCTCCCTTTCCTAAGTGGACTCTCCTGGAGTGTCTTTCCTCCACATCACTCGAACCAAGTTAACTTTCTTGTTCCGAAGTGTCTTCACTTTCCTGTCCAGGATCTCCACGGGCTGTTGTTCACAAGACAAATCGGGCTGTATAGTGAGCTCGGAATGATCAAGTACATGGCTGGGGTCACTCACATACTTTCTGAGTTGGGATATGTGGAACACATTATGCACTCCTTCCAATGAGGGTGGAAGCGCTAAACGGTATGCCACTTCACCGACTCGTTCGAGTATGTCGAACGGTCCAATATATCTCGGACTTAGCTTACCCCGTCTTCCAAAACGGATCACTCCGCGGTTCGGAGATATCTTCAAGAATACGTGATCTCCTGGATGGAACTCCAAGTGTCGTCTCTTTGCATCAGCCCAGTGCTTCTGTCGATCTTGGGCTATGCGCATCCTTTCCCTGATAGTACGAATCACATCAACAGTCGCTACTATCATCTCTGGTCCAAGAAGTTCCCTATCTCCGATGTCGTCCCAACTTAATGGCGATCGACACTTCCTTCCATACAGTGCTGCAAAAGGTGCCATTCCTATACTTGCTTGGTAGCTGTTGTTGTACGAAAACTCCACAAGATATAGGTGATCTTCCCACGATCCTTTGAAGTCTAGCATACATGCTCTGAGCATATTCTCCAAGATCTGAATAGTTCGTTCCGACTGACCATCTGTTTGTGGATGATAAGCCGTGCTGAAGTTCAGACTTGTTCCCAAAGTTTCGGCAGTTAGCGAATGGCCTACACCAAAGTCAGTGAAGGATATTCGAAGTTTTTTGGGTTTAGCTGGATATTACAGAAGGTTTATTGAAGGCTTTTCGAAGATAGCAATGCCTCTGACCAAGCTCACACGTAAAGATGAAGAATTTGTGTGGTCAGAAGCATGCGAACAAGCTTTCATAGAACTCAAGTCAAGGTTGACATCAGCACCTATTCTCGTCATATCGGATCAATCTGGAGGATTCGAAGTGCATTGCGAAGCATCAGGTAAGGGATTAGGCTGTGTTCTACATCAGCACGGTAAGGTTGTGGCTTATGCTTCAAGACAGCCGAAGATCCATGAGCGCAATTATCCGACGCATGATCTGGAGTTGGCAGCCGCCATCTTTGCTCTCAAGATTTGGCGTCATTATCTGCTTGGTGAACGAGTGAACATCTACACAGATCATAAGAGCTTGAAGTACGTGTTTACTCAGAAGGAGTTGAATATGCGGCAGAGAAGATGGTTAGAACTCATGGCGGACTTTGACATCAACTTGCAATATCACCCAGGGAAGGTGAATGTAGTACCTGATGCTCTTAGTCGCCAACCGTTAGCAATGAATCTCACCGCTCAGTGGAAGCTGCAACAAGACTTGCATCAGATGGAGATTGAAGTAGTCATGACAGGTAATGCTTCAAGTTTGATGAACTTACAAGTTCAATCAACCATTGTCAATCAGGTCAAAGCAGCTCAAGCCAGCGATGCTAAGTTGCAAAAGATCAGAGAACAAGTGGAGAATGGACTCAGAACAGATTTCATCATCCATGAAGACGGATCTTTGAGATACGGCAGCAGATTGTGTATACCAAAAGGTCCTGTACGAGAAGAGTTAATGAAAGAAGCCCACAACTCTCCCTACTCGGTACATCCTGGAGGTACCAAAATGTACAAAGATCTACGTCAGAATTATTGGTGGCATGGAATGAAGCGTGAAGTAGCCAGAAGCGTCGCAAAATGCTTGGTGTGTCAGCAAGTAAAGGCTGAACATCACAGGACTGCTGGATTACTTCAACCGTTACCAATCCCAGAATGGAAGTGGCAACACATCACGATGGATTTTGTGACTGCTCTTCCTCGTAGCACAAAGGGTAACGATGCCGTATGGGTCATTGTGGATCGACTCACAAAGTCGGCTCACTTCATCCCATTTCGAGTTGGACAATCAACTGAGACACTAGCAAAGAAGTATATGGAGGTAATAATCTAATTAAGATTTAAACCCTTTATAATGTACTATCTCTGATACCGATGAACTCATACAGGAAATTGTGAGACTTCATGGAGTACCGGTCTGCATTGTCTCCGATCGTGACACCAGGTTCCGATCGCAATTTTGGCAGAGTCTGCAAGCAAGCTTGGGAACAAGTCTGAACTTCAGCATGGCTTATCATCCACAAACAGATGGTCAGTCGGAACGAACTTTTCAGATCTTGGAGGATATGCTCAGAGCATGTATGCTAGACTTCAAAGGATCGTGGGAAGATCACCTACATCTTGTGGAGTTTTCGTACAACAACAGCTACCAAGCAAGCATAGGAATGGCACCTTTTGCAGTACTGTATGGAAGGAAGTGTCGATCGCCATTAAGTTGGGACGACATCGAAGATAGGGAACTTCTTGGACCAGAGATGATAGTAGCGACTGTTGATGTGGTTCGTACTATCAGGGAAAGGATGCGCATAGCCCAAGATCGATAGAAGTACTGGGCTGATGCAAAGAGACGACACTTGGAGTTCCAACCAGGAGATCACGTATTCCTGAAGATATCTCCGAACCGTGGAGTGATCCGTTTTGGAAGACGGGGGAAGCTAAGTCCGAGATATATTGGACCGTTCGACATACTCGAACGAGTCGGTGAAGTGGCATACCGTTTAGCGCTTCCACCCTCATCAGAAGGAGTGCATAATGTGTTCCACATATCCCAACTCAGAAAGTATGTGAGTGACCCCAGCCATGTTCTCGATCATTCCGAGCTCACTATACAGCCCGATTTGTCTTGTGAGCAACAGCCCGTGGAGATCCTGGACAGAAAAGTGAAGACACTTCGGAACAAGGATGTTAACTTGGTTCGAGTGATGTGGAGGAAAGACACTCCAGGAGAGTCCACTTGGGAAAAAGAGGATGAAATGCATACTAGATATCCACACCTCTTTGTAAACTAGTCCTCAAATAAAAGTTGTAAATTTCGAGGACGAATTTTTTGTAAGGAGGGTAGACTGTAACAACTCCATTTTTAATGTACAAAGAATTGATTTAAATTCAATGTATACTTGGAGTATTTATTACAGCTGATATCTCTTTAAGTATTTATTTCACTCCATAAGTACAAGAAGGAGCTTGTAGCTCATTGGTAACACCTTGCACTGCTGAACCAAGCCACCAGAGTTCGAATCCCATGCCCCACATTATTTTTATATTGTTTTGTTTTAATTTTTTTTGGAAAGTCAACAGTCAAACCGTCATAACTCTCAAAATTTATACCGAACCCAAAAAGTTAGATACACCAAAATTTCCCCCAGGAGAAACCCCACCCGACGCCACTTCGACTCGGCCCGACTCGGCCGAGTCGGCCGGCGGACCGGCCGAGTCGACTCGGCGGACCGGACTCGGCCGAGTCGTCAACACGGAATTTCTCCGTGTTGACCTAGTCTTACCCCCTGTATACACTAAATTCTCTGATCGGTTATCAATTGCTCATTAAACCCCTTTTACTCCCAATTTTAATGATTTTTAATGAATTTTTATATATTTTTATATTTTTTTTAATTAAAACCCTAACCCTAGCCTAGCCCTATATAAACACCCCTACCCTATACCCTTTCACCCTACATTCCTAAGTCCACTCTCTAAAAATCTCAAGAGAACTCGGTACATTAGAAAACGAGCGAAAGGCGAAGCGCTGCCGAAATCGACGACGAATTCCGGCGATCGTACTAGGACCCTTCACGACGTTTCGACGCACCGACAACCCACTACCTTCCTAGCACTCTCTAGCTTGTCCAAACCCGTAAGTCCCTCTCTTTCTATCTTTCTTTTCTTTTAAGAAAAATACGACTTTTTAAAACCCGACGGAAATCGGAACAAACCGATTTCCGATTCGGTTTTCTATCAAAACTCACTTGTCACAAATTACATAATGCTTAAACATATTCATGTTGACTAGTAATCCCTTAAAAATCAATTTGGATAAAGTTTTTCACATGAAATGATAACGTTTCCATATATCGTATTTCTTTCACTTAAATACCACAATGTTTAGTTATAACATTTAACCCTGAACAATTGCTATACCTTAACGTAGATCACGAGGTAATGACCTACCTCCACACACACGCAAATACAACCCTAATTGATATCATCAAAACTTAGAATACGAAAATACAAGACTTTACATTAAAATACCCTTTTCTTTATAAACCTTTTCTGAAAGTTCTAAGTTGTATACAATTTTAAAACAAAACCTTTTAATAAGAAAATACGATATGTCATGGAAATCGATCGTTTATCTAAACTGACTTTGTGGTGTCTAGGCTAGGCAAGTGAGCTTGGGTAACTTTAAAAGGCCCGCCTCACATTCGTGAGCGGATCCCTCTCTCCTCACTTGTACTTACCTGGTCACAATTGGCGGTGAAGAGGCGATTTGAGGCTTCTAATGACTTGTCGTTTAGACCATTTAGAAATAGGCCAGTTGGCTTAGAAAACCCTAGAATCTAAAATACGGAAATTTACACCCCATTACAAATAAATACCTTATTTTTATAAAACCGTTTTCTAAATGATTAGTATTTATTAAATCTTTGCAAAGCGCTACTACAACCCACCTTTGGGGAACTCGTTAGGGATAGTACGGTTTATCGTGCACCCTCGAGCTTAGTAGTGCGAGATTCAGACCTCCGCAAGGAGCATTCGGTCTCGAAAGGTTTAAAATACGACATTTAAGAAAAATGAGATTTTGGAGAATAAAATATTTAGTTAAAATTATTTTTGTATTAACATATATATATATTTATCATTTGAACACCTATTTTATTATAAGATAAAGTTTTCACCTTTTCCTAGAAATTACAAGATTAAAAGTTACATTAAAATACCATGAATTTCAAATAAATCAATATTATAAATTA
Organism: Agapanthus africanus; assembly: GCA_030015575.1. NCBI lineage: Eukaryota > Viridiplantae > Streptophyta > Magnoliopsida > Asparagales > Amaryllidaceae > Agapanthus > Agapanthus africanus. The sequence goes on along the minus strand of CM057350.1, from coordinate 469,697,399 downwards.
ATACTTTTATTAGGATATATTCACTAGAATAACACAAATAAAATTTACACTCATTATAATTATAAAGACGAATAATAAATACTTGAGGTGTATCTTGAAAACTATGCAAAAGTATTTTTACATAAAACCCCCTCAAGTTTTATAATTTACAATAAGGACCCTAACAATTATAGAACTTCAAATTACATTTCTTTTAGTCTGACTCGGGTTTGAGTCTGATTATTTCTGACTTGAATATGATTCAAGTCAATCTATATTCTTTAATATTCCAACTTAATATGAATACATGAATCCCGGAATCCAGTTAACAATCTATATAACTTGACTGAACCAAACCATGGATATACATCCATTTTTCCGTTATTCCATTTACCTGATTATTCAGTTACAATCTGTTTACTGATATCAAGGTTTTGGTCAGTCATCCAACTTACACAATACAATACAACAATACTGTCAAAACACTACGGGGTTTAAGGGGTAGATTGGTACGGAAGGTGTTAAAGGTGGCACGAGGTGGTCAGATTAAGACACCTAACCTATATTCCGTTGCTGTTGTACCGTGGCTTAACGGTTCCTTGTACTTTTCGTTTGCCCTGGTCTCTAGCATATAGAGACCCCTCTCGTATACACTGGCATCCTTCTGTACCAAGCTACAAACAACAGCGTTAACACAATATTCCATAATATTCTGCAACATAATACTTTAGAAAATACTTTTATTCTGTCTCTCTAATTCTTCCTTATCATTGGGACTTATCGAGCGACCTGTTCGCTGACGACATTCTATTTCTTTTTTCTTTGAATGTCGTCAGGTGGTTTGGACTCAGCAGAGATCGAGCCCACCGGTGAAGACTTGGAGTAGTTTCACGAAGATCCCGAGCTTTAGATATTGTACCTTGTTCTTTTCAGTATTTTCATTTCCTGTTATGCCACTGTTTAGGCATTGCTTTTCATTTCAGTTGTATTTACTTTTCATGCATTGTACAAAAGAATGTTATTAATAAAGTTGTTATTTCTATATCTCTTGTCTCTTGTGATTTACTTTTATATTGCTTAGATACGCTTAGCGTATTTACTTCACAGTAAATACGTAGCGGACCTCGTCACGTCCACTTCGTCGTACACCGGGAAGCGGGGCGTGACAACTGATTACCATGTAATGTTAGAAGCCGAAGTGTGACTACGGCGGGATTATTCCTTGACCGTAAGAGAATGGTTGGCCTAGTCATCCCTCGTTTTCCGTATTTTGGGAAGCGGGCATGACAACGCGACCCGCTAGCGCCCGGCACCCGCTCAGGTCACGCGACCCGCTGGCACCCGACGCCCACGCGTGGGTCACGGGTCGCCCGGGAGCCAGGCACGCGATCCGCTAACGCCCAAAGGTCACATTATGTCTCACGTGTTCTTAGGACGCTCCTTACCCCTCTTTTTCTCATACACTCCATACTCAAAACACTTTCCCCGTTAGAAAAAATTTCTAACGGGGCCTGCCCCGCACCCCGTAAGGGGCTGCTCGCTCCCTTGACCCCCAACTCACTATCCGGGTAATGGAACCCCCGTAAACTCTGCGAGGCCTCTGATACATCCAAAACACAATATATGCACACCACACATTTGAGTCTGCATGACTAGTTTTACCCATCAATGGGAGGTTCTCTCGCTTTCAAAGCGAGGGGTAATTAACGACAGCTTAGTCCGCGGCTGCCAGAGATTCGGATCTCCACAACCAATAAACCCCGGCCTAGCTCAGACAGGGGGAATTTATAATACGCCTGACAAGCGATGCATATTTTCTATCTCAATAGGGTGACGAAAAATACTCTATAGGGAGGCGGCGACGGTGAAGGAGACAGCTGCGGCTCCTAGGGTTGCGGCGAGATGTTGTGGTTAGTCGAAGTTGACGGAGGTGGCCGGCGATAAAGAGGCTGTGGGTTTTCGGCCGATGTGGTGTGGGTCGATGGTGAGGGTCTTGGGCTAGTTTGAGGAGATGGATTCTCTGTGAGATGGTGAGGAGGAAGGCGAGGTGGGTTCACAGTTGCGGGTGATCGGGGGGTCGACAAGGGTTGTTTCGAGGAATTAGGGCCGATGTTAGAGGTTGGTAACAAGGAGATAGCAGAGGTGATGATGACGAGGAAGCGGCTGTGCGGTGGAGGTGTAGGCGACAACGAGATGAGGTTGAGGTGTTCACGGCGATGGAGTCAAAGTTGGCGACGGTGTTAGGAGACAGGGAGGAAGATAACTCTCGGTGCTAGGGTCAAAGTTTGATTCAGCCGAGGGGTTGAGTTGAAGTCAGCAAAGAAAGAAGAGGGAGATAGTTGGTAGGTGTGCTCGGGTTTTGAGATTCGTTTGAGGAGGGAGATGCTGGCCTTGGTTAAAAGGGTGATGGGTTTATTTAAATTGTTTTTGAGGAGAGAGTTATATGATAATGAGAGAGAGACTTTAGGTTTTATAATAAAATATGTAAAGTATTTATATAGTATAGTTTATATTAGGTTATAAATATATATTATAGTTTAGTATAAAGATAATATCAAAGTACAATTCGTCTCCACCAAAATCTCATCAAAAATATATTTTGGAAAATAATACATATACGTAAACTTTCTAATCATAATGCAAGAATATAATCTAAATAACTTATACCCCAATTTAAGATTTAAAAGGATTTTAAATATATCTAAATCTAATAAATATTTGGTATACCGATTCTATTATATTTAAGCGTAATAGACAAGAGTCAAAAATAAAACATGAGATACTTAACCATATGATGACAGTTGATATATAAATTATCCCTAACATGTGACTACTAAAAGATATGTGCATATAAATTAGATATTATATATATATATGCATGGATTTAGTTTACTGATAAATAAAATATAACCTAGTACCATAATGGGTTCCACACATGCAGGTCGGGTCAGATAACCAGTTCTACTATTCAAATCAATCACAAACCAAATAAATAAATAAAAATACAAAGCTTGATTTAAAATACCGATTAGTGTTGTATAAACGTGCTAGGGTGTTACAATGTCTGTCGGGAAATACACGGACTAGTGACGATGCTCAGTACGAGATCGAGCCGAGTGAGGAGGACAGTCATTATCTTTCTTCACCGGTCGAGCTTTAGTCTTCTTTTTTAGTTCGGTGTGCCTTATGTTTAAAGCTTTATTTCAGAACTTTTATTTTCAGTATAAACTCTTTATTGGGCCTTAAATCCCTTTAGATTTTTACGATGTAATAAATGATGTTGGATGTTTTATTTATTTAGTTGTCTTTTAAATTCTTTTATCATTTATTCTGCTTAATCCAGACGCTTAGCGTATTCATATCGGAAAGGTGTGCTTCTCGGTGTGAATACGCCGTGGGCTCGTCCGCTGTCACGCCTCGTCTTTTGGGAAGCGGGACATGACAATTGATTTGGGATCAATATGGATATGCAACACATATAGTAGAGAAAATGGATGAGGGGCAAAGTTTCAAAAGACAAAACCGTCGGGGGCGAAGCTAGGGTAGATCGAGGTTAGGCAAGTGCCTTGTCTAACCTTGATCCGGTATCTCCTATGTAGATAGTAATCCTTATTAGTTTATAAATTTATTTGTAGAGATCCTGCCTATCTTGAAACTGCCTCATTGGTAAGCCCTTGGTGTTTAGCACAATGAGTCATGAGTTCGAGGAGATGGATTGGGTGGTTGGCCACTAGTAAATTAGAGGAGATAGAGGAAGGCGTGTTATCTGTTTATGCTAACATAACTCTCATTAATCTTAACCAACTAATTATCTGATTATTTGCTAACATAGTGGAGCATTCAAATAACATTTTAGATTTGGATAGGGTGTTTTAAATTACCAGGATTTGGATGGAGATTTTTATACTATTAAAGTTTTCAGGGGGTATCTATAAAAAAAATCCTTCTGTGTATTGGCCACCCAAACCTTTGCTATTTGGAAAACACGCCCTAAATCCTCGTATTATAACAATGTCCCATAAATCTCTTAACTAAACAAACCTTATGGCTACAGCTCTAACGTGTTAAATATGGCTGTTAGGGATAGAAAATGACTTTCTGCCTTCCTTATGGTTATAAATTGGGCTACTATCTTCAAAAAATGTTGCTCTAATGGCTTCAAGTACTTCGTTCAGTCCAAGTTTAGGACTGGTTAGATGGAAAACCGTGAAACAGAATCTATGACATAGCTAAGATGTTTACGAGTAGAATATTGGTTCTTTACATGTTGAGCAAGAGGTTTGTATAAACAGCTATATGATTATTCATATGAATTCGAATATTGAAAGTCAGGAAAAACACGTCAAAAACAAATGAGGATGTATAAGTTTTCATACACGCTATCATGTATTTATATATTGCTTAACAATATATATATATTTTACATGAAGAAAATCTATAACTAAGTCATATTGAAAGATTGACAAACTATAGCAACATTAACAATTAATTGGCCACAAATTAACGCAAATTCATGGATCTTGGCTGCTCATGTGTTGTGTACTTGTGTATGGTATATGTGGGCGTGTAGAGGTTAAGGCTTACGGACCAATACCAAAAAAACCAATTAATTAGCCAAATAGCCTTTGACTGAGCGGCAATGACGCCCCCCCCCCCCCCCCCCCCAACATGCTGAGAGGTCTTGAGTTCGAAACCCCCAATTGCAGTGGTAAGAAGGATTTTCAACCAATTATTGGAGAAAGTTATCATGAGCCTAAAGGCTCAATCCCCTCTCAAAGACTATGGGTTGTTGTAACCCTTTCTCTACCCAAACTTGTGCAACAGACCCAGCCTGGTTGGGTCCTGGCAGGGAGAGCGTTGCCCTAATCGTCATTTGCTCTTAATTAATAAATAGATCACACAGGTTCTCAAACATATATATTTTTTTGGTACCCGTCTTGTCCACCGGTACAAAAGCCACTTGGTCACCTATATGAGGCGAAATACAATAGGGCCCCCTCAGATTCCTCTGCTATCACTCTCTGTTATATTCTCTGCTATTATTAGATCCTATCGGCTTCAAAGATTAAAAAGACCATTAACCCATGGGCCCCTTGTTATTCCCATTAACTCGCCATTAAAAAGATCAATATTTCTCACTCTTTCTTAAAGTCTATTCTCAATTTTTAAACTCTAAATTATGTTTAAAATGGGATATAAAACTTTTTTTATTGCAATACCTAAGAAAGAAAAAAAAATCAGCCCACAAAAATCCATAATAATTACAAAAAAAAATATTAAATCAAACCGTCCTCATTCTCAACCTCCAATATAAAACCAAAAAGCAATCACAGCTCATCCCCTCCCAACCAATGGACATCCACCACGAGTGCTGTCGCAATAATTAGTTTATTAAATTGTAATCGTTTTTTTAAAGGCGTCCTTTTTTTTACGATGGGTCTCGCGGGCAATATCAAAGCCCTCTCTCTCTCTCTCTCTCATTAAGCAATGGTCAAATTAGAGCCGGGGATTTAAAAAAAGCCCTAATTTTTTCCCCAAATCGAAACCCTAATCACCATGGGGCTCTGGGAAGCCTTCCTCAATTGGCTCCGAAGGTGAGATTCCCCGCATTACTCGCGATTTCGTTCCGTTTCTTCGTAGATTCGATCGGCTTTAGGGCTTGAATCTGATTGTTTTTGATAAAGTTGCGAGCTCTGTGTTATTATCGTTGAAGAATCCGTGATTGGTTGCGATTCAAATATTCAGGATTGAATCTTGCTGATTTGTCGTCGTCGTTGTTTTGTTTGCTTGCAGCCTCTTTTTCAAGCAGGAGATGGAGCTTTCTTTGATTGGGCTGCAGAACGCTGGGAAAACTTCCCTTGTGAATGTCATCGCAGTACGTAACGCTCTAAATTGTTGGAATCTTGTAGTTTTTATTTGGAGTTCCAGATTAGTGCATTTTAAGTGTGCTACATTAAGCTATGGAGTGGCAAGTCGATAAAACAATTCACATGAAAAGTTTATTATTATTTTTTAAATATAGTGTTGGTGGTGGGATTTTTAACCAATCTTTTAGAGGAAATTGGATAGAGTCGAATAAGATATTTCATTGAAAGTATGAAATAAGGAGATAGAAGTTAAGGTATACGACAAGCATCTGTGAAAAAAGAAAATTCAATCTTCAAGTAAAATTGCTCCATACCGGGATATCTTACGAAAGAACCCTTCTTCCTCTTCAAAGAGATGGAGATTGATCCAAATCCTGGAATTATTTTTTATCATGATATCATGTTGATAACCAATTAATCTGAATGATTAAGCTCGTGTAGTTATGCGCCAACAATTGTTTTACGCCATCCAACAACACTAATCGCTTTTTGTTATTTGCAGACTGGTGGATATAGCGAGGACATGATTCCTACTGTGAGTATTATTTCATCTATACCGTAACTGAGTTTTTTTGTTCATTTTTCTTTTTGACGTGTAACCTAGCTTCTGTGGATTACTGAGTGAATTGAATTCTTATAGGTAGGGTTCAATATGAGGAAAGTCACCAAGGGTAATGTAACGATTAAGCTGTGGGACCTTGGGGGCCAGCCGAGGTTTCGTAGTATGTGGGAGAGATACTGCCGAGCTGTCTCTGCCATTGTGTATGTTTCTCAATCTTTTAAAATATCCATTCCCTTTTTCTGTCGACTCTTTGTCTATAGCTGCTGGGTTTTGTTTTGCATGCAACTTGATTGCCAACTATTTTGTCTTGTGGTGTTTAAGATTTATCTGGAATAGTATTGCTGGATTGTTCCATGTGTTACTTGATTATACCACAAAACTTTGCTAATTATTAATTCGGAAGGCATCTTTTTATAGTAATTTCTGCAATTTAGCTGTTTATGGAAAAGGCATATTGATAACCAACAAAGGTCACTGATCAGTAACTGAAAGTAGGCAAAAAGGATCAGCTCAAGTGGTTCCTGTCTGATCATCCATCTATAGTGGGTGCCCATGGGGATATGAATTAATACATGGTGTACAATGCTATCTTAAATATGTAGTAAATGCAAGTCCTTGCATGATAATGGATATCCATGAGAGATCGTTGTTGTACATGTAGGATGTGCAACTTTTTTTTTATAAAAAAAGAACACTAACAATTGTCGATCCTTGGATGTATGTTGGACAGAGTATCATCCTGTAATATGAATGCTTACTACTAGGTTTGATAACTTCAAGGTGCGGCTCAATGCTTATCTGTCGAAAAATGATGAACTCGTCATACCAGCTTATAGATGATAAGTGCTCTGATGATTGTGTGTATTTTTTAGACCATCAACAAAATGACTTTCAGTTAGTACTAACATCATATCTATCTTCCGCTCTCAAAAGCCCAATGCATATTCATCAAAGAGAATTCTTGTGTCCTCTTTTATTCATTTGATTTCAAGAGCATCCATAGTTTTCTTTTTTTGCAAGCTATCAATTTGTATGAAATTAAAGTTATTTTTTCTTTTAATTTACTGAATCGAGATGAGCAGGGGAAATTAGTTTACACTTATCGTTGCAGCCTTCTTTTATCCTCCGCCAATCTAAACTCCCCAAAGGTGTTTTAAAGTAAAATTGTCTTATTGAAAACTTGTCCTGTCCTAAAGGATGCAACAATGGTTTAAAAATCACATTTTAATTGGTTATTAAATTAGATCAGCAACACCCAAATGGTTTTTTGAGAATGTTGGTGAGCATGGATCAAAATGAGAGACCGTTGATTGTAGTGATAGTGGGCCATGGTGAGAAACTGCAACAACCTGGTGAAATGTGTCATTGATTCATTTAATCGAATCATGCTCAGACGTAAAAGAAAATTATTGATCTGTTTTCCTAATTCAAGAGGTTGGCTTTGTGGGAGCAGCCCTTATCAGCTAATGGTAAATTAATAAGAATTCTCAGGTATTTAGATTTTCTTCAAGCAGAAAATGATGATTTTCTTTTTGAAACGGCCTTTTTGTGCCTCTTCTTCCGTAGTATGCCTCAAGAATGTAAATTTCCTTAGTCAATTTATCAATTTACACATTTTAAAGCCCTTCATTTGTCTTGGAAAATTTTGATGGGCTTATCCTTGGTTGCATGAGATTAAACTACATAATCAATACACAGTAAGTTTATGTGACAAGCCTCCTATATGTCTATATTGTCTTTATCCAGGAATTTGCCACCAAAACTAAGATCAACAAACAGTAAAAACTAGCTGATTCTGCCCTGGTGCCTTCTCAGTGTGAGTCTTTCATAGCCAGCTTACTGTTGATGGCAAAAGGCTTTAGTGCAGACATGTTTCGTTAGTTTATGTGACAAGCCTCCTTTTCGTATTCTTTACGGCTGCTTTTGAATCATGAATTTTTGCATCAAATATAGCCAGAGTGGGATGAGAACAATTCATGTTTGGTTTTCCATGTAGAAAATCAATAGGCAGTAATGGCAACTGTAGGTTAAGTGAGTCAAATAAATTTGGTATAGGAAACTAGCTAATTGGAATGTGTTTTGTATGCTGAAATAAATTTGGATAGAGGGCCTGATAATTTGCACTTGATGAACATGTGGTGATTTTCAAATGCCACGTTTCATTACTGTTCAATTCACAGAAAACAGTTGCAAACATAGTAAACGTTTTTTTGTCAAATATTAATGTTGTTTTGATTTATGAACATTTGTTATATTATGGCGTAGGTTATGCTTGAACACTTAATAATCTTAGAAAGTAAAAAGCTTGTGTTAGAAACTTCTTGCAAAGAAAGGCATGTAACCTTTCAAATTATTTCACCCGTGGGTGAATGTGTGAGTGCATATAATGAGATGTTCAAAATTTTGCTGAAAAACATGTTTTTGTGATCCAAATTGATCTTAAGCGAGATTAAAATTAGTATTACAAGAAAAAGAAATTAAATGAGATGAAATTTGATGAAATTTTTAAGATCTACCATGCGCTTAAAAATAGAATATGCATCGAATTTTGGATCATGGGCTATTCGTTTTTATTTTTTTTATATTAAACAGTCAATAATATTAACATGTCAACTATTAGCGAAATTTTGTATAAATATACATATTAGAAAAATTTATAAAAATATGATGAAGTATATGAATGTAAGAAAATTCAATGGGCTTATAGGAGACTTCTATCTTTAACTCTCTACTTCAGAAGTCCATATGGTAAAAACCAAAAAAAAAATGTGCATTTGGTATCCAAACTTGGATACAAGAGCACCTAACCATAATTCTCAACCATTTGAATGGATAGTATAGAATATATGGTGGAGAATCACAAGAGGAAGAAGAATTGAGGTTAAAGAAGTATTCAAATAATTTAGATGGAAAATAGAATATAGTAAAGAGTAACTTTTAAAGAACAAAATTTTGAGAGGATTTAGGAAAAAGAATAGAGTTTGCAGAAGAGAACAAGAAGACTTTCGGAAAGAGAAGAAGAAGAAGAGAGAGAATATAATTTAGAGGAAGAGAACAAGAAGATAAGAAGAATTTAGATAAAAAGAATACAAATTAAAAAAATTAAGAAAGATAATATATTAAGAAAAGAGATATAAAAAATTTTAGGCGAAAAGAGGAATGGAAGAGAACTGATTTATAAAAAAAATTAATAACTCAAATCTTATCTAAACAATTTTAAAAACTATAAGATAACTAAATCAAGATAGACTCAAACCAATCATTCCAAACCGTCTCAACTAATGAACCTAAACCGATTCTAATTGACAAACATAAAGATCAATTCAATATGCATGGCTAAAATAGACTAAAATTATACCAAAATCCTAACTATAAGAAGGGTTTTAGTTGTTCCGCATCAGTATAGCAAACCAATTTTCAGGTTAGACGAAGATATACCATTTATAGGAAAGTTTCAAATCAGAACCTAGGTATGCATACTCACAATCTAGGTATGTCGGCTTCCTAACATCGACCCATCTTGGATCCGCCGGTTGATAATTATGTACCAATGGTTCTCGGAAAAAACTATCTCTGATAATATTAGATATTTTATAAGCCCTTCTTATTTAAGAGATCTTCTATGGGTGTTTAAAGCCTTGAAATGCATATTTCTCATTTTCTTTCATCTTCGAATAACAAGGTTCGGCCCATACGAATCTCCTCCAAATAGGATTAGTCTCCTCTCTCTTTGTGTTGATTGCATGGTTTGATTCATATTTTTCATGTTCTACCAATTATTCACATCCCCTTTACTTCTCGTTCTTCCTAAATGAGGATAAAGCTGGTCCTTCTAAGGATCGGTGTTTAAATGCTAGTTATGGTGAATTTAAGCGAGTAAAGTCTCAATCATGAAACCTAGAAAATAAGTATGTCGAGTTACTTATTGGTGGCCATGTGCCAGGAAGAGTCGCCTGTTGTTCTTCGTTACTCAATGTACAAACATATATTATGATTTTTTACATTCCTTAATAGTTACTTTGAAGCGTAAAGACTTCAAACAAGGTGTTTTGTCCGTGCTTTGCACATATTGGGCAGTGACACTTACCCGACGCATATTGGGCACATCAAATATGTCGGATTAACTTTCCATTTCATATGCGTGTCCAATACATTTCTTAATTAAAGGAACTTATTATTGTCATAATTTGTGTTAAGACTTGATTCATGTATAAATTTAGTTCATGTTTTTAACTTTATTTATATAAACATCTAATTTCTAACTTTGTTTTAAAATTAGGTTTTAGTTCATTCCAAAATTTTACCCAACGAGAGGTAGGGGTAGACTTAAATCAACATGGATATAGACAACTAAAAATGATATGTTAATTATTAATTTAACCAAGAAGATAACCCTTATTAGATCATAATGGAAGAAACAAATTTTCATACAGTCGGCCCAAAAATTTTGGAATGAAGGCTTGTTGTTGTTTGTGAGCTGTTATATTTTGTTCCTTTTTATGGATGCTTCTTTTTCCTTTGGATGAGCATGTCGTTTCATGTTTTCTAACAATGTGTGACATTAGTTGTTACCTTCTTAAATATAGTTTACAAACTCGTTCATATAGATGTATGTGGCTGAAGGTAGTAGTTTTTTAGTTTATAGTGTATTTATTTTGACTAATATGTGGGTATATATAATACAAATATGTTATAATCACCATCCCCCGTCCTATTTTTTAAGAATTTGCTGTGTTGCGGTATCCATGTTGTATTCAATCTCTGTCCATGCTTCATGGTTGTCTACGTTTTATGGTCGACTTTTGGATGTTGTATAACTGAACAAATATATCACCGACCACTAAGAAATAGTTGTAAAATATGCTCACTGAGGCAACTTGGAGCAGGAGAGGTTCTGTATTCTGATCATTAAACCTAGACGCTAGGTAGAAAACAGTTGATTGTGGATATATTGTTCAAGCCCGTGCAACTAGGAAGCTCTTATCTGTCCTTGGTTTGAATTCTTTAATATGAGTATTAGGCATAAGCTGTGATTTAGTATATCATGTCCCTCTGGAGCGCAATATAGAAAGAGCCAGTAAATGGTAATAATCCAAATTCATATAAATGAATTTGTAAACTATATTTATGTGAAGAAGGGAGGTAACAAATTGATCATGGCATCAATTATTAAATGAGGGATGAAAGTTTCATGGGGATCAACTCCGGCTGATTTATTTAAAACTTAATATTAAATTTGTGTGTCTTCTGCAGTATGAACTAAGGTTATTTTGTGTACATATATGCATGAATGGAGCAGAACTTATGCGCTCTATGATTGCAACATAATAGCTGGATCTATTCAACCAAGTTATTGTTGACTGGTATTGATATCAGATACACATTCATAACTAAAACAAATACTACCATTTTTTCTAATAACTACAAACACTTCTTCCTTTTTTATTCATGACTACAACAAAACACTTCTTCCTTTTTTTTCTTTTCTTTTCTATCGTAATAAGCAAACCAATTGTTAATAACAGGAAATCTCCTAAATCTTTATGGCCTGCTAACCATTGTACCTTGCTATGATATCTTATACACCTACCTTTATATTTAAGGCTGTGTCTGGGTCTTCAAAATTTAGGCCAACAGCAGTTGACTCTATATACCAAACAACATATTATATGCATAAGTATTAACAAATATTATGAGCAAGTTAATTTTAACAAGTAGGGTTTCATGTATGAAAAGCATACTCTGGATTTATCATTCTTTATTTTGTTCCGTAAAATTTTCAATGAGATGTTTGGAGACCATTTATATGGTGGTTCTGGATGTCTCCATGACTGGGAGGGGGGGGGGGGCTCCCAATCGGTAATGTCAGTGTTTTCTAAAGTTTAATATGTGATCTTAGTTCAATTACAGTGGAAAATGCACTTTGCTATTTTTTCATTATTTAAATTGTTTCATGACTTGATTGCCATTATATGAAATCACATACATCACTTTTTAAAAAAAAAATTGTTTCCAGGTATGTTGTTGATGCTGCTGATCGAGACAACTTGTCAATCTCAAAAAGTGAACTTCATGATCTACTGGGCAAGCCATCACTCCATGGGATCCCACTACTTGTTCTTGGAAACAAAATCGACAAGCCTGAAGCTCTATCTAAACAAGCTCTGACAGAGGAAATGTATGTAACCTAAGATTCTACTACAATTATCACACAATATTTTGACTATATGACCTTCAAGTTTTATTTCTGATTAAAATTCTGCTTTTTCCATATTCCTTCATCCTTTCCTATATGTAAATTTGTAGAAATTGGCAAAAAGAAACTAAGGCCACTTTTTATCGATTACTAACAGCGTGCAGGCTGTGAGTCTCTGGTAGAACATACTTCGGGGCACTAACCCTGCCCAATTATTCTTTCGTCTTATTAGGGATCGTGCCATTAACATGCAGTAGCATTGTAGCAGTTTTTTTTACAGTTTAGGTCAAAAAGTCAACTCACCAATTTTTGGACAATTGGTACTTGTTCGTCTTGATCTCATTGGTCTAAAATACTGTTGTGCCAAAGATTATGTGCTTTCCATATGCCTTGCTCTTTCGACAGTGCAATATGCTACACCCAGAGATTAATATGCAAGGAGTATCAAAACTAAAAATTTAGTGCATCTATATTTTAGCTATCATCAAAACAAGCGACAGGGTTGGATTTTTTTTACCACCATCTACAGAAAATTGTCAACAGTGCCACTCATGTGGCATGGTTAAGTAGGCATGGATTTGGATACAGATATGTGACAAAAGACTATAAAATTCAGAGTCACCTCCCACTATTTACAGAACTTTAAGATAAGATTGATCAAGATACTCCAATTTTTTATTGTTTAATTGAAATTTAATTAAATACAGAAAAGTCATAATCAACAAGTATATACAAAAAATGTTTTCACAAGTGAACGCAAACCACAGTAATATCTGGTGGCTTGGTTATTGATGCAAGTTTAATATATTTAGAACACAATCTAAATTTTTAAACATGTCAAAAAAAGTCCCTGGGGTATTTGACGAATCCAACTGATTCCGATAGAAATAAGCAACGAATTCGTCACTTTGACGACGAATCCATGCGACATAGGTGCATGTTCCTCTTATTAAAATTAGTGTAAAATTTAGGTTTATGGGATTAACTACTTTATGAATGATTCAGAAATCTGCCTTGTTCAAGGACAGCAGAAATTTCGGTTTCGTCGCTGACGATTGCATTTTGCAGGGGGCTGAAGGAAATCACTGATAGGGAAGTTTGCTGCTTTATGATCTCATGCAAGAACTCGACCAACATCGACGTGGTTATAGATTGGCTTGTGAAGCACTCAAAGACGAAAAATTAAGCCATCATGCCTCCTCTTATCACGAGCCTGCTACCTGTTTCATCTCTTTAGTGTTTCGATCTTTCCGAGATTGTGTCTGATGTTGTGCTTGCGGTGAGTTCTCATTTGGGCTAATTGGGTTTCTGATCATATGACCATTGTCGACTACTTTTCTTCACTCTTTAATTGTTTTCCCCATTCAGGGGAATAATCTTTGTAATTGCTTATGCTACAAAATGTTCTATACTGAAGCCTTGAGACTTGTAGCTTTGTGTATGTTGGACTCATTGTTATGACAAATACCTATATCTATGCAAGGATTAAATCTCAAATAAATTGCCTTTTGGGGGCTTCTTGTGATATAACCCTTAATCTGAAATAGTTTTAGATTAGAAATTTAATTTAGTTGAGATTCCATCTAACTGCTAGCAGCAACGGATGACGATAATTGGTCCGCTTCCAATTCTATCAGCTTAGGTTGATTCATAACTTGCGAACAGTGTTTTCAATTGGTTTGTTACCTGAATGAGATTTGGTTGAACTGTTGACGTTGTATCTGTAAATATATTATTTTAATGCATATCTGATTAGGGTATCCTGCCCAACTTTTATTGAGGTTTGGTATCTTTTTCTTGAGGTTTGGTATCTTTTTTAACATATTCATACCATGTCAGAAAGGTCTAATGTGCATGTGGATACCAATTTTCTTGTTCAAGCATTATAAGCATGAAATATTAAGATAGTCCTTTTTGGTTTGTGTTTTCTTCTTGTTTAAATTCCTCCGTAAAATAATTATGAGAAGCTGTTTATTTGCAAGTCTGGGCGACTCTTGCTGCAGTTTGCATTCTGAACCTCTAGCTTCTAAAACCTCTTGGTTTATTTGTCATTTTCATTTATTATTTTTGTGCAGCTGGTTTGGCAAAGAAAAAGAAAATTACAGGCTACAGCTTAAGTTGAACATGCATTGTGTGGTTTATATATCAAGGCTATATTGGTAAATTGTCAAAAAGCCCATGGCCCGCGTAGTCTAAAAACCCTGGTAACTTTTGTAATTGTTGGGCCTACTATAATGCCTACTCAAAATCTTTGTGAACAAACCTTGGGGGATATTTCGTTTAGGCCGATAATGCGTACTCAAAATCTTTGTGAACAAACCTTGGGGTATATTTCGTTTAGGCCGATAATGCGCAACTGCTTAGATTTTACAACCGGATGTTTTGACTGGGCTCAGGATTTTTTTGTCAACAGTAAAAAGCCCAGGGGTGTATACACAAGTTTGAAGCGGGCCTGAGGCATTTTGACAATTTACCCTAAAAAATTATAACTGCTTGCTAGTTTTTATTCCTAAGAAATAATTATTTAGTTTGGTGCATTGTTAGATGTGAGGGCATTTCACAAGTAAGAAGGTTTCGTGCTTTTTAGCATTTATTCTGAAATACTCACTGTGATATTTCAAACTTTATAGATGGTCTGTTTCGAAAATGAAATATCTATTTGATTAAAGTATTGGCTACAAAGGCCAAAAACAATAGTAGACGTAACGGAATGCCATACGTCTGCAGAGCATGACCAAACGTCTGAATAAGGTGTTGCAAACGTCTGTGTTATGTCTACCAAACAACAGAGCGGGGCCAGACATCTGAAGAAGAAGGTCCAGACGTTTGGCCATAGAACCACCGATGTAGCGGTTATCAATCAAACGTCTGAACAATGTGCTTTGGACGTCTGACCATCGCGAGTGCAGCTGTTATGGATTTTAATCATGCCGATCTTTCCATAACTTCTAAATTGATTTTATTTTAAGTTTAGGAAAGATTTTATTTGATTCTATTATGTAAATTGTAATATATATACATCATCGATATTCAATATAATTACCAAGTCGAAAACCCTAAAAATCATCTTCTTCAAGTTCTTATACGGTAATTAATTTTTTTTTTGGGTTTTCAACTTGGTAATTATATTGAATATAAATGATGTATATATATTACAATTTACATAATAGAATCAAATAAAATCTTTCCTAAACTTAAAATAAAATCAATTTGGAAGTTATGGAAAAATTGGCATGATTAAGATCCATAACAGCTGCACTCGTGATGGTCAGACGTCTGAAGCATATTGTTCAGACGTTTGATTGATAACCGCTACAGCGGTGGTTTTATGGCCAGACCTCTGAACCTTCTGTTTCAGACGTTTAGCCCCACTCTGTTGTTTGGTAGACATAATACAAATGTTTGCAACACCTTCTTCAGACACTGTACACGCTCTGCTATTTAGGCAGACGTATGACAGACGTTTGCAATTTCGTCTTCAAGCATCTGCTGTTGCTTTTGGCCTGTGTCGCTAATATCTAGTTTCTACTAATTAGGAACCTCGTTAGTTTTGATTATACAAACTAACAATAGTAGACTGGCCAAAAACAATAGTAGACGTTTGAAGACGGAATGCCATACGTCTGCAGAGCGTGACGAGACGTCTGAATAAGGTGTTGCAAACGTCTGTGTTATGTCTACCAAACAACAGAGTGGAGTCAGCCGTCTGAAGAAGAAGGTCCAGACGTTTGGCCATAAAACCACCGATGTAGCGGTTATCAATCAGACGTCTGAACAATGTGCTTCGGACGTCTGACCATCGCGAGTGTAGCTGTTATGGATCTTAATCATGCCGATCTTTCCATAACTTCTAAATTGATTTTATTTTAAGTTTAGAAAGGATTTTATTTGATTCTATTATGTAAATTGTAATATATACATCATTGATATTCAATATAATTACCAAGTCGAAAACCCTAAAAATCATCTTCTTCAAGTTCTTATATGGTAATTAATTTTTTTTCCGGTTTTCAACTTGGTAATTATATTGAATATAAATGATGTATATATATATTACAATTTACATAATAGAATCAAATAAAATCTTTCCTAAACTTAAAATAAAATCAATTTGGAAGTTATGGAAAAATTGGTGTGATTAAGATCCATAACAGCTGCACTCGTGATGGTCAGACGTCTGAAGCATATTGTTCAGATGTTTGATTGATAACCGCTACGGCGGTGGTTTTATGGCCAGACCTCTGAACCTTCTGCTTCAGACGTCTAGCCCCACTCTGTTGTTTGGTAGACATAATACAGACGTTTGCAACACCTTCTTCAGACACTGTCCACGCTCTGCTATTTAGGCAGACGTATGACAGACGTTTGCAATTCCGTCTTCAAGCATCTGCTGTTGCTTTTGGCCTGTGTCGCTAATATCTAGTTTCTGCTAATCAGGAACCTTGTTAGTTTTGATTATACAAACTGAACAGACTTTAATGTGGTTGGGATCGAGCCTGGGTAATTAGAACCTCATTTCGTTGGAAGACCGTGGCTACATAAATCTCAACTAAATATAGCAAAGATGATCCTTGAGAAGCTTGCAATGGAATCTAGCTAAGGGGCTGTTTGATTGCAGGATTTGGGTAGGACTTGGCACTGTTTATATTCTTGAATCCCAAAAAGAGTTTGGGTTCTTGCATTCTTTGTTTGGTTGTAGGATTTTGGTTGTTTTGGATTTGCTTGCATTTTGGGCTCACCATTTTTTTGGATTCTCGAATCCAAAAAAAGCTATGGATTTATATGGATTTGGCACTGTTTAGATGGGTCCATGTACTTTACGTTATTAAAAAATCCCCTCTCTGTATCTCTCTCTATAATTCTCAAATCAAAATCCTCCCTCTGTGTGTCTCTCTTTATAATTCTCAAATCCAAATCCCACTAATTTTTTCTCAACCAAATAAGAATTAAAAGGATCTACAAATCACACATTAAGAATTCAATACCAACTAAACATAAAATTAGCTACTCGAGATTACTGGAAATCCAAATTTCAAAACCTGCAACCAAATGCATCATGGGTTCATGGGGTTTCATGAATTAAAATCACATCAATGATGCCCACATAATATGGTCTGTGATGCATGCTGATGGAAAGTGGCAGCCTCACAGGCTATACATGTAGGGATCTTGACTCGTTTCATTAAAATTCGGCTCGCATTCAATAGCAGTTACATTCATGTCTTACCCAAATCAGCTCACCCTCTTACAAAATGAAAGAAAATAAATATATATTTTTCATATATCTTATCCCAAAAAGAACAAGATCATGTAAATGTTTAATAAGGGTTTACCGTCTCAAAACTTTGACGGGACTTCAAATAAAATAAATAAAATTCAACGGGGAGTTTCCTCTTGCATTAACGTCGCTGTTAGATTCGATATCCACAGCCATTTATATAAATTCTTTAATGTTGTATTGCAAATATCTTTCGAGACATTCTACATTAACTTAAACAATGAGCAATGCCATATTATTATATATTTCTGAGAAAACACGCATACATTTCCATCAGGTTTTTCAATTCTGGTGATAGCAATGTTGAGTTTTCGGTTGGCGGAATGAAACTCTTCTTTACATTCATTAGCAATTCTTCATATGCATACAAATATAGGGGGTGGGTGGGTGGGTGTTGTTTTCATTTTATAAAGATTAAATCATGAGACCTTTTTTATTAAAAGGTCAAATATACGGTAAACACTTCAAAGTTGCCTTGTATTTGAATTTTTTATTTATTTATGTAGAATTAATTTCAATTTTTGTTAAATGTGAAAGTCACAACTAAAAATGGATTTGGTATCTCCTTAATGATATTTTATTAGAGAGCTCGTAAAAAATGATGTTCATAAAAAATAGATACACATAAATGAACCAGTCTCTTGTATGATAAATGCTGAATGATTATCAGAATTTTTTTATGTTGATTGATTTTTCAATGAACAAATAATCCTTTAAAAATAGTTGAATAAAATATGATTCGATTATGAAGTTTATTTGGAACCAAGCCTCCAAAAGAGAATTTAGACCGTCTGCAATTAGCATCACATACCATTAGGAACTAATACATCTGACAGTGAGAAAAAGGATAAAATAGGAGTGTTAACAGGGTTAGTGTTTTGATCTTGAAAAGGAAGAGGAAAAAAAACATGCGTAGTGTGATGTCTTTGGCTTTCTATCTGGAGCACTGTGCTACTTTCCGCAAAAGTCAAAAAGAGTGCCCTGTGATCACTTTTGGATTATATATGGCATTGGATCAATCATTTCACTTCACAACATAAAGAAAAATACTTGGGAGCAAAAAAAATCCAAGAAAAAACATCCTAAACCCAAAATGTAAATGTTATAGGTTTAATTTTCTATAGCTAGGACAAGCATCCACTTTTTACTCTGTAATATCCAACTTTTGGCAGATAAGTGCTCCATTTAGCAGGTACACTGCTATATTTATTAAATAACTATTGCATCATCTAAAAGTAACAGTTCTCCTACAGAAGTTGACAAGGGTAATATAAGAATATCAAAAATGAAAAGTTGTTGGTTGTACTATAAAAATTTAAACCCATTACTTTTTAGATCGAGCGAGTTTTCCACGGATTTGTTTTGTCCAGGAAGTTTTTCCCGTTGCTTTTGGAGCCTTCCTGTTACTTTTCAAGTCAAGCGTCTGATGGGAATGAGAGGAATATGAAATTCAATTTTCAAAAAAATAACAAATGGGTTCATGATGTTAGTGTAAAATAAATGATTTTATCAGAATTTGATAATAGCAAAGTATGGGCACCTCTTGATTCACCGGTTATATGATTTTTTTTTCCCAGAAGATAAAATATAATTGACATTTGATGAGGCATAAATTTGGTTAGTGATGATGCTCACGAGTGGCGTCCCTCCAGATTACGATACATGGTAGATGACGTGTCCCGGATTCCACAGGGGTGGAATAAATGAGCCGTATCGGGAACATTCCCTGGGGCCCCTTCTGGAGGGAGGCTCCCGACCTTTCGAGAGACCCCCCTGAAAGACATTCCACCTTCATCTAGAAGACTACCAACAGCTCGTCTCCAAGCTTCCTTAGTCTCCTCACCTCAGAGCCTTCTCTCATGCCGAGCTTCCTCGGCCTCCCGCTTGTCTCCGAGCCCCAAGCACGCTGAGCTTCCTCGACCTCTCGCTCATCTCCGAGATTGCGGAGCCCTAGTGCCTCCGCAACGGCTCCGCGTATCTCGCCAACGCGAGATAACCACCGCCCCACGTCCCACGCTGGCACGTCCCCCCCATTAATGAGCTTATCCCGTTATTAATGAAGGGATCCCATCGTTCACGCACGCGTAACGTCAGGGGCGTAACCGAAGGCGAAGACCTCGTGCCTGCTCACTCCGTGTGACCACTATAAAACCTCTCTCTCAGACGACTCAGCTAAG
Organism: Agapanthus africanus; assembly: GCA_030015575.1. NCBI lineage: Eukaryota > Viridiplantae > Streptophyta > Magnoliopsida > Asparagales > Amaryllidaceae > Agapanthus > Agapanthus africanus. The sequence continues at coordinate 469,677,340 of CM057350.1, read as the reverse complement.
GCAATTTGAACCCAATAGGCCGCTACTCTGCTTAAATTTCTCGGCTAACTTGATCATCGGAGGGTTCTACGGTGGTCACCCATCCCGAGACTTCTTTACAGGTAGTTCGGCTTCCACCTCAAACTCAACCAATTGAGATTCACACACTCAAGGAGGCAACCTCCAAATCCAATCTCAACCGTCCAGCAACGCTCGCGACAGATCGACGTAGGACAGCATCTGAAAGTGATCAAGGCCTCCATCAGTTGGCGCCGTCTGTGGGAATCGTAAGACTTATCCTGTTCCACCAACAAAAGTTGATTCTCCGTCCTCGATCCAAATGGCGAGCGATGACCGCAACGATCCAAATACAAGCCGTCACAACGGAGGCTGAAGCGGCTCGCCTCCCGCTCCTAACACCATCGGCGCCCTGTCCGCTCGGATAGATAGACTCACATCGCTGGTGGATGCCTTCGTTTGCGTCCAAGCGGCGGGCCACACAGACCAGGCCGCAGTTTTCCCTCCCCGGGATAATGACGTCCATCGAAGGATGGACGGGCACGCTCATGCCTTTGATCTACCTCGTCCTCGTCACAGTTCCACTGAGCGCCGGCGGTCCGACTTCGGCCACCTTAACCCACACGCGGCTACTGATTCCATGACCCGCTGGGCGCCGGACAGCTCCACGCCGCGGTCCCAGGGAAGACTGGGTCGTCGTTCTAATACCCACTGCGCGTTCTCGCCCCCCGAGGAGGTATCGGTCAGCTCGCCTGCTTTCAGGCATGATCGACACCTCCCGTCCCGCCGGGGGCACGCGAATGACGAACACCGGGGCCACTCGAGAATGACCTCGCCCGAAGATTTGCGAAATCTAATAAAGCGGAATCGAAGCCGCACACTGGCGCAGACCCGGAGCGGGGACAGTCACCACTCCGACTACGCGGAATCCTCGGGCAACCACCATCGACTCAAGGCCCTCAAGAAGAAAATCGAGGGCATACACCGGGACGGCCAAGCATCCGGCAAAGGGGTTCGATACTCCGCCGATTCGCTGACGAAACCCTTTACGGAAGAGCTGCTGGCTGAGCACGTCTCGTCCAGGAACAAACCGCCCAAGGTGGACTTCTTCGACTGGAAATTCGACCCGAAGGACCATCTAGATGCCTTTACGGCGGACATGAGCTTCCAGGATAACTCCAACACTGCCCAATGCAGAGCTTTTTCCGCCACCCTCATCCGGGCTGGCCGGGACTGGTTCCGAGGACTAATGCCACGCTCCATCTCGACCTTCGGTGAGCTGGCCACACAATTCCTCAGCCATTTCGTCGGGAATCGACGACAAAAGAGAACAGTCGACTACATGTTCACCATAAAGAGTGGGGATAAGGAATCCTTTAAGGGATATGTCACTCGTTTCTACAACGCTCTCCTCGAGGTCCTCGAGTACCTGGATGAAACTGTCCTCACCGCACTAAGGTCGGGTCTTAGGCACAAAGAGTGGCTCCACTGTTTTGCATTAGCGCAACCTAAGACCATGGCCGAGGCAAAGCTTGGACCGAGCGGGAGATCCAACTCGAGTCGAAGGTGAATACCAACCTGCCCCGGAGAGACCAAACCGACTAGAAGAAGAGGGTCGACTGGCCAAAACCCTACTCCCCGAAATTCCAGGAGTACACTCCTCTTAACATCTCCCAGACTGAGCTGTTGGAGGAAGCGAAAGGCGAGAGATTCTTCAAGCTCCCGCCAGTCACCCAAAGAGTGGCTAAGCGTATCCGGGGACCGTACTGTGCCTTCTATAGGTTGCAGGGTCACCTGACCGAAAAATGCAAACAACTCTGTGACTACATCGAGGAGTTGATCCGCTCTGGCCACCTGGCGAAGTACTTGCGGGACAAGCGGCAGGCAGACCGGGAGCAAGAAAACCAGCCCCGTCCCGGGGAGTTAACGATCGATCAAATCATGGTCGTCACCTCAGAGTCTACCCGCGCAGCCGGCGAAAACCAACAACTCCTACCAGTTGAGGGTACGAGCGATGTACCCCAGAAGAAGTGCAAGACGATCGAGCCCATCATCTTCACCGATGAAGACCTCCATGGTATATCCTTGCCTCACAACGACCCTCTCGTCATAATAGCCCGGGTCCACCGTTACGAGGCATAGAGGATATTGGTCGATTCCGAGAGCTCGGTAGACATCCTCTTCTATGACTATTTCAAGCATATGGGGCTGGGACCATCCGACCTACGACCCACCTCCCATGTCCTCTCGGGGTTCACAAACCATTCCGTCCCGGTCGAAAGAGTGGTCACCCTCCTCCTCAACATCGGAGAAGCATGCCATACGAGGACCGTACCTGTGGAATTCATCGTCGCTAGAATCCCCTCGTCCTACAACATCTTCTTGGGACGCCCAACATTAAACACCCTACGGGCTTAAATCTTGACCTACCACCTTGCGATCAAGTTTCCATTAGACCAAGGGGGGATAGGTCAGGCTTACGGGAACCAGCAGATTGCTAGGGTTTGTCTCGCCTCCGTGTTGTCCACCGGAGAGACGAGCGACGATTTTGAAGATGCATGTGATTTTCAGGGGTTTCTGGACACGCGCGACGACCAAAGGGAAGTCCGAGGATCCCCAGTAGAAGCACTGACGGAAGTCCCCTTCGTCGAAGGGGTCGACGACCGAACCGTCCGGATTGGCTCCCTCTTAACCGGGAACCACCACGAAGAATTGATGTGGTTCTTCTGTGACAACTTAGACGTGTTCGCTTGGACCCCCGCGGATATGCCCGGGATCGACCCCAAAGTGATCTCCCATAAGCTCGGGGTCAACCCGAAAGCAAAGCCGTCCGGCAAAAGAAGAGAAGCCTTCCACCGGCAAAGCAAAGGGCGATTGAGGACGAAGTGGATCGACTGTTTGCCGCCAACTTTATCAGAAACCTGGACTATTCAAAGTGGTTGGCGAATGTGGTCATGGTAAAAAAGGCCAACGGGAAATGGCGCATGTGCATGGACTTCACTGATCTGAACAAGGCCTAACCTAAAGACAACTATCCCATCCCTCGGATAGACCAGTTGGTGGACAGCTCAGCCGGCCATAAATTACTTAGCTTTATGGATGCGTTTTTCGGTTACAATCAGATCCGGATGAACCCGGTAGATGAGGGTATACTGCTACAAAGTGATGCCCTTCGGTCTTAAGAATGCTGGGGCTACATATCAACGCCTCGTCAACAGGCTGTTCAAGCCGCAGATAGGGAGAAACATGGAAGCTTACGTCGATGACATGCTAGTGAAATCCGTTTCTTCGGCGGGGCATACCAAAGACCTCGGCGAGACATTCAATGTCCTGCGCAAATATAAAATGAAACTCAATCCGGCTAAGTGCGCGTTTGGAGTCACCGGTAGGAAATTCCTCGGGTTCATGGTAACCCACCGAGGAATCGAAGTAAACCCGGAAAAGATCAAAGCCATCCTCGACATGGAATCCCCTAAGAGTAATGTGGAGATTATGCGCCTCACCGGGAGGGTCCTGCCCTGAGTCGCTTTATGTCCAGGTCCGGGGAAAAGTGCTTACCATTCTTCAAAGCCCTAAGGAAGATTCCTAAGTTCGAACGGTCTGAGGAATGCTAGAACGCCTTCGAGCAGCTCAAGGCACACCTAGAGACTCCTCCGCTACTCACTCGACCAGTCAAAGGCGACGAGCTATTGTTATACCTCGCGGTCTCTGATCAAGCTGCAAGCTCGGTGCTCGTTAGGGAAGTCGATGGTGTGCAGAAGCCAGTTTACTACGTGAGCCATGTCTTCAAGGATGCAAAGACAAGATACCCCGCCATAGAGAAGATAGTCCTGGCACTTGTCGTCACTTCCAGGAAACTTCGACATTACTTTCGAGCACACACAATCCTCGTCCTCACCGAGCGACCTTTAGGGTCTATCCTCACCTCCCCCATGTCTTCGGGTCGTCTAGAAAAATAGAGGTGGGAATTGTCCCAATTTGATATCAGGTACAGCCCCGGCAAGCCATCAAATCGCAGGTCTTAGCCGATTTCGTTGTCGAGTGCACCATTCACATAAAGGCGGAACGACAGAACAAGGCCCCGAACCACGTTTGTCGGTCGAAGAGATATCCGACCCCATCCCGGACTGGATGCTATACATGGACGGATTCTCCACCGAGGAAGGGAGCGGGGCTGGCTTGATCATCCGCGGCCCAAATGAAGCAGAGTTGGAATACTCCTTAAAACTCGGGTTTAGAGCATCAAACAATGTCGTGGAATACGAAGCTTTATTAGCAGGACTCCGAATAGCATCCGAGGTGGGGCTGAAGACCATCAGAATTCGCAGCGACTCCGCATTAGTCGTCGGCCAGGTAAGCGGGCGTTTTGAAGCCCGAGAACCGCTCATGATAAAGTACCTAGCCGAGGTAAAGAGACTTCACAAATATTTCAACGAAGCCCAAGTAGAGCAGATTCCTCGGAATCTGAACACTCAAGCTGACGCATTGAGCAAGCTCGCCTCTTCCTATACGGCCAACCATAAGAAGAATATCCTCTTCGAAGTATTACCATGGACCAGTGTGGAGGACGGAGAGGTAACACTCCAGGTATACATGACTCAGAAGGAAGGCCAAAATTGGAGGAAGCCCCTCGTAGAAATCTTAAAAGATGGCACACTTCTAGAAGATCGAGGAGAGGCACACCGCCTTCGAGCAAAAGCTTGTCATTTCGTCTGGAGCAATGGGAACTTTTACAAGAAATCGTACACTCAGCCCCTACTCTGTCACGACCCGAAAGTACGGAACGTGACTGGCACTTAAATTACGAAAAGTCTAAAAGCGTAATGTAATCTAAGTAAGCTAAAACCCAGAAATCTAAACCAAATAAGAAATAGAGTGAAGGAAAACTTATTAAAAGAAAGCGATTTTAACCAAAATAAGTCGCATTAAACATTTTTAAAAGCATCAAAATTCCCGAAAATTTCGGCAGAGTCTCCTTTGTAAATATTGGCCCCCAAACGGGTACAACATATGAAAATACATATAAATCATGAATAAAAGCATCCCCAAGCGCGAGCTAACTCTTCTCCAAAGGAGGAATCATAACCACATGCAATATGTATATCAAAGCACGAAAATAAGCATCTGTAAGCAAGAAATAAGAAACACCACGTCGGCTCAAGTGAGCATCGACACCAAAAACCACAAATACAAGTCTCACAAGTCTCACCATCTAGTCCAATATACAAGGGTAGATGGAATGTACTAGATACAAAGTAATATATAAAGTGAAAACAAGATATTCTCGCAACCCACCTATGAGAAAGCCGCAATTCCAAGCAAACGAAGCAAAGGAAGAAGTACGCCCGCCGCTACTATGCTAACGGGTCGGACCTGCAAGATACTGTGGCACAATGGGGGTGAGTTGCCAACTCGTAAGTAGTAAGTAACATCTAATAAGACTATCGTAACCATGCACGCAATGCGTCACAGCCTACATATACCGATATGATGCAATGTACTAGTATGTGTGCAACATGAATCCATAATCACATGAAACCTGAATATGTTTGGTACGAGAAAATCTGTATTCTTATTTTAGTAAAACTTTTGTGAAATAATTGAAGTATCATCAATGAAATCAACTGAAATCCGTGTCAAGCATTGACACTAAATATGTATATCTCAATATCTCAATGTCACGACATCTCAATGACACAATATCTCAATGTCTCAATATCTCAATATCTCGGGCTCCGTCAGTCCGGATCGGCTTATATCATTAATCTCACGACTACGGTTGGTATCTTCCGGATATCCGCCGTGCCACAAATAACCGGTAGGTAGTGCTCCCCGGCCGGGTTCATCGTCATCCCCACAAAAACTATCTCGTCCCGGGGTACCATACCAGGTCCACCATGTACCCACAGACGGTCTATCCCCCTCCTCGAATCGGGTATATGATACAGCTCAAGAACCGAGAAAACTCATGGTGGACGCCACACACATCATATCACGAGAAAACCGCAAATTTCTATTTTCTTAAAAATGATAACAGGTTTATAAAATTCTTGCGGTTTTCCCAAAAATCCAGAAATCTCATAAATACTAAAATCCTCGAGAAGAATCATAATATATAAACATACTGATGATGATGGAAATCTATGATACGGTAGTATATACCATGCGAAATATGGCCATAAACTATGCATGAATCATGATGCAATGCGGTATGTATATATGAATAACAATCCTACGTATCCATCTTAATGAAATGAATATACTGGTATAAGTCTACGGATCATATATGATGCAAATGCACAATTACCGATCCTAATCAAGTTCTAAAGTGTTCGTGACATAGCAATTACCAAAGGTGTGTGTGTTCACATAAATAGTGCACTTGCAGTATGAACCAATGGTAACGGTGCAAGTGTCCTATGAAATGATATCACGAGTATATAAGATGATGCAATGCGATGAATGAATAACTAGGAAAACTACGCATATAATACAAAAACTACTAGTAATCCTACTGTCGGGCGCCTCGCGCCATCCAGACGATCCCCCCATAGATGTGTACATCTACTCACCGGGACGCCTCGGCTAATCTGATCCGATCTCGGCCATGTCTTTTCCGTGCCACATTCGGCGCATCTGCGCCCGATCCTAGGATCGCACACAAGCAATTAAGAGAATAAATAAATGATAGTCGCGGAACAAACGATACAAGTCAATCACGCGCACTAACTAGACGCGCACATACTTGGTGCACAGAACGCGCTCGCGATAACGCCGCAAACTACAACTAGGGTCGCTATACGTGAAAATCCCCAAACCTAAAACCCAATCGTAAAAATCTCACAGTCACAACACATTAAATATTATAGGAATTAGGTTATAAGTCATCAAAATCTCAAACTAAATTGAAATCTATTTATCCTAAAACCTAGTAAGCATCACTTACCATTTTAGTTCAAATCTAATTGTTTTAACAAATCTAGTGGCCGCAATATTCATTTAATAGCTTAATTAAGCCACACAAACCTTTACTAAAATTTTATCTCACCCATTTACACACTAATTATAAACCTAGTTTGCAAAATTTATACCATTAATACAAATTAAAAGTAACAATTAGCAATTTAACAACTAGACTAAATTTTTCATGTCTTAAGATATTAAACTACACATTGCAACCTTAATGGTGTGATAAAAATCCTAACTTGAATTCAAACCCTTCTCTTGAAAATTTAATCTTGAAATTAAAACCATAATTAAACACCAAATTTAATTAAATTGAAGTAATTAACCAACAATTAACCATTGGGTTAGGATTATACCTCAACAAATATGAGATCAAACTTGAATTCTTGGCCTTCCAAATTGCTCTCTTTCTCCTAAATCCAAGCTAGTTTGGGCCAAGGAATAATGAGTGAAGGTTTATCTATGAATTAGTGGAAATTTGTGTGGATTTTTGAAGCATTTCTTGAAGGATTTTTGAAGAGAAAAGAGATGGAGAATTGGGGATGAGGGCTACCTTGGTTTCGGCCAAGCCTTGAAGGAGAGAGAAAAGTGAGTGGATGTGTGTGGGTGTGTGTAGAAACATCCCCCAATTATTACTTATTTAATTATTTCCTTAATTATTTAATTTTCTTTTTCTAATAACCCTATCCCTAGAATTCTCTAGAATTATGGAGACCATTTGATAAAAAGGAAACATGTTATAAACTGGGTTCTAGGTTGTCATGGTTCATATTTGTAAACCCATTCTAATTTGTAATTACCATTAATTAAATGTATAAGTGAATGCTTATAATAATATTTAAAATAATTGATTAAGAAAAAATATTTAAGTAAACTAATAATTTATAAGTGACCGATCAAATACCAAATACTAGAAATTATATAGCTAAAATAGATATAATTAAGTCTATATTGAAAAATAATTATCATTACGTTTTATGGAAAATACGAGTTATATTACCGATTATCAGAAAATTTTACCTAAACGATTTTCAAAACGTTACATACTCCGATGCGTCGACCCTCCCGAAGCCGACTATGTTCTATGAGAGATACACGAAGGGGTCGGGAGGACGCACAAAGGGGCCCGCATCCTGGTCCAGAAGACGCTGCTCCAAGGATATTATTGGCCGAGCATACACCAGGATGCCGAGAAGCTTGTCAGAAGATGCAAAAGCTGCCAACTCTATGGCAGCATACCTCGTCTCTCTGCTACCGAGCTAACAACCCTCAGTTTCCCTTGGTCGTTTGCACAATGGGGGATGGACATGGTGAGCCAACTCCCTACCGGCACGGGCGGACACAAATATATCCTCGTCGCGGTAGACTACTTCACAAAGTGGATAGAGACCGTCTTGATCAGAAAACTAGACGCCGCCTCCACTATAAAGTTCCTGCAGAATAACGTAATCACTCGATTCAGGATCCCGAGATGCATCATCACAGACCACAGGACCGACTTCGAAAACGACAAAGTCAGAGAGTTTTGCAGCGAGTGCTACATATTGATGAAGTTTGCCACGGTTGCCCATCCTCAATGCAACGGGCAGGCAGAGGTTGCGAACCGGGGCGTCATCCACGGTCTCCGAGCCCGTCTAGAAGGAAGACAAGGCGACTGGGTTGAGGAACTACCTCGGGTCCTATGGGCACTGCGAACGTCAAGAAAAACACCCACGGGAGAAACCCCTTTCAGCCTCTGCTACGGCACCGAGGCCATGGTTCCCGCAGAGATCGGATTGCCCAGTTACAGAGTTAACACTTCGATGACGAAGTTAACACCTCGGCGCTCCGGACCAACTTGGATATCCTACTAGTGAAACGGGACCGAGCGCAAATCAGAACGGCCGCCTAACAATAAACTTGTAACAACTCCAATTTCAATGTACAGAAAATTGTTTAAAAGTTAATGTAAAATTGGAGTATTTGCAATCCCGTGTACACTATAAGTATTTGTTTTACTTTTGAACAGCAAGAAAACACTTGTAGTTCATTGGTAAAGCCTTGCACTGCTGTGACATAGCCCCCATGATCGAATCCCCCAGCCACATTATCTTTTTATTAAATTTTCTTTTAATCTTTTCGAAGCCCAAGGGTTTGCACGCGCACTACATGTAATATGATAAGTTACAGATTAAATAAACATGTGCACGAGGGTATATGAAGCGTGAAGGATACGTGGCACCAATCCAAGGCCATTCCACCGGTTTTGGATCGGCGACTCAAGCGTTGGAGACCGGCACCGCCGGGACCCCCATAGGGGATGCTCCTCATATTTTCATTCGAGCACCCCTTGGCCTACCCAACTACCCCCATGTTGTTTGTTTACTCTGCATTCATCCAGAGAACAATAAAATACCCTTTAATCCCATTTTTAATGCAAATTTTAATGCATTCTTTAACCCACTAAATCCTAATTTTTCCTATAAATACCACACTCCATTTCACACATCCTCACTCAGAAATTTCCTGCCAAAACTCTCAAAAATTCTCAAGTCCTTTTAGTGTGCAAGTGGAGTTAGCAAAGGGTGAAGTTCCGGCGACGTTCCAAGGAGATTCCGGCGACGAAACGACGCCCCGACACTTCCTTAGTCTTCCCCTCTCTCTTCTCTTGTTCCCTATCCAGTAAGTCCCCTCTTCCCTTCTCTTCTACTATCTTAAAAACTTTAATTTCTAAAACCCGACGGAAGCGGAGTTAATCCAACTTCCGATTCGGTTTTTCCTTTAAAATTCTTTTTTTCTTAATCAATAAAATACTATACTCTCATATAATGTTTAACAAACATTAACAAACACTTTAAAACAAGTTTCATCTCAAAACAATCTTTTATGCAACTTTTATTGTATTTTTACGGTAAAATACCACATACTTTACATTTCGCCAGAAAACAACATAATACTTGTATTACCTTTAAATAACTCACGAGGTAATGACCTACCTCATCACAACACACATCTTTGATATAGAACGATGAAATTTTGGGACATTAGTTATGGGATAATACGACATTACAAATAAATACTATCAAACTTGCAAAACCATTTCTTTTAAAAGTGTATTAATCAATTCCTTGCAATTACGCTTCTACAACCCATTTTAGGGAACCCTGTTTGGGATCGTCCGGCTTATCGCACATTCTCGGGCCCAGTAGAGTGAGATACAGACCTCCGAAAGGAGCATTCGATCTCGATGGAATTTTTAATGCATTTTTCTTAAGAAAATGAGATTTCTACAAAAATAAATAAATTTTTTATTAAATATATATATATATAACTATTATCAAAATATCTATTTTAATTATATTATATAAACATTCCAAGTTTTCCAAATCAATGGAATCACCATTACATGAAAATACCATCCAAATACAAAACAATAACGATATTTCAATAAAATACTATATACTATGGAAACTAGGTTCTACTCACTAGGAATTTCACTTTTATAAAATATACATCTATGAAAACCCTAAAGACGATAATTAAATACTTGAGGTGTATTTTGAAAATTATATCAAACTATTTTTACATAAAACCCCTCAAGTTATACTAAATTACAATAAGGACCCTAGTAAACATAGATTTAAGCAGGACCAGTTCTCTTAAGCCTCAGGGAGCCGGAGAATATGGTTCTTGTCTATCTAAGGTAGACAATCTAACAAAAGGTGTTATCAACACGGTAATTGTCTTGGGAAAAGACACAAATCCTGACGTCCATGTGCATCAGTTACCGATAACATCAAAACTAAATCAGCATTTCAATTTCTTTTTAAAGTGTCTGACTCAGACTGAGTCTTGATCTAATCAATCTGACTTGAATATGATTCAAGTATAAAACTACAATTCAACATGAATCCGTCTATTCAATCTATATCAATCTGTATTGACCGAACCGAACCATGGATATACTCCGTTTAACACGACTTTCCATTTATATCCATTCCATTTACTAATATCATGGTTTTGGCAAGTCATCCATCTATATAACAAACAATACAATCAATACAAAAGACATCGCGGGGTTTTTAAAGGGGTAGATTGGTACGGAAGGTGTTAGAAGTAGCACGAGACTGTAACCATAATACACCTAACCTGAATATCCATTGCCGCTGTATCGTGGCTGAACGGTTCCTTGTGCTCCATATACCTTAATCTCCGGAATAGTGGGACTCCTCTCGTATACACTGGTATTTTTTGTACCAAGCTACAAACAACCGCGTTAACATTATAATCAAACAGTACTAGTTATATTATTTTTCTATCTATTCTATCTCTACTGATCTTTGGGACTTACCGAGCGATTGTTCGCCGACGACATTCCTTTTCTTCTTTCTTTGGACTGTTGTCAGGTGTTTCGAACCCATTAGAGATCAAGCCCAGTGTTGGCTATAGTGCCCTCAAGGCAATTATCGTAATTGCAGGCAGATGATTATGATGATTGAGGGAGAACCTATACCGGTAGAACAGTCTTACTCGAGATGATAGTATGCTATCTGGTTTGTCTTTATCATCACTATTACATGTTGATAGAGCCTATAGGATTCTTGCTTAACTACCAGCATTATGATGGCGATCATATACGTGGGAGCTGGGGGTCTATAACCACATCCTTAAATGTCTCTAGTCATGAGAGTATCGAGACTGGGCATCGACACTCCAGTGTAGACTAGTGTATACTGATCGAGACTCCGACGAGGGGTGGTGGCCAGGTCTCACAAGACATTGGTGTTAGTTTGTTCATCTAAGATAGTATACAGGTGCTCATTGGGTTATGAGTACACTGGACGGACTCGCTGGGAACCTGCTAGTTGGTATTATACGTATTGTCAGATAGCAGTTCCCAGGTGACATGTGTATAGGTTAGTCTGTCGACCTGAGATCGTCATTTGTCTTGTGTGAGTTCCCACTGTGCTTTGATTACTACCCTACCACGGCTCAAAGGAGTCGTGCAAACAGGTTTTAGTTGGTACAGTCCCGAGCCTCATGGAAGGCAGTGATCGGATCATCGGGGATTCGTCTCTCCCGGTATTGGGGGTTGATGTCGTGTTGTGTACGGATGGCCATCACCAGAAATACATGGCCATGGTGGACGAGAATTATCGATCTAGGATCGATAGTTTCTTAGGTGGTGATGGGTTTCATGCCGACACTAAATATCGCGTTGTTAGGGGTATGACTTTATCCACCCTCTAGACTCGATTTGCGATACTCTTAGACAAACAGACCGGACTATACGGATATTGTCACTGTCAGGTACAGTAGGGGTTCAGAATGAGTTTGCTCGTCGGCCTCTCTTTCGCTCAATACCTGAGTAACCGTTACGTACAGCTAGTGCCGCTGACGTGCTTGTGGTTAAACCCACTGCCAACGTATTGACGAGTCTTTATAGTCCCACACAGAGGGTTTTCACGGTTCAGGCGATATGGTGTAGATGACGTATGTTGGTACATACAGGTGTCTGATTAAATATGTGTATATGCTGCGCAGACTTTAATCGGACGGTTGATAATACTAGCGGCTTAGGATTAAGCCGGATTATTAAATCAGGTTTTGATTTAATAATTTATATATGTATTTATATATATGTATTCTAGTATTATTGTTCACTATTCATTTTCTCTCTTGGCTATTCGTATTTCTGTACGAATACGCGTATATGTATTTCGATACGTGTACCGGAGTATTCTGTATTTATACGGAATAGCTTCTAGAAGTGGACACCTCATTTGTATGATTTTCCATTTTTGGAAATTCATTTGTTTCACAAATGAGGTGGAGGAGTGAGGTGGCATGAGCATGGGTCATAGGTATGGCATGGAATTGTTTATTTGATTATTGATATGAGATATTTTGGTGCATGAGAGAGAAGGGGGCAGCCACAACTCTAGAGTGGCTCATGCTCATTTTCTTCACTTGCTTCATAGCTCTCTCATTCACCACTCACTTAAACACTTAGCCATTCTTGTGTTGCTCATGCCATTGTTTTCTCACCCCCTTCTTCATCTTCTATGGTTGCTCATTGAGCAAATGTGATTGAGAGAAAATTATAGTGACACATTTCTACACCTCCACTCTCCATTGCTAGCATCCTTGGAGCGTTGGTTATTTCGTTTGGCGAGATTGAAGCTTGCGCCGTTTTCCTCAGGCCGATCATCATAGATGGAGGAAGACCGGCAACCAAACTCGATCAAGAAGCCACTAAGAGCTTGGGGATGATAGTTGAAGACCGAAGGACACGGATCAACTCGGTATAACCATCTAACTTCTTATATATAGCTTGCTAGTTTAGGGTTTAGATCCGGGCATCGGGTAATGGTAGCGCCAGTTTAGTAAATTTTTGTTCCGCATTTGGCCACGGTTTGATAGCCGGGGCGCTGCCGTAACCCAACATGGTATCAGAGCCAACCATTTAACCCCTTACTAGCTTATTTAGATGTGCTTAAAAGATCAATCGACGAAAGTTTCCGATATCACGATTCCATTTTTGAAGTTTCTGCTGATTTTCAAAAGTGGTCAAAAAATTATTTCCAGTGGCTTAAAAATACATACAGGCTTTTTTATGAGTACACAAAAAATTTGGGCTCATGATGCCTCTAATGTGCCGCGGAACCACCGCATTTAACCCCTATTTGCGGCGGTTCCGCGGTCATTTAGTAGCAAAGGAGCACCAAATTTTTTCTGTAGCTCAGTTATATGGAATTGTGATTTTTGACATATATGGTTTTGGCCCATATTTCTGTTTGAGTGCTGGATTTGCATTTGGGGCCAATTTAGGAAATTTAGTCGATCGATATTTTAAGTGTGCGTTTAACAGTACTTACATTACTATCTGTGACCGTGAATGTCATTAGATCGGTACAACTTGTCTAATTGCTATAGTTCTTTTAAACGGGTTTGCGAACATGACATTCACGTTGATGTTCTGTGTTGTGCCGTGGTTGTGGTTGGATCGTCGTGGTGGATAGCCAGTGGTGCAATGGTAGTATGTTTAGATTCATTTGTATATTTGATTTTGCGGGGCGAGCGTCCGACATGTGGACTGCCGTCACTGCAAGTTTGTATATTATTTGTTTGGGGCACGACCGGGTTGAGGTCGATATCACCGTTGTATATACTTTTCTTTCTGTACTAGGATTTTCCCGCGGTGGAGTGCACGAATAGCCGGGTTCTAGAGGGCAACGGGCCCGCATCTCATGGCGTTGAGACGGAGGGGGCCTTACTCTAGAATTGGCAGGCTATTCACCGCACTCGTAGGGGGTATGGGTTGACCCTATGGAGGGGTGCTCAAGTTACCGGATTCCGTGAAGTGTTGGGTGGCCCATTCACCTTATTGAAGGGGGTTGCCTCACTTCTGGTTTTGGCGGGTAACTTGCCGCGCTCGTAGGGGTCTAGGTTTTTATTGCACAGGCTATCCACACGACAGAGGAACGTCGGGTCTCACTTGCGGCTCAAGTGAAACCCGGGGCTCTAAGATTATCCATCATTCAGTGTTGCTTCTGTGATGCTTCTGTGATGTTGCTTTATATCATGCCTGGGACGAATGTTATATATATTTATATATACTAGTAGATGTTGTATATGTTTTGCACCCGCGCTTGTCCAGTCCCCGCTCTGTCGTTAGTTAAGTAACCTAACGGGTGATGACGGGACCCAGTGGCGAATGCGGATGGTATATACGTACATTTTATTTTCGTTCTTTTTTGGTGTTATTAATTGATGGGACTGCATTGATTCTTATCAATGCAAGGATAAAACAAACCTATATGATGTTGTTGGAACCAAGTTTTTAAAACTGACATTACATACGTTCTCTTTTGCTTTGCACAGTGGTATTCGGTTATAAATATCCAGCACCTCATTCGACGAGGTAAGGGCCGAGATCTCTTCATCGGGAGTGACCCCTTGGGCAGAATTTTAGGTCAACGTAATAACCTCACTATAGTCGATTATTTTTGCTTTGCATCGTGGTATTCAGTTTGGAATATCCTGCACCTCATTCGATGAGGAAAGAGCCGAGATCCCTTCACCGGAAGTGACCTCTTTAGCAAAAGTTTTCGCCACTATATATTTGTAAAACCACTCGGTTCCTTCAACGATATCAAGTTCATTACGTTAAAGGTTTTTCGCCAAAAACCAGCTGTAGCCCTCCGTCATTTCTTTTAGGTGGTACCTAATATTCGTGCTGTGTTTGTTGGCCTTTGTCAAGGCGTAGTGTACGGTAGCTAGATATTGCTTGTCTGTTGTATTGAGTTGCGATTATCTAGGACGGTCGTATAACTTTGTTGGCCTTTATCAAGGGTTTGTATGGGTGGGTCTAGAGTAATCCAGGATAATGACAGGTTAAACTTGACTTGTGGTTTATGATTTGTTGGCCTTTGTCAAGGTCATAAACCGCTTGAGGTAAAAATCATATCGGGAGTTTCAAACATACAGGAAACTTGCCAGGCTTGCACATACCTTCCGGAGTGTGGTAACTTGAGTGGATTCCGTCAAGATATCATGCGATGATAGTTGGATCCCGATTCCCACTGATGAGTAGCATTACTCCTCGGGTGATTCCGACTAATTCTTCTTTTGGGTTTGGAGGAGAATTCGAGGAAACCGTGGGAGCCATCCAGATTAGATAAAGTGATTAACCATTCTGATCTAGGTTAGAGTGCATGCTGAGTGTTTCTTTTCTCTCTCTCTCTCTCTCTTTAGTAGCGACCATGGCCCGACCCTTGACTAAAATTTATGAACCAAGTTAACCGAACCTTCTTAAAACACTTTGGCTTTTGGAATGTCATGGTGTCGCAAATATCATTGCCACTTCTAAATCACCTTTGCATTTCTCCAGAACACCCTGTATCACTACAAACATCCACTTCCATCGGATAAATTCATCGTATAGTTACATACGAACTCGAAGGAATTTGTTCCAGATTCGAGGATGGATTCTGGTTCTGGAGAGATTGAATAGGATTATTCAGATGTATTTTCCCTATACCTTCTCTCAGGTTGCGAGGGCTCCTAGGATTAGGAGAGGGTACACCTATTGAGCTTATTGGATAGTCTTCCTTTAGATCATAGGCAGGTGCCAAAAGGTGGGGAAGGAAGAAAACCAATTAGCCTAAAGGTGGTGTACAGAAGGTAATAAGTAAAGACATATAAAGGGATTAGAATAACGGCAAAGAAAATTGCGACTGCTATCATTCACGACAAAAACCGTATATACCCCTGCCACTCCTACATCAACTTTGCCTTTCTCCAGAACACTCCGTATCACTATGGATATCTACTTCTATTGGATATGCATTGTATAGTTACATACGAACTCAAAGGAACTTGTTCTAGATTCGAGGATAGTTTCCGGTTCAAGAGAAATTGAATAGGATTATTCAGATGTCTTTTCCCTTTACCTTCTTACAGGTTGCGAGGGATCCTAGGATTAGGAGAGTACACCTATTATGCTTATTGGATAGTCTTCTTCCAAACCTTAGGCTGATGCCGAAGGGTAGGGAAGGAAGAAAACCAATTAGCCTAAAGGTGGTGTACAGAAGGTAATAAGTAAAGACATAATAAAGGGATTGGAGTAAGGGCAGATAAGTATATGGTTACTTTCATGAATCAGGATAGTGGAAGAGGCGTTACTAGGAATACCCGGTTACCCCTTCGAAACATTTTCATATTTCAGTTTCACTGTGCGATATTAATTGAAAACTGTTTTCCTAATTGGAATCCAACTCCAGAGTATGTATTTACTAGATTTGTTTCTCACATCTGTATGTTATTACAGATGGTGAGTGGGAGTAAGATATTGGAAATTGGGCGATTAGATCCTCATCATATCGAAATTCGTTGTAATTGGTGATATTTGAGGAAATCATCTGGATTTTGCCGGATGGCAAATATTTGGTTTTGAATATCCGTTATTATGCACCAATTTCAAACTGATATATCTGTACGTTTATTTAATAAAGTGAGATATAACTTTTTGAAATAAAGTCCATGACATTTACTGTTACGACCCGAAATTCGACTCGTGACTGGCACTTAACCACGCAACGTCTACAGGCGTAACGCGACTATGTAAGCCGAACCCAGAAATCAAAACCATTCAAAAGTAGTGAGTGTTGAAAACATTTGATTAAATCATTTGGAAAACCTTAAGTAGTTTAATAACAATCTTTAAAGTTAAGTTATCATCTTAATAATTTTGGCAGCATTTCCTTTGTAAAACTAACCCCGAAATCGGGTACAACAGGATATAAGTGAAAATGATACAGGATATATTAAAGCATCCCAAACGGGAGCAATCACGCCCAACGGCGGAAAACAAACACCACGAGAGTAATATACTATGCCGTAGCGAAGAAATGAGCAATAAGTAAAAACATCACAGAATAATAAAACTGCATATATAAAGTCGGCTCCCACGAGCTCGACACCAGAATACAAATAATATACATCATCGTCCTCACACTGTCTCTAAGTCAAATACATGTAAAGGTAGATGGAGAATACTAGATACAAAAGTGTGTACAATAGAAGTAACCAGACACCACAACCTACCTAACAGCAAAACAGCTCTCGCACCAACGGTAGTGGTATTTGTAGCCAAAAGATGTAAGAAGACAGCCTGCCGCGACTACTCTGAGGGGAAACCTGCAAATACTGTGGCACAACGGGGGTGAGTTGCCAACTCGTGAATAGAGATAACATATAAAGGTGATCGCGAGCATGCACGTACTGCGCTACTCTATCAAATGCCAGCAGATAAAGTCTATATGCGATAAGCAGTATGTGCATAATCATGCAAATGCTCGGTCAAGTAAAATAACTACAGGATGAGATACATAATAATAAATGCTGAGTATGGGATGAAATAACATCTACACGGAATGTCAACGTGGAAAAATAATCGGTGCCCATCAATGCACCAAAATCCCAATAAACTTAGGCGCCGACACTCCCATCGGCCCTCAAATCCTGTAAATCTCAGAAAATCACGAGTGCCCAACATTGGCACTTAAAATATCATGAAAAAATAGTGTCCAGTATCGACACGCAAATCCTCATATATCGGGCTCCGTCAGTACGGATCAGCCCACGGGCTCCATCTGCGGTATCGGCCCTCGGCCCTGGCAGTACGGGTCATTCCGCATCCATCTATCGACTCTGGTCAGTATCCTCCGGATAACCGCCAGGTCCAATCAATCACCGGTAGGTATTCGCCACCTTGCCAGGCTCATCGTCTACTCCACGAAAAACATTTCTCGCCCCGGGGAACCATACCGGGTCCACCACGAACCTGCAAACGGATCATCCAACTCCTCAAATCGGGTTTCAAGCACACGTCTCAGAACCGAGAAAACGCGTGGTGGACGCACCAAAATATCATATCAAGAGGAACCGGGTTTTCAAATAGTGCATAATTTCTTAAATAACCCCACGGTCCTCAAAACTAGAAATCACATGAAATCCCAAAACCAATGAATAAGTCAATGCGATGTGATAGGTACATCAAGTCATACTATAAGTAAAAGTGAGAAACCGCTCTTTAAAATAGTTTCAGTTTTCCAAAAGGCATCATGCGGCTCCCAATTTCTATGAAAATCATATCGAATCATATGTGTGATGAACTACAGTATAATGATCACGGCAATTCTACAGTGAGAGTGTCATGTCAATTAGTAATGGTGTGTGTAACATGCAGATTAGTGCTCGTGCAACATGAACCGTTAGTAATAGTGCGGTGTTCTATCAATTCTAAGTTTATATACATATAGCAGGGAATTTCGGTATGCAACAAACAGTATCCATGTAGGTAAATGCAATATGTAGGTATAAGGTCCTATCAGCCCTGACGCATAACGCCATGCGGGCGATATCCCCGTAGATGTTAAATCTACTCACCGTAGTCTCGCGCTAAGTATAGCCGACGACTTGTTTTCCCTTCTTCGCGGCGTCCCTCGTACTCGCCTGCGAACCTAGAATTACACAAGGAATAAGCATAAGCAACAATCCGGTAAAACGTGATACTAAGGCAGTACGGAAAAATAGCGTCACAAGCTAACGCGTGAACTCGATACACTAAAACGTGCGTGTGCTAAACCCTGAACTACCCCGATGCGCCGCGATGCACAGAACGCACCAGACCAGAACGAAGCGTACATGTCGCGCTAAACACAAACTCCAAACTAAAGGAAACAGCTCCCAGATTTTTACCTGGAAGAAATCCCCAAAAGTAAACAAGACCAAACACTGCAAAACACACACAGACACTATCCTGCACAACACCAACACCAACAGAGGAGGGGAGGCCAGCGTCGTCGGACCTGCAGGAGGGAGCCGCCGGTTTTTCTCCGGTGGAACTGGCTCGAACTTCAACAAAACACCCCAAAAACCCTGCACACCATTCTGAAGTTGTTTGTAACTCCAGAAAACACTCGCAGACAAAGCAGATCACCGTATCCTAATACAAGCTTAAATACGTTTTTAAAAAACTACTTTGGTACCTAAGGGTATTTTAGTGTAAACTGAAATAAAAAAATTGGTTTAAACAGCTCTAATAGCACTTAAATGAGTTAACCAAGCCATAATAATACCAAATTAACATAAACTTCACTAAACCCCTTCATTAGCACCAAAAAGCACTAAAAATGCATCAAATACGATATTTTGCTAAAAATACTACAAGTTATGAAATAGGGTGCTAAGTATGAGTTAAATACCTTCCAAAGATCCTATAGAACTCAATTTCCCAGCCCTTTTCCCTCAAGCCACTGACTTGACACCAAGATCCTCCAAAAGAGCCAATTTTCCAAGGTTTTTATGATGGGAAGTTGGATTTTTGTGTAGAGTTTGAATGAGGGTCTAAAGAGAAGTGAAAGAAGAAGAAAAGATGAAGAAAATGCTGTGTTTTGCTGCTGCTCTCTGCTGAGAATTCCAGAATTTGAGAAAAGAGAGAGAAGAGAGAAGGAAAATGGTCAAAAAGTCAAGTTCCTTACCTACCCACCATACCTCTCCATTCCTCAAATAAATTTAAAATGAAAAGGGTTTTTGGCTTGATTAAAATGGTGGGGAAAAAGAACAATGCAAGAAAATGAAAAGGGTTAACATGATAACACTTTTTTTTAACCTAAGTTACAAAATGTGATAAGTGTGCATGTGTACACTAACACAAAAATTCCCAATTAGGGTAAACACGACTAAAATATAATTAATAAACCCTATATATATATATACACACACTTCACAACACAATTATCACTAATCAAGGAAGAAAATAAGATATTCGGGTTTTTATGAAAAACACGCACAATTGTTAATTAACGCAAAAACATTCTAAACGAAATTCAAAGTGTTACAATCTACCCCCTTAAAGAAATTCGGTCCCCGAATTTAAAATCTAACAACACGTACCTTTAAAGAGATGGGGATATTTCTTCCTCATCTCGCTCTCGGTCTCCCAAGTGACCTCCTCGCTACTCGGACTATGCCAAAGTACCTTGACGGACGGTATCTCCTTCGATCTCAATTTCTTCACTTGTTGATCCAAGATGATCACCGGCTGCTCTGCATAGGAAAGGTCGCGCTCAAGCTGGATCGTCGGGTGCTGAATCGCATGCGAAGGATCATGAAGATACTTGCGGAGCATTGAAACGTGAAATACGGGGTGCACATCTGGAAAACTGGGCGGAAGGGCTAACCGATACGCAACTGCACCAACGCGGTCGAGGATCTCGAAGGGGCCCACATATCGGGGACTAAGCTTCCCCTTCTTCCTAAATCTCATCACATCTTTCATTAGGGAGACCCTCAAGAAAACATAATCACCAACAGAAAACTCAAGTCTGCGCCGACGACGATCCGCATAAGATCTCTGCCTACTCTGGGCTGCTCTCATCCTATCGCGAATCAACTGGATCTTCGCGGTCGTCTCCTCAACAATCTGCGGCCCTAAGATACTGCTCTCTCTGAGCTCTGTCCAACAGGCGTGCGATCTGCATCTCCTCCCATAAAGAGCCTCAAACGGTGCCATCTGAATGGTCTCCTGGTAGCTGTTGTTGTAGGAGAACTCTACTAAGGGTAAATGATGATTCCAGCTACCTCCGAAGTCTAATACGCAGGCTCTGAGCATGTCTTCGAGAGTCTGAATAGTCCGCTCTGACTGGCCGTCGGTCTGCGGATGAAATGCTGTGCTAAAACTCAAGCGGGTGCCCAAAGCCTCCTGAAGCCTCTGCCATAGTCGGCTGGTAAACTGGGTGCCTCTGTCGGACACGATACACGTCGGGACTCCATGCAGTCGTACAATCTCGTCGATGTATATCTGGGCATACTGAGCAAAACTGAAAGTCGTCTTCACTGGCAGGAAGTGAGCCACTTTCGTCAAACGATCCACGATCACCCAGATGGAGTCATACCCTCGACTAGTCCTGGGTAGACCCACAATGAAATCCATAGAAATATACTCCCATTTCCACTCTGGAATGGGTAACGGCTGTAGCTCTCCTGCGGGCCTCTGGTGCTCGGCCTTGACTTGCTGACAAGTCAGGCATCTCGACACGAAATCTACGATGTCCCTCTTCATTCCATCATACCAGTAAACATCTCTCATATCATGGTATATCTTGGTGGAACCTGGATGAACACTATACACCGATCGATGTGCCTCCTCAAGAATCTCACGTCGCAGTCCCTCAGCATCTGGTACGCATAGTCTAGCCCCAAATCGTAGTATCCCCTGATCATCGATCATGAACTCGGAAAATCTGCCCTGTCCAATCTGTGTCCTGATCTCTGAACATCGGTCATCACTGTGCTGTGCCTCATGTATACGGTCAAGCAACTGCGGGCGTGCACGAACATGCGCAATCTGTCCTCCGATCGGCGTAAACTCGAACTGTACCCGGCTGTCGCATAAAATCTGCCAATCTGCTGACGACTGCCTCTGTACCGTGCTCAAACAAAATAGACTACCCCCAGGCCTCCTGCTCAAAGCATCCGCCACTACATTTGCCCTGCCCGGGTGGTACAAGATCTCGCAATCGTAGTCCTTCACTAACTCCATCCAACGGCGCTGTCTAAGGTTCAGGTCTCGCTACTGAAATATATACTTTAAACTCTTGTGATCAGTGAATATCTGGCACGACTCTCCATATAGGTAATGTCGCCAGATCTTAAGTGCAAAGACCACTGCAGCCATCTCCAAATCGTGAGTGGGGTAATTCTGTTCATGTTTCTTCAATTGCCGTGAAGCATACGCGATCACCCTGTCATGCTGCATCAATACGCACCCTAGCCCCACTCGAGAAGCATCACAATAGACCACAAATCCGCCTGATCCTGAAGGCAATGATAACACCGGCGCCGTAGTCAGTCGAGTCTATAGCTGCTGAAAACTGTACTCACACTCCTCCATCTAATCGAAAGGAACTCCCTTCCGGGTCAACCCGGTCAAAGGTGTAGCAATACGGGAGAAGTCCTGCACGAATCGCCTGTAGTAACCGGCCAACCCTAAAAAGCTGCGAATCTCCATAACTGATGTGGGTCTGGGCCAACTCCGAATGGCCTCGATCTTCCTCGGGTCTACACATATACCATCTCGTGTAATCACGTGGCCCAAGAAGTCTACGCTGTCCAGCCAGAAAGCACACTTGGAGAATTTGGCGAAAAGCTGGTGCTCCCTTAAGGTCTGCAGTGTAATCCGCAGGTGCTGCTCGTGCTCCTCTCTACTCCGGGAATACACCAGAATATCGTCAATGAATACTATGATGAACAGATCAAGATACGGCCGGAAAATACGGTTCATCAAGTCCATGAATGCTGCTGGCGCATTGGTGAGTCCGAACGACATCACCAAAAACTCATAATGGCCGTAGCGCGTGCGGAAAGCTGTCCTCGGAATGTCCTCCTGTCGAACTCGCAGCTGATGGTAGCCTGACCGCAAATCGATCCTCGAAAAGTACCCTGCCCCCTGAAGCTGGTCGAACAAGTCCTCGATCGTGGCAAAGGATACCTGTTCCGCACTGTAACCCTGTTCAGCTGGCGGTAGTCGATACACAAACGCAAACTGCCGTCCTTTTTCTTAACAAACAGGACTGGAGCACCCCAAGGAGAAACACTGGGTCGAATGAGTTCCTTATCCAGCAGATCTTGCAATTGGCCCTTCAATTCTCTAAGTTCCGCCGGGGCCATCCGATAAGGCGGTATAGAAATAGGCCCCGTGCCAAGAATCAAGTCAATACAGAAAGAAATGTCGCGCTCGGGCGGTATCCCAGGAAGCTCGTCAGGGAACACATCAGGGAACTCGCTAACAACTAGAACCTGATCCAATGGAACCTCTGTAGCTCTAGTATCGCAAACATAGGCGAGAAATCCCTGACATCCCTTCCTCAAAAGTTGTCCAGCGCGAAAAGAAGAAATCAAACTGTGAGGGGCGGCACCACGGTCCCCCAACACAACAAAAACCGACTCGCCGGGAAAACAAAATCTAACTGTCTTCTCACGGCAATCCACAGACGCATAGCACGTGGCTAACCAATCCATGCCCAAAAGAATGTCGAAGTCCAACATCTCAAGAAGGATCAAGTGGACAGGCAACTCTCTCTCGCCAATACGGACGGTACAGGATCGGAACACTTGCCTAGCAACAAACGACTCTCCCACAGGAGTGGTCACAACAAGCGTCTGATCAAGCAAACCGGACTCTCTACCCAAACTCGGCACAAAGTGTATGGATACGTACGAGTGCGTGGATCCGAGATCGAACAACACGTGTGCATCAACAGAACATACTGGAAGGATACCTGAGACCACCGCATTGGACGCCTGCGCGTCCTGATGCGTCAAAGCAAAAACTCGCACCTGTCCTCCACCTGTGACTGACCGTCCTCTGCCTCGGTCACCCCGTCCTCTCTGAGCAAATCCTCCACACGCACGACCTCTCTGAGCATGAGTCTGACGCGGAGCAACAGTAGGTACAACAGGCAACTCCCTCTGGGGTGGTGAAGGTGGTAAGGTAACATGCGGTGCTGCTGTCTCTCTCCGGTGTATCTCAGGACAATCTCTAACGAGGTGAAGTAGGCTGTCGCATCTAAAGCAACCCTGCGACGACTGCTGACTCTCCCGTGGATACGAACTAAACATCTGGCCTCGTCCCGAATCTCTACCACTCTTCGTACCTGAACGATACCTGTCGCGGCATCTGAATGTCTGTCTCCGTGCTGATATACCAGTACGAACTCTCTTCGGATCTGGAACTACCGAAGTCTCAGCAAGGCGCTCCTCGACTAATAGGGCTGCGTCTACAGCTGCTGCATATGTCTCGTAATGCTGTGCGCTGATCGCAAGGAACAGTGGTGTGAGCAAGCCTCGGACAAATCTCTTGACTCGCAACTCCTCAGTAGCCACTAGGTACGGAGCATAAACTGATAGTTTGGTGAACAGCACATCATACTCTGCCACTGACATCTCCGGAGTCTGGCGTAAGGACTCGAACCTGCGTGCTCTAGCATCTCTGACACTCAGTGGAAGAAAGCGGGCAAGGAATAGCGCCACGAACTCTGTCCAGGCCATAGGAGGAAGACCTGCTGCTCTACCCTTCTCGACTGATTCACACCATTTCTGCGCAAGACCTTCCAGGCTAAAGCTCGCGAACTCTACCCATCTCGCATCTGCGCATCTAAGTGAACGACATATCCGAGCCATCCTATCAATGAAAGACTGTGGGTCCTCGGCTGCATCGGTGCCTGTGAAGACCGGAGGCTTCAGCCTCATAAACTCTGATAGCGATACTGAGATGACCTCTGTAGCTGCAGGGGCAACTGCCTGTACTGTGGGTACTATCACGGTCCCTGCAACGGGTGGAACTACCTCTGGTCGCTGCGCTCGAAGTGTCTCAACTAGAGATCCCATCATCTTGCGCATCTCCTGCATACTGGACCCCACTGTCTGGCGCATCTCCTGCATACCAGCCCCTAACATGGCAATCTGATCTGTCACAGGAGGAACAGCCTGCTCGGGCACAACCGGTGTACTACCCGGATCAGTCCTCGTCTCGGACGAGTCAACTCGAATCTCGGCCCTCGCGGCCGCTCTTTGCGCCCTCGTAGTCTTTGGCGGCATAATGGCTGAAAGAAAAAATAGGATTCGATAAGGATACGGAAATCGAATCGCAAGAATGTATATACTCATGAAGGAAATTTAAATCAATAAGTCCTAAGGTTGCTTAGGCGGAGGACCGTGTCGTGAGTATGCCGCGGAACATACACACGCTACGCCACTCTGTTTCAGCTACCTACTCCATCATACCAGGGTCATCCTACACTCCGAAAGGTAAAACCTACGCTCTGATATCAACTTTGTCACGACCCGAAATTCGACTCGTGACCGGCACTTAACCACGCAACGTCTACAGGTGTAACGCGACTAAGTAAGCCGAACCCAGAAATCAAAACCATTTAAAAGTAGTGAGTGTTGAAAACATTTGATTAAAACATTTGGAAAACCTTAAGTAGTTTAATAACAATCTTTAAAGTTAAGTTATCATCTTAATAATTTTGGCAGCATTTCCTTTGTAAAACTAACCCCGAAATCGGGTATAACAGGATATAAGTGAAAATGATACAGGATATATTAAAGCATCCCAAACGGGAGCAATCACGCCCAACGGCGGAAAACAAACACCACGAGAGTAATATACGACGCCGTAGCGAAGAAATGAGCAATAAGTAAAAACATCACAGAATAATAAAACTGCATATATAAAGTCGGCTCCCACGAGCTCGACACCAGAATACAAATAATATACATCATCGTCCTCACACTGTCTCTAAGTCAAATACATATAAAGGTAGATGGAGAATACTAGATACAAAAGTGTGTACAATAGAAGTAACCAGACACCACAACCCACCTAACAGCAAAACAGCTCTAGCACCAACGGTAGTGGTATCTGTAGCCAAAAGATGTAAGAAGACAGCCTGCCGCGACTACTCTGAGGGCAACCTGCAAATACTGTGGCACAACGGGGGTGAGTTGCCAACTCGTGAATAGAGATAACATATAAAGGTGATCGCGAGCATGCACGTACTGCGCTACTCTATCAAATGCCAGCAGATAAAGTCTATATGCGATAAGCAGTATGTGCATAATCATGCAAGTGCTCGGTCAAGTAAAATAACTACAGGATGAGATACATAATAATAAATGCTGAGCATGGGATGAAATAACATCTACACGGAATGTCAACGTGGAAACATAATCGGTGCCCATCAATGCACCCAAATCCCAATAAACTCAGGCGCCAGCACTCCCATCGGCCCTCAAATCCTGTAAATCTCAGAAAATCACGAGTGCCCAACACCGGCACTCAAAATATCATGAAATAATAGTGTCCAGCGTCGACACGCAAATCCTCATATATCGGGCTCCGTCAGTCCGGATCAGCCCACGGGCTCCGTCTGCGGTATCGGCCCTCGGCCCCGGCAGTACGGTTCATCCCGCATCCATCTATCAACTCTGGTCAGTATCCTCCAGATAACCGTCAGGTCCAACCAATCACCGGTAGGTACTCGCCACCCTGCCAGGCTCATCGTCTACTCCACGAAAAACATTTCTCGCCCCGGGGAACCATACCGGGTCCACCACGAACCCGCAAATGGATCATCCAACTCCTCGAATCGGGTTTCAAGCACACGTCTCAGAACCGAGAAAACGCGTGGTGGATGCATCAAAATATCATATCAAAAGGAACCGGGTTTTCAAATAGTGCATAATTTCTTAAATAACCCCACGGTCCTCAAAACCAGAAATCACATGAAATCCCAAAACCAATGAATAAGTCAATGCGATGTGATAGGTACATCAAGTCATACTATAAGTAAAAGGGAGAAACCGCTCTTTAAAATAGTTTCAGTTTTCCAAAAGGCATCATGCGGCTCCCAATTTCTATGAAAATCATATCGAATCATATGTGAGATGAACTACAGTATAATGATCACGGCAATTCTACAGTGAGAGTGTCATGTCAATTACTAACGGTATGTGTGTAACATGCAGATTAGTGCTCGTGCAACATGAACCGTTAGTAATAGTGCGGTGTTCTATCAATTCTAAGTTTATATACATATAGCAGGGAATGCGGTATGCAACAAACAGTATCCATGTAGGTAAATGCAATATGTAGGTATAAGGTCCTATCAGCCCTGACGCATAACGCCATGCGGGCGATATCCCCGTAGATGTTAAATCTACTCACCGTAGTCTCGCGCTAAGTGTAGCCGACGACTTGTTCCCCTTCTTCGCAGCGTCCGTCGTACTCGCCTGCGAACCTAGAATTACACAAGGAATAAGCATAAGCAACAATCCGGTAAAACGTGATACTAAGGCAGTACGGAAAAATAGCGTCACAAGCTAACGCGTGAACTCGATACACTAAAACGTGCGTGTGCTAAACCTTGAACTACCCCGATGCACTGCGATGCACAGAACGCACCAGACCAGAACGAAGCGTACGTGTCGCGCTAAACACAAACCCCAAACTAAGGGAAACAGCTCCCAGATTTTTACCTGGAAGAAATCCCTAAAAGTAAACAAGACTAAACACTGCAAAACACACACAGACACTATCCTGCACAACACCAACGCCAACAGAGGAAGGGGGGCCGGCGTCGCCGGACCTGCAGGAGGGAGCCGCCGGTTTTTCTCCGGTGGAACTGGCTCGAACTTCAACAAAACACCCTAAAAACCCTGCACACCATTCTGAAGTTGTTTGTAACTCCAGAAAACACTCGCAGACAAAGCAGATCACCGTATCCTAATACAAGCTTAAATACGTTTTAAAAAAAACTATTTTGGTACCTAAGGGTATTTTAGTGTAAACTGAAATAAAAAAAAATTGGTTTAACCAGCTCTAATAGCACTTAAATGAGTTAACCAAGCCATAATAATACCAAATTAACATAAACTTCACTAAACCCCTTCATTAGCACCAAAAAGCACTAAAAATGCATCAAATACGATATTTTGCTAAAAATACTACAAGTTATGAAATAGGGTGCTAAGTATGAGTTAAATACCTTCCAATGATCCTATAGAACTCAATTTCCCAGCCCTTTTCCCTCAAGCCACTGACTTGACACCAAGATCCTCCAAAAGAGCCATTTTTCCAAGGTTTTTATGAAGGGAAGTGGGATTTTTGTATAGGGTTTGTGTTAGTGTATATGCCCTAGAGGCCATTACTGTATCATACTAGTTTGTATATTACTTAATGGAAGCTTGGGATATTCACCTTGTATAGACAATCTTGCTCAAAATAGTAGTATGCTACTTGGTTTGTTTCTACTTTAATGTGTACATGTGTTTATTTTATTTTATCACCTATATACATTAGTGGAGCCCTTAGGATCTTTGCTTGATTACCAGCGTTGTGATGGCAGTCACACTCGTGGGGGCTGGGTAATCCACAAGCACATCCTTGTGCAGGTCCTTAGTCGTAGGACTATCGAGACAGGGCATCGATACTCCAGAGTAGACTAGCGTATGCGCTTCTCATCCCAGCAGGGGAGACGGTCTGTCCCACAGCCGTCAGTACGTCGTACTTGAGATAGTATGTGGGTGCTCGTTAGGTTACGAGTACACTGGACAGGACTCGTCGGGAACTGTTGGTTGGTACTATACCTATCGTCAGTTATCAGTTCCCAGGTGACATGAGTACAGCTTAGTCCGCTGACTTGACACTGTCACTTCGCCTCGAGTGTGTTCCCACTGTACTTAGATTACTACCCTACCACGGCTCAAAGGAGTCGTGCAAACAGGTAGTAGTTGGGTGCAGTCCCGAAGCACTTGGAGGCAGTGACGGTTAGACAGGATTCGTCTCTCCCGGTATTGGGGGTTGATATCGCGTTGTGTCTAGGAGAGCCATTGCACAAAGTCCCTGGCCAGGGCAAGCGAGATATGCTGGTAGGTTTCCAGTGTTATCTCAGGGTGTTCTGGGCTACACTCCGACACGACTTGTACCTCTATTAGAGGACTGACGTTTACCGCCCCCTAAGCCCGCCATGCGATATTCTCAGACGAACAGACCGGACTGTACGCAGATTGTCACATTCAGGCTCAGTAGGAGTTCAGATGGGTTTCACCTCGTCCGTCTTCTTATCGGCATCTACCTAGGGGCCATTACGCACAGCTAGTGCCGCTTGCTGTCTGTGGTTAAACCCACTGCCAGCGTAGTGTCGAGTCTTTAGAGTCCCACACAGAAAGCTATTCGCCTTTAGGCAAAAGTGTAGAGGTCGCATGGTTTTGCGACAGGGTTCGGTCACATCCGTGCACTTGTGCACGTTTAGTGTCCGGGCAGTTATCATTAGCGGACTTTGGTTTAAGCCAGATCCTAGTGTACGTTTTGGGATTGGTTTTATCTCGTTTGTATTCGTGTTCCTCGGAACGCGGATGCGGGTGTGTATGCACAGTTGACAGAGAGACGGAGGCAGAGGATTCTCATTAGGGTTGTTGACTGTTGACTTTTGCTAAACCCTAATGAGAATAAGAAATATGATTAATGATAATATTAATTAAGTATTATTGTGCCATGGTTGGGTTGAAGGGTTGACTTTGTTTACTTGTTGACTTTGTTGACCGGTTGACTAGGTTGGACTAGTTGACCATCATCATGACAATGGCTATCATTTCTTGGCATTGACCTTGGCTTGCTTGTTGGTTCACAAATTGCATTTAATGCAAGAAATGATATTGCCATTTGATATGATAGCAACCATCATATAATACTCAATTATTATTACTTGTTATCATGATTTTGGATTATGAGAGCTTGGATGGCAAAAGTCTTGCTCATTCTTTCATTTCTTTTTTCTCTCATGCTTGAGCTCTCCCTTTTCCTCTTGCTCTCTCTCTAGTTTATGGTTCACTTGTCTCATGTGTTGAGAAGCAAGAACCATAGAGATAAAACCCAACACACTCCTCTACTCATCCTAGTTCACAAGGTCTAGCAAGCCAAGTGTTCTAGTTTCTTCTAGTTTGAAGTGAAGCCAAAGGTAGAAGCTTTCGGGTGGATCCATCTTCGACGCGAGGAGACGACGAGGTGAGGCCGATCCGACTACCGCAAGGAGTTGAAGACGAAGGAGTTCAAGTTAAGGTATAACCCCCTAACCGAGTAGGTAAAACTCTTGTTAGGATTGTTAGATAGTTGTTTAACAAAGATCCGTATTTTGAGTCCATGTTACCACCAAAAGAGAAATCGTTTTTCATCATTTCCACAAGCCCGTAAGTACCGGGAGAGGTAACGTGGACTTACAGTGGTATCAAAGCCTAGTTAAACACTATCTAACATGTTAGCAAAGTAACTAGAAGTTCGATCGGAGAAAAAGTCACGAAACACGCCCGGAAAATCAAGTTTCTGCCGATTCTATTTTCTGTTCAAAAATTAGTAAATCTTACACTAAAAATCGGCTCAGGCTTTTTATAAGACACCCAAGAAAATTGGTCCACCGACTCGGTCAAAGCGCCGCGGAAACGCGGCCGGAGCATGCTCCCGCCGCGGATCCGCGACCGAGTTGACTCGGCCGTGGCGCAATTTTCATGCAGTGTGTTTCTGGGGTTGTTTTGGGTTTTTTACAATATGATTTTTCTGCCCAGATTTTCCAGAAAGAAAAATTTGTTTTTGGGGCTTAAAAATCCGTATTTTGATCGAACTCCTAAAGACTTAAGCTAACGGGTATATATCTGTGATGTGATATATGTATTGAACGTCTGCTAATCGCTATACGTCGATTAGTGGGGGTTATACATATCTGTGATCTGTAATGTTGATGGTATGTGTATATGAATTCATTGGATTGTCGCGGATGAATAGCCGAGGGTTGTGAGATGGGAGTTTTCTTTATTTTTCAATTCATGTAAATTTGTAATTGATGTAATATTATTTATTTGGCCGCACAACCGGGATGAGGTTGTAGCCATCATTGTATAATTTCTTTTACTGTTTTTGCTCCTAGGATAGACCCATGGAGGGGGTGCACAAACTACCGGGTACCTCGAAGTGCCGAGTGGCCTACTCACGTTGTTGAGGGAGGTTGCTTCACTTCGGGTATTTGGCGGGTAGTTTGCCGCACCCGTAGGGGTCTAGGGTGGGGTATTGGCTATTCACCGCGACCGTGTAATCCACTTTCCGTTACAGGCTCGTACGGAATGCGGATTCCTAGTATATCCAATGTGTTCATCTATGATCTGGAATGGCTATCATTGCTATATATCTATATATGATATCTATTTAGGCGTTGCTTATGTTTTGCATCCGCGCTAGTCCAGCCCCCGCTCTGTCGTTAGTTAAGTAACCTAACGGGTAATGACGGGGCCCCGTGGCGAATGCGGATGGAATAAGCGTACGTCATATTTTGGTTGTTTTCTGCAATGGTAGGATTAAATGATGGGACGCATTAAATTAATGCAAGAAAATAAATCAAAGTTGAGTCGTTGGAACACTTTCAAAACCACTCGGTTTCTTTTAAAAACAAGTTTTAAAACGCGGAGCTTAAGCCACTCCTTTTAAAAGCTATCTCGTTCCATCGATTATATCAAGTTCACTACGTTCACGGTTTCGCCAAAACCATCCGTAGCCCTCCATCATTTCAGTTAAATATTCGGTAGTATTCAAGCTATGTATTTTGACCTCACGCCAAGGCATAGTGATTGGTAGCTGCCGGATATTTATCTGTTGCATAGATAGAATGCGTTGGTTTGAGACAGTCGTACTGCCATTTTGGCCTACGTCAAGGGTAGGTACGGGTGGGTTCAAATTAACCTGGATAATGATGGAAAGAACTTGACATGTGACTTATGACATTTTGACCTCACGCCAAGGTCATAAGAGCATGGGGCAAAAATCCACATCGGGAGTTTCAAAAGAAACTGAAACTTGCTAGCGCTGCATACCATTTGGAGTGTGATGATTCTGGTAGGATTCCTTCAGTTTTGTCACGCGATGATATTTGGATCCCGATCCTACTGTGAGTATATGCTACTCGGGAAATTTCTCACTTAACGATCAATGCTATAAACCAAGTAAGTGTCTAGAAAGGTGTTAGCGGGGCTACGCCCCTAGGGAAAAGAGGTTATTTAATTAAGGAACTTCGCGAAAGCGTTGGAAAACCTCCCTCGAAGTACCGACACTAGCCTGGCTGAACGGTTAAGCAAGTATTGTACGGTGAGATTGATCCTGACTAATTCTTCCTTTTTGGTTTGAGGAGGGATTCGAGAGACAGTGGGAGCCATCCTGTTTAGACAAATTAAAAACCACTCTAAACTTGCAAGAGCATCATGCTAAAGTGTTTCTTCTCTCTCTCCTAATTGCAACGACCAAACATCATGACTGGACTTAAGTTACTACTAGATAAAAACATACTGACAGGACCAAACTACAAAGATTGGCTCAGGAATGTCAAAATGGCAATCACTTATGACAAGTTAGGGTATCTCCTTACCACCAAAGCTCCCCCTATCCCAGGTCCCAAAACCAGCGTCGCGGATAGGGAAATCCGTAAGACCTGGGAAATCGATTGCGCAAAGGCCAAGTGCCTCGTGCTTGCCTCTATGGACAATGAACATCAGAGGAGGCACGAGAATATGGACCTTGAATCCATATTTCTCCATACAAAAGAACTGTATGGAGAGCAATCACGTATCGCCAGATACGAAGTCTCGAAAAAGCTGTTTTCAGCAAGATTGGCCGTTGGATCATCGGTAGCGGAACACGTGCTTAAGATGATTGGCTTCATTGAGGAGCTCGCGGACCTAGGGACCACGTTAGAGAACGAGCTCTACACGGACTTGATTCTCCAGTCCCTTCCTTCCACTTACGCCCAATTTATCCTGAACTTCAACTTGCAAGAAAAAGAAGTTGAACTTTCAGAACTCCTCAACATACTGAGGAGTGTAGAGGGCACCCTACAGAAAGGTAGGGAAACATCCACTTTGTTTGTAGGAGGATCTTCTTCTTCTAGGTCCAAGGCGAAAGCCAAGGGAAAGAAGAAGAAAGCCCCCGCCAAACCAAGGGGCGGTGTTAGTAAAGTGGATACGAAGGGAAAGACAAAAGCAACAAAGGTAGCGGGAAAGCTTGTGGGAAAAGAAGAATGCTTTTACTGTCACAAGAGTGGACACTGGAAAAAGGATTGCAGGGCTTGGAAGGCCAGAACCCAGGATCTGAAGCAAGTTGCGGCTTCAGCTTCAGGTGTGTATGTTATTGAAAACTGTCTATCAATAAACTCTACATCCTGGGTATTGGATACCGGATCGGGATCTCATATCTGTAATTCTTTACAGGCACTGAGAAGGCGTAGGGTTTTGAAGGCAGGTGATATGCCCCTCAGACTTGCAAACGGAGCTGGCATGGACGCTGAGTCCGTGGGGGACTATCACCTGGGGTTGTCAGATGGACACGTTTTGGTTTTGCGTAATTGTTATTTTGTATCCAATACAACCTATAATATCATATCTGTATCTTTATTATCTAAAGAAGGTTATGAATTTGCATTTGTAAGTAATGTTGTGAACATTCACCTTAATCAAGTTTTGATTGGGTCAGGTATATTAAGCAATGGTATATACGTATTAAACCAACCACAGATTTTCAATGTCCAGAATACACACAAAAGAAAGTCTCTGGAAACAAATCAGGCTTTTTTATGGTATTGTAGACTGGGTCACATCAATGAGAGAAGGTTGACGAAGTTACATACAGAAGGATATTTGGATCCGTTCGAATATCAATCATATGCAACTTGTCAATTCTGTCTCAAAGAAAAGATGACAAAGACTCCGTTCACTAGACACGAAGTAAGAGCGAGCGAGCTCTTGGAACTCGTACACAGCGACGTGTGCGGTCCAATGTCTACACATGCGCGAAGCGGTTATTCTTACTTCATTACTTTTACGGATGACTTTTCAAGGTACGGATATGTCTTCTTAATGAAACATAAATCCGAAGCCTTTGGGAAATTCCAGGAATATAAGGATGAAGTAGAAAAACAAACAGGCAAAAGTATCAAGACACTGAGATCTGATCGAGATGGTGAATACTTAAGTGCCGAGTTCCTGGATTACTTAAAAGAGAATGGAATTCTCTCTCAGCTTACTCCTCCATACACTCCGCAACATAACGGTGTATCGGAGAGACGGAACCGAACCCTATTGGATATGGTACGGTCCATGATGAGTAACGCTGAGTTACCGAGATCATTCTGGGGATATGCGCTAGAATCAGCTGCATACCTTTTGAACCGAGTTCCAACCAAGACTGTGTCTACCACACCATATGAGATATGGAGTGGGAAGAAACCTTATCTTCAATATCTGAAGATCTAGGGATGTCCAGCTTTTGTCAAAAAGCAGCATGCGGACAAACTCGAGGCACGCTTAGTACTGTGCAAGTTTGTGGGATACCCAAAGAACTCCAGGGGGTATCTCTTCTATTACGCAGAGGAACAAAAGATCTTTGTTTCTCGTAATGCCCATTTTCTAGAACACCAGTTCTTAGAAAAGGAAATTAGTGGGAGCGAAATAGAACTGGAAGAAATTCCAGAACCACAGACTGTTACTGAAAGCTTAGTAGAACCAAAGGGTTCAAAAGAACAGGACATTCCTACGCCGCTCCGCAGGAGTAGTAGGCAGTCTCATCCGCCCGAGAGATACTACGGTTTTCTCATAGACGGGGATAGAGAAGATTGCATCATTGATTATGATGAGCCGACTAGCTTCCAGCAGGCCATTCAGAGCGTTGACTCGGTAAAATGGCTGGATACAATGCGGACCGAAATGGAGTCCATGTACACCAACAAAGTATGGACGTTGGACGTTGCTCCAGATGGGGTAAAACCCGTAGGATGCAAAGTGGATCTTCAAAAGGAAGATTGGTGTAGATGGACAGGTTGAGACCTATAAGGCTAGACTTGTTGCAAAGGGTTTTCATCAAAGACCTGGTTTGGACTATGACGAGACCTTTTCTCCAGTGGCTATGCTAAAATCCATTCGGATCCTTCTTGCCATTGCTGCCTTCCACGATTATGAGATTTGGTAGATGGACGTAAAGACCGCTTTTCTAAATGGAAATTTAGAGGAGTGTGTTTATATGGACCAGCCAGAGGGTTTCATTCAGAGTGGGAGCAGCGAAAAGGTGTGCAAGTTGCTTAAGTCCATCTATGGACTAAAGCAGGCATCGCGGAGTTGGAACATCTGTTTTGATGAGACGGTCAAAGAATTTGGCTTTATCAAAAATCCAGATGAACCATGCATCTATAGTAGATTTGTAGCAAGAACTGTCGTATTCCTCGTATTGTACGTGGATGACATTCTTTTGATAGGAAATGACATTCCTATGCTGCAATCTGTCAAAGGGTTCTTGTCACACAGGTTCTCCATGAAAGACCTGGGTGATGCCTCGTACATTCTGGGGATCCGGATCTTTCGTGACAGATCCAAGAGGATATTAGGACTTTCGCAGTCCAGGTACATCGACACCATACTGAAATGATTCAGTATGGAAGATTCCAAGCGCGGTAATCTACCGGCTTGTCACGGGATCACCCTCTCCAAAGAGATGTCTCCCAAGACTGATTTGGAAAGGGATCGCAGGTCTATTATACCCTACGCTTCTGCGGTAGGCTCTATAATGTATGCGATGTTGTGTACCAGACCAGATGTAGCTTATGCACTGAGTGTGGTAAGCCGGTATCAGTCAAACCCTGGGGAGAAGCACTGGATAGCGGTAAAGAATATTCTCAAGTACCTGAGAAGGACTAAGGAGATGTTCTTGGTGTATGGCAGAAAAGACCTCCAGATCGAGGCCTTTGCTGACTCCAGCTTCCAGAGTGACAAGGATGATTCCAAGTCCATGTCGGGTTTTGTCTTTACCCTCAATGGAGATGCGGCATGTTGGAAGAGTTCCAAACAGGAAATCGTTGCTGACTCGACGATGGAAGCGGAATATATCGCTGCTGCAGATGCCGCAAAAGAAGCCGTCTGGATAAGGAAGTTCTTAACAGAACTTCAGGTGGTTCCGTCCATTGTTGATCCAATACCTCTGTATTGCGACAACAACGGGGCTATAGCTTTAGCGAAGGAACCCAGGTCCCATCAGAGATCCAGACACATCTTGAGGCGGTATCACCTGATCAGGGAGATCGTGGGTCGCAAGGAGATCGAGGTTCGGAGAGTTGCTACAGAAGATAACACTGCTGATCCATTCACAAAGGCCTTACCCCAGACTCAGTTCAAGCGGCTGATCGAGATGATAGGTCTTCGATACGCCAGTACATGGCCTTAGTGCAAGTGGGAGATTGTTAGTGTATATTCCCTAGAGGCCATTACTGTATCATACTAGTTTGTATATTACTTAATGGAAGCTTGGGATATTCACCTTGTATAGACAATCTTGCTCAAAATAGTAGTATGCTACTTGGTTTGTTTCTACTTTAATGTGTACATGTGTTTATTTTAGTATATCACCTATACATATTAGTGGAGCCCTTAGGATCTTTGCTTGATTACCAGCGTTGTGATGGCAGTCACACTCGTGGGGGCTGGGTAATCCACAAGCACATCCTTGTGCAGGTCCTTAGTCGTAGGACTATCGAGACAGGGCATCGATACTCCAGAGTAGACTAGCGTATGCGCTTCTCATCCCAGCAGGGGAGACGGTCTGTCCCACAGCCGTCAGTACGTCGTACTTGAGATAGTATGTGGGTGCTCGTTAGGTTACGAGTACACTGGACAGGACTCGTCGGGAACTGTTGGTTGGTACTATACCTATCGTCAGTTATCAGTTCCCAGGTGACATGAGTACAGCTTAGTCCGCTGACTTGACACTGTCACTTCGCCTCGAGTGTGTTCCCACTGTACTTAGATTACTACCCTACCACGGCTCAAAGGAGTCGTGCAAACAGGTAGTAGTTGGGTGCAGTCCCGAAGCACTTGGAGGCAGTGACGGTTAGACAGGATTCGTCTCTCCCGGTATTGGGGGTTGATATCGCGCTGTGTCTAGGAGAGCCATTACACAAAGTCCCTGGCCAGGACAAGCGAGATATGCTGGTAGGTTTCCAGTATTATCTCAGGGTGTTCTGGGCTACACTCCGACACGACTTGTACCGCTATTAGGGGACTGACGTTTACCGCCCCCTAGGCCCGCCATGCGATATTCTCAGATGAACAGACCGGACTGTACGCAGATTGTCACATTCAGGCTCAGTAGGAGTTCAGATGGGTTTCACCTCGTCCGTCTTCTTATCGGCATCTACCTGGGGGCCGTTACGCACAGCTAGTGCCGCTTGCGGTCTGTGGTTAAACCCACTGCCAGCGTAGTGTCGAGTCTTTAGAGTCCCACACAGAAAGCTATTCGCCTTTAGTAGAGGTCGCATGGTTTTGCGACAGGGTTCGGTCACATCCGTGCACTTATGCACGTTTAGTTTC
Source organism: Agapanthus africanus (assembly GCA_030015575.1). Classification (NCBI taxonomy): domain Eukaryota; kingdom Viridiplantae; phylum Streptophyta; class Magnoliopsida; order Asparagales; family Amaryllidaceae; genus Agapanthus; species Agapanthus africanus. The sequence goes on along the minus strand of CM057350.1, from coordinate 469,639,885 downwards.
CGGGTAGTTATCATTAGCGGGCTTTGGTTTAAGCCAGATCCTAGTGTACGTTTTGGGATTGGTTTTATCTCGTTTGTATTCGTGTTCCTCGGAACGCGGATGCGGGTGTGTATGCACAGTTGACAGAAAGACGGAGGCAGAGGATTCTCATTAGGGTTGTTGACTGTTGACTTTTGCTAAACCCTAATGAGAATAAGAAATATGATTAATGATAATATTAATTAAGTATTATTGTGCCATGATTGGGTTGAAGGGTTGACTTTGTTGACCGGTTGACTAGGTTGGACTAGTTGACCATCATCATGACAATGGCTATCATTTCTTGGCATTGACCTTGGCTTGCTTGTTGGTTCACAAATTGCATTTAATGCAAGAAATGATATTGCCATTTGATATGATAACAACCATCACATAATACTCAATTATTATTACTTGTTATCATGATTTTGGATTATGAGAGCTTGGATGGCAAAAGTCTTGCTCATTCTTTCATTTCTTTTCTCTCTCATGCTTGAGCTCTCCCTCTTCCTCTTGCTCTCTCTAGTTTATGGTTCACTTGTCTCATGTGTTGAGAAGCAAGAACCATAAAGATAAAACCCAACACACTCCTCTACTCATCCTAGTTCACAAGGTCTAGCAAGCCAAGTGTTCTAGTTTCTTCTAGTTTGAAGTGAAGCCAAAGGTAGAAGCTTTCGGGTGGATCCATCTTCGGCGCGAGGAGACGACGAGGTGAGGCCGATCCGACCACCGCAAGGAGTTGAAGACGAAGGAGTTCAAGTTAAGGTATAACCCCCTAACCGAGTAGGTAAAACTCTTGTTAGGATTGTTAGATAGTTGTTTAACAAAGATCCGTATTTTGAGTCCATGTTACCACCAAAAGAAAAATCGTTTTTTATCATTTCCGCAAGCCCGTAAGTACCGGGAGAGGTAACGTGGACTTACAGTTTGAATGAGGGTCCAAAGTGAAGTGAAAGTAGAAGAAGAGATGAAGAAAATGCTGTGTTTTGCTGCTGCTCTCTGCTGAGAATTCCAGAATTTGAGAAAAGAGAGAGAAGAGAGAAGGAAAATGGTCAAAAAGTCAAGTTCCTTACCTACCCACCATACCTCTCCATTCCTCATATAAATTTAAAATGAAAAGGGTTTTTGGCTTGATTAAAATGTTAGGGAAAAAGAACCATGCAAGAAAATGAAAAGGGTTAACATGATAACACTTTTTTTTAACCTAAGTCACAAAATGTGATAAGTGTGCATGTGTACACTAACACAAAAATTCCCAATTAGGGTAAACACGACTAAAATATAATTAATAAACCCTATACACACACACACACACACACACACACACACACACACACTTCACAACACAATTATCACTAATCAAAGAAGAAAATAAGATATTCGGGTTTTTATGAAAAACACCCACAATTGTTAATTAACGTGAAAACATTCTAAACGAAATTCAAAGTGTTACATTTACCTATATCAGTTGGTGATTAGGTAAGATGCATTCAACAGCGGTGTAATTCTTCTTAACCATACTACAGTTTTCAACCTACGACGCACAGGGTTTGAGTTATTAAACTCAGGGGACTTATACAAAGAATTGTATGTTGTCCAATGTCTATTAGGATAATGGAATTGGTACTCATACTATATTCTGTTTATTCATAACTTCTCTAGTTCTAGACAAGTATTTTGTTGAAATATAAGGTTCAGATTTTGAGAAGTTATAGGTATAAGAATAAAGTAGAGAACCATTTGTTGGAAGTATCAGGATTCTTCGAGGAAGTCGAAGATATAGATACTTGTGTTTGGTATTCTGTTGATAGTAATGGTTATGAGAACTTGCTTTTCTTTCAGGTTACTCATATATGGATGCACTCCTAGATGAGTAACGCTGAATAACCTCCTTCCATTTGGTTGATATGCACTATAGACAGCTGCATGATTTTGAATCTGGTTCCAATTAAATTAATGCTTTTGTTTCTATATTGGATATATATAGAATCAATTTATATCTTAACGATGTTAAGGTATAGGGAGTTGTCCGGCTGATGCTTAAAACCAGAATCCGGATAAACTCAAGGCACGTTTCAGTAATGGCTGTTTGTGGGTTATCCCAGGCTTTGACGGGGGTGTTTCCCTCCGAACGGCGGCCGATACATTAGGACGTCTTGTCTGAGATTCGGGGCAGATGCTATTTAGTTTTATCCGTCCACCTCTCCGAAGATGCCAAGTTGATTTATGGCACCGTGTATCGGAGGTTTAGATGGATGCGGCCGATGTAGCAGACTTCGTCAGATTCCCCCTCGCTTGAGGGGTTTTTGATTGTGGGGACGCTCTTCCCTGCAGGCGCAAGCCCCTGCAGTTAATTACGCTACCGCATCGCGGTAACAACTTTCTCCTTCTCCAGAATTTCACTTCGTGTCGTGGGTGTTTGTTTTGTTTGTGGTTGCCCGTGGATTGTATACGGAGACTAAGTTATGCCGTCGCCCGTAGGACGTGGATTAGTCCAAATCTGTATTTACTTAGATTTGGGTTTGGTGTTTTAGTTTAAGGATACGTTAGCCATATTGAGGCTAAGATCGACTTAAACTTTTGTTAAGGATACGTTAGTCTAATATCCAGACTAAGATCGACTTAACGGGATCGTTTGGATCCGATAAGAGAGCTATTAGCTCTATTGTTCCAGTTTAGGGACATGGTGGTCCAATGCCAGTTTAGGGACATGGTGGTCCATATTCCAGTTTAGGGACATGGTGGTCCATGTTCTAGTTTAGAGACATGGTGGTCCAATACCAGTTTAAGGACATAGTGGTCCAATACCAGTTTAAGGACATAGTGGTCCTTAGGTAGTTTAGGGACATTGCGGTCCATAGGTAGTTTAAGGACGCATAAGTCCACGAGTTTAAGGACCCCGCAGTCCATAAGGGTGTGTGGTCATCGGGACCCGTCACCTCTCTGACGTCGTTGAAGGATTACAACGATAGGAGTCAGAGGAGTTTGGAGATGTACCCTCGAACCGGATGTAAATTGATTTAGGAGAGCAGCCGTGCTCAGTCAATTTAGTTTGAGGACTTACGGCCATGATTGGGCTAAGTTCAGTTGAAGAATGTTCAACATTTTTACTTGCACTTAGCCTATTAGGCCTTTACTAGGAGTTTGCCCCCCCTTTTTTTATATAATGCACTGCATTTTTTGTTTTGTTTGGGCTCTGCCTTTTTATAAATGATGCAGGGCATCTATTTTATTTGGGCTCTGCCCTTTTAATGCATTGCATTTTGTTTTGGCCTGCTAGGCCTTTTTGATTTGGGCTTGGCCCTTCAGTAAACAATGCAGTGCATTTGTCAGGCGCTTTAAGCCAATCATTGAGCGCAAGCGCTTGTGGTGGTGGCACGTGTCACGCAAGCACAGTGCGCTGTGCCAGTGCGCTGCACTTGCGCTGCTGACACGTGTCGCGCTCTGATTAGCGCAAGGGCAGCGGTGCAGTGCGCTGTGTCAGTGCGCTGCGCTGTTGCGCTGATGACACGTGGCGCTCTCTGGTGGCTTGCGCCAACACAAGAGCACAACGGTGCAGTTTTTGCAAGTGCAGGGCACTGTTTTATCTTTGGATCAATTTTAGATCAAAGAAAACAAGTTTTTTCTTGTTTTCAAAGAACCGATGGTTCATAAAAAGTGCAAGGCACTGTTCTTATTTCTTTTTCCTTTTTATTGAAGATCATTGATCTTGTTCTTAGATCAATGATCTGTTCATAAGAGAATCTTCTCTTTTCTGAAGGTTTTTACCTTTTCTTTTTGTTTTTGAAGAGTCTCTATCAAATTCTTCAGAGTTCTTTTCTTCTCGATCTTGATGATGATCTTTTGAGTTGGGGTCTAGGGGTCTTTATATAGTGCCCATAGATTTGTTAGGTTTGTTAAAGAGATCACTCTCTGAGTGATTTAGGGAATTTTCCCACCGTTGGATCTTTGATCCAAGGGCTTCTGTTTTACAGAAAACAATCTTCTTGTTTTAACAAGAACAGAAGGATCTTACTAGAATTTTAATTCTGTTTGGCACAGATGTCCCAGCGCGTGACACGTGTCACGCAGCGCAGAGCGCAGCGCAACTGCACAAGCGCAACAGCGCTGCCACGTGTTGCGCAGCGCAGAGCGCAGCGCAACTTCGCTAGCGCTACTGCGCTGCCACGTGTCGCGCGCAAGCGCAACAGCATTGCTACGTGGCGTGCAGCGCAACTGTGCTAGCGCTACTGCGTTGCCACGTTTCGCGCAGCGCAGAGCGCAGATCATCTGAAGCGTTGCTTCTTTTAATCTTTGTTTTAAATAGAGCCTTGCTCTGATTGGGCGCGCTGCCTTGGGCGCCGCGCTCCCTGCGCTGGCGTGCCTGATTTTGACACGTGGCGCTCTGTGCGCAGCGCAGGGGATCTGAAGCGTTGCTTCATTTATTAAAATTTAAATTTTCAAAGTAGAGCTTTGCTCTGACTGGGGGAATCAGAAGCGTTGCTTCATTTCCCGCCTTGGAATTTGAACAGAGCTTTGCTTTGATTGGGGTAAACAAATACCCCCCCACCGTTGTGCTTACGTGGTTCCCAAACATGAGCGCAGCGGTGGCAGAATTCCAACCGTCAGGAAGTTGAAATGGCACTTATTGCCTATAAATAGGACATTTGGTCCCTTAGATGATTTTCATCTCTTCATAGGAATTTTATTCAGAGCCCTGCTCTTTTGTTTAAGCACTTTTAAAAGTTCGCCCTTTAGGTAAAATTAATATGGATTAAGTTAAATTAATTTTAAGAGCCTTGCTCTCAATAGATCCCTGATTTAAAGAAGGCCTATTTAGGGTTTCACTTAGCAGAGCTTTGCTCTAAAGGGGTCTAAGGAGAACTAAGGAGAACCCTATTAGGGTTCCATTAATAGAGCTTTGCTCTCTAAAAGATTTTTCTTGTATTTTCTCATTTCATTAATGGAGCTTTGCTCCTTCCAAATCATATAAAAGAACTCTTGGAGTTTAAAGATGACATTTTATTCCTCAGTGCAGTATATCGCTTTGCTTAATCAGTCTTTCTGATAATTTTGTTGATTCTTTTTCAAAGAAACAATGGACGCCCACATGTACGATCTTGATGAAATCATCTCTTACGGAGACATCCGCCGACTCGGTCGTTCCCAGAACCGGGAATTTACCAACGCCGAGTGTGCCGAGATCATGAGTCGCTTCGACGCGTGCAATGGTCAACTGCTTCCTCGATGCTCCTCTCTCCTGAAGCTTATCGTGGGAGCCATTTGGGAAGCCCTTCCCTTATTCTGTTCCGGTGTGCCGCTTAGGGCGTTGGATGCTGCTGAGGATAAGGTGCACTCGGTGTATCTGATGCACCTAATCTCGAAGAGACGGCGAGATAATCTTGTCGATCTCCTGCACCAGGCTTTCCAACAGTCCGCCATACTTGCTGCTTATTGGAGGGAGGAAGACATTAGGGGGGACCCCGATGCTTGTGCTCGCGAAAGAAAGCACACTAGGATGGTCCGCGAGGCTTGGAAAGTCCTGGATAGGGTTACCTTCGAGTTCCTCAACCCATGTCCTGGGTCTGAGGTTATACCATTGTAGACACTTTAATAATTTTGTTATTTATTTCTTCATGATTGTAAGAACCCTTTTGGAATATGAGTGAACGTTTTTATTTCAGCTTGTCTTATTCCCGTTCTGAGTCTTTTGCACATGCGTGAATGAGTGTGTCTCGAGTGCTTGATCAAACGCCAATCAGATGTTCTTTCTGTCGCTTTCTTTTTATTATCCGTATGTTACCTTAATGAACATGGTTGACAGATAACGGAGTAAGCACTTTGGTTTCTTCAAGAGATAGCGATGGCTTAGGTCGCAGGTTCAGATCTGCTGCCTAAGACTTTTCAATTCTATGAGCCGTGAGGGTCTCATAGAGACTTTTCTTCCTACGGATCGAGAGGATCTCGTAGGTGGATTTTCTCCCTAGGGATCGTGAGGATCCCTAAGAGTGTTTTCCTTTTACAAGTCGTAAGGATTTTATAAGAGAATTATCCCTTCTTACGAGTCGAGAGGACCCGTAAGCGGTCGTTTCCCTCCTTGTCGAGATTCGACGTTGGAGAGTGAAACCCGTGGATAGTATGCAAGAGACCGTTTTGGGCCAACTTGCAGGGTCCCAGTGCTTAGGAAACAGGTTTCTTTTGTGCCCACTGCCTAAGGCTTTATCTCACGAGTCGAGCCGCATCGAGAAGTTCTTGCAAAGACATCAATTTCTTCACAAGTCGAGACGAATCGAGCATTTCTCGCAAGAACATCCTAACGTCACAGTTAACCTCTGCTCTTTACGACAAAAGTCCGTTAGGGTCTATGGTACTTAGGGTTTTGGCCGTCGTACTGTCGCATAAGCTGATATATTCCTCGATAGGCAATCGTGCTGTTCGCGTAGCCCTGCGACTGCCGTGTCTCTGATCCCTTCGGGGGCTGGACAAGACGTCTTCAAGCAATCTTCCTAGGCAGTTTGACCGTCGAAAGAGCAAGCGTTAGGAATTTGCCATGCCGCTTTTTACTTGAGGTTAGGCTCATTTTGGAGAGCCCCGATGAGTCATAACCACTCCGCGCTGGTGTGGGATGATCTCCGATAGTCTTTCAGGTTTTATGTGAGTTGCCGTCAAGACCCTGAAGCTAGGAATCTGGCCTTTGCTTCGTTTGCTGGTATCGCGTCTGCTGTATCGAGACGAACGTCGCGGTTGTCTCTAGGTTGCTGGTGAACCGTCGAGGTTTGGAACTAGGGATTTTGCCGTTGCTCCGTTTGTTTGATTGTCGCGTCTGAACCCTGCTGGAGGAAGAACGCTGGGGTGACAACTCGTCTGCTGTATCGAGACGAACATCGCGGTTGTCTCTAGGTCGCTGGTAAACCGTCGAGATTTGGAACTAGGGATTTTGCCGTGGCTCCGTTAGTTTGATGATGTTGCGTCTGCTGTGTCGAGACGAACGTCGCGGTTGCCTCTAGGTTGCTGGTGAACCGTCGAGATTTGGAACTAGGGATTTTGCCGTGGCTCCATTTGTTTGATTGTCGCGTCTGAACCCTGCTGGAGGAAGAACGCTGGGGTGACAACTCGTCTGCTGTATCGAGACGAACGTCACGGTTGTCTCTAGGTTGCTGGTGAACCGTCGAGATTTGGAACTAGGGATTTTGCCGTGGCTCCGTTTGTTTGATGATCGCGTCTGAACCCTGCTGGAGGAAGAACGCTGGGGTGACAACTCGTCTGCTGTCTCGAGACGAACGTCGCGGTTGTCTCTAGGTTGCTGGTGAACCATCGAGATTTGGAACTAGGGATTTTGCCGTAGCTCCGTTTGTTTGATGATCGCGTCTGAACCCTGCTGGAGGAAGAACGCTGGGGTGACAACTCGTCTGCTGTATCGAGACGAACGTCGCGGTTGTCTCTAGGTTGCTGGTGAACCGTCGAGATTTGGCTTCGCTTTCTGGTGGAGCCTGTTGGTAAGATATGGTTCCCTCTTTGTTTGTGCCCCTGGATTGTATACAGGGATCGATGTGATCTCACCTGTAGGGTTATATATATTTTTCATTTTATTTCTTTCCGCGATGCTCTACCATTTCAGCTTTTATATCGCGAAGGTCGCGATTGCCCAATCATTTCGACTATTTTTCGCGGTGCCCAATCATTTCGGCTATTTATTTTATTTTTCACTCGCTACTTTTTATTGCGAGTTGCCCCATCATTTCGGCTATTTCGCACGCATACATTTCTACTTGCTGATATTTATTACAAGTTGCCCCATCATTTCGGCTATTTCGTATGCATATATGGCTCGCTGATTTTTTTTTTATCGCGAGTGTGGAACTTGGAATCGGACGCCAATCTCAGCATCAACATCGCTACAACTGGAATATTGCCAGGAGCGAATCATTATTTGCCATGAAAGGGCTTGGAATTTGATACCGGTTTAGGCATCAGTATCGCTACAACTGGGATATTGCCAGGAGCGAATCATCATTTGCCTCTGTCGATGTCAAACAAAGGTGGCTTAGTGAACAGGGTTAAGGTCCTATCGACTAAGGTTTTTGACTTCATGAGCCGTAAGGGTCTCATAAAAGTATTTCTCCCTACAAGTCGTGAGGATCTCATAGGTGTGTTTTCTCCTTAGGAGTCGTGAGGATTCCTAAGTGCATGGTCTCTTATAAGTCGTAAGGATCTTACAAGAGTGCTTTCTCCTTATAATTCGAGAGGACTTACAAGGGCTGTTCACCGTGTAAACATATCCCTAGTCACGGATGGGACTTTGTTAGGGAAATGTTTATTCGCGCCCGTGGATTGTATACAAGGGTCAATACTGAACCGCTTGTAGGGCAGTATCAGAGGGTTGTGGGAGTTGCTTAAGAACAGGTTCAGGTCTCTGTAGCTTAAGACTTTCAAATCTTATGAGCCGTGAGGGTCCCATAAGAGGGTTCTCCTTACGAGTCGTGGGGATCTCGCAAGTGTAATTTCTCCTTAGGAATCGTGAGGATCCCTAAGTGTGTTGCTCCCTTGTGAGTCGTAAGGATCTCACACGGGTGGTTTCTCCTTACAGGTCGAGAGGACCTTGTTAGTGTCTTTCAACGAGATTGCGCCCTTTCGGGTTTTCACAAACACTCGTCGGTAGCCCTGCTGTTTTTACTCACGGAGCCCTTTCGGGTTTTCATCCGTGCCCATTTCGCTTATGGACATACTGTCCTTTTTTTTTTTTATTTTAACGAGGTTGCGCCCTTTCGGGTTTTCACGAACACTCGCCGGTAGCCCTGCTGTTTTTTACTCACGGAGCCCTTTCGGGTTTTCATCCGTGCCCATTTCACTTATGGACATACCGTTTTTTTTAACGAGGTCGCGCCCTTTCGGGTTTTCACGAACACCCGCCGGTAGCCCTGCTGTTTTTACTCACGGAGCCCTTTCGGGTTTTCATCCGTGCCCATTTCGCTTATGGACATACCTTTTTTTTGGTTTTTTGTTTTTGTCAGCCTGAGGATGCTGCTGTAGTAGTTTAAAGACATTTCGGTCGTTTGCAAGTTTTAGGACATTGCGGTCCGCCGTTAGTTTAAGGACGTTTCGGTCCACTGTTAGTTTAGGGACGTTTCGGTCCACCGTCGCCGTATTTGAGGCGAATCTCTAGTTTACTGACTTTTCGGTCTATGGGGCTTTCTCTATGACTGAGCATGATGCCCCCGGCGTATCCATCTTTCTCGGAGCGTGCGGTTGTGGCGGGCTCACCTTCCAGCTTTCAGACAGCGCGAACTTGCCCTGTTGGTATTGGTCTTCAACCCAGTTTTTGAAGACGTAGCAATTCTCGATCAGGTGACCCACTGTTTGGTGATAAGGGCAATAATTAGGATTATTAACATCGCCTGGCCGCAACGGACGTTTTGGACTCGGCAGACTGATGAGTCTGTCGCATACTGCCAGCTCGAACAGTCCCCTTGTTTTATCTTGCGGAAACGAGCAAGGACGTTTCAACTTTTCCTGGAGGGATTGCCGCTTGTTATTTCAGCAAACAACCGGTCTAGGGCTACTCGATTGCTGTTGAGTATTGGCTACGAGGGCTGTTTTTCCTTTCCCTCTATCCTTTTCGCTCGATCCTTTGTTTGCGGGGCCGAATTTTTTTTCGAGTAGCGTGCGATTACATGGCTGAACGTCTTCGCAACTCCTCAATTCTTTCATTTTTGAAATGGATTCCTTGAGGAGAGGGTTGAGGGCAGCTTCTTCGTCAGAGTCGCTTCCAAAGGTAATAATTTTCGATCCCCTGGAGTCGGCCATATGACAGTCGGCGGCGGCTCTTTTGCACTCATCTATCGCATCTTTCTGATGTCTAGGAGCTTCACGCTTTGTCCTGTTGAAGTGTTGCTTTTGAGCGACATATCCTTGCCACCAACACTTAAAGGAGTCGCAGTCTTCGGTAGGATATATGATCTTCTGATGATATAAGCAGAAGCTGGGGTGCATCTCTACTCCACCTAGAGTATTTTCTTCAGAGGGTGGTAGCTTCATTCCCACTGATAGGGCTTTAGCAAACCTTTTCCTCGTCTTGAATTTATTTTTATCCGCAGCGGATGGCTTTTGATTTGACGAGAGTGCCTCGACTCTTTGGTCCAGTCGTCGGTGTTTAGCTCTTTCCAATATGGCCATCTCACGCTCTTGATTGGCTTTAACTTTCAGACGAATCTCATTCAGGAAGGCATCGATCAACTCGTCTGACGGCCGCGGAATTTCTTGTTCAGGGTCCGCCCTCGGTTTCTCAGCGCAAGGAGCCTCTTTATCATCTGCCAATGAGTGAGAGATCACATGACAAGTTGCCCCCGGTGCGTCCGTCTTCCTTGGAGTGTGCGGCTGTGGTGGGTTTACCTTCCACTTTTCAGACAGGGCAAACTTGCCTTGTAGGTACTGATCCTCGATCCATCCCTTAAAGACGAAACAATCCTCAATCGGGTGACTTACCGTTTGGTGGTAAGGGCAATAATTGGGATTATTGGGATCGCCTGGCTACAACAGACGTTTTGGACTTGGAAGATTGATGAGTTTGTTGCGCACTGCCAGCTCGAACAGTTTTCTCGTTTTATTCTGAGGAAACAAGTAAGGACGTCCTAGTCTCTCCTCGAGGGATGGGCGTGGACGCACGTCGTTTTAGCGAACGACCGGCTTTGAGTTGCTCGGCTGCTGTTGAGTATTGGCGACGACGATCGCTTTTCCTTTCCCCTTCTCATTTCGAGAGTCCGGCTTTGGAGGAGAAGGTCCATGGCCCATCTGGTCCATTTGGACTAATTTGTCAATCAAGGCCTGGAAAGTGGTCGGCCTGAAGAACATCATGAATTGGGAGATGGTCGCTTGAGGATCGAGAGTGCCCACGAACATGCCCACCGCTGACGCTTCTTCGATACGTTGTTCGCATTTCGACCATAGGTTCCGCCATCGTGTTGCATATTGGACCCACGTTTCGCCGGGCCTTATCCTGGCGTTAATCAGTGCTGTTATCGGGGTGCGTCCACTAGCACTCGCGAATCTTTGTGTAAACAGTAGCTCCATTTCCGCAAATGTTTTGACAGAGTCGTTAGGTAGCTCCGAATACCATTCAAAGGCTGTTTCTGCTAAGCTGCCGAAGAATTGGCAAAGGAACAATTTGTCATCGCCTCCAGTATTTCCGCATAAGGCCCTGAATTGAGCGACATGCTGATGTGGATTCCCTGTCCCTTTATATACGTGGAACTTAGGTATTGTATAGCCCGGCGGGTACTTAATCTGATCGTACCAGCTCGGATATGGTCGCCCCGTCTTGACAACTTGGCCAGTTGCCTCAGTCGCCTGATGAACCCGGATCTGCTGGGCTATATATTCGTCCAAGTCAGCTTTGGAGATTGTCTCCGCCTTGGCTGTCGATAGAGCCGGTGGAGGATTTGATGTTTCTCCCCTATCGTCTTCAAGGACGATCGGGGGATCTTCAACTGGAGGATCTTGTTGGATCATCATTCCCACCATGTCTTGGAACAGGAGGGCCATGTGCTTTATGTTGGCTGCTTGTTCAGCAGCCTCTTTATCTTTCTTCTCCAATATCCGACGAAGGAATTCAGCGTCAGTTTCTTGCTCCTGGCGTTCATCCGAGGACGCTTCGGGGCTTTCTTTTAGCCCAGTGAGTGCAGCCATCGCGTTCATCATTTCTTGGAGCTTTTGCTGTTGCTCCTGAGCCTTGGTCATTGACCGTGTAAGCGGTCTATGACCTGTAGATGCACGACTGTCTTCCTTCCCCGACGCCATGTAGACGGTATGGACCACGATGCCCCCGGACTTAGGGCGTTTAGGCTCACCGCCTTTGGCATTTGCCGCGGGCGCGGGGATTTTCTCCGGCCTTCTTCTTTTGTGGGCCGTTGAAGTTGAAGGGGCCGTTGTAGTGGGCACCCTGGCGGTTGCTGTCCTTTGTTGTTTAATAGGACGGCCCTTTTCTTCTTGCACCTTCGCCTTTTTCTGTTGACGAGAGTGATCTGGGTCAATTACGGAGTCTTGAACTCTCCGCCAAACTCTATAAATTTTTGAGGACAGCCGTTGAGGGGGCTGCTCTTGCTTCGTTTCCGGAACTCTCTCCGCAGGTGGAGGAGATCTCTTCAGTGTAGCGGTTGGAGAGTTCTTACGTACCCTCCTAAGTGGTTCAAAGCTGTTCCCAGTTGGAACAGCAGCATTGACTTCCACTACTGGAGCAGGTGGAGTTAGCCCTGAGGGGGAGTTGCCCCCTGCCTTCCTCACTCGTCGCCAATGGCGACGTCGAGCATGACGAGCCGCTGGGACTGGCTCGGCGATAGAGACAGCTTCTTTTTGCCCCCTGTCCGGATGAGGCGCTGCTGGTGTTAACCTTTTAAAGATTGAGGTTGTTCTTTGAGGGGTGATATTCAATCTGTCAAAGACAGATGCTCGAGCAGTGGCAGGGGCAGGAATAGTCAACCTTGAAAAGACTGACTCTTTGACAGGAGAAGCCGCCTTGGCGACTTCGGGAGTAGCGGTTGTTGCCTTCTTCGGGACAGCCACTTTAGAGTTCATGGGCTTCCTGGCGGGCCCATCAGAGTTCTGATCCAGCCTGGCAAAGACAGAGGCTATTGATTTGATATTGGACGACCCGTTGGCAGGGGCCGTTATAGCAGTGAGCCGATCGAAAACCGACTTCTTGTTCGCTTCTGGTGCGGGCATTGGCATGGTGAAGCTTGCCGGTGGGATCATGGTCCCGAAAAATAGGCCAGTGGTGGCCTGGGTCACCTGTTCTACCGGCATGGCCAGGATGGAGGCCGCTTGAGGCCCATATGCTACACCTCTAGGTGAGGTGGAGCGTCGGTTGCATTGGCACTTCGAGCAATTCGAGCAGTTAGAGGCCATTGATGCTTGATTTCTGCGCCAGGAAAAAGACCAAATCTTAGTAACTTACAACCCAAAGGCAACTATTAACAAACCGCGATTTGTTCGCGAAGACGACACACGAAGTGTGGAGTGGAAAGAGGAAAAAGTCCCACCGGGCGTGCCAGAATCTGTTCCCCTCCGAACGGCGGCCGAGACATTAGGACGTCTTGCCTGAGATTCGGGGCAGATACTATTTGGTTTTATCCGTCCACCTCTCCGAAGATGCCAAGTTGATTTATGGCACCGTGTATCGGAGGTTTAGATGGATGCGGCCGATGTAGCAGACTTCGTCAGATTCCCCCTCGCTTGAGGGGTTTTTGATTGTGGGGACGCTCTTCCCTGCAGGCGCAAGCCCCTGCAGTTAATTACGCTACCGCATCGCGGTAACAACTTTCTCCTTCTCCAGAATTTCACTTCGTGTCGTGGGTGTTTGTTTTGTTTGTGGTTGCCCGTGGATTGTATACGGAGACTAAGTTATGCCGTCGCCCGTAGGACGTGGATTAGTCCAAATCCGTATTTACTTAGATTTGGGTTTGGTGTTTTAGTTTAAGGATACGTTAGCCATATTGAGGCTAAGATCGACTTAAACTTTTGTTAAGGATACGTTAGCCTAATATCCAGACTAAGATCGACTTAACGGGATCGTTTGGATCCGATAAGAGAGCAATTAGCTCTATTGTTCCAGTTTAGGGACATGGTGGTCCAATGCCAGTTTAGGGACATGGTGGTCCATATTCCAGTTTAGGGACATGGTGGTCCAATACCAGTTTAAGGACATAGTGGTCCAATACCAGTTTAAGGACATAGTGGTCCTTAGGTAGTTTAGGGACATTGCGGTCCATAGGTAGTTTAAGGACGCATAAGTCCACGAGTTTAAGGACCCCGCAGTCCATAAGGGTGTGTGGTCATCGGGACCCGTCACCTCTCTGACGTCGTTGAAGGATTACAACAATATGAGTCAGAGGAGTTCGGAGATGTACCCTCAAACCGGATGTAAATTGATTTAGGAGAGCAGCCGTGCTCAGTAAATTTAGTTTGAGGACTTACGGCCATGATTGGGCTAAGTCCAGTTGAAGAATTTTCAACATTTTTACTTGCTCTTAGCCTATTAGGCCTTTACTAGGACTTTGCCCCCCTTTTTTATATAATGCACTGCATTTTTTGTTTTGTTTGGGCTCTGCCTTTTTATAAATGATGCAGGGCATCTATTTTGTTTGGGCTCAGCCCTTTTAATGCATTGCATTTTGTTTTGGCCTGCTAGGCCTTTTTGATTTGGGCTTGGCCCTTCAGTAAACAATGCAGTGCATTTGTCAGGCGCTTTGCGCCAATCATTGAGCGCAAGTGCTTGTGATGGTGACACATGTCACGCAAGCACAGTGCGCTGCGCCAGAGCGCTGCGCTTGCGCTGCTGACACGTGTCGCGCTCTGATTAGCGCAAGCGCAGCAGCACAGTGCGCTGCGCTGTTGCGCTGATGGCACGTGGCACTCTCTGGTGGCTTGCGCCAACACAGGAGCGCAACAGTGTAGTTTTTGCAAGTGCAGGACACTGTTTTATCTTTCGATCAATTTTAGATCAAAGAAAACAAGTTTTTTCTTATTTTCAAAGAACCAGTGGTTCATAAAAAGTGCAAGGCACTGTTCTTATTTCTTTTTCCTTTTTATTGAAGATCATTGATCTTGTTCTTAGATCAATGATCTGTTCATAAGAGAATCTTCTCTTTTTCCGAAGGTTTTTACCTTTTCTTTTTGTTTTTGAAGAGTCTCTCTCAAATTCTTCTGAGTTCTTTTCTTCTCGATCTTGATGATGATATTTTGAGTTGGGGTCTAGGTGTCTTTATATAGTGCCCATAGATTTGTTAGGTTTGTTAAAGAGATCACTCTCTGAGTGATTTGGGGAATTTTCCCACCGTTGGATCTTTGATCCAAGGGCTTCTGTTTTACAGAAGACAATCTTCTTGTTTTAACAAGAACAGAAGGATCTTACTAGAATTTTAATTTTGTTTGGCGCAGATGTCCCAGCGCGTGACACGTGTCACGCAGCGCAGAGCACAGCGCAACTGCGCAAGCGCAACAGCGCTGCCACGTGTCGCGCAGCGCAACTGCGCTGCCACGTGTCGCGCAGCGCAGAGCGCAGATCATCTGAAGCGTTGCTTCTTTTAATCTTTGTTTTAAATAGAGCCTTGCTCTGATTGGGCGCGCTGCCTTGGGCGCCACGCTCCCTGCGTCGGCGTGCCTGATTTTGACACGTGGCGCTCTGCGTGCAGCGCAGGGGATCTGAAGCGTTGCTTCATTTATTAAAATTTAAATTTTCAAAGTAGAGTTTTGCTCTGACTGGGGGAACCAGAAGCGTTGCTTCATTTCCCGCCTTGGAATTTCAACAGAGTTTTGCTCTGATTGGGGTAAACAGAGGGTTAACTTTCTACCATCAGGAAGATCAATATTTATATTGTTCTTGACTCACCACAGTTTTAGTAAAATGGATTTTTTCAGATAAACAGAAGTGGGAGTATGGTAGAACTGAAAGTGATTTCAGAACCACAAATGATCACTGAAGATTTAATAGTACCTGAGCATTCAATTCTATTTGACATTACATTAGACACTCCGCAGATTTGGTGGGTAATCTCAGGCATCCGAGAGGTCTTTCGGTCTTCTCAGAGACCGTGACAGGGAGATTCTTATTTACCCAGACTTACCATTGCTGCTGTTCTAGGCTATAAGACCCGGTAGGAGGATGAGTATAGCGTCGTTCTAAACTAGCTTTAGAAGTGCATGTGTATATGACTCTGTCAGAGGGTTGTTGTAGTCAGCGGGAGCAGCGGAAGCATAGTGGGCAATTAGCTTATGTTTATTTATAAACTAAAGCAGGTATAGAGGAAATAGATCATCTATTTTTGATGTGACAGTCATAGGCTTTGACTTCATCAAAATAGGAGATGGATCTGGTAAGAAGGTAAAAGGGTGTGATGTCTTGGTATTTGGGATGACATGCACTTTATAGGAAGTGATATTCCTATACTACGATCGGTTATACAGTGGTTGTCACAAGTTATTTCTCCACACAGGATATGGATAAAATATCAGGTTTTTTGGTTACTAGATCTATGCTTTTAGATCTAGATTTGGGAAGTGTCCCAATCTGGGTACTTTGACATTATTCTAAAGGTATTTTAGAATGGATGACTCCTGGCATGGTGGTGTACCTGCAGATGATGGAGTCACCCTCTCTAAAGGTATCTTACAGACTAAAGGGGAGAGGGATCTGCATGATTAGCATATCACTTGCTTAGGCAATTGAGTTAATCATGAAATGTCAAGTACCATACCAGATGTTGTTTTTGCACTAGCTGCAATAAGCAGATATATTAATCCAATCCTGGAGAAACGTAGGGAAGCAGTTTATGAACATAAGTGAATGTTCTTAGGATATGGTAACAGCAGCCTCCTTCAGGAGACAGTTATCATTTCAGGCTTCCAAGGTGACCTGGATGACAGAGTGACTGCCAGAGTTATAGTTTTTCCCTCTTTTTGAGGGACGGTATGTTGGACAGGTAGTCCAAGCGGATACTGAGGAAAGGCATGGTGCAGGATACTGATTAAATTCAGTGGATGATACATTCTAAGAAGTTTGCTAGATTTGGAGTTCATTAGTGAACTGGGTCCCATCAGATATCCAGACAAATTCTAAGACGGGTATTGCTCATTTCGGGAGATAGTTTTCTCCGCGAAGTTGAGATATAGAGAGATACAGAAAGAAATATTGGAGCGGATCCACTCACCGAGGCTATTTCTCAAATGCAATAGTTTTGCAAACGGGCTTTGCGAAAATGATTACTAGTGAAGTTTGGTGTTCGGTATCACACGGGCTGTGAGTATGCGACATCGCAATAATTGGCGTTAAGTGCAAGTGGGAGATTGTTGGCTATAGTGCCCTCAAGGCAATTATCGTAATCGCAGGCAGATGATTATGATGATTAAGGGAGAACCTATACCGGTAGAACAGTCTTACTCGAGATGATTAGTATGCTATCTGGTTTGTCTTTATCATCACTATTACATGTTGATAGAGCCCATAGGATTCTTTCTTGACTACCAGCATTATGATGGCGATCATATACGTAGGAGCTGGGGGTCTATAAGCACATCCTTAAATGTCCCTAGTCGTGGGAGTATCGAGACTGGGCATCGACACTTCAATGTAGACTAGTGTATACTGATCGAGACCCCGACGAGGGGCGGTGGCCAGGTCTTACAAGCCATTCTTGTTAGTTTGTTCACCTAAGATAGTATACAGGTGCTCATTGGGTTATGGGTACACTGGATAGACTCACTAGGAACCTGCTAGTTGGTATTATACCTATTGTCAGATAGCAGTACCCAAATGACATGTGTACAGGTTAGTCTGTCGACCTGAGATCGTCATTTGTCTCGTGTGAGTTCCCACTGTGCTTTTATTACTATCCTACTACGGCTCAAAGGAGTCGTGCAAACAGGTTTTAGTTGGGTACAGTCTCGAGCCACAAGGAGGCAGTGATCAGATCGTCGGGGATTCGTCTCTCCCGGTATTGGGGGTTGATGTCGCGTTGTGCACGGGTGGCCATCACCAGAAATCCATGGCCATGGTGGACGAGAATTACCGATTTAGGATCGATAGTTTCTCAGGTGGTGATGGGTTTCATGCCGACACTAAATGTCGCGTTGTTAGGGGTTTGACTTTATCCACCCCTCTAGATTCGTTATGCGATACTCTTAGACGAACATACCGGACTGTACGGATATTGTCACTGTCAGGCTCAGTAGGGGTTCAGGATGAGTTTGCTTGTCGGCCTCCCTTTCGCTCAATACCTGGGTAGCCGTTACGTACAGCTAGTGCCGCTGACGTGCTTGTGGTTAAACCCACTGCCAGCGTATTGACGAGTCTTTAGAGTCCCACACAGAGGGTTTTCACGGTAAAGTCCTAAGTGGCCGCCATCGCTCTGGAGGCGGTTCAGGTCGGTATCTATTTCCCCTAAGAATTTCGTTAAGCAATTTTCCTAAGTTTGAATATTTCTAACTCCTTTTGCTGCTTTCCTCAGGTCCTCCAACACTGTGCCCTTATCGTCAATATGGAGTCCGAGGAGATTGCCCCGGCCATGAGGAAGGCGGGCGAATCATCCTCGTAGGAGGAGGATCTACGCCTGGAGCTGCAGTAGGCGTAGGAGAGGATAGTCGTCCTTGAAACCCGGGTGGTCGCTGAGGAGTTGACGAACTCCAAGTGTAAGGAGTCAATCCGACTTCTGAGTGAGTCCAACAAGGACATCCATGCTAAGTTGGAGGAGACTAGCAAGCTCTACGCCACGATAAAGAAGTCGTGGGATGCCTGCAAGAGGGACACCCAGGCGGCGCTCGATGCGGTGAAGTTTGTCGATCTTCGAGCTTCGAAGTCCGTGGAGAGGTATAAGGCATCGGACCAGTTCTACGCTGACCTCGCCGATGCCTCGGCCATTGTTTGGAACCATGCTCTCGACGCTGTCAAGGCGCTGATGCCGGGGTTTGCTGACTGTGAGCTTCGGCTCCAGTACCCTCTGTCCAAGGATGCGCCGCAGGCTAAAACTGTCGAGGATGTCGTCAGGGGAGATGCTGCTGGTAGAAGCGCCAGGGGTGAAGCTGCAGGTGGAGGCACCGTCCCAAAGGTCGCTGTTTTGGTTCCCGACGCTGGCGTCGATCAGGGCAAGATCCTCCCCGGTCCAGCGGCCTGAGCTTTCCTACCTTTTCCTTTTTTAAGTTTAGTAAGCCTCCGGGCATTTTGTAAGGCCGAGGAGCCCAGAATACCTTAAATTTTATGGAATATAAATAAATCTAAGCTTATTTTCCTCTGCATGACCGTGTGATTTTCAGATGCCTGGATTTTTAGATGACGATCGCGTGTCGAGTGTGAGCCGAGTAATTGCCAAATGTAAGAAGGTCGGTGCCTTCCCCATCCCCAGAGTCAAGGTGGCGATCGATCATTTTGGATGAATCAAAAGACATCCAAGTGTAGGAAGGTTAGTATTAGTCCCTTTCACATAATCGGATTGACGACTACGTCTAGCACGAGTTGTAAAACAGCCAAGTTAGAATAGGCCTGCATCGACTGATTCCTCTTATGCGGTTTCTAGACTAGTGTCTCCATAGGGCAGAAATCTACCCCTCGAAGATTAGCTGAGCAGGGAAGCTGCTTGATGGCCTCGTAAGGAGGGCTTTAGATCCTTAACGTAGATGGGAAGGAGTCTACCCGCTAGGGATGGACCGAGCAGGGAAGCTTCTCGGTGGCCTCGTGAGGAGGGCTTTGGATCCTTAGCATAGATGGGTAGGAATCTACCTGCTAGGGATAGACCGGGAAGGGAAGCTGCTCGGTGCCCTCGTGAGGAGGGTTTTGGATCCTTAACGTAGATGGGCAGGAATCTACCCGCTAGGAATGGACCGGGCAGGGAAGCTGCTCGGTGGCCTCGTTAGGAGGGCTTTGGATCCTTAGCGTAGATGGGTAGGAATCTACCCGTTAGGAATGGACCGGACAGGGAAGCTGCTCGGTGGCCTTGTGAGGAGAGCTTTGGATCTTTAGCGTAGATGGATAGGAATTTACCCGCTAGGGATGGACCGGGCAGGGAAGCTGCTCGGTGGCCTCGTGAGGAGGGCTTGGATCCTTAGCGTAGATGGATAGGAATCTACCCGCTAGGGATGGACCGGGCAGGGAAGCTGCTCGATGGCCTCATGAGGAAGGCTTTAGATCCTTAGCGTAGATGGACAGGAGTCTACCTTCTAGGGATGGACCGGGCAGGGAAGCTGCTCAGTGGCCTCGTGAGGAGGGCTTGGATCCTTAGCGTAGATGGGTAGGAATCTACTCGCTAGGGATGGACCAGGCAGGGAAGCTGCTCGGTGGCCTCGTAAGGAGGGATTTGGATCCTTAGCGTAGATGGGTAGGAATTTACCCGCTAGGGATGGGCCGGGTAGGGAAGCTGTTCGGTGGCCTCATGAGGAGGGCTTGGATCCTTAGCGTAGATGGATAGGAATCTACTTGCTAGGGATGGACCGGACAGGGAAGCTGCTCGGTGGCCTCCTGAGGAGGGCTTTAGATCCTTAGCGTAGATGGGCAGGAGTCTACTCGCTAGGGATGGACCGGGCTGGGAAGATGCTCGGTGGTCTCATGAAGAGGGCTTGGATCCTTAGCGTAGATGGGTAGGAATCTACCCGCTGGGGATGGACCGGGCAAGGAAACTGCTCGGTGGCCTCATGAGGAGGGCTTGGATCTTTAGCATAGATGGGTAGGAATCTACCCGCTAAGGATGGACCGGGCAGGGAAGCTGCTCGGTGGCCTCGCAAAGAGGGCTTTAGAGACCCCCTTGCGCCTCCCTGGGGCGTCGTTCAAACTTCTGTAGCGGCATTGGCGGGAGTGAAGGCGTCGTTCAACCTTCCGTGGCGGCGTCGGTAGAAGTGAGGGCATCGTTCAACCTTCTGTGGACCGCATTGCCGCCCTTGAAGACAGGCATGGCCGATACGTGTCCGTTCCATATCGGGAATTTGAGACGTCCTGTGATTCACGTCGCTTGTGTGCATAAATTATAGCCTTTGGAGATTTTGGTTGAGGCTATAAATAGCGAGGGCATGTTGGTTTCTCTCTAGCCTTCTGTTTTCGAAAATGGTAGGTCGTCAGTGTGTGCACATCGGAGAGATCATTTCTCGTGATGATGTGTATCTTTACAAGCTCGACCGCTCCGAGCAGACATACGAGGCGGTGATAGACCGCGTGGAGGGGCACTTTGGACGCTTTCCCGGTGTTCTCCGCTCCTCCAATTGCTCATCTACACGATCTGGAGGAGGTCCCCAGGGCCGCACAATGCCCTGTCTCCACAGCTGAGGGACGAGGTTGTTGGAGATAGTGCCCTCAAAGTCAATTATTGGATCACAGGTACGTGATTGCAATGATTGAGGCAGGACCTATACCGATATGACAGTCTTGCTCGAGATGATAGTATGCTATCTGGTTTGACTTTATCATCGTATACATGCTTTAGTTCACTATTGCATGATGATAGAGCCCATAGGATTCTTGCTTGACTACCAGCAGTATGATGGCGATCATATACATAGGAGCTGGGGTCTGTAAGCACATCCTTAAAAGTGTCCCTAGTCGTGGGAGTTTCGAGACAGGGCATCGATACTCCAGAGTAGACTAGTGTATACAGTCGAGACCCCGATGAAGGGCGGTGGCCGGTCTCACAAGCCACTGGTGTCAGTTGGATCACCTAAGATGTGTACAGGTGCTCATTAGGTTATGAGTACACCGGACAGGACTCGCCGGGAACATGCTAGTTGGTATTATACATATCGTCAGATAGCAGTTCCCTGATGACATGTGTGCAGGTTAGTTCATCGACCTGAGATCGTCATTTGTCTCATGTGAGTTCCCACTGTGCTTAGATTACTACCCTACCACGCTCAAAGGAGTTATGCAAACAGGTTTTAGTTGGGTACAGTCCCGAGCCACATTGGAGGCAAGTGAGCGGATCGTCGGGGGTTCGTCTCTCCCGGTATTGGGGGTTGATGTCGCGCAGTGCACGGGTGGCCATCACTAGAAATCCTTGGCCAAGGTAGTGGAGAATTACTGATTTGGATCAGTAGTTTCTCAGGTGGTGATGGGCTTCATACCGACATGAATTATCGTGTTATTAGGGGTCTGACTTTATCCACCCCCTAGACTCGATATGCGATACTCTTTAGACGAACGGGCTGGACTGTATATACATTGTCACTGTCAGGCTCAGTAGGGTTTATAGATGAGTTAGCTCGTCAGCTTCCCTTCCAATCAATACATAGGCAAACCGTTACGTACAGCTTGTACCTCTGACGTGCTAGAGGTTATACCCAGTGCCAGTGTGTTGATGAGTCATTAGAGTCCCCCACAGACACTTTCCTAAGTTCGTGCGAAACGTTGTAGAGGCCGTATGGTTTTATGGCAAGGTTCGGAAAATGCACGTGCGTTTTCGCACGTGTCATTTTTCGGGCAGATAATACTGGTCGGCTTTAGTTTAAGCCGGATCCGAGTATTATACTGTGTAGATATAATATCTTTGTCTCAGTTGCATTTGTATTCGGTCGTAATACAAATGCGGGTATGTTTATACTAATACGGGGTTATCCTGAAATTCGTTTCAGGATCACTTTTGGAAGTTGCCAGTTTCCAGTTTTCTATCGGCCGTATTTAACATTCGGTTAAATGCGGATTTATCTTTTCTTCTTGAGGGTGAGTCATAGGGTGAGTCATGTGTGTAGAAGCTTCTAGAAGTGGTGATGAGGCTTGTGACTCATTAGTGCCATTAATGATGCATTAAATGCTTTTTGTGACTCGGTTAATGTTCATTGGTTAGCATTTAATGTTTTGTGTGATTCATTCTTTCATGATAAGCTTCATTCTTATGGTCACCATTTTGCTCCTACCCTCACCTCCTTCTTCCTATAAGTTTGGCCGGCCCCTCTTATTCAAGGATGATGGTTGTTAGAAAAAGAATAAGGTTTTTGGTGCATGGAAATTAGAATAGACAATTCTCATTTCACCCGATTCCAAAAGGCAACTTCATTAACCGTTCGTCCATAGCCTTGGATGTAACGAGACAAAGTGTTCTACTCATTCTATACTTCATCTTGGTCGTCTCTTTTAGCAAACTTGACGACCGAGTTGCCTCGGTTCAGAGGCGGGAGCCCGTTTAAAGATCCGTCGACGTGGTGCCACCTGGACGAGAAAACTGGAGATTCAGGAGATCGGAGCAGCCGCAACAAAGCGTGGGATGATGGTTGAAGACTGAAGGACTCGGATCATTTGGTATAACTCTTCTACCCACTTTGTAATTTGTTAGTTTAGCTTTAATGGCAGATCCGGGTTACGGTACACGATAGCGCCAGTTTGTAAAAAGTTTTTGTTCTGCATTTGGCATCTGTTAGACGGCCGGGGCGCTACCGTAGACTTACAGTGTTATCAGAGCCTCACCATTAAGCTATACTAACTTGTGCTAACGCGTCTAAAATATCGATCGAACCGAATTTCCAAAAACAGCAATTTCTATGATCTGAGTTTCTGTCGATTTTTAAAACAGTCTAAAAATAATTTTACATATCACAGAAGACTAAGCAGGGTTTTCTAAGAATACTGATAAATTTTGAGCACGTGATCCCACGTGACCGCCGTGGATCCGCGGTCAAACCTAGGGTTTGACCGCGAAACCGCGGCAGTACTGTGGGAACAGTGCTTCAAAATTTTTCAGTAGGCTTGTCTGTGGAAATTGTGGTTTTTGGTATAGTTCTTTTGGGCCCAGATTTTGTTACTGTACAGCAGATGTTTGTGGGGCCCACTTCGGGAAATTTAGTCGATCGAAATTTTAAACTTGTTAGTATGCAGTACTTACTTTATATCTCCGACCGGGAATGTCATTTGATCGGTAAACCGCGTCTGATTGCTATAGTTCTTTTAGACGGGTTTGTGAACGTGACATTCGCGTTGATGTTCTGTGTTGTGCTGTGATGTTGCGGATATGTCGTGGTGGATAGCAGGGTGCAATGATAGTGCAGTTTGGATTTATTTGTACATTTGAAATTGCGAGGCGAGCGTCCAACATGTGGACTGCCGTCACTGCCTGTTTGTATAATATTCTTTTGGGGCACGACCGGGTCGAGGTCGATGTACCTGTTGTACATATTTTTATTTCTGTACTAGGTTTATCCCGCGAAGGAGTGCACGGATAGTCGGGTTCTGGAGAGCAACGGGTCCGTATCTCATGGCTTTGAGAGGCAAAGGGACCTTACTCTAGAATTGGCAGACTATTCGCCGCACTCGTAGGGGGTACAGGTTGACCCAAGGAGGGGTGCTCAATTTACCGGATTCCGTGAAGTGCCGGGTGTTCCATTCACTATGCTGTGGGGACTACCTCGCTTCAGGTTTTGGCGGGTAACTTGCCGCACCCGTAGGGGTCTAGGTTTCATTGCACAGGCTATTCACATGACCAGGGGAACGTCGGGTTTCAGTTGCGGCTCTGTGAAACCCGGGGATCCCAGATTATCTGTATTGTTCGGTGATGCTTATTACTTTTCTGTAATGTTGCATATTATCACGCCTGGAGCGATTATTGTATATTGGTATATATACTATTAGATGTTGTATATGTTTTACACCCGCGCTAGTCCATCCCCCGCTCTGTCGTTAGTTAAGTAACCTAACGGGTGATGACGGGACCCAATGGCGAATGCGGATGGCTTATACGTACATTATATTTTCGTTCTTTTCTGGTGTGATTGATTGATGGGACTGCATTGATTCTTATCAATGCAAGGATAAAACAAACCTATATTTGATGTTGTTGGAACCAATTTTAAAAGTGTTATTACAAAGACATTTCTTTTTGTTTTGCATAGTGATATTCAGTTTAGAATATCCTGCACCTCATTCGATGAGGCAAGGGCCGAGATCCCTTCACCGGGAGTGACCCCTTGTGCAGAAGTTTACGTCAGGGTAATAACTTCAATATAGTCGATTACAAGTTGCTTTGAATAGCGGTATTTAGTTAGAATATCTTGCACCTCATTCCACGAGGAAAGAGCCGAGATCCCTTCACCGGGAGTGACCTCTTTAGCAAAAGGTTTTCGCCACTATATTTTTATAAAAAGCTATCAGGTTCCTTCAGCGATATCAAGTTCATTACGTTAAAGGTTTTTTCGCCAAAAACCAGCCGTAGCCCTCCGTCATTTCTTTTGGGTATTCAGTAGTATTCAAGCTATGCATGCTTGGCCCTTAGTCAAGGCATAGTGTTTGGTAGCTGCTGGGTATTCATTTGTTGCATAGATAGATGAGTTGGTTTGGGACAGTCGTTCTGTCATACTTGGCCCTTAGTCAAGGGCATGTGCGGGTGGGTTCAAATTGACCTGGATAGTGACGGATAGAACTTGGCATGTGACTTATGACATACTTGGCCCTTAGCCAAGGTCATAAGAGCATGGGGCAAAAATCATATCGGGAGTTTCAAACATACAGGAAACTTGCCAGGCATGCGCATACCTTCTGGAGTATGATAACTTGAGTGGCTTCCATCAAGTTATCATGCGATGATAGTTGGATTCCGATTCTCACTGATGAGTTGGTTTACTCTTCGGGTGATCCCGACTAATTCTTCTTTCAGGTTTGGAGGAGAATTTGAGATTATAGTGGGAGGTTTCCTGATTAGATAAAGTGATAACCATTCTGATCTAGGTTAGAGTGCATGCAGAGTGTTTCTTTTCTCTCTCTCTCTTTGGCAGCGACCATTGACCGACCCAAGATTATGACTCAGTGACCAAAGTTGACCGAACCTTCTTAAAATACTGGCGTTTGGATTGTCTAAGTTGCATAAGTCATTGCCGCTCCTTCTTTTACCCTTTGCATTTCTCAGAACACCCCGTATTACTACGGACATCCACTTCCATTGGATAGATCCATCGTATGGTTATATACGAACTCGAAGGGACTTCTTCGAGGATGGATCCAGGTTCAGGAGAAATAGAATTGGTTTATTCAGTTGTCTTTTATCATCACCTTCTTTCAAGTTGCGAGTACTCCTGGGATTAGGAGAGTACACCTATTACGCTTATTGGATAGTCTTATTCCAAATCATAGGCTGGTGCCGAAAGGTAGGGAATGAAGAAAACCAATTAGCCTAAGTAGGGTGTGCAGAAGGTAATATGTAAAGACAAAATAAAGGGATTGGAAAGAGGGCAAAGTAAATTGCGACTGTTATCATTCACGACCAAACCACGTACTTCATCGCCACTCCTATTTCACCTTTGATTTTTCCCAGTTCGGGAGAAATAGAATAAGGTATTATTCAGTTGTCTTTTATCATCACCTTCTCTTCAGTTGCAAGTACTCCTAGGATTAGGAGGGTGCACCAGTTATACTTATTAGATAGTCTTCTTCCAAACCATAGGCTGGTGCCGAACGGTAGGGAAGGAAGAAAACCACTTAGCCTAACGATGGTGTACAAAAGGTAATGAATAAAGACAAATAAAGGGATTTGGAGAGATGGCAAAGAGATATACGGTTATAGTCATGAATTGGATTATGGAAGAGGCATTACTAGGAATACCAGGATACCCCTACGAAACATATTCATGTTTCAGTGCATTGTTAAAAGAAAACTGATTTTCCGATTAGATACTTACTCCAAGGTATGTATTTACCAGGTACGATTCTCATATTTGTATGGTTTTACAAATGATGAGTGGGAGTAAGTTATTGGGAATTAGGTGACCATCCTCATTATATCGGAATTCTTTGTAATTGGTGATATTTGAGGAAATCACCTGGGTACATTTTTTTTAACCTACGACATACAGATTTTGAGTTATTCAACTCAGCGGACTTATACAAGAGTATTGTATGTTGTCTAGTGTCCATCAGGACAAAGGGGTAGGTTCTCGTACTATGTTCTGTTTACTTATGACTTCTCTAGTTTTTAGACAAGTGTTTCGTAGAAATACAATGTCTAAGTTTTGTGAAGTTGTGGCTATAAGAATAAAGTAGAGAACCAGGTATCGCAAGTATCGGGATTCTTCAAAGAGATTGAAGATGTAGATTCTTGTGATTGGTATTCAGATGATAGTAATGGTTTTAAGAAACTTGTTTCTCTTTCAGGTTACTCATAATTGGATGCATTCCTAAGTTGAGTAATGCTGATTAGCCACTTTCCATTAAATTGATATGCACTGAAGACAGCTGCATGATTTGAATATGGTTCCAATTAAATTAGTGCCTCTGTTTCTATATTGGATATAGAATGGTTCATATCTTAACGATGTTGAGGTAAGGGGAGTTGTCCAGTTTATGCTTAAAACCAGACACTGGATAACTCAAGGCACGTTTCTGTAATGGCAGTTTGTGGGTTGACCCTGGCTTTGACGAGGGTTGACATTTCTACCATCTGGAAGATCAATAGTGATATTGTTCTTGACTCGCCACAGTTTTAGTAAAATGGATTTTTTCAGAAAACAGTAGTGGGAGTATGGTAGAACTGGAAGTGATTCCAGAACCACAAACGATTACGGAAAATTTAATAGGACCTATATATTCAATCAGGTTTGACATTCCATTAGCCACTCCACAGATATAGTGGGTAACCTCAGACACCCGAGAGGTACTCAGGTAGCCTCAAGGACGGTGACAGGGAGGTTCTTGTTTACCCAGACTTGACACTACTGTTGTTCTAGACTATGAGACCCGGCAAGAGGATAAGTATGACGTCGTTCTAAACTAGCTTTAGAAGTGTACATAGATATTATTCTGCCAGAGGGTTGTCATAGTCAGTGGGAGCAGCGGAAGCATAGTGGACAAGTAGCTTATGTCTATAGGCTTGAGCAGATATAGCGGAGATAGATCATCTATTTCTGATGTGACTGTTGTTAGTTATATGTATGCCCTAGAGGTCATTACTGTACATACGATGTATATTGTAGTGGATGCTAGGACATATATAGGGAGGACTTTCTTACTCGACATGATAGTATGCTATCTGGTTGTACTTTATCTTAACATGTACTCTGATTGTCTCTATGTTACATGTTGATAAAGCCCTTAGGATACGTACTCGACTACTAGGACTATAATGAGATCATACTAGTGGGGCCACGGTAGTCGACGAGTACATCCTATAACTGTTCCTAGTCGAGGGTGTATCGAGACAGGGCATCGATACACCAGAGTAGACTAGCGTATACGCATCTTGACCCATATGATGGGCGATGGATGATCCCATATCCATCGGTGTTTGACATCAAGGATGGTGTACGGGTGCTCAGTGGAGACTGGGTACACTGGACGGACTCGCCGAGAACTCCCAGATGGCATTATACCTCACGTCAGATGGCAGTTCTCCGGTGACACTGGTACAGAGTAGTCTGTTGACCCGAGATCGTCATAGAGTCTTGTGTGATTCCCACTGTGCTTTGATTTCCATCATACCACGTCCAAGAGGGCGTGCAAAAAGGTGGCTTTTGGGTACAGTCCCGAATCACATGGAGGCAATGAGCGATAGGAGGGGATTCGTCTCTCCCGGTATAGGGAGTTGATGTTGTGCTGTGTTCAATTGGCTATAACCGGAAATCCCTGGCCAGGGTTGCTGAGATTTACTGGTAAGTGTTATCATTAGTTTCTCGAACTGTTATAGACCTCATATCGACACGACTTATCAAGCTACTGGGGTCTGACATTTACCATCCCTAGGCGAGATATACGACATATCAGACGACGAGACCGGACTGTACGGGAGTGTTACTGATTGGATTCACAGGAGAATATACAGGCTTGCTTGTTGATCTTCTGAGCGCTCAATACCTGGGTGGCTGTTACGTTTAGCTGACCGCTTGCAGCTTGTGGGTGTTTGATATGATCATCACCTACTGCCGGCGTATTGACGATTCTTTAGAGTCCTACACAGAGGTTTCTTGGCTCAGGCAAAACGGAGTAGGGGCACGTATGTGATATGTGCGGGACCGAGGATAATGCGATATGAGATACCGTATTCTATTCTCGCGATATATGATATCAGCCGGGTCATCGGATCAAGTGTTGATTCGATGAATCGGTACGGATAAATATTAGTCGGTTATATGCGATATAGCCGGATTGTCGGATCAAGTGTTGATTCGATAATTTAATGTATAATAATATATATGATATATTAAAATTACATTAACTAATATTTGCTCACTAAAAGATTCTTTTTCTCACTCGGGTAATACATTGATATATATGCGATATATGTTAATTGTATTATTTTATTTTGTTACGATAAATATTATATATGTGATATATAATATTGTAACATGATATGATAACTAATGCAACATGTTTAGTGGAGTTTAAACATGATTAGGGTTTGGATTAGGGTTAAGACTTCTAGTTGATTCTAGAAGGTTTCTTTTTGTCATGATAAAGATATTTTGTTATGACTCATGCTTTAACCCAACCCAAACCCTAACCCTAGTTAATTCTCTACATGGGTTTAGTGAACCATGGTTGCATTATTCATCATTATCTCCTTTGCATTATTCATCACAAAAGGAATTCAATTCATTATTCATCTTCTTCTTCCTTCATTCTTTCATGAAAAAGCTTTCTAGATTTTTTCCAAGTGATGAATAAATGTGAGAAAAAGATAAATAAAGAGAGCAAAAATCCTACTTCATCATCCTCATCTTCCCTTGCCCTTTAGATGAGAGTGTTCACTCAATTTAAGTGAGTGTTAGCTTGTGTTATTGAAACTTCAAGGTAGATCATCTTTGTATCGAAGATCGGAAGCAAGACTGCATCTTTCTCTTCGTGGAACCTCTCGAGAGTCCGGAACCCGATGATCGCAGCGAAGGGACCACAACACGGAGCTTATGAAGTGAAGGACCGGATCTACAAAGGTTGTAATCCCTCTCACTTAGTGTTAAAGTGTTTAGCATGTTAGTTTTCGCCTAATCTCTAGTTTAAAGATCCGTATTCGGGTTGTTCGGCACGGCTAATTTTTTTATCGGGCATGGTTGATGCCCCGTAGACCCTTGTGCGCGTGCCTAGCAACCCTACAGTGGTATCAGAGCAAAGTTAGAGCTTTAGGCGAAGTCTTGACGAAGTTTAAAGTCCGATCGAACGCCGAAACCCCGACACGGAACCCTCTCTGTACATTTTTCAAAAATGTGTTTTTTTCTGAATTAAAAATTCTCAGAAAATTAAGCAGGAAAAACTAAGAATTACTGTGAAGTACGGACCTCTAACTCGAAAATTTGACCGTGGAACCGCGGCGAAACCATGGGTTTTGCGGCGGTTCCGCGGCCAAAATTTGACTTAGTCCCTGAAATTTCATGTAATTATTTTTAGGCCCTTTCTTGTTAATTTTTTATGGGAATATTTTAATTCCACTCAAGTGTTGAGTTTTCAAGGGTTGTATTGGGGAATCGTTGATTCGATCGGATAATTTAACTTAGTTTAGTTTGTCCGGATAATTTTTAGAAACTGTTAAAAAGTTCGAACGGATATCAATAACTCACTTTTTCCCCTGTCGGAATTTTTTTCAAAAGTTGGATTTTTTCTCGTGTTTAAGAATGTTCTAAGTCGTGCAAGTAACGCGGTGGACCCTCTAGAAGACAACAAACCTTAACTCGATTATGTGACCGTCTTGAACTGCCTTTTGAACCTTAGGGTTTGGGGCAGTACGGCGTGCCACATGTGAGGCGTTGGCTTGACCCTTCTACGGCTGGACCATTGGTACTGTGGCATGTGATGGATGTTTTTAAACTGATTTCAAGTGTTGAGATATATTGGGGGAATCTTGGGTGTTTGATTATTCGATCGGAAAGTTTAACATTGTCTATTTATCTGGAATGTGATACAATATTTGGAATCCACAAGAAGTTATGAGATAACTAATTTGAATATTATAAACATAGCAGTTTAGTCTCAGATGATCGGTTGCCACGGAATTTTGATGTGATCAAAAGTCCGTCGCAATCACGTAGCGTATGCGGATACTCGCCGGGTAAACTTAATAGACAGCTACGCCCCATAGCCCCGACCAAGTGACTGTAGGAGAACCCCGTCGCCAAAAGCATCCATTCGGGTGCTTGCGGCAGCGGTGTTCCGCCTTAGTGCACTTTGTCGACGGCATCCGGGGGTGCGGCCGTCTACTAAAGTTTGCGATGAGCATTCGATCAGGACGTCGGGAATCTTGTTGAATTGCCCGACTTGATATTGAAAAGAGTTTTCGATAATGAGACTAAAATGCGGGGTTTATAATTGTTAGGCATGTGATGTCTAAGAAATTCATTTGGTTAGTCATGCGATGTCTAAGGAGGTTGCGGATTCCAACTGTTGTAGTTTTACACTTTCTTTTCTGTGACCGTAAGCGTAGTATGTGGTGTATCGCCGGCTTCGTTGCTATACATCAACGACAATCGGGATACGCATACTTGCTTACGTTGATGATATGAGATATTATGTGTTGCTGTGATATGTTATATTGGATCGTCGCGTTTTGAATAGCTAGGG
This sequence comes from Agapanthus africanus, assembly GCA_030015575.1. Classification (NCBI taxonomy): domain Eukaryota; kingdom Viridiplantae; phylum Streptophyta; class Magnoliopsida; order Asparagales; family Amaryllidaceae; genus Agapanthus; species Agapanthus africanus. The sequence continues at coordinate 469,608,912 of CM057350.1, read as the reverse complement.
GTTTTTTGTGAGATGAGAGTTTTTTTTTTCATTCATGTAAAATTCATTTGTATGTAATATTCTTTTATTGGGGCACTTCCAGGTTGCGGAAGATGTCACCGTTGTATATTATTTACTTTTCCGCATTAGGTAGACCCAAGGCGGGAAGCACAAGTAACCGGGTTCTGGGGTCCAGTGGGAGACCATCTCGAGGAGTCGAGACCGGGTCTCCTAACCCTAGAATTGGCAGTGTTGCTTACCGCTCTCGTAGGGGTCTAGGGATGTGGGTTTGGCTATTCATCGCGACCGTGGAATCCGTGTTTTAAACAGGCTCGTATTGAAAACACGGACGTTCTAGTATATCCAATATTTCATATATGTTCTTCTGCTGTAATGTTCTGTGATGAGATTATATTACTGCCTGAGACGAATGTTTATATTATATATATGAGATATATGTTATATTGCAGATTTCGTTTCAAAAGAGATGCTTATGAAGCTAAATATAATGGGACTTCATTAATGAGATTAATGAAACTAAAAGAAACCTAAGATGTTGTAGAAACTTGTTTAATAAAAACTGGTAGCTCTAGTTCTTGCTTTGCATAGCGGTGTTCCTTGTAGAACATCCAGCACCTTATTCGATAAGGAAAGGACCGAGATCCCTTCATCGGGAGTGACTCCTTTAGCAATAACTGGCAGATGCTACAAACTCGGTTTGTCTTTTGATTGCTTCTATAGTTCTTGCTTTGCATGGTGATATTTGTGAAATATCCTGCGCCTTATTCGATGAGGAAAGGGCCGACGATCCCTTCACCGGGAGTGACCCCTTTAGCAAAACTAGAAAAGCCTAAAAAACACTCCATTTAAAATCACTCGATTCTACGACGATATCAAGTTCATTACGCTCAGGGTTTTCTGAAAAACCTGCGTAGCCCTCCATCATTTCAGATAAGTACTACTTAGTATTCGTGCTACGGTAGTTTGGCATTCGTCAAGGCGTAGTGTACGGTAGCTAACTAGTATTTATCTGCTTATGCATATGATGCAGATTGGATTAGGGTATTCGTACAGCGTTGTTTGGCATTCGTCAAGGGTCGTGCGGGTGGGTTTAATTCAATCAAGAAATGTACGGGTTGAACTTGACTAGTGGACTATGGGTTGTTTGGCATTCGTTAAGGTCATAGATCACTAGGGGTAAAAATATTATCGGGAATTTCAAGTGTTGAAATTTGCAATGAGATTGCATACCTCCTATGAGATAGTTGGATCCCGATACCCGCTGCGAGTAAGAGTTACTCCTGGGAGAGTTTTACATATTACAATTAGCCGATCAAGTAGGTGTCTAGAAAGGTGTTAACGGGGTTACGCCTCTGGGAAAACGAGGTTTACATTAATTAGGTTCGTGCGAAAGCACGGGGGACCTCCCTCAAAGTACCGACACTGGCCTGGCTGAAAGATTGGCGAACTTGTAGCGTGTAATTAATCCCGGCTAGTCTTTCCTTTTAGGGTTTGAAGGAAGATTTGATTAAAACAGTGGGAGACATCCCGATTAGATAAATTGATAACCAATCTAATCTTGCAAGAGCATACGCTGAGTGTTTTCTTCTCTCTCTCTCCAGGTAGCGACCATTTCACGCCTTAATCAAGATAATAATATGGATGAATTGACCGAACCCGCTTGTTATACTGAGCTGGGGAACGTTGGTCCCGCTCCAACTTATAATTGTTATAAGACAGAGCAGGAAATTGGAGAATACCAGATTTCCCGTGCCGCCCAAACGAAGAAAGTGCATGTTGATGCATCTTCTTCGGGTGTGTTTATTACACAGAACTGTTTCTCAGTATCCTTTACGTCCTGGGTATGTGATACCAGATCAGGATCCCGCATATGTAATATATTACATGGGCTACAGAAAGGTAAAGAACTGAGAACGGGTGATAAGTTTCATGAGGCAGAAAACGGTGCAAGTGTTGCAGCCAAGTCTGTTGGTTACTATCACCCTGTATTACCAGAATACATTGATTCTGAACAAATGTTATTAGATACCGAACCTGATATACAAAATCAAATCAGTCTCTTTATTAGTAAAGAAAGGATATAATTTTGTATTGTTGGATAATGTTTTGAACATTTCCTATATCAAGAGTTGATCGGTTCAGGCACGTTATCTAAAAGCATTGACGTTCTAAATCGAACTACAGTTCTTAGTATACAGAATACACATAAGAGGAAGAGTTCAGAAATGAACGGATCCTTCTTGAGGCATTGTAGACTAGGTCATATCAATGCGACCCGACTAGCAAAGTTACATTTAGATGCATGTTTAAATTTGTTTGAATTTACATCTTGTGAAACTTGCCAGTCATGTCACAAAGATAAAATGACCACATCTCTATTTATTGGAAACAGAGAAAGAGTTAGTGAACTCTTGGGATTGATACATGCTGATATATGAAGGTCCCCTGTCTACACATGCCAAGACCAGTTCTTTGTACTTCATTACATTCTCTGATAATCTCTCAAGATTCAGACATGTGTTCCTGTTGAAACATAAGTCCGAACCTTTTGAGATATTCACAGAATATAAGTTAGAAGTAGAGAACCAAAAACGGGTATAAGTATTATGTCCTTTGATGAGATCAGGGAGGAGAATACTTGAGCACGGAATTTCTGGACTATTCTAAAGGAGAATGAGATTCTCTCTCAGCATTACTCTTCCGTATACACCATAGCACGATGGTATATCGGGGTAGAGCAATAGCACCCTATTTGATATGGTGTGCTCTATGATGAGTACTACTGAGTTTCCTATTTCCTTTTAGGAGTTATGCACTTGAGAAGCTGCATACCTATTGAATAGGGTTCAAATCAAATCAGTTGCCTACCACTTCATATGTGATATGGAAAGGGAAGAGTCCATATCTTAAGTTTGTTAAGATTTGGGGTTGTCCGGCCTATGTCTAATAAGCATAATCCGGACAAGCTCGAGGCAAGGTCTGTTATGTAGAACTGGAAAGGTTCCAGCTATACAAACTGCAACTGATGATTTGGTAAACCCGAAGGATTCATTAGATTCCAACGAACCTCAGCCTCTCCGCCGATCTAGTAGGGTTCTTCACCCACCAGAGAGATACTTCGGTTTCTCTATGACAGTGGAAGCGAGGATTGCATCATGAGATGATGACCCAACTAGTTTCAAGCTGGCCATCAGGAGTGGGACTCTGTAAGAATGACTTGATGCTTAGCAATCTGAGATGGAATCCTTATACACCAACAAAGTATGGACTTTGGTTGCTTTATCTGAAGGGTTAAATTCCCATCAGGAGCAAGTATATCTTGAGAAGATTACTTGGTGTACATGGAAAAGTTAAGACTTTCAAAGCTATGCTTAAGTCCATCCAGATCCTATTTGCCACGGCTACATACCATGACTACGATATCTGGCGGTTGGGTGTCATGACAGCTTTTCTAAATGATGTTTTAGAAAAGAGCGTCTATAAGTACACAGCCAGAGGGCTCCGTAGACAGTGGGAGCAGCGGAAACGTGTGCAAGATGTTTTATATGATAAAACAGGCATCACGGAGTTGGAACATCTATTTTGATGTGGAAGTCAAAGAGTTTTGACTTCATCAAAATGGTATATGAACCTTGTATATACAAAAAAGGTAGTAGGGAGTATGGTAGTGATCCTCGTAGAGTACGTGAATGACATACTCTTGATAGGGAAGGAGTTTCCTATGCTACGCTCGGTCAATCTCCGCTTATCACAAGGATTCTCCATATAGGATCAAAGTGGTACCTCCTAAATCCTGAGTTATGGATCTATGAGATAGATCTATTTGGATGTTAGGATACTCACTAGGAGTAGTGAGATGGTATCAATCGATCCTGTGGAGAATCACTGGAAAGGTTCTGGGGTGATAAGGACGACTGAATGTCAGTCGCAGGCATTGTCTTTACCCTCAGTGGAGGGACGGTATGTTGGAAGAGTTCCAAGCTAGATACCGTGACATACTAGACGATTAAAGGCAAGATACATCGTTACCAAGGATACTACCAAAGAGGCAGTCTGGATTTATAAGTTCATGAGATGAACTTCGTTCCTACCATTGTGTGACAATGGAGTTGTGGCTCTAGCCAAGGAACTTCCGTCCCATCAGAAATCCAGATATAATTCTTAGGCAGTATCACCTGATTATGGAGATGGTTGATCTCCAAGGTGATCGAGGTTAGGAGAGTAGATACAGAGGAGAACAGCGCGGATCCACTCACAAAGGCCTTTTTCCCAGTAGAGACTTTTATGGGATGGTTGAGTATGAGATACTTCAACCGCAGCTAATTGTTGGGTATGCGATACCATAACAGATGGCCCTAGTGCAAGTGGGAGATTGTTAGTTATATGTATGCCCTAGAGGCCATTACTGTACATACGATGTATATTGTAGTGGATGCTAGGACATATATAGGGAGGACTTTCTTACTCGACATGATAGTATGCTATCTGGTTGTACTTTATCTTAACATGTACTTTGATTGTCTCTATGTTACATGTTGATAAAGCCCTTAGGATACGTACTCGACTACTAGGACTATGATGAGATCATACTAGTGGGGCCACGGTAGTCGACGAGTACATCCTATAACTGTTCCTAATCGAGGGTGTATCGAGACAGGGCATCGATACACCAGAGTAGACTAGCGTATACGCATCTTGACCCATATGATGGGCGATGGATGATCCCATATCCATCGGTGTTTGACATCAAGGATGGTGTACGGTGCTCAGTGGAGACTGGGTACACTGGATGGACTCGCCGAGAACTCCCAGATGGTATTATACCTCACGTCAGATGGCAGTTCTCTGGTGACACTGGTACAGAGTAGTCTGTTGACCCGAGATCGTCATAGAGTCTTGTGTGATTCCCACTGTGCTTTGATTTCCATCATACCACGTCCAAGAGGGCGTGCAAAAAGGTGGCTTTTGGGTACAGTCCCGAATCACATGGAGGCAATGAGCGATAGGAGGGGATTCGTCTCTCCCGGTATAGGGAGTTGATGTTGTGCTGTGTTCGATTGGCTATAACCGGAAATCCCTGGCCAGGGTTGCTGAGATTTACTGGTAAGTGTTATCATTAGTTTCTCGAACTGTTATAGACCTCATATCGACACGACTTATCAAGCTACTGGGGTCTGACGTTTACCACCCCTAGGCGAGATATGCGACATATCAGACGACGAGACCGGACTGTACGGGAGTGTTACTGATTGGATTCACAGGAGAATGTACATGCTTGCTTGTTGATCTTCTGAGCGCTCAATACTTGGGTGGCTGTTACGTTTAGCTGACCGCTTCCAGCTTGTGGGTGTTTGATATGATCATCACCTACTGCCGGCGTATTGACGATTCTTTAGAGTCCTACACAGAGGTTTCTTGGCTCAGGCAAAACGGAGTAGGGGCACGTATGTGATATGTGCGGGACCGAGGATAATGCGATATGAGATACCGTATTCTATTCTCGCGATATATGATATCAGCCGGGTCATCGGATCAAGTGTTGATCCGATGAATCGGTACGGATAAATATTAGCCGGTTATATGCGATATAGCCGGATTGTCGGATCAAGTGTTGATTCGATAATTTAATGTATAATAATATATATGATATATTAAAATTACATTAACTAATATTTGCTCACTAAAAGATTCTTTTTCTCACTCGGGTAATACATTGATATATATGCGATATATGTTAATTGTATTATTTTATTTTGTTACGATAAATATTATATATGTGATATATAATATTGTAACATGATATGATAACTAATGCAACATGTTTAGTGGAGTTTAAACATGATTAGGGTTTGGATTAGGGTTAAGACTTCTAGTTGATTCTAGAAGGTTTCTTTTTGTCATGATAAAGATATTTTGTTATGACTCATGCTTTAACCCAACCCAAACCCTAACCCTAGTTAATTCTCTACATGGGTTTAGTGAACCATGGTTGCATTATTCATCATTATCTCCTTTGCATTATTCATCACAAAAGGAATTCAATTCATTATTCATCTTCTTCTTCCTTCATTCTTTCATGAAAAAGGTTTCTAGATTTTTTCCAAGTGATGAATAAATGTGAGAAAAAGATAAATAAAGAGAGAAAAAATCCTACTTCATCATTCTCATCTTCCCTTGCCCTTTAGATGAGAGTGTTCACTCAATTTAAGTGAGTGTTAGCTTGTGTTAATGAAACTTCAAGGTAGATCATCTTTGTATCGAAGATCGGAAGCAAGACTGCATCTTTCTCTTCGTGGAACCTCTCGAGAGTCCGGAACCCGATGATCGCAGCGAAGGGACCACAACACGGAGCTTATGAAGTAAAGGACCGGATCTACAAAGGTTGTAATCCCTCTCACTTAGTGTTAAAGTGTTTAGCATGTTAGTTTTCGCCTAATCTCTAGTTTAAAGATCCGTATTCGGGTTGTTCGGCACGACTAATTTTTTTATCGGGCATGGTTGATGCCCCGTAGACCCTTGTGCGCGTGCCTAGCAACCCTACAACTGTCATGGGTTTGACTTCATCAGAATAGGGGATGGATCTGTTAAGAAGGTAGTAGGGTGTGATGTCATGGTATTTGGATGACATACACAGAGTAGGAAGTAAAATTCCTATACTACGATCGGTTGTACTGTGGTCGTCACACAGTTGTTTCTCCAGACAGGATATGGATATAATATCAGACATGCTGGTTACTAGATCTATGGTATTAGATCTAGATTTGGATAGTTTCCCAATGTGGGTACTTTGACAGTATTCTAATAGTATTTTAGAATAGTTGACTCCTGGCATGGTGGTGTACCTGCAGGTAATGGAGTCACCCTCTCTAAAGGTGTCTTAGAGACTAAAGGAGAGAGGGAAGTGCATGATTGGCAGATCACTTGCTTAGGCAATTGAGTCAATCGTGAGATGTCAAATACCGCACCAGATGTTGTTTTTGCACCAGATGCGATAAGTTTATATTAATCCAATCCTGAAGAAACATTAGGAAGCAGTTTTAGAACATAAGTGCATGTTCTACGGATTTGATGACGGCAGCCTCCTTCGGGAGACGGTTATCATTCCAGGCTTCAGAGGTGAAATGGATGACAGAGTGATTGTCAGAGTTATAGTTTTTCCTATGATGAGGGACGGTATTATGGACAGGTGGTCCAAGAGGATACTGTGGGAGGCATGGTGCTGGATATTGATTAGGTTCAGTTATCAATAAAGTCTAAGAAGTTTGGATTTGTAGTTCATTTATGAACTAGGTCCCATCAGATATCCAGACATATTCTAAGACAAGAGTTACTCGATTCGGGGGATGGCTTTCTCCTCGAACTTGAGATTAAGAGAGACATAGAAAGAAACATCAGGGCGGATCCACTCAATGAGGCTATTTCTCGAACACAAGAGTTTTACAAACTAGTTTTTTGAAACTGATTAGTAGAGGAGTTGGATGTTCGGTATCACACGGGCTGTGAGTATGCGACATCGCAATAATTAGCCTTGAGTGCAAGTGGGAGATTGTTAGAGATAGTGCCCTCAAAGTCAATTATTGGATCACAGGTACGTGATTGCAATGATTGAGGCAGGACCTATACCGATATGACAGCCTTGCTCGAGATGATAGTATGCTATCTGGTTTGACTTTATCATCGTATACATGCTTTAGTTCACTATTGCATGATGATAGAGCCCATAGGATTCTTGCTTGACTACCAGCAGTATGATGGCGATCATATACGTGGGAGCTGGGGTCTGTAAGCACATCCTTAAAAGTGTCCCTAGTCGTGGGAGTTTCGAGACAGGGCATCGATACTCCAGAGTAGACTAGTGTATACAGTCGAGACCCTGACGAGGGGCGGTGGCCGGTCTCACAAGCCACTGGTGTCAGTTGGATCACCTAAGATGTGTACAGGTGCTCATTAGGTTATGAGTACACCGGACATGACTCGCCGGGAACATGCTAGTTGGTATTATACATATCGTCAGATAGCAGTTCCCTGGTGACATGTGCACAGGTTAGTTCATCAACCTGAGATTGTCATTTGTCTCATGTGAGTTCCCACTGTACTTAGATTACTACCCTACCACGCTCAAAGGAGTTATGCAAACAGGTTTTAGTTGGGTACAGTCCCGAGCCACATTGGAGGCAAGTGAGCGGATCGTCGGGGGTTCGTCTCTCCCGGTATTGGGGGTTGATGTCGCGCAGTGCACGGGTGGCCATCACTAGAAATCCTTGGCCAAGGTAGTGGAGAATTACTTATTTGGATCAGTAGTTTCTCAGGTGGTGATGAGCTTCATACCGACACGAATTATCACGTTATTAGGGGTCTGACTTTATCCACCCCCCTAGACTCGATATGCGATACTCTTTAGATGACCGGACCGGACTGTATATACATTGTCACTGTCAGGCTCAGTAAGGTTTATAGATGAGTTAGCTCGTCAGCTTCCCTTCCAATCAATACATAGGCAAACCGTTACGTACAGCTTGTACCTCTGATATGCTAGAGGTTATACCCAGTGCCAGTGTGTTGATGAGTCATTAGAGTACCCCACAGACACTTTTCCAAGTTCGGGCGAAACGTTGTAGAGGCCGTATGGTTTTATGGCAAGGTTCGGAAAATGCACGTGCGTTTTCGCACGTGTCATTTTTCGGGCAGATAATACTGGTCGGCTTTAGTTTAAGCCGGATCCGAGTATTATACTGTGTAGATATAATATCTTTGTCTCAGTTGCATTTATATTCGGTCGTAATACAAATGCGGGTATGTTTATACTAATACGGGGTTATCCTGAAATTCGTTTCAGGATCACTTTTGGAAGTTGCCAGTTTCCAGTTTTCTATCGGCCGTATTTAACATTCGGTTAAATGCGGATTTATCTTTTCTTCTTGAGGGTGAGTCATAGGGTGAGTCATGTGTGTAGAAGCTTCTAGAAGTGGTGATGAGGCTTGTGACTCATTAGTGCCATTAATGATGCATTAAATGCTTTTTGTGACTAGGTTAATGTTCATTGGTTAGCATTTAATGTTTTGTGTGATTCATTCTTTCATGATAAGATTCATTCTTATGGTCACCATTTTGCTCCTACCCTCACCTCCCTCTTCCTATAAGTTTGGCCGGCCCCTCTTGTTCAAGGATGATGGTTGTTAGAAAAAGAATAAGGTTTTTGGTGCATAGAAATTAGAATAGACAATTCTCATTTCACCCGATTCCAAAAGGCAACTTCATTAACCGTTCGTCCATAGCCTTGGACGTAACGAGACAAAGTGTTCTACTCATTCTCTACTTCATCTTGGTCGTCTCTTTTGGCAAACTTGACGACCGAGTTGCCTCGGTTCAGAAGCGGGAGCCCGTTTAAAGATCCGTCGACGTGGTGCCACCTGGACGAGAAGACTGGAGATTCAGGAGATCGGAGCAGCCGCAACAAAGCGTGGGATGATGGTTGAAGACCGAAGGACTCGGATCATTCGGTATAACTCTTCTACCCACTTTGTAATTTGTTAGTTTAGCTTTAATGGCAGATCCGGGTTACGGTACACGATAGAGCCAGTTTGTAAAAAGTTTTTGTTCCGCATTTGGCGTCTGTTAGACGGCCGGGGCGCTACCGTGGACTTACAGAGGTGATCGAGAAATTGCACTCGCTCTACCACCTTGGCCTGATCTCGAAGAGCAGGCGGGACCGATCAGTGGGCCTTCTTCTTGAGTGTCCAGAAGAGGCTGATGTTGACTTTTGTCCAGCGGATGGCGCTTCTGTGGCAGCTGAGGAAGCTCGGGCTCGGGTGTAACAACTCTGTTTCAGTGTACAGAAAATTTGTTTAACAGTTAATGTACAAATGGAGTATTTGCAATCCTGTGTATGCTATAAGTATTTGATTTGCTTTAGAATAGCAAGAAAGCACTTGTAGCTCATTGGTAAAACCTTGCACTGCTGCGTCGTAGCCACTGTGTTCAAATCCCCTCAGCCACATATATTTTTTGTTGATTTTCTTTTAAACTTTTAGAAGCTCAAAAGTTTGCATGTGCACTGCACGTAAAATGAAAGGTCACAATAAAAACAAACATGTGGAAAATGATAATTAAGCAGCCTAGGACACGTGGCCCCAATCCAGAGCCCCTCCCCTCAAAATCGACCGGCGAGATTTAGCCATGGGACCGGCACCGCCGGGCCCCCCGTAGGAATTGCCTCCAAATTTTCCCCCCACGCCCCTTGGACTCCCCCACTACTCCTATTCTGTTTGATTTCTCTGTAAATTTACTGAGGGATTAAATTCACCTCTTTAATCCATTTTAATGCATATTTTTAATTCATTCTTCAATTCTCAAAACCCTAATTTTTCCTATAAATACAAACATCACACCCTAGCCTTCTCATTCAGAAATCCATTGCCAAAACTCTCTAAAATTTCTAAGTCCAAAAGTTGTACAAGTGGAGTTAGCTAAGGTCAAAGTTCCGGCGACGATTTGGGACAAATCCGGCGACGACACGACTCCATGACGCTTCCAATAGTTCCCTTTACCTTCTCTCTCTTCTCCAAACCCGTAAGTCCCTTCACTTCTCAACTCTTTCTAGTCTAAAACAATAATCTATTAAAACTCGTCGGAAGCGGAGTTAATTTGACTTCCGATTCTAATTTTCATTAAAAACGCAATTTTTCTTAATAACAAATTTATCATCATTTTATATATTGTATATTAACCATTAAATAACATTTGGAACAAGTTTCAATTCAAAATATAGTGTTAACCAACTTTTATTTAATTTTTACGGTAAAATACCATCTAGTTTACATACGACATTACTTTATAGTTTTTACTTTATAGTTTGGCTCATATTACCTTTAGAAATTGCATGAGTTAATGACCTATCTCATCACAACACTCATCTTGACATAGCACGATGGCTTTTGTAACAATTTTTGTGGGACAAAACACAATTTACATTAAAATACCTTAAACTATCAAAACCTGTATTTTTAAAATTGTTTTAATTAATTCCTTGCAAATAAGCCTCTACAACCCATTTTGGGGAACCCGATGAGGATGGTGCGGGTTATCGCACGTCCTCGGGACTAGTAGAGCGAGATGCAGACCTCCTCACGGAGCATTCGATCTCGATGGAATTTTTATTACAATTTTTAAGAAAACGTGATTTCTATTTAATAAATAAATTCTATTTTTATAATTATATATATATAAATATTATCAAAATATCTATTTTAAATATAATATATATTCCATGTTTTCTAATCAAAAGAAAAGAATCACAAAAGATCATGAAAATACCATCACATTCAATACAAGTCAAATTACAAGAAAATACCATATACTATTCAAAGTTAGGTTTATATCCACTAGAATATTTCATTTTATAAAAATTACAACTATGAAAACCCTAAAGACGATAAATAAATACTTGAGGTTTATTTTGAAAATATATTAAAACTATTTTTCATAAAACCACCTCAAGTTATACTAATTTACAATAAGGACCCTAGTAAATATAGGTTTAAACGGGACCAGTTCTCTTGAGCCTCAGGGAGCTGGAGAATATGGGTGCTTGCCTATCTAAGGTAGAAAACCTAAATACGGTGTTATCAATACGGTAATTGTTTTGGAAAAAGACACAAATCCTACTGTCTATATGCAGCAGTTACGGATAACATCAAAATTAATTCAGGACTTCAATTCGTTTTAAAGTGTCTGACTCAGACAGAGTCTCAGTCTAATATGAAATCAATCAATCAATTTATCCTTGAATATGATTCCAGTATAACTCCATTTCAACATGAATCCATTTATACCAGAATTCAATCTATATCAATATGACTCGACTGAACCGAACCATGGATATACTCTGATTACATGACTATCCATTTATATCCTTTCCGTTTACATGATATTATGGTTTCAGCAAGTCGTACATCTATTAAACAAAACAATACAAATTAATACAAAATACATTACGGGGTTTTAAAGGGGTAGATTGGTACGGAATGTGTTAGAAGTGGCACGGGATGGTCACTTTAATACACCTAACCTGAATATCCATTGCTGTTGTTCCGTGGCTTAATAGTTCCTTGTGCTCCATATACCTTAGTCCACGGAATACTTGGACTCCTCTCGTATACACTGGCATATTCTGTACCAAGCTACAAACAACTGCGTTAACATAACAATCAAATAGTATACAGTTATATTTTTCTGTCTATTCTATTTCTATCTTTCTTTGGGACTTACCGAGTGATTGTTCACTGACGACATTCCTATTTCTCTTCTTTTCTTTGGGATGTTGTCAGGTGGATCCGACTCACTGGAGATAGAGCCCAGTTCAGAGGACTTGGATCAGTTCAGCGAGGACCCTGAGTTCTAGACTCTTGTATATACTTTACTTTCATGTTCATGCCATTGTTTAGGCATTGCTTTCATCATTGTATTTACTTTTCAGTTGTATTGTAAAGAAATGTTTAATAAATAAAAGTTGCTGTTCATTTACATTTCATATCTTCTTGTATATATTTACACTATATTGCTTAGTTACGCTTAGCGTGTTTACTTCTGAGTAAATACGTAGCGAGCCTCATCGCGTCTCCTTACCCGTACACTAGGAAGCGGGGCGTGACAGGTTTTGTTGGCGGCCCATGCAGGTCAGTTCTGCATGGACATGCAGGTCAATTCTGCATGAAATCCTAAGCAATATAACACAAGAATCAGCAACTAAAAACATTCTTTACCTTTCATATTCCTTGAATCTTACAATTTTATATTCTTTGAATTTATCCTAACCCTATTTTTTCTTTCAAGGTTATGGATTCTCTAAAAAATACCAGCACAAATTTCAACAACACACCACCACCTCTTCCACTTACGCCTACCGTTGCAATTCCGATCAACGAGCAAACAGTATTGCTTGAGGCAATCCAAAGTCTCCTGGAAGGACAGTAGCAGCAGACTGCTATCTTATTGAACCGTCCAGAAGCGGAAGCATCCGGAGTGAAGCAATTCCAAGCATTGCAGCCGAAGCAATTTTTTTAGGAAAGAGAGCCCTTTGAAAGCTAAAGAATAGGCTCAGTGTATTGAGAACGATCTGGCAGCAGCACAAGTGCCAGACATCGCTTGGGTACGGGTTGCGAAGCTGCAACTCACCAACAATGCCCGAGTGTGGTAGAAGGCGGAAGAAAGCCGTCTTGTCCAGCCTATCGAATGGAAAACTTTTCGTGACATGTTCGACGCGAAATACTTTCCAGAGACTTCCCGATTCGACATGGAGCAGCAATTCATTCATTTACAACTAGGCTCTATATGGAGCAAATCGGTGGATGAGTGTGATGCCGAGTTCACTATGTTGAGCAGGTAAAGATATGTCTCAAATATTCAATTTTCCTATATCACATATTACACAGCTAACAAAAGACCGTAACAGGTTCGTGGCATACATCATTTCGACTGCTGAGATCAGGTCCAAACGATTTCAGTAAGGGTTAGATCTGGAGATCCAAGCTGCCTTAGCTACAGGGGATTTCCCAACCTACGAACTGGATATGAAAGTTGCCCGTCGATATGAGGCAGTTATAAAGATGAAGGGTAGACCCCAATCTGTCGGAGTGAAGCACCCTGCCACTCAGATGGCAGGAGGAGCCTCTTCAAGGTGAAAGTATGTTTTAGAACCACTACTAGGTTTTTAGAAGTATCAAGTATACAATTTAAAAAATTCTAGTGCTATCCTATAATCGAACTAGAGAATTAGGGTTTCATTGCATGTAAACAAACTTTACACTAAGTGAATAGGAATACAACCTTTGTAGACCGGTCATTCACTTCTAAACCTTTAGATAGTAGTCCCTTAGCTCCAAGCAGTGGTCCCCTGAACTCTTCTTTGGTTCCACTTGGTGAAAGGAACAAGCTTGCTTAAGGATCTTCGAGGCCGAAAATGATCTACCTTGAGGAATCTCTAACTCAAGCTACCTCTTCACTAATTGAGGAATTAGAGAAGTAAACAACTTATACTAAATGACTAGTTTGGTATAGATTGATGAAGTAGGAATTTTGCTCACTTTAGAATTAATTTTTCTCTTTTTCTTTCTCACCTCACTCAAAACTAAAGAGCAAAGAACAAGATGAAGAATATCTACTGGTGTGAACCATGGGTGAGAAAATATCTCATAGATATTAGTAGAGAGTTAACCATGGCTAAAGATAATGTTTGGGTTAATAAATATCTAGAGTAAAACAAAATTGGTGGATTAAGTCAAGACTTCTACATGCTTCCACAAGCATCTTAAGCCATGGCATTTTCCACCTAATTTTGGTTTATCTCTTAATAATTAAATCACCCAATTATCTTTAGTTTGGTGTGAGTCTCATACACCCATGTCTAATGTATCATCTAGCATGACACAATAGTAAATACTTTAATATAAATCTCATATATATTTAAATGTATTTGTAGAAAAGAAATTCTTAAGTGAGCTAATATTAGTTAATATATATATATATATATATATAGTAATATATCAAATATATAATTATATATCAAATTATTAAATCAACATTTGATTTAATAATCCGGCTATATCATATATAACCGACTAATATCATTTATATGTATATCAAATATACATACAACACATTATTGAATCAACACTTGATTCAATAATCCGGTTATATCACATATAACCTATATCACGAGATTAGAATATTGTATCATATACACGTATTAATCTCGGTCCTGCACATATCACATATGTGCCCTATTTCATTTCGTTTGAGCTAGGAAACCACTGTGTAGGACTCTAAAAACTCGTCAATACGCCAGCAGTAGGTGATGATCACATCAGTCACCTACAAGCCGTTAGCGGTACTAGCTGGACGTAACGGCTGCCCATGTATTGAGCGATCTGAAAATCAACAAGCAAGCTTATCCAAACTCCCGTGAATCCTGTAAGTAACACTACCGTACAGTCCGGTCTCTTCGTCTGATATGTCGCATATCAAGTCTGGGGTGGTAAGCGTCAGACCCCAATAACTTGATAAGTCATGCCGATGTGAGGCTCATAATGGGTCAAGAAACTACTGATGACACATACCAGTAAATCACATCAACATCCCAGGTCAGGGACTTCCTGTTATAGCCAATCAAGTATAGCATAACATCAACTCCCAATACTGGGAGAGACAAAACCCCTCCTATCGCTCATTGCCTCCATGTGACTCGGGATTGTACCTAAAATCCACCTGTTTACATGACTCTTTTGAGCCATGGTAGGAAGGAAATCAAAGCACAGTGGGAACCACACAAGACTCTATGACGATCTCGGGTCTACAGAATAAACTATACCAGTGTCACCAGAGAACTGCTATCTTACGATAGGTATAATATCATCTAGGAGTTCTCGGCGAGTCCTGTTCGGTGTACCTATTCTCCAATGAGCACCTGTGTACAATCTTTGATATCAAACACCAATAGATGTGGGATCATCCATCGCCCCATACAGGGTCAAGAAACGTACACACTAGTCTATTCTGGAATATCGATGCCCTGTCTCGATACTCCCTCGACTAGGAACAATTAAAGGATGTGCTTATGGACTACCTTGGCCCCACTAGTATGATCTGCATCATAGTCCTGGTAGTCAAGTACACATCTTAAGGGCTTTATAAACATGTAACGGAGAGACAGTATAATGATGCAAGTATACATGTTAAAATAAAGAGCAACCAGATAGCATACTATCATGTCGAGCAAGAAAGTCCTCTCTATATATGTCCAAGCATCCACTATAATATACAATTGTCACTGATTGATAGACTTTTGGTGTGCTAGTTTTAATTACCGCAATTAAGACGGTTTCGCTTGGTAGCTAGACGGATAAGTACGGGTCGGTCCACGGAAAGATGGGAATCTTTTTCTTAGTGGTTTAACAAGTTAAGTCCAAATTGTCCAGGTTTGTTTAAGATTAACTATGTGCTAAATATGTATAAAAAAAGCTTGTTCGAGTTAGGATTAGGTTAGTTTGAGTTAGGAGTTTGCTCACTTCTTTCGTTGCCACTCTTAATATCGATGTTACGGTAATCAGCAACAACGGGGATTAGCATGACTCGGAAGGAAACTTGCGAGTATAATCTAGATTTTCCAACGCTTAGTTCCTTCCTTTTGGTCCTTGTCCATCCGTTCTTGGCTCTTAGCCATAACCTCCGGTCAATTTAACCACAACCGGTCTCACTAGGGTGTCACCACTATCATGTAGATAGGGTGCTGTAGGGAGCGGATTGTGGTTGAATTGACGGGAGTTCGAAGCAAGATGTTGGGCAAAGAAAAGAGTGAAAGAGATTTTCTTCTCTCAAACTTCCCTTATCCTACCCTAAAAAGTGAGATACTACTCACCCATTATAAAAAAAAAAGAAAATAAAACAAACAAAGAAGATAGAAAGAAATGAGGTAGAGAATCACAACTAGCTATTTGGGACCCCACTTAGGCAAGGATCACACTTAAGCATTATTGTTGTAAGGATAATGAAAAAGAGAAAAAGAAGACAAACAAATAACAACAACTATTTTAACAAAGAGAATTACAAGCAAAATATAAGAACTCAATTATAAGACATGCATATGAAAAAAAAACTTTTCTTTATTCATCATTTATTCAAAAGCTCACTACAAAGGTTAATGGAGAATAGATGAAGAGGAAGAAGAAGTTACAAACTACTAAACTAAATCCTAACACAAGAATAAGCATCCTTTACTTAGCTTGAAACTGGGCTATTTATAGGCAGATAGATAAAACCCTAGGGCCAAAATCTGAGCCTTTACACAATTACAAAACTACCATAAAAATATCTCCTGGATCTGAGTTAACTCGGCCGCGGAACCGCCGCATAAGTGCCACATCGGCTACGGTTCTGCGGCCCTTTGGGTGAGTTGTTATGCCATTTTTCTTGGGTTTTCCATGTTGCTACTCTTCTCTGTTTGGTATATTTGGTTTTTCAGAATCACTTCATTTTTCTCCCAGATTCTCAACAGTCCAAAAAGATGAAAGAATATGGACTTTTGCCTTGATCTTCTTGAGCTCCGCGTTATAAACTCGATTCTTGTGCTGCCTCCTTGCGCTTTGTGCATGAATGACCCTTGATTGCCATTTTGACTCTTGAACTGGTAGGCGGTATCTGATAGATGGTGAGCGGAAACCCGTATTTTTATCTGTTGTTGGCAGTTTTCCTGAATTTGTCGTGACTGTTCTTGATTTTCATTGTTTAGAGCTGAGAACCTGTAACCTGCAATTATTTAGCAAACACGGATCAAGAATACCTACCTATATGCAATGCGATCAAGAATGGACGGTATAAAAGTGCAAAATTATGATATGAACAAATACCCCTAAACTTATCTTTTGCTCTTCCCGAGCAAAACCATTTTATTCACGAAAAGTCCTAACCTCACTTTCGCAGGGAACGCGATTGCACTGAGCTCGTTGTTCCCCTCCGAACGACGGCGCGACGCAGGGTCGTTTCGCCTGAGGTTCGGGACAGATGCTAATTGGTGCTATCCGTCTACCTCTCCGAAGATACCAAGTTGATTTATGGCACCATGTATCGAAGGTTTAAACGGATGCGTCCGATGTAGCAGACTTCATCAGATTCCTCCTCACTTGAGGGGTTTTTGATTGTAGGGACGCTCTTCCCTGCAGGCGCAAGCCCCTGCAGTTAATTACGCTACCGCATTGCGGTAACAACTTTCTCCTTCTCCAGATGATCACTTCGTGTCGTGTGTGTTTATTTCGTGTTTGGTTGCCCATGGATTGTATACGGAGACTGAGTTATGTCGTCGCCCGTAGGGCGTGGACTAGTCTAAATCCGTATTATCTTAGATTTTGGTTTGGGGGTTGTGTTTAAGGATACGTTAGCCTCATTTGAGACTAAGATCGACTTAAACGTTTGTTAAGGATACGTTAGTCTAGTTTTTAGACTAAGATCGACTTAACGGGATCGTTTAGATCCGACAAGAGAGCAATTAAGGGAGCCCTGTTGTTTAGTTTAGGGACATTGCGGTCGATAGGTAGTTTAAGGACATTGCGGTCCATAGTTAGTTTAAGGACATTGCGGTCCAATGTTAGTTTTAAGACGTTGCGGTCAAGGTTAAGGACCTCATAGTCCGTGGATTTAAGGACTCCACAGTCCGATGTTAGTTTTAAGACGTCGCGGTCAAGGTTAAGGACCTCATAGTCCGTGGATTTAAGGACTCCACAGTCCATTGTTAGTTTTAAGACATCACGGTCAAGGTTAAGGACCTCATAGTCCGCGGATTTAGGGACTCCACAGTCCGATGTTAGTTTTAAGACATCACGGTCAAGGTTAAGGACCTCATAGTCCGTGAGTTTAAGGACCCCACAGTCCGTATCAATATGTGGTCATCGGGACCCGTCACCTCTTTGAAGACGTTGATGAATTACAACGCCACGTATCTAAGGAGTGAAGAGATGTACCCTTAAACCGAGGTAGATTAAATAATCTTTGGCCCAATTTGGAACCAAGACCAATTAATTATATTATGAGCCCATTGGCTCAGTTGAATTTGAATTGAGGACTTATGGCCAGCCTGGGCTAAGTCCAATCATGTTTAGGATATTGGCCCTCTGCTGGTCCATTAGAGGAGAGGCTTTGCCTCTGGATACTTAGCCAATTGGGCTGAAGTTAGTGTTAAACACTAGCAACAGGGGGTTCAAATTAGTGTTAAACACTAAAACAAATCAGTGTTAGACACTAGCAACAGAGATCTCAAATTAGTGTTAAACACTAAGATAATCAGTGTTAAACACTGGTGACAGAGATTTTAATTTGGTGTTGAACACTAAGAAAATTAATGTTAAACTCTGTTAACAGAGATTTAATTTAGTGTTAAACACTGCAAGAAAGGCTCTTCGATTAGTGTTGAACACTAAGGCAAAACAGTGTTAAACACTGGATTCAGAGGGTCCAATTTAGCGTTAAGCACTAAGGTAAGAGGGGTCACGTGGTAGCACGTGAGGGCGCCCTCCCCTTTATTTGTTCTGCCGAGAGTATTGAATACTTTGGAGCATCACGTGCTGTCACGTGATAGGCATTTAATTGTTTGTGTGTTAAAGCTTCTGCCAAGGGTCACGTGGGTCACGTGAGGCATTGCCTCAAAGCCCTTCTCTGTGGAACTTTTCAGGGGTCACGTGGGGCCACGTGAGGCATTGCCTCAAAGCCTTTTCCTTTTCCTTTTTTGGGGATCTTTTCAGGGGTCACGTGGGGCCACGTGAGCCTGCTTCTTTGCATGTGTGTTTATCTTTTAAGAATTAAATTCTTCATAGGGTTAAACCCTAGCTATAACTTTAGAGGAATTAAATTCCCACTTTTCTTTTTTGAAGAATTATATTCTTAGATGGGGCCATAAAGATGCATCAATAAGTGGGTCTAGGAATTAAATTCCTGATGTATGTGAAGAACTGAATTCTATCATAGGGTTAAACCCTAATTTCTTCTTTCTTAAAGGAATTAAATTCCTGTTATTTTGACAGAATGAAGTTCTTAACTAGGGTTAAACCCCGATTCTGTTCATTCTGAAGGAATTATATTCCTACAACATAGGGTTAAACCCCAAGGAATTAAATTTCTATAATTCTGTGAGAATTAAATTCTCAAACTTCCATTCCCTCTCTATGCTTTGGATCTGCATGGCAGGATCTCAACCCAATGAGAATTAAATTCCCAATTCATGGGGAGATGTGCACTTTGCAGATCCTCTACTAAGGAGAGAACTAAGTTCTTCTTTTTAATATAAGAGTTAAACTATTTTGAGAATTAAATTCTCTTTTTTTAAAAGCCTCTCCTTTCTTACCTAAGGTTTTCTTTTGCAGAGGATCAAATTCCTCCAAAGTCTCAAGGCTCTATTTCTCTCTCTATATATGTGTGTCTCTCTGTATGTCCCTTGGCTCCTATTTATAGGAGAAGGAGCAGAATCAATTAGTTTCGATGAATCATTCATTGAGGGATATGATTTGTATTCGTTAGAGATTTGATTTGCATTCATCAGTCATTTAGACCTTTGGATTATTAGGTGAATTTTATTCACCATTGGATTTCAAATCCAAAGATATTCTTTTGTTGTTTCGGTTAGATTTTAAGGGGAAATATTCCCAAGTTTAAGATTTTTCCATAGATAGGTGATATTAAAATTTTTTTTTAACCCAATCGGTTCCAAACAATCATTCTCCTTTGGAAAGATTTGAATGCCGTTCAGAATTTAATTCTGTTAAATAGATAGGCTTTGAAAGCCGGTCACGTGTGGCCACGTGACCCATGGTCACGTGTAGGCACGTGACCCCTTGGAACGAGCCTTCTTCTTCTTTCTGCGTTCTGTCTTCTGGCCGCTGTTCAACCGTCACATGCCAACACGTGACCCCCGGTCACGTGTGAGCACGTGACCCTTTCTGAAGCCTTTTCTTCGATTTAATCAGGGAATTGAATCTGCTTTTGCCGCTGTTTTAAATGTCACGTGCCAACACGTGACTGCTGGTCACGTGCTAGCACGTGATGCCTCCTCCGTAAACTTCCCTGATTTTAAATCAGGAAACACTCGTGCAACAAGCCGTTAAACCCTTGGGTTGCCATAAAGGAGGAGTTTTGTCTCCTGAGGGTTTTCAGCGGATACTACCCAGAAAATCCAATCAAGTTGGCTGTCGACCCTAATCCTACAGTTCAACATTCTAGCAAGAAACTATATCATCCTAAGTTAGAAATTTTCATCCCTTATTCTTCACACTTCCTATTTATTTAACTTAAGATCCTATTAGTTTTGCCAGTTTATAAAGCTCTTAGCATCTCTTGAGTTTTCCTTCTAAAACGCAATCTCAAATCCGGAATTTTTATCATCTCTACTGAAAATATAAGCCCTATTTTTCATTCCTATCTCTCCTCCAAACTTCGATCATATACCCCTATGTGTGTGTAAATGTCACCCCTATACTTGGAAATTCAATTCAAGCAATAATACCTTTGCCTTAATACCTAGCACCACTTCTTTTTTATTAATGGTGGACGGATTCGCTCACACATCTTTCATGCGACTATTACAGCTTCCTGAGGCATTAATCAGCCGATTACTGAATGCGTGAGCTTAAAGCGTAAATAGCAGTTTCCAGGTCTTGTACTCTTTTTATTTATTTATTTTTTCTTTCAAGACCGGATATATTTTTCAATGTTGCTCTTTTGGTGGTTAGCTTTAAATACCGTTTTTCATTCATACTAGGCTTTCAGGTAAGAGTATTTCTAGGTATTCTCTACTATCCCAAGTTTCAAGGTGCGTGTATGTGCGATTTGTAGGGTATATATTTTCAGAATTTGAACTTAAGATTCAGAACTATTTTTCAGACTTACTCTTCAAATAGAGCTTTCAATACTCTTCCTTCATTTCAACTTAGCCCAAGAACTAAACTCAAAATTGCTTATTTCTAAACAAACTGTAAGGACGTATATTTTCTACAGTTATACTTCAAGGAAGGTTATTTTTTAAGGTTTTCAATTACTAAGTTTAGGATTTAGTTTTTTTCTAACTAGTCAACCATCATGTCGAACTTGAGTCTAAATGGCCAACATTGAATTTTTTTTAAATTTTATTATTATTATTTTTATTTATATTATTTATATTTTTATATATTTTTTTTGGGAAAATAATGAAATGCAGAAAAAATGCGATGCGGAATTTAAACATGCAAAGTAAAAGAACAAATATTTACAAAACAAAACATGCAGATACAGAATGCAAGGATAACTATTTACAACAAAACCCCGCCCCCAAACTGACCCACAGCAGTGCCTTCACTGCTGCCTACAGCGTCTCCTAGAACCAGACGTAGTATCACTCGTACTAGCTTCACTCCTTTCTGCACCACGACCCTTCGATCTCGCTCTCTCTTCTCGTGCCAGTAGGGTAGACATCCTCTGCTCAAGACTCGTCAAACGCTGGTCAAAAGTTGTCAGCATCCCCAACACTCTCTCTACCCCCTATGAGTACGTCTCAGCAAGCGTGCTTGCGCGGCAGGGGTCAGCTCTTCATCGCTCGATGTGGAGCTCGAGCTAGGTGTCTTTGCCATCACATCCTCGGCCGGCTCGGTACGCGACCATAACGCATGAAGTCTAGTGTATGACGTGGAGACACCCTCAAGTAGGGGTCGAATGGGAACCCCACCATGAATAAAAATATCGAATTCCTCAACAGAAAGGAAATAGCGACACAATTGTGTCTCTAACATTGGGCACGGATAATTGGCTGCCCCCTTGCCGGCGCTAATCGAGTGCAAAAGCACAGTGCACAAGTCATAGTTAGGGTTTTTCATCATTAACGTGTGCATAATGTGTAGGGATGGGGTGAAAAAGGTGGTGTTATGCAAACTTCCAAAGATGTTGTTTTGTGCCCAATGGCACACAGTTAAGATGTTCGCATACAGCGTACGGGCTTGAATGCCCTTCCTGGGTTCCCTAAAACAATTATCGCCTATCAACGGCATGTAATCCTCAAAGCGGAGGGGTTGGTCGTGTGCGGGGATACTGGGTATCAAAGTGATTTCATGAATGAAGTCCCTATCTATAACAATTTCCCGATCCCCACACAACAAGCATATGAATCCATATTTAGTTAAACAACCCTCCTTTATGCTCTCAAAGAAATGCGCAACAAGATCCGGAATCGCGAACGCGTTCGGATGGTTATTCAACAGGAAATTCTATCCGCATTTCCGGATCTCATCACTAAAGTAGCTACCATAAACGTTATGGGTGAATAATTACGGGAAATCTTGTTCGAATTGAAAATTAGGAGCCATGAACAGAAAACGCAGAATTATTAAATCTAAAGAGAAGAGATGAGAAAATCAGAGCTCCTTTGAAAATTTCAGAGGGAGAAGCGGCTGAACGGCGGCGGATCGGCGGTGGAGATAGCAAAACGGCGGTGCTTCCGCAGTGGGATGAGGAGATCGCTGGTGGGATTTGCAGTGGCGGCTAGGGTTTTCTGTGAGGGTTTGAATGAAGGCTTGGGAATTACACACACACACACAGAGAGAGAGAGAGCTTATTTAAAGGGGCGGTCAACAAAAAGGGACCTATTT